>JAUIMM010000009.1:14912500-15512500 GCA_031769625.1 Taudactylus pleione | reverse complement strand
TCCACCCTGCCCCCTAATGCTACTCCCATCCTTTCGCTGCTTTCCATTATTATTCCCATCCTGCTACTGCATTCCACTATTACTCCCATCCTGCCCTGAACTATTTCTATTCCAAGCCTTCCCTGTGCTCCACACTACTACTCCCATCCTGCCCCACACTAGTACTCTCATCCTGTCCCTGCTTTCCATTATTACTTCTATCCTATCCCTAACTACTACTCCCAGCCTGCCCCCAGCCCTGCATTTACTACTCCAATGTTGCCCCCTCTTCCCACTACTACTCTCATCGTGTCTCTGATCTTCACTACTACTACTCCCATCCAACCACCTGCTTCCCACTATTACTACTTCCATACTTCTCCCTGATCCACACTACTACTACTCCCCTCTTGCGCCCTGCATCTCGCTACTACAACTCACATCCTACCCCTGCATCCTGCTACTACTCCCATTTTGACCCCAGTAGTGGCAGAGTGTTGGAGCTTGTGCTCCAGGATCTGGCTTCGGTGGTGGCGATTGACTAACCAGTCTACCCACTGGCCTCACAATATAGTACCCACCCTAACTACTATCACTGCCTTTGGAACATACCAGTAACCCGCCCTGCTCTTTGGCCTAATAGACATACAATACCCACCATTGCTCACCCAATTTTTTTCTAGTGAATGCCAATTTGCTTTTTATTTTCTGTGGGGGCCAATGTGTTTGTGTATATTTTTTCTTGTAGGGGCCAATATGTTTTTTATTCCAGTTGGAACCAATGTGTTTTGTTTCTTCTGTGGGGGCTAATGTGTTTTTTATTGTCCTGTCGGGGGTCAGTGTGTTTTATTCTTTTTTTGTGGGGGTTAATGTGTTTTATTTTTTTCTTGTGCATTGCTTTTCATCTGCGCATGCGTCTGAGTTACACCGCACATGCACTAAGTAGTGTATTACAAATGTTTTGCCCATTTCGGGACTACAGAGATGCTGAATTGCTCACATTGGAGACCATACAATAACGGATGATCTGCACCTAGCATAGGGCTGGGGAAGTTTAAATGGTGCTACCGATGGTGGCATCTAAAGACACAGAAAGCATGATTGCAGCATCTATAAACACTGACAGTGGGCTTCTCAGTCACTGCATATGCAGACCCACGGATGTACACCATGGAAGGGCATTATAGCATCATTAGCATAAAGTCACAGACCCAACTGCAGCAAAGGATGCAAGAAAGGATGAAACTGCGTCCAACTCAGAATCAGGCCCTATGAGGAGGGATCCTGTACCCCTCGACAGACCCCACCCCCACTGCCCCCATTAGGGCTGCTTCCATAAATTTCCTGGGCTGGTTTTTATCCCAATTCGTCCCTGAACAAGGGGAAGAAGAGGGCTAGAAAGACAAGGAGGCAGAAGGGTAGGCTATATTTCCCCTTAATCCTAATCACCTGGACGTGACATGCAGTGAGTGCAGAAGAGCAGTTCCATGCCCATAAAATCCACCAATAGAAGAAATTTGTCTGCTTGGCATGCTTAGGCATGGTGGCTCGCTTTGCTTGCCACAGGTTTATATTCACCTCTATGCCAACATGGATAGTAGGGAATGATGTTGTATAGTAACTGATGACATTTGGGTCTGCTTGGTGAAGGGCATCTAGACTACTACCAAGGCAGAAGGCTGGAAAGATAAGGGGGCAGAAGGCTGGAAAGACAAGGGGACAGAATGAGTCTGGAAAGGAAAGGCAAGTGGGCAGGAGGAAGCTGGAAAGGAAGAGGGCGGCAGGAAGCTGGAAAGACAAGGGGGCAGGAGGCTGGAAAAACAAGGGGGCAGAAGGCTGGAAGCTAAAGTGGCATGGGGCACGAGGTGACACAGGGTCAGGTGGCTAGAATGACATGGAATAGTAGGCTTGAATGACACAGCAAGCTGGAGGTGAAACAGAGCTGGAGGCGACACAGGGCAGGGGTCAAGAGAGAAGCAAGAGGCTAGATGGGACATGGGGCAAGAGATATGGGGCTGGGAAGACACAGGTGGCTGAAGGGGACATGGGGCAGGACATGACATGGCATGAAGCTGGAATGTTGCAGGTATCTGGAGCTGACACAGGGAGTAGGAGGCTGGAGGAGACACGGGGCAGGATGCTGGAATGGCACAGGGATCTGGAGGTGACACCGTGAGCAGGAGGCTGGAGGAGATAGCCCTGGAAAGACCGGGGGATAGATGGAACACAGGCTTGAGTGACAAGAGTCTGGTTAAACCTCTGTTGTATGATAATGACATGTTATATTCAAATACGTTCACCTTTTAATTACCCTGTGCAGCAGGATAATAAAGAAGACTCCTTATATGAAAATATTAAAACAACTTTTATTAATATATTACATATTGCAAAGCCACTTACAAAACAAAATTTCAAAAAATGTTTATTATATATATATATATATATATATATATATGCTTAAAGGAATTCAATTTCCTAGGTATAATTAAAGGAATGTAATTCTAAGAGAGCAAAAAAATCTCTATTCCCATAAAAATGTATGGGTGTAGTTCAAAGTCCAGTAGCTCCTTTTACATGAAAAATCATGGGTAATAATAGAATTTCGGCGAGATATCAAAAACAAAAATTAAATGGATGTTTTATCAATATTCATTCATAGTAGGGTCATTTACCCATTAATTGTGTTTATCTTTGGTTTCTTTACTCATATACCGTATAATTATTTTCCTGTGCGGAATTTCCTTCTTTTCTATATGGACATTAGTTATATTCCTGCACAAACAGGCATCTTCCGGACAATGCGAGTTTCTACTTGAATAATGAACACCATCTGCCCAGGGCGGATCAATTTCTTCATAGGTTCTCCATCGCAGAGAACCACCATATAGGTAAGGTCAGGTGTATTTTTATTTCGCATTCACACGCTGTGTCAAATAAATTAGAATCGCACTATTATATAGTAGTACATGTGCCTGGGTTTTGGAATTGCATAGAGAGAGTCCAATGAGCTGCAAAACAAAAAATGTGGAAAAGCAATTTCACAGACGACATATTTTCTGTTGCAGCTCATTGCTTTCTTCTTGCTTTACAATACCAAAACCCCAGCACATGAATTACTGTATGTGCAATTCTATTTGGCACCACCCTCTCTCTCCTGTCAGCCTCTGCCCTCTATAAGGCATAACCCTCTCCTTGTCACCCTCTGCTTCTCCATATCACCCACTGCCTCTCCCAGTCATATTTTACGTCATCCCTTGCCACCCCCAGCGTCACTTTCTGATTTTCCCATCACTCAAGGCCTGATTCAGACCCGCTCGCGAGCGCACAATGCTTGCAATCGGGTTGATGTTCCCCCACTGCGCGAGACCCGGCCAGCGGCGGGCGCTCCGTCGCTACGGGTCTCGTACCAAAGTGGGGAAGCTGTCGATGGTGATTGACAGCTTTCCCCGTTTTGGAGGCGGGCAGGGGGGGTGGCTGGGCAAACGGAGGCATTCCTGCAGGAACGCCTGCCGTTTGTGAGCGGACCTACTGACATCACTCGTGATGTCAGTAGGTGGACTTCCTGCTCTATTAGAGCAGGTAGTCCACTGCGGCTTGCGGCCACGAGACCCTACCACAAGGGTCTCGTCGCAAGCCCGATGGTCTCAATGGTCTTGACCATCGCGAACATCACCTGGCCACTCGCATAAGCTGTGGGTGGTCAGCCACAGCTATGCGAGCGGCCAAGAGGCCATCTTTAAAACAAAAAAGGGATGCCCTGATTCAGAGCGAGCGCTCTCAAAGAGCGTCGGCTCTGAATCAGGCCCTCAGTCCCTAGCATCACCCACTGCCTCTCCCTGACGCCCAATCCCTGGCGTCGCGCACTGCCTTTCCCTGTCACCCACTGCATGTCAACCTACTATCCATGGCGTCACCCACAGCCTCTCAGTTACCCTTGCTCTGGCATCACCCACTGGCTCTCGCTATCACCCTCTCCCTATTACCGTCTGCCTCTCCCCTGTGTCACTATATCCCCATCACCCTTTCTCTCATGTCACTCTCTGCCTTCTACAAGGCATCACCCTCTCTCCCAGTCACCCCATGCCTCTCATTATCACTGTCACGACCGGGCACTTGGGATACCTCTATTCAGGTAGAGAACCAGGGGGGTTAGGATAAAGATGAATGAATGATGGGAGGGACAGTAACTTGGTCTCCTAGTTGCGACCAAATCCAGGTTTGGCTAGACCTGCCCAGAGACGCGGAGTCTAACTCACTTGGTGGTTTTCTCCAGTGACCCCTCCAATTGAGATTTGGTTTTCGCCGCACCAAGTGAGCAGATTGCGGCCCTCTGGACAAGTATGGCAGAAGAATAAAACAAATACTAAAACTACGAGGACTGGAAACACTAGGGATACCAGAAATAAAGAACACTAAAAGAGAACTGAAAAGATATGGCACTTGAAACACTAGAAGGAGATAATCCAGAGACAGACTTGTACTGAGATCCGGGTAGTGAGTACACAGATGTAGGCTTGGGATGCACTGGAGGTGCAGACACGGACTTGCACAGAGACACTGGTAACGTATACACAGGGTTAATTTGCGACGCACTGGAGGTGCAGACACGGACTTGCACAGAGACACCGGTAACGGATACACAGGGTTAACTTGAGATGCACTGGAGGTGTGGACACGGACTTGTGCAGAGATACTGGTATTCAGCTTCACAGCTGAAAGAGTTAACACAGTTTAGCTTAGAGTCTGAACAACACATAGAATTTCAGCATGAAGGGAGAAACTTGGAAGTCTTGCAATCAGCTACACAGGTGAAACAGGTAACACAGAAAGTTCAGCTGGGGATCTGAACAGCACACAGTAGAAAGTGTAGCTGGAAGTCACTGAAACACTGGGGACATGAAGTACTGAAGGTCTATGAAAGAACAGCAGGGTTCTATCATACAGCGATGTTGAACAGCAGTTTCCTGTTCCTGGAGTCAGACTTAATTACCCCTGGGTAGATGAACAATGGATCAGAGGATCAGCTGAGTGACCACAGGACCACCATTGGGAGAGACTAGTCAGGTGATATGAATCAACATGGCTCCGCCCATGCCCGGCAACCCAGACGCACGTACGGAAGCCCTAGCTAACCCCAGGGAGAATACTCAGTCACCACTCACCTGCACTCCCAGCATCTGGACACCCAAGCCCAAGGACGCCAGCACAGAGGTGAGCAGCGGCTGATCCCAGGCCGCATCCTAACAATCACCCACTGCCTCTTTCCGTACCCTTTCCTCTCACCCACTGTCTCTACCCATAACACATCTCTCCTGTCATCCTTTACGTCACCCACTGCCACCCCCTAGCGTCACTTTCTGATTTCCCCGTCACTCATTCCCTAATATTACCCACTGCCTCCCACTGTCACCATCTCCCCGGGGCACTATCTCCCCATCACCCTCTCTCCTCTAAAAAGCATCACCCTCTCCCCATCACCCTTTCCATGTCACTTACTGCCTTTCCCCATCACCCTTTCCTGTCGCCCACCGCTCTCCCTGCTGTCCTCTACAATACCCACTGCCACCCCCTAGCATCTCTTTCTGATTTCCCAGTCATTCCCTAGCATCACCCACTGTCTCTCCCCTTTGACACTATCTCCCCATCACCCTCTCTCTCCTATAACCCTCTCCGTCACCCTCTGCTTCTCCCTATCACCTTCCCGTTAGCCTCTTCCCGTCACTTACTATATTTCCCCATCACCTTTTCCTGTCGCCCACTGCCTCTCCCTGTCATCCTCTACGATACCCACTGCCACCCCCTAGCATCACTTTCTGATTTCCCTGTCACTCATTCCGTAGCATCACCAACTGCCTCTCACTGACACCCTATTCCTGGCATCATCCACTGCCTGGTGAAGAAAAAAGTCAGAGTTCTAATGAGGGGGAGGATTGTTTAGCATGTTTCAGTATACAAATAATGCACAGAAAGTGCAGAAGTGCTGTGACCGAACGCCTTTCGTCTAGGCCGGCCCTAGTCACGGGTTAGCGCTTTTGGACTCCCACTCACCGTCAGTGACCGCCTGTCACTGACTCCGCCGTGGGCGTTTACTGAAGCTGCCACCACCAAACTCTACCATCGGCGTTTGGAACCGCTTTTTACGTTACCCTCAGGCTCCTACCGCCAGCGCCTGGAACCGCTCTGCTGCATATGCGTCGACTAACTGCGGACACACCTCCTGTTTGGTGTCGGCTGTTCCCACCTGATCCCTCGCAATGGACCAGGTCTGCACGGTAGCTTGGCAGAGGGCTTGAACTTGGAGACGCTGAGCTCTTACCCAGAACTGCAGCAGAACGGAATAGCGTTTTGGCGCAATTCTGTTGGTCGCAGGGTACAGATATAGTCGGAGTAAAGGCAACGGTGTTTATTGCTCTCAGTCTTAAAAAAGACCCTCCCTTCGGATTGAAGGGGAATATCAGCATACATAAGATGTTACAGCAATTCTTCTCCACACATGATTTACAAGGATGTACAATTTTACTAGGCCATCACCTAGCTGTTCTGTCACCCACTGACTCTCCCAGTCATCCTCTGACACCCACAGCCACCCCCTGGCATCACCTATTGACTCCCCCATCTCTCATTCCCTGGAATTGCCGACTGCCATTCCCTGATACCCTATCCCTGGCATCACCATCTGCCTCTCTTTCCCTGTTACCCTAGCTCTTGCACCACCCACTGGCTCTCGATATCACCCTCTTGCCTCTCCTGTGTCACTCTTTTCCAATCACCCTCTCTCGTCACCCTCTGCCCACTACAAGGCATCAACCTCTCCCTGTCACCCTCTGCTTTTCCCTAACACCTACTGCCTCTTCCCGTCACCCTCTGATCGTCATTTACTGCTTCTCCCCATAACCCTTTCCTGTCACCCACTGCCTCTCCGTCTGCCACTATCTCTACCCATCACCCATCTCTCCATTCACTCCACTGCCTCTCCACATCACCCACTGCCACCCCCTGGAGTCTCTTTCTGACTCCCCCGTCACTTATTCCCTGACATCACCCGCTGCCTCTCCCTGACACCCTATCCCTGGCATCACCCACTGGCTCTTGCTATCACCCTCTGCCTCTCCCCTGCATCACTATCTCTCCATCAAACTTTCTCTCCGGTCACTCTCTGCCCTCTAAAAGGCATCACTCTCTCCCCGTCACCCTCTGCCTCTCCCCTGCATCATTACCTCCCCATCACTCTCTCTCCTATCACCCTCTGTCCTCTATAAGGCATCTGACTCCCCCATCACTTATTCCCTGACATCACCCACTGCCTCTCCCTGACACCCTATCCTTGGCATCACCCACTGTCTCTCTCTGTCACCACCCACTGGCTCTCGATATCACCCTCTGCCTCTCTCCTGCATCACTATCTCTCCATCAAACTTTCTCTCCGGTCACTCTCTGTCCTCTATAAGGCATCACCCTCTCCCTGTCACCTTCTGCTTCTCCTATCACCCACTGCTTCTCCCCATCACCTCTCCCATCACTTACTGCCTCTTCCCATCACCCTTTCCTCTTACCCACTGCCTCTCCATCTCCCACTGTCTCTACCCATCATCCTCTATATTACCCACTGCCACCCCCTAGCGTCACTTTCTGATTTCCCTGTCACTCATTTCCTAGCTTCAACCACTGCCTCTCCCTGACACCCTATCCCTGGTGTCACCCACTGCCTGTCGCCCTATCCCTGGCAACATCCACTGTCTCTCCCTGTCACCCTTGCTCAGGCATCAATCAATGGCTCTTGTGATCACACTCTCCCCATCACCATCTGTCTCTCCCCTGCATCACTATCTCCCCATCACCCTCTCTTTCCTATCACACTCTGCCCTCTACAAGGCATCACCCTATACCCTTCACCTTCTGCTTCTACCTATCACCTACTGCATCTCCGTCTTCCTCTCCCCATCACCATATGTCTCTCCCCTGCATCACCATCTCTCCATCACCCTCTCTCTCCTGTCACCCTCTGCCCTCTACAAGGCATCACCCTCTCTCCTGTCACCCTCTGCTTCTCCCCATCACCCACTGCCTCTCCCCTGCATCACTATTGACACCCTATCCCTGGGGTCACCCACTGCCTGTCACCCTATCCCTGGCTTCACCCACTGCCTCTCCCTGTTACCCTAGCTCTTGCACCACCCACTGGCTCTCAATATCACCCTCTTCCCATTACCCTATGCCTCTCCCCTGCATCACTATCTCCCGATGGGGAGATAGTGATGCAGGGGAGAAGCATAGGGTAATGGCCCTCTCTCGTCACCCTCTGCCCACTACAAGGCATCAAGATCATCCTCTGCCTCTCCCAATCACCTACTGCGTCTTCCCGTCACCCTCTGCTCATCATTTACTGCTTCTCCCCATAACCCTTTCCTGTCACCCACTGCCTCTCCGTCTGCCATTAACTCTACTCGTCACCCATCTCTCCATTCACCCCACTGCCTCTCCACATCACCCACTGCCACCCCCTGGAGTCTCTTTCTGACTCCCCCATCACTTATTCCCTGACATCACCCGCTGCCTCTCCCTGACACCCTATCCCTGGCATCACCCACTGGCTCTTGCTATCACCCTCTGCCTCTCCCCTGCAACACTATCTCTCCATCAAACTTTCTCTCCGGTCACTCTCTGCCCTCTACAAGGCATCACTCTCTCTCCGTCACCCTCTGCCTTTCCCCTGCATCATTACCTCCCCATCACTCTCTCTCCTATCACCCTCTGTACTCTATAAGGCATCACCCTCTCCCTGTTACCTTTTGCTTTTCCTATCACCCACTGCTTCTCCCCATCACCCTTTCCTCTTGCCCACTGCCTCTCCATCTCCCACTGTCTCTACCTGTCATCCTCTACATTACCCACTGCCACCCCCTATCGTCACTTTCTGATTTCCCTGTCACTCATTCCCTAGCTTCAACCACTGCCCCTCCCTGACACCCTATCCCTGGTGGTCACCCACTGCCTGTCACCCTATCCCTTGCATCACCCATTGCCTCTCCCTGTTACCCACGCTCTGGCATCACCCTCTCCCTATTACACTCTGCCTCTCACCTGCGCCACTATCTCCCCATCACCCTTTCATTCTTGTCACCCTCTGCCAACTACACTGCATCTTCCTCTACTTCTCCCTATCACCCACTGCCTCTGCCCATCACCCTCTCCTCGTCACTTACTGCCTCTCCCCATCAACCTTTCCTGTCACCCGCTGCCTCTCTGTCTCCAACTAATTCTACCTGTCATCCATCTCTCCTGTCACCCCACTGCATCTCCCTGGCATCACACACTGCCTCTCCCTGACACCCTATCCCTGGCATCACCATCTGCCTCTCCCTGTCAACCACTGTCTTTCACTCCATCCCTGGTGTCACCCACTGTCTCTCCCTGTCACCCTCACTCTGGCATCATCCACTGACTCTCGCTATCACCCTCTCCCCATTACCCTCTGCCTCTCCCCTGAATCACTATCTCCCCATCACCCTCTCTTTTGTCACCCTCTGCTTCTTCCCATCACCCTTTTGTCACCCACTGCCTCTACTCATCACCCACCTCTCCTGTCACCCAATGCCTCTCCCTATAATCCTCTACATCACCAACTGACACCCTCTAGCATCACTTTCTGATTTTGCCGTCACTCATTCCCTAGCCTCACTCACTGCCTTTCCCTGACACCCTACCCTTGGCATCACCCACTGCCTCTCAGTTACCCTTGCTCTGGCATCACCCTCTCCCCATTACCCTTTGCCTCTCCCCTGCGTCACTATCTCCTCATCAACCTCTCTCTCTCCTGTCACACACTGCCCTCTACAAGGCATAACCCTCTCCCTTTTACCCTCTGCTTCTCTGCTGCATCACTATTTCCCCATCACCCTCTCTCTCCTGTCACCCTCTACAAGGCATCACCCTCTCTCCTGACACTCGCTGCCCTCTACAAGGCATCACCCTCTCACCGTCACCCTGTTTCTCACTATCACCCACTGCCTCTCACTGTCACCCTCTCCCCATCACCCTCTGTCTCTCCCCATCACCCTCTCTCCTAAAACCCTCACCCTATCACCTTTCCGTCAGCCTCTTCCCATCACTTACTGTATTTCCCCATCACCCTTTCCTGTCACCCACTGCCTCTCCCCGTCATCCTCTACAATACCCACTGCCACCCACTAGCATCACTTTCTGATTTCCCTCATTCCCTAGCATCACCCACTGCCTTTCCCCGACACCCTATCCCTGGCATCACCCACTGCCTCTGTTACCCTTGCTCTGGCATCACCGTCTCCCCATTACCCTTTGCCTCTCCCCTGCGTCACGATCTCATCTCTCTCCTGTCACTCACTGCCCTCTACAAGGCATAACCATCTCCCTTTCATCCTCTGCCTCTCCGCTGCATCACTATTTTCCCATCACCCTCTCTCTCCTGTCACCCTCTACAAGGCATCACCCTCTCTCTGTCATCCTCTGCTTCTACCTATCAGCCACTGCCTCTTCCCGTCACCCTTTCCTAGTCACTTGCTGCCTCTCAGTCACCCACTGCCTGTCCATCTCCCTCTGTATTTACCTGTCACCCATCTCTCACCATCATTATCTGTCACCCAATGCCACCCCCTAGAGTCACTTTCTGACTCCCCCATCACCCTCTTCCTCTCCCCGACACCCTATCCCTGGCGTCACCCACTGCCACCCCCTAGTGTCACTTTCTGACTCCCCCATCACTCATTACCTAGCATCACCTACTTCCTCTCCCTGACACCCTATCCCTGGCGTCTGCCTCTCCATATCACCCTATCCCTAGCGTCACCCACTGCCTCTCCCTGTTACCCTCACTCTGGCATCTCCCCTGCATCACTATCTCCCCATCACCCTCTCTCTCCTGTCACTCTCTGCCCTCTACAAGCCATCACCCACAGCTTCTCCCTATCACCCACAGCATCTATCACCCTCTCCCCTTCACCCACTGCCTCTCCTCTGCATCACTATCTCCCCATCACCCTCTCTCTCCTGTCACTATCTGTCCACTACAAGGCATCACCCCTCCGTCACCCTCTGCTTCTCTCTATCACCCACTGCCTCTTCCCGTCACCCTCTCCTCGTCACTGTCTCTCCCCGTATGCCTTTCCTGTCACTCACTGCCTCTCCATCTCCCACTATCTCTCCATCTCCCACTATCTCTCCTGTCACTGCACTGCTTCTCTCCGTCATCCTCTATGTCACCCACTGCTACCCCCTAGCATCACTTTCTAATTTCCCCGTCACTCATTCCCTAGCATCAACCACTGCCTCTCCCTGACACCCTATCCCTGGTGTCACCCACTGCCTGTCACCCTATCCCTGGCAACATCCACTGTCTCTCCCTGTCACCCTTGCTCAGGCATCACCCACTGGCTTACCCCATCACTTTCTATCTCTCTACATCACCCTCTCTCTCCTGTCGCCCTCTGCTTCTCTCCATCACCCACTGGTTCTCCTAGTCACCCTCTGTCTCTCCCCTGCATCACTAATTCCCCAGCACCCTCTCTCCTGTCACCCTCTGCCCTCTACAAGGCCTCACACCCTTTTCTGTCACCCACTGCCTCTCTGTCTCCCACTGTCTCTACCCATCCCCCATCTCTCCTGTCACCCACTGCCTCTCCCTGTCATCCTCTACGTCACCCACTGCCACCCCCTAGCGACTTTCTTACTTCCCAGTCACTCATTCCATAGCATTATTGCCTCTCTCTGACACCCTATCCCTGGCGTAACCCACTTCCTCTTCTTGTCACCCACTGCCTATCACCCTATCACTGGCAATACCGACTGTCTCTCCCTGTCACCCTCACTCAGGCATCATCCAATGGCTCTCCCCATCACCCTCCGTCTCTCCCCTGCATCACTATCTCCCCATCATCCTCTCCTTCCGGTCACCCTCTGTACTCTACAAAGCATCACCTACTCCCTGTCACCCACTGCTCCTCCGTCTCCCACTATCTCTACCCATCAACCATCTCTCCTGTAACCCACTGCCTCTCCACTTCACCTACTACATCATGCACTGCCACCCCCTAGAGTCACCCTCTGACTCCCCATGTCACCCATTCCTTGACATCACCCACATCCTCTCTCAGCCAATGAACACTCTGCACCGGGGTTTCTATAGTGAAATTCCGCCGCTAAGCTTTCATTCGGATAGGGAGGGGGACATGCCATATTTGTTTTGAAAAAATATCATTTGTTTTAATTTTTTTAACACAGATGCATGGACGGATCTCACTGACCCATTTATTCATCTGTCTTATTGATTTTCTTTTTCACAGATGCATGTCACATGGATCGAACTTATCCGTGCTTGCATCTCTGAATCATTTGTTTTATACAGATGCCTGCATCACTGATCTCACTAATCCATGTATGCAGTCAGCTATCTTTAGAACTTGCTCAATAGTTATGTCAAAATGTGCTGTTTAAGCACCATATTGTGTCCTGGAGTGCTGGGGAGAGTTCAAGGAAATTGTTCACGATATCGCATCGTGAGCACATTGTTCTGTGTGTAGGGGACTTAAGAAGCAGTTAAGGTCTGGGACCATTAGCGCCAGTGAGCCCCTCTGTCCCCCACTGCTGCCCCTGTGCACTTCCCCACATGCCTGCAGCAGGACCCTACAGTCGTCTCTCCCTCTGTACCCCCAAACACCTCCTGTGTGCTGTCCCCTCCAACACCAGCGCTAGTGTACCAATTTGTTACCCTTCTTTCCTGCAGGTGGCCTGTTTTGCTGTTCCCTTCCCTGATGGTTAATAAATTATAAAAAAGCAATGAAATTCCATAGACAAAAAACCTTACGGTTTCACATGTCCCATTAAGGGCTGTATACAATTAGAGTCGAAATCGGCAGTTTTCGCCGTCGTTTGTGAATCGGCCGTGCGATCGGCCAATATATATCGGCTGCGATTACCCAATGTGCGTCTAATTTTGCCAACGATGGCGAAAAACGGCTGTTTTTTCGACTAAAAACTGGAGAAAACTTATCTCCAGCCTAGGGCAGGTGAAAAAAATTTGCAAAATCCCTATTTTTGCGTGAAAATGTGGGGATTTCTCACAGAAATCTTTGGACAGCCACCTAATGATACTTTAGCGGAAAAAATTTTGTAAGTTGCATACCACCCCAGGGCTTTGGCATCCTCACCTGGCGTGCGCCAACACGCCAGGGCTTCGTCGTCTTTGCCCTGTCGGGTGCTAACCTGCCAGGACTTCGGCGTCTTCGCCTAGTGGGCGGCAGCCTGTGTTAGCTCTTTTCATGGCCGCCGCCCACTAGGACTTCTGGTGTCTTCGCCTGGGGGGGGGCAGCCAATCAGCTCTTTTGCATGGCTGCCACCTCCCCAGGGCTTGTTGTCCTCTTCACCTAGTGGGCAGCTGCCTGTCAGCTCTTTTACATGGCTGTTGCCCACTAGGACTTCCGGCGTCTTCCTCGGGAGCTCTTCATTCGTCCCTCCCGGCCATCGGATTGGTATGCTGCCTCCTCGCGCTGGCTTATATAAGCCAGCCAAGGGGGCAGGGCGATGACATTGCGAGCTGTGATTGGTTTGCATCGGCCATCTTTGAAGTTTAAAAATGTCGCTGAGGCTCCATTTTGAAATGGGCTCTGATTCTGAACTCTGCAAATTGGCAAGCAAGGACTGGATCCTTTCGGATCCAAGCCCACCGCCAACGCCAGCACCGCCGCTGGTTCCTCCTAACACCTCCGCACAACTGTTTTCCATCCATCTAGATTACTTTTGTCGCCCCATCCGCACCACTGTTTTCCACCCGTCTGAATCACTTTGGTTCCCCCCATCTCTACTGCATAATCTTCTCCTCTCCAATGTTTTTCTGCTCAGATCTCAGTTGCATAGACTGCATGTGTGTATTCCAATGAGCACACAATTGTGTGAATTAGAAGCTCCACCGTTTTGTGAGTGACAGCAATCTCACTCAGTGAGAGTGCTGAATCTGTAATTAACCACAGGGTGTGATGGCATACCATATCTGTATTGCGCATGGAACACATTCATCAAGGTGTCAGCCTTAATGATCGGAATTTCATTGATTTTTTTAAGTTTGGCAGAAATTCAGTAGGTTTTGTAAAAATTCAGATCATGTCTAAGAAGTCTTAATGGGACATGTTAACCCGCAAGGTTTCCTGTCTATGGAATAAAATATATATATATATATATATATATATATATATATATATATATATAGTGGGGCAAAACAAAAAAGTATTTGAACAGCCACCGATTGTGCAAGTTGTTGCACTTTAAAAGATGAGAGAGGTCTGTAATGTCCATCATAGGTACACTTTAACTGTGAGAGACAGGGTCAGAACAAAAAATTCCGGAAATTACATTGTATGATTTTTAAACAATTTATTTGTATATTCTTTCGGAGAAAAAATATTTGGACAATCAAAAAGTTTAACTCAATACTTTGTAAAGTAACCTCGGTTGGCAATTACAGAGGTCAAACGTTTCCTGTAGTTCTTGACCAGGTTTGCACACACTGCAGCAGGTATTTTGGCCCACTCTTCAATGCAGATCTTCTCTAGATGTGTCATGTTTTGGGGCTGTCGCCAGGCAACTCGGACTTTCAACTCCCTCCACAGATTTTCTGTTGGGTTGAGGTCTGGAGACTGGCTAGGCCAATCCAGGACCTTGAAATGCTTCTTTACAGAGCCACTCCTTAGTTGCCCGGGTGGTGTGTTTGGGGTCATTGTCATGCTGGAAGACCCAGCCACGTTGCATCTTCAATGCTCTTACTGAGGGAAGGAGGTTTTTCCCCAAAATGTCACGATATATGTCCCCATTCATCCTCTCCGTAATACGGATCAGTCGTCGTCCTGTCCCCATTGCAGAAAAGCATCCCCAAAGCATGATGTTTCCACCCCCATGCTTGTGGGTATGGTGTTTTTGGGATGCCACTCATCATTCTTCTCCCTCCAAACACAGCGTGTGGAGTTTATACCAAAAATTTCTATTTTGGTCTCATCTGACTACATAACATTCTCCCAATCCTCCTCTGGATCATCCAGATATTCACGGGCAAACTTTAGACGGGCCTGGACATGTGCTGGCTTAAGCAGGGGGACTTTTCAGGCGCTGCAGGATATGAATCCATGACGACGGAGTGTGTTACTAATGATAACCTTTGTGACTGTGGTCCTAGCTCTTTGAGGACATTGACCAGATCCCCCCGTGTAGTTCTGGGCTGATCCCTCACCATTCTCAAGATCATTGATACCCCACAAGATGAGATCTTGCATGGAGCCCCTGGTCGAGGGAAATTGTCAGTGACTTTGTATTTCTTCCATTTTTTAATAATTGCGCCAACAGTTGATCTCGTCTCACCAAGCTGCTTGCCTATTGTCGAGTAGCTCATCCCAGCCTTGTGCAGGTCTACAATTTTGTCCCTGGTGTCCTTAGGTAGCTCTCTGGTCTTGGCCATGGTGGAGACGTTGCAGTCTGACTGTTTGAGAATGTGGACAGGTGTCTTTTTTAAAGTTAACCAGGTCAAACAGGTGCCATTAATACAGGTAACAAGTGGAGGATAGATGAGCTTCCTAAAGAAGAAGTAACAGGTCTGTGAAAGCCAGAATTCTTGCTGTTTGGTAGCTGTCCAAATATTTTTTATCATAAAGAATATACAAATAAATTGTTTAAAAACCATACAATTCGATTTCTGGAATTTTTTGTTCCGATTCTGTCTCCCACAGTTAAAGTGTACCTTTGATGGAAATTACAGACCTCTCTCATCTTTTAAAGTGCAACAACTTGCACAATCGGTGCAATATATATATATATATATATATATATATATACATACATACATACATACACAGTCAGGTGCATAAATATTGGGACATTGCCAGAATTTTCAAACAAACAAGATGTGCTTTAACTGCAGACTTTCAGATTTAATTACATCCAAATCAGGTGAACGGTGTGGGAATTACAATGGTTTCTATATGTGCCTCCCACTTTTTAAGGGGCCAAAAGTAATGGGACTATCAACTCAAAAGCTATTTCATGGACAGGTGTGGGCTATTCCCTCTTTATTTCATTATCAATTAAGCAGGTAAAAGGTCTGGAGTTGATTCTAGGTGTGACATTTGCATTTGGAATCAGTTGCTATCGACTCTCAATATGAGATCCAAAGAGCTGTCACTATCAGTGAAGCAAGCCATCATTAGGCTGAAAAATTAAAACATACCCATCAGAGAGATAGCAAAAACATTAGGTGTGGCCAAATCAACTGTTTGGAACATTCTTAAAAAGAAAGAACGCACCGGACAGCTCAGCAACACCAAAAGACCCGGAAGACCACGGAAAACAACTGTGGTGTATGACAGAAGAATTATTTCCCTGGTGAAGAAAAACGTCTTCACAACACTTGGCCAAATCAAGAACACTCTCCAGGAGGTAGGTGTATATGTGTCAAAGTCAACAATCAAGAGAAGACTTCACAAGAGTGAATATAGAGGGTTCTCCACAAGATGTAAACCATTGGTGAGCCTCAAAAACAGGAAAACCAGATTAGAGTTTGCCAAACAACATCTAAAAAAGCCATTACAGTTCTGGAACAACATCCTATGGACAGATAAGATCAACTTGTACCAGAGTGATGGGAAGAGAAGAGTATGGAGAAGGAAAGGAACTGCTCATGATCCAAAACATACCATCTCATCAGTGAAGCATGGTGGTGGTAGTGTCATGGCGTGGGCATGTATGGCTGCCAATGGAACTGGTTCCCTTGTATTTATTGATGATGTGACTGCTGACAAAAGCAGCAGAATGAATTCTGAAGTGTTTCGGGCAATATTATATGCTCATATTCAGTCAAATGCTTCAGAACTCATTGGACGGCGCTTCACAGTGCAGATGGACAATGACCCGAAACATACTGCAAAAGCAACCAAAGAGTTTTTTAAGGCTAAAAAGTGGAATGTTATGCAATGGCCAAGTCAATCCCCTGACCTGAATCCGATTGAGCATGCATTTCACTTGATGAAGACAAAACTGAAGGGAAAATGCCCCAAGAACAAGCAGGAACTGAAGACATTTGCAGTAGAGGCCTGGCAGAGCATCACCAGGGATGAAACCCAGCATCTGGTGATGTCTATGCGTGCCAGACTTCAGGCTGTAATTGCCTGCAAAGGATTTGCAACAAAGTATTAAAGTGAAAGTTAGATTTAGGATTGTTTAGTTTGGCCCATTACTTTTGGCCCCTTAAAAAGTGGGAGGCACATATAGAAACCACTGTAATTCCTACATCGTTCACCTGATTTGGATGTAATAACCGTCAATTAAATATGAAAGTCTGCAGTTAAAGCACATCTTGTTTGCTTCATTTCAAAGCCATTGTGGTGGTGAATAGAGGACAAAATATGAAAATTCTGTCAATGTCCCAATATTTATGCACCTGACTGTATGTATATATATATATATATATATATATATATATATAAAAGTATTCGGATCGGCACTCAATTCAGCAGAACAACATACCACGGTGCCTTCTGGAGTAAAGATGGATACATACAGTGTGAAAACAAACAGCGGCACTCACGGACTAGTAATGAAAGTACAAATAGTGTATTGCGATCAATACATGGTCCAACGTTTCGGGACACAAACGTCCCTTAATCAAGGTGTATAAACAAATAAAAACTTACTAACCTTATATAGGGAGAAGCCCTCACAGCATGCACACACCAAGAGAGAACCGGAAGCCCGTCACCGGCTGCTGCATCACCGCGCATGGAGCGTCCAGTCACCATGGTGATCGGGGCACCGAAAAATGCTAAGTGCATAAAAATGAAAACATCAAGTGTCAGAATAGTGCCTCACCACCACATCGCCCCTGAAGGGGGAAATGAGTGACTAAAAGACCAAAACCAAGAAGAATGTAAAAGCATAAGAAATAAACAGCAGATGAACATATGACATGAAAACTAACTGAAATATATGCAAATATATGGGTAATTGCAAGGACAGCTTAGAGAAAAAACACAGGGCAATATCAATGATATCGTATTGAGCAAACTGTCATCAAGGAAGAATGAAAGTAAAAATAAAAATAAACAATTACTTAATAACCATGGAATCTGAAGTGTGTCAATGTATGACTGAATGTGTCTAATATGTAAAGTACAATATGTGAAAAAATGTGACCGTGTGTGTCTGAAACCTAATGGTGGTATAATGAAAATGTGAAAGAGTGATGAAGAATGTGACCGTGTCAATGTGTGTATAGTGTGTGAATCAGGATATTGTAGGTAAATGAGGTAACTGAAAAAAACGACTTAAAGACATGGAGTGAAACATAGTGCCAAAAAATGTGAAAGGTGTAATGATGTGACTAAAACAAAGTGTATGTGACATGGGAATGGAGAAATCAGAAAAATTCTCATCACTACTTTAGAAACTAGCTAACTAAATAATAATGTAAAATAATCTAAAAATATGAGAAATCATTTAAATACATTCCATGATAACTTCTCATTGAGACCATGCGGGCTGATGGATTTAAGTTAAAAAATCCAGCAGGCTTCAACTTGTAGCAAGGCAAGCGGTCTATAAATAATTATAGAGGGCGCTGACAAGAGGTATTTCTCACAGCAGCTGTAACAAGGAGATAGTTAATCTCCAATAGATAAAAAAGAACAGAATACAAAACAGCGCTAATTGACAATAGATATTACACTTTATTGACTAAAAAACTTAAAACACTATTAAATATAAAACCATGTCATCGGCATATAAACCCTGGAGCACTATTTTTGGATATAGTCCTCAAGCATGGATATTAATAGGCAGTTGATATTGTCCTGGAATAATATTTGGTCAAGGCAATCCAATTTAACAGCACACCAGTGCTGTATATTTACCCACTGTATGTAGAGATCCACATTGTCCTGAATTAGCGATGGTCCCACACTGAGGTTTGTCCAACGCAGATGACTGGACTGGATGGTTAGAAGTGGGTGGTGTAGACAATAAATCCAAAGTCCCGGGTGGCGGCCACCACATGTGATGCCAAATAATGCCAATAATCCAGATGATGTAGATAGTAAATCCAAGTGTCCAGGGGCAGCTGATAATCACCTACGCGTTTCAATGCTCTAGGCAGCTTTTTCAAGGTGTCCAAATGATGCTAAGGCTAGCTTTAAATAGTGCTCCATATTAGCATTAATCACTCTCAGCTGTTGACAATCAATTGATTGTCCATAATAGTTTTTCTAGTCATATATATTAAAAAGCAGACATTTTAACATCAGGAGGCAAAACCTTTGGTAATCTATATGAATAAATAAATAAATGGAGGAATACTTACTATTTCTATTATCTATTCGTTATAAACAAATCCCGATCGTGATATCTCCATTACTGCGGAAGTTATTTACTTCCGCCGTGGTGACCTCACGCCTCGGGTCCAGTCATGTTTTTGGTACGCAGCGTGTATCACGCTGCGTCTCACTAGGATACACCACGGAAGTTGTAAGCCGTGGCGATGTCACATGTCTAGGCTAAGGTGCAGTGTTGGTGCGCAGCGTTAATCCCGCAGCGTCCCTTCACCATAGCAACCAAGGTGCCACATCTATACTACTGATCCCCGATCTTACCCCACGAATTGAAATATTGATCAACACGTACATTGAATACAAACAGTTGGAATATATATCACAAATCAGATTCAATAGGTACCTCAATTAACAGCGGGGGATATTAAATTATAAAAAATAATAACAAAAATATAATAAAAAATATATTGATATATATACAAAAATATAAATATAAATAAAAAGATGATAATGAATAATAAATAAAAAATAAATAAAAATAAAAATGAATATAGCAATGGATTAGAATACAATATAACTATTCATAAGATTATACATATATATGTAGGTTTTCAGTATATGAGTATTGAGTAGATGATAATAAAATATAACAATTAAAGTATAAATATAACACTACATCCTCAATCAATAACTATCACCATTAGGATCTAGAATTGATTTGTCTCCCTAGATAATAGAATATTTTATATGTACATATCTATATACAATAGGACTAGATAGCACTAAGCACATTCTTATCCAGTTGTTACATGACCACATTAAGTTCCAGAGCCTCATTCAAACCACTCGGAAAGAGTGTATTCAAATGAAAGGTCCAGTAAATTTCTTGTTGGCACAATTTTCTGAATCTATCACCCCCACGCACCGTGGGGGGAATAAATTCCAATCCTGTTACTCTCAGAGACTCTGGATTGCCCCCATGATGTTCCAAAAAATGCTTAGGAATACTGTGGTTTATTAATTTCTTTATTATATTTCTTCGATGTTCCATAAAACGCACTTTAAGTGTGCTAGTGGTATGTCCTACATATCTAAGATGGCACCCACATTGCAAACAATAAATCACCCAATCGGTGTTGCAATTAATAAAATCCAGAATTCTTTTTTCCTCCCCCCTTAAGTTGGTCACCGCAAAAGTTTTATTATTCACATGCTTGCATGTGGTACATCTTCCTCCTCCGCATTTAAAAAAATCTATAGTTTTTTGTGGCAACCATGTCTTCATAGGGTTAATTTCAGTGTCGATTGTAATTGATTTAAAAAAACTGGGAGCCAACAAAGTTTTGAGTGATTTGTTCTTCCTAAAAATAAATTTTCAATTAGGTGGAAGGCACTCTCGAAGAATAGTATCGTTTTTAAGAATATCATAGTTTGATTTCACAATTTTCTTTATAGCATTCAAAGCCGTATTATATTTAGAAATAAAAGCTAGATCACTTATCTCTTTATGTTTTTGTTGTTGTTGGAGTTCACCAACCTTTAGGGTTAGTAGTGATTCTCTATCAATCTCCAAAGTCTCTCGATATGCCTTATCTAGTATGTATTTGGGATAACCTCTTGTTGAAAAGGTTTCAAGCATGGTTTTTGCTTGTTCGACAAATCTTTCTTTTCTAGATAAGGCATATCGAGAGACTTTGGAGATTGATAGAGAATCACTACTAACCCTAAAGGTTGGTGAACTCCAACAACAACAAAAACAAAAAGAGATAAGTGATCTAGCTTTTATTTCTAAATATAATACGGCTTCGAATGCTATAAAGAAAATTGTGAAATCAAACTATGGTATTCTTAAAAACGATACTATTCTTCGAGAGTGCCTTCCACCTAATCCAAAATTTATTTTTAGGAAGAACAAATCACTCAAAACTTTGTTGGCTCCCAGTTTTTTCAAATCAATTAAAATCGACACTGAAATTAACCCTATGAAGACATGGTTGCCACAAAAAACTATAGGTTTTTTTAAATGGATAAGAATGTGCTTAGTGCTATCTAGTCCTATTGTATATAGATATGTACATATAAAATATTCTATTATCTAGGGAGACAAATCAATTCTAGATCCTAATGGTGATAGTTATTGATTGAGGCTGTAGTGTTATATTTATACTTTAATTGTTATATTTTATTATCATCTACTCAATACTCATATACTGAAAACCTACATATATATGTATAATCTTATGAATAGTTATATTGTATTCTAATCCATTGCTATATTCATTTTTATTTTTATTTATTTTTTATTTATTATTCATTATCATCTTTTTATTTATATTTATATTTTTGTATATATATCAATATATTTTTTATTATATTTTTGTTATTATTTTTTATAATTTAATATCCCCCGCTGTTAATTGAGGTACCTATTGAATCTGATTTGTGATATATATTCCAACTGTTTGTATTCAATGTACGTGTTGATCAATATTTCAATTCGTGGGGTAAGATCGGGGATCAGTAGTATAGATGTGGCACCTTGGTTGCTATGGTGAAGGGACGCTGCGGGATTAACGCTGCGCACCAACACTGCACCTTAGGCTAGACATGTGACATCGCCACGGCTTACAACTTCCGTGGTGTATCCTGGTGAGACGCAGCGTGTACGCTGCGTACCAATAACATGACTGGACCCGACGCGTGAGGTCACCACGGCGGAAGTAAATAACTTCCGCAGTAATGGAGATATCATGATCGGGATTTGTTTATAACGAATAGATAATAGAAATAGTAAGTATTCCTCCATTTATTTATTCATATAGATTACCAAAGGTTTTGCCTCCTGATGTTAAAATGTCTGCTTTTTAATATATATGACTAGAAAAACTATTATGGACAATCAATTGATTGCCAACAGCTGAGAGTGATTAATGCTAATATGGAGCACTATTTAAAGCTAGCCTTAGCATCATTTGGACACCTTGAAAAAGCTGCCTAGAGCAGTGAAACGCGTAGGTGATTATCAGCTGCCCCTGGACACTTGGATTTACTATCTACATCATCTGGATTATTGGCATTATTTGGCATCACATGTGGTGGCCGCCACCCGGGACTTTGGATTTATTGTCTACACCACCCACTTCTAACCATCCAGTCCAGTCATCTGCGTTGGACAAACCTCAGTGTGGGACCATCGCTAATTCAGGACAATGTGGATCTCTACATACAGTGGGTAAATATACAGCACTGGTGTGCTGTTAAATTGGATTGCCTTGACCAAATATTATTCCAGGACAATATCAACTGCCTATTAATATCCATGCTTGAGGACTATATCCAAAAATAGTGCTCCAGGGTTTATATGCCGATGACATGGTTTTATATTTAATAGTGTTTTAAGTTTTTTTAGTCAATAAAGTGTAATATCTATTGTCAATTAGCGCTGTTTTGTATTCTGTTCTTTTTCAACTTGTAGCAGTTTGCCTGCTCTGTCCTCCCCTCTTAGGGTTTTGGGGACATGGTCAGTAACAAAATGCTTCAGTTGACTTAGTGTGACTTTTTTCGGAAAAATGCCTGGCGACATGTTGTTCAGATGTCTTGCACGAAATGGCCACTCTGATAGCTGACCTGTACAAAGCCATTCGTTCCTTCAACATTCTTACAGATTTGCCTACATATAGGAGGCCACAGGAATATACGATAACATAGATGATATGATTAGAGGTACACGTCACCACATGTCTGAGTCTGTATGATTTTCCTGAAGAGGGATGTTGAAAAGAGGAACCAGTGATCATGTTATGGCAAGTGGTGCATCCGAGACATTTGTAACATCCTGGTTACGAACAGAAACCCTGTTTGTCTGTTCGAATCTTGATTATTATCAAAGCAAGTGATTTCAGGGTGGACTATAATGTCTTTGATATTTTTACCCCTGGTCTAACAGGAATATTCCTCTTGTTTCTAAAGCACTTTAAATTACCATCCGTGGACAATATAGGCCACAGGGCTCTAATGACCTTTGGGATGACAGGACTTGAAGTGTTGTATTCACTAACAAACTGGATAAAAGCATCTTGCTTACAAGGCCTACTACTAAGGAGGCTAGACCGGGGCATGCATAACACTTCATTTTTATGTCTAAGTAGAAGGTTTAGCTCATAGCCTCTGGTATGGAATCTTCTGACCACTCCATCAAGAGCTGCTTCCAATTTAGCATATTCGCTCGTAGTCCTAGCAACTCTGATCATCTGCGATCATGGTAATCCTCTTTTAAGAGCCCTTGGATGGTGACTGTTTGTCCTGAGGAGTGTATTCCTATCAGTGGGTTTGTAGTAGACTTCAGTATGTAGGCTACCATTGTGAATAGAAATGAGCACATCCAAATAGTTGAGCGAGTTAATGTTAACCTGATAGGTAACTTTGATGGGGGACACTCTGTTATTAATATGTCTCATCAGCTGTTCAAAAGCTTGGATCCCTCCAGTCCATAGAATAAACACATCGTCTATGTATCTGAAGTATTTGTAAATGTGCCTAGAAGCTTCAGAGTCCGAAAAAAACATTTCTTTCTCCTCGTAAAACATGAAGATATTGGCAAATGATGGGGAGACATTGCTCCCCATGGCACATCCGCATGTTTGTTGAAAAAAGGTCCCGTCAAATAAAAAGTTTCTAGTGAGCGTAAGCTGTAGCAGGCTAAGGAAAAATTCCAAATCAACAATGTCCATGTTTTCTTGTATCAAAAAGTTCCTCATGGCCGTTAGGCCCTGTGCATGGGGAATGCTGGTGTACAGACTACATATGTCCACTGTACAAACAATCATGCCTGCCGGCACCGTTCCAATATCCATTAGTCCTTTGAGGAGATCGGTAGTATCAAGGAACACAGAGATGGGTTGAAATAATGAATTGTGTGCCGAGATTATTGGTCTGCCCGGAGGATGCGTGACGTCCTTGTGAATCTTTGGCACGGTAAATAGTATGGGCATCACAGGGTGCTCTTACTTCAGAGCCTCGCATACTTTAATGGGAATGAGGCCATTGTGCATGGCTGCATCAAGAATAGAATCTACTTCAAGTTTGTAGCCGGTGGTGCGGTCTGTAGTTAAGGGTTTGTACGTGCTTCTGTCTGATAGTCGTTTGTATATTTCATTTTTTGTAATCCATCAGGTCGAGTACAACGACTCCACCCCCCTTATCCGCCGGACGGATGACTATATCCCTGTATGATCCCAGGCTCATGAGTGCTTTCCATTCCGATGTAGTTAAATTGTAATTTCGATTGACTGTTGCCGAAGAATACTTAACCACTGATTCGTCAAGGAGGGGCACAAAAGATTTGATGGAGGGATTAGATGAAACCGGGTCAAATGTAGAAATCTATCTGGACATAAGAAAGTCCCGGGATGGAGATTGTATATGAGCAGGAGTCTGATTCTGGAAATGTTCTTTGAGTCTTAATTTACGGGCAAATCTGTGCAAATCAATCTGCCAGGTGAGCTATTTAAAAGGATTAGTAGGGACGAAGGACAGGCCTTTCTCCAATACTCTCATTTCTATATTGCTGAGAGCATGTTGTGATAGATTGTAAACTACCGTCTCCTTCTCCCCGGACCTTATTCCTGGCGTTCTGGCCCCCCCTAAGGGTGAGCGTCCTCCTGTCCTTAAATCCCTGGGTGCCTCCACCCCTAAAGGGACACCAACTTGATCTAATGAACCCTCTGAGTCAGGACACATGAACTCGCTGTCGCCGTTAGATGTCATGTTGTCCTTGGTTTGCCCTTCCCTCTGTTTGCGCCAATGATGTTTAGATTTCGGATTATATGGTTTATGATTACCAGGTTCACCTCCGTGTAGCCCTCTATATACCTTATTGGTTTCATAATCCTCGCATACAGTCCTATGTTTGTTCCGTTTGAACAAGGTGAGTTCTCTCCGATAATTGTCACACTGCATGTTCAATTTACGGACCCATTGAAGGTTGGATTCCTGTTGTAAAATGGATTTACATTCAGTAAAGATTCGAACAGACAAACAGGGTTTCTGAGTAAACCACCAGGATGTTACAAATGTCTCGGATGCACCACTTGTCATAACATGATCACTGGTTCCTCTTTTCAACATCCCTCTTCAGGAAAATCATACAGACTCAGACATGTGGTGACATGTACCTCTAATCATATCATCTATGTTATCGTATGTCCCTGTGGCCTCCTATATGTTGGCAAATCTGTAAGAATGATGAAGGAACGAATGGCTTTGCACAGGTCAGCCATCAGGGCGGCCATTTCGGGCAATACATCTGAACAGCCTGTCACCAGGCATTTTGACGAAATAGGTCACACACTAAATCAACTGAAGCATTTTGTGATTGACCATGTCCCCAAAACCCTAAGAGGGGGGGCAGAGCAGGCAAACTGCTACAAGTTGAAGCACGCTGGATTTTTGAACTTAGGGGACGATTCAGACCCGCTCGCAAGAGGGTCGATGGTGCCGACTTGCGCATGCGCACGACGGAGGGTGCTCCTCAGGTGTCAGATGGAAAGATTTACACCTCATGCAATGTGAGAATATATAGATATGAATGCTCACATTAGTATTACCTAAAAGAAATATAAGTGAATCCCTTCAAGGTTTCTTTGACCCATATATATGAATGGGATCAGCAAAGGTGCTTACGTAAAAGCTTACTTGAAGCAGATGTATAATAAACCTATAAAGGTTTCTTTCTCCTTTTTCAACTTTGAAGGATGCCCACATGGAAAATGATGTGAACGCTGTCTATCATTAATGATGTGAACGCTGTCTATCATTCATCTGGTACGAGGGCTAACCCCCACTTTTTTTATTGTGTCATTTATTATTAAACTACTTTTACATGGACCTACTGCACCATATGTAGTTTCTTCTTTTTGGTTTGGTTACTCCAAAGTTTCTGTCCTTCATTGGAAATCATTTGAACAGTTCATTGGAAGAGTGTCGGCGCAAGGATTGTTTATCATATTGTTTTGTTTTTACATGTATTCTGCAAGTTTGGGTGACTTGTTTTTATGATATTTCTTTGCTGCCAGCACGGTTGCGCTTTGGTGTGGTTTTTTTTCTTTTTTGTATTCAAATGAACCGTTCGCTCTTTACGGTCTGTTCACGCCTCTATGTCTGAACGAGCGAACAAAACTTGCGGTCGTTTTTTGAATAACTACGCCCCCTGGCCGCTCGCATCCTACGTCATGTCCCCTATTTATTAGATTAATCGAGTACATCGACCAGCGTATGAACTGCTCGCTATTCTTGGGGTTGGTTTTTCCTACCCCAATCTTGTGAGCAGTTCTGACTATAAAATAACCCAGTGACGTGGTCAATGACGCTGCTGTATTAATTATGCACACCCATAAAACGCCCGTTTTGACCTTTAAGCACGCCTGCGTTCGGATCTCCACTCCCCGTTTTCAAGCACCTTCCCCTGTTACCACCCACATACGCCTCCTCC
The DNA here is from genome assembly GCA_031769625.1 of Taudactylus pleione. Classification (NCBI taxonomy): domain Eukaryota; kingdom Metazoa; phylum Chordata; class Amphibia; order Anura; family Myobatrachidae; genus Taudactylus; species Taudactylus pleione. The sequence goes on along the minus strand of JAUIMM010000009.1, from coordinate 15,485,704 downwards.
TGTCACTCAAAATAGCAGGCATTCGCAATTTAGCAAACAAACAATTTTCAGTCGCACTGACTGGTTCGCGCATGCGTATTACGATCCGTACGCATGTGCGGTTGGGCAAACATCGCTCGGAACGAACGAGCGACCGCTTACGAGCGGCTCTGAAGCAGGCCCTATGTTTCACTCCATGGGCCAAATGTAATAGGTAGTCTGTTTTGGTAAATTGCGAGTTTGGTGCTAAACTCGCAATTTTTCACAACTCTCCAATGTAATAGGGTGTCTGTTCACTAAAACTCGCATTTTTCAGAGTTACTAAAACTCCCCATTCTCAAACTCGCATCCAGATGTTTTCACATTGAAAACAATCAACTCGCCCAATGTAATAGGGTGTCTGTTTCAGACTCGCAAAAAAAAGGATTACCAAAAGTCCCCAAATAATAGACCTGCTTCAGGCTAGCGAGTAGGCTAGCGAGTACATCGTGAGCAGGTCAGATTAACACAGAAACATGCACATATCCATGAGATATGTACATGTTTCTGTGTGTACTTATGTTAAATGTTTTTAAATTAAAAATAAAATGACGTGCACCCCCTCCCCAAAAGCATAACCAGCCCTGGGCTTTATAAAGCCTGGTCTGGTTCTAAAAATACAGGGGCCAAAATGCTTTGTTGAGCTGTCCTGGTTCTGGAAAATCAGGGGACAAAACGAGTAGGGGTCCCCTGAAAATTCCAGAACCAGCACCGAACTCTTTCTAGCGGGGGGATAATGCCACAGCCAGGGAAAACCTTTCACCTGTTTCCCCGGCCAAAGCATTATCCCTGACCGCTAGTCAGTCCAGGCCGGGGATCCCTGGGGAGTTGGGTACCCCCCCAATAAAGGGGTACCCCTCTCCAGGGCACCCCAGGCCTAGGCTGATAGCCCGGGGCTATCCCCGGCACCCTATTCCTGTGGGTGCCGGGTTGATAGTGTTAGTGTAAAAATACATTTTCCATATTGTCTTTAGTTGTAGAACCACAAGTACCAGCAAGCCTTCCTGCATGCTGGTATTTGGAGAACCACAAATACCAGCATGCAGGGCATTACGGGCCCGCTGGCACTTGTAGTTCCACAACTAAATACGTAAATAAACAAACATACACCGTGAAAGTAACATTTTAATAAAACATACATGCACACTCACACATACTCACCTAGTATCTGAAGTCTGATCTGATCTGATGTCGCGACATTGTATCATTGATGTAACCACAAGATTAACCTCAATTAAACTTGCGGCTACGATGTAGCGGTTCCCACCATAGACTTCAATGGGGATTTCTCACCATAGAAGTCTATGGGACACACAGGCTGGCCGCATTCAGCTAATCAGGGAGCTGCTCCGACGGAGATGCTCCCTGATTGGCTGGCGGCCCCTTCACTGACGGGGCACACGTGTGCCCCGGTCATTTACGCGGAGCAAAGGTATGTGTACACACATACCTTTGCTCAGTCCGTATGGATCGGGTTTTTCTGCGTTTTTTTTATTTTAACCCCTGGATTGCCTACTTGGAGAAGAGGACGTGATCGACGCATAGGAGAGGGGAGTATGGATTTTTTTTTCAGGTACACCCCTATGGATTACTTCGGATACTAGGTGAGTAAGTGTGAGTGTGAGTGTGCATGTATGTTTTATTAAAATTTTACTTTCACGGTGTATGTTTGTTTATTTACGTATTTAGTTGTGGAACTACAAGTGCCAGCGGGCCCGTAATGCCCCGCATGCTGGTATTTGTGGTTCTCCAAATACCAGCATGCAGGGGAGGCTTGCTGGTACTTGTGGTTCTACAACTAAAGACAATATGGAAACTTTAATTTTACACTTGACTTTACACTAACACTATCAACCTGGCACCCAAAGCCCTAGGGTGCCGGGGATAGCCCCGGGCTATCAGTCTAGGCCTGGGGTGCCCTGGAGAGGGGGACCCCTTTATTGGGGGGGGTCCTCAACTCCCCAGGGATCCCCGGCCTGGACTGACTAACGGTCAGGGATAATGCTTTGGCCAGGGAAACCGGTGAAAGGTTTTCCTTGGCTGTGGCATTATCCCCCCGCTAGACAGAGTTCGGTGCTGGTTCTGGAATTTTCAGGGGACCCCTGCTCGTTTTGTCCCCTGATTTTCCAGAACCAGCTCAACAAAGCCCTGTGCTGGTTCTTAATATACAGGGGCCCCCTACGCATTTTGGCCCCTGTATTTTTTGAACCAAAACAGGCTTTATAAAGCCCAGGGCTGGTTATGCTTTTGGGGAGGGGGTGCATGTTTTTTTTTTTTTTTTAACACACACAGAAGCCATCACGGATCTCACTGATCTGTGATGGCTTCTCTAAAACTCGCACCTTTTAATGCTACTCGCATTAAAAGGTGTCAGTTTACATAGTCCTAAACTCGCAAAAGCAGTAGCCTCGAGCTGAAAAGTTCGCAGGCTATTGAATTTGCGAGTTTCAGTACAAACTCGCACTGTTTAAAAGTGCGAGTTTGTACTGTTACTAAAACTGACACCCTATTACATTTGGCCCCATGTCTTTAAGTTTTCCAGGCACATAACAGTCGTTTTTTTCAGTTACCTTACTTTCCTACAATACCCTGATTCACACACTATACACACATTGACACGGTCACATTCTTCATCACTCTTTCACATTTTCATTACACCACCATTAGGTTTCAGACACACACGGTCACACTTTTTCACATACTGTACTTTACATATTTGACACATTCGGTCATACATTGACACACTTCAGATTCCATGATTATTAAGTGATTGTTTATTTTTAATTTCATTCTTCCTTGATGACAGTTTGCTCCATACGATATCATTGATATTGCCCTGTGTTTTTTCTCTAAGCTGTCCTTGCAATTACCCATATATTTGCATATTCAGTTAGTTTTCATGTCATATGTTCATCTGCTGTTTATTTCTTATACTTTTACATTCTTCTTGGTTTTTGGTCTTTTATTCACTCATTTCCCCATTCAGGGGCGATGTGGTGGTGAGGCACTATTCTGACACTCGATGTTTTAATTTTTATGCAGTTAGCATTTTATGCAGTTAGCATTTTCAGCACCCGATCACCACCGTTTTATAGGCGGGGTGGCCGGACAAACGGAGGCATTCTTGAAGGAATGCCTGGCATTTGTAGGCGGCCCTACTGACATCATCAGTGATGTCAGTAGATAGCTTCCTGCTCTGTTAGAGCAAGAAGCTACATGGGGCTTGAGGTAGACGAGACCCTACCCCAAGGGTCTCGTCGCAAGCTCCGATGGTCTTGACCATCGTGACCATCACCTGGTCACTCGCTAAAGATGTGGGTGGTCACCCACAGCTTAGCGAGCGGCTAGGAGGCTGGCTTTGAAATGCAAAGCGGCCACCCTCATTCAGACCGAGCGCTCGCTTTTTGCGAGCGGCTCTGAATGAGGGCCACAGTCTCTTGTAGTCCTGTCTCACAGGTATAGTCATGGCCCCCTGGCCTGACTTCCACAAAGTCACACAGTAGTCCTCCCTGCCTCCTGCAAATATGTAACTGGCCTGCAGCTTGACTGCTACAGCTTCACACAAACAGTCTTAGGGGTAAATTTTTAACAATCTTGTTGATGCGAGATTGCAATCACGGGGGTAAATTGCAATTTTTACAAACACGGAAATTCACTATGAAAAAATTAAGAGTTATGGTAAACTTTCCTTAATAACTCCTTTTCTTCGAGGTCCATAGGGTCCACAGGGATACCATGGGGATAATGTGGTTGAAGAGTTCCAGGCAGCACAGTTAAAGCTTTCAGCTCCCATGATGCCTCGGGTCCTCCTCCATACATACCCCGTAACTAGCCACAGGCCTTCAGTTTTATTAACAAGCCTCGTGGCAGGAGAAGGAAAGAGAACGAAGAGCAATCGTACACCAGAAACACTCTTACACACAATAAGGGAGTCCGTAACCTAAAGAAAAAATTACCCATGCAGCCAGGTGCGTCAGGGTGGGAGCCCTGTGTGAACCTTGAAGAAAATGAGTTATCAAGGTAAGTCTACCACAGGGATACCATGGAGATGTCCTAAAGCAGTTCCCCTAAGCTGGGGGACTCTCATGAGCAGAAAGGAGAACTTGTTGCCCAAAGGAGGCATCCTGAGAGGCAAAAGTATCAAAGGCATTGAGCCAAAGAAAAGTGTGGACAGAAGACCACACGGCTGCCCTACACAACTGTTCAGCAGAGCCACCACGACTAAACGCCCATGATGGCCTTACAGACCGAGTACAATGTGCTGTCACCGTGCTTGGGACAGGGGGATCTTGTGGTTGTGACGTGATGCAATGAGATCTATTTCTGGTAGATCCCATTTGTTTATCAGAAGCTGAAATACTCCCGGACGGAGAGACCACTCCCCGGTGTGTATGTCCTGGCGTCTTAGGAAGTCTGCTTCCCAAATGAGTAGTACCGGTATGTATATTGCAGAGATTGCTGGAAGATGAGGTTCTGCCCAAATCAGAACCCTTGTCACTTCTTTGATGCTTGGGACAGGGAGATCAGCCTGTGTGTGCAAATGAGAGATAGTCATGCGTAGCTATCTCGCCAGAGTCTGCTTGTTAGCTGGCCATCCTCGTTTGTGAAAAGCATATATTACAAAAAGAGCATCTGATTTTCGGAGTCTGTACGCTCTACATAGATACAGAGAGCAAACTACATCCAGGGAGGCTTCCCCTACAGAAAGATCTAGAGCCTGAAAATATGGACCTACAATTTCTTCATTTACATGAAAACAGGACATTACCTTAGGAAGGTAACCCTCCCTTGTACGAAAAACAGCTCTATCCTGGTGAAAAATAAAAAATGGGGAGCAACAAGATAGCGCTGCAAAATCAGAGAGACTGCTGGCAGAAAAGATTGTGAGGAGAATAAGCGTCTTTGCTATCAACCATTTGTTCCCTGCTCGTCAATGAGGACGAAAGGAGCAAAAAGAAACCTGACTAGACTTTATTGTAGCCGTAGATGGCAGACCTGCTGACTTTGAAGCTGCCAGAGTAGCCATTATCTTATCTAACTCTGCTCCAAAAAGTACCTTTCCATAGAAAGGCAAGACTTCCAGTGCCTTCTTTGATCCTGTATCAGGTTTCCAGGATCTTAACCAAAGGGCCCTGCGTGCCACTGGTGAAGCTGCTGAGGCCTTAGAAGCAAAAATTCCAGCATCTACGGCAGTTCTTCCCAGATAGGAAGCCGCTTCCCGTATGTGGGAGATATACATCATCTGTTCTCTGGTAGCATCTGGTAGAGAGTCTTCCAATGCCCCCATCCATTCTTCAACAGCTTTGGCTACCCAGGCTCTAGCCATAGCTGGACAAGTAACAGCTCCAGATGATGAAAATATTGCCTTAAGACATGCTTAAATTGTTCTATCTGTTAAATTCTTTAGAGAAGATGCTGACGGAATAGGCAATGTAGCATTTCTGACTAAATGCGTCACATGAGCATCCACAGTAGGAGGTACCTCCCACTTAGGTCATTCATAAGCTGGGAAAGGATACAACTATGTTTTTCTTTTATTCACATAAAACCATTTGTCCAGGTTACCCCCTGCCTCTTCCATAAGCTCAGTGAGCTGTTCAGATAAAGGAAGCTCAGTTTTGGCCACCTTACGTTCATCATCCTGAATATCTAGGATTGATTTAACCGCCCTCAACAAAGAAGGAACATTCATTGTGGACTGATGGTCCTCCTCCCCCGAGCGTCTGAATCCATATGTTGAGCAGACTGATAAAAAAGATAACTTGCACTTAGGCGCCTTAATAACTACTGGTCTGCTTTTAACATTAGATGGTGCCATACTCTGAGTAGAATGGCCATAAACATCCTTCCAGAAGGGATGCATAGGAGGTGCAAACATGGCATGCTGTGGACACCCATCCAATGAGGCAGTGTGGGACCAGCCATACGATCCACAAACTGCTTCATTAACTGGGACAAAGAGGACACCCAAGATGGCTCTTGTTCAGGGACAGGTAAACTGGACTGGGGACGTGGCTCTTTATAACTAACAAAACATTGTCAGACTAGAATTTGTTTGCGACACTGGTCTGATATTCGTCTGTGTTGGTGTCTGGAGGTGTGTAATGAAAGCTGGCCGGCCTAAGGAGACATCCTGGCATGTAATGAAGAACACTTCCCTAACTGGGAAACGAACCTGGGTCTCGGCGGAGAGATACCCACTAGACCAACAGGGACGTCGGTGTTGAAGACAAGTTGTTATGTGCAATCAGAGGAGAGTGTGGCAGTAGATTTACCAGGCTGATACTGGATTAATACTGTAGATATATAATAAAAACACTCTTCTTACTGTAACCGGAATGCTGGAGTGGTAGATCTTGGCAACGTATTCACCAGGCTGAAACTGGGTTGGCGCTGTAGTCCAGGATCCAGGAGCACTCAGATGGTAGAAGGACCGGATGCAGACAAATCACCAGAATGGGTAGTAGGTGATACCAGGAACGGCATCAAATGGAGTAGGAACTAGGAACACTGACCATGTAGTGGGAATGGTATACACAGGCGAGTTGTAGGTTCGGATAACAGGAACAGGTAGGTATTCTCTGTGCAACTAGTGGGATAGCTGCCTCAGGCATAGACAGAACCCGGATTCAGACCGGACACCGGTATGGATAGTGGATGATGATACCAGGAACGGCATCAATGGTGCAGGAACCAAGAACGCTCACCATGCAATGAGAATGATATACACAGGCAAATTGCAGGTTCAGATATCAGGAACAGGTGGAGAGTCTCTGTGCAGCCAGTGGGATAGCTTCCCCAGGTGTAAATCACTTGCAGGAATCCGTATAGCAGAAGGAAGCAAAACTGCACAAACTGTATACAAGTAAGCAACAGGAGCTCAGTATAGCTCACTCAGTAGGAACTGAGGTTAGACATTGTACTGGCAATTAGGTAGAGTCAGCAGCTGGGATATATACCCCAGGGTTACCTGGGGTAGGCTGAGTAGAGACAGGTGGTACAGCGAGGCCGCTACAGTCAGGTGATCAGGACTTGTCAATGCAGTACTCTGTAGTAGGCTTAGATCTTGCTTGGGGTCTAGCAGGCCGAGAAACACTGAAGCCTGTGCGTCTGGAATGTGATAGAGACCGTTGGCAGAATCGGCAAGTGACACGGCGACAGGGGAAACAGACCCAGGTTGTGACACACACAAACCATCCTTTACATCCTGAGAGGACACATAGGCCATACATGATTTGCATGAAACCAGCACAGGGGCCTCCCCCTCCTGTTTCTTTTCACATATTCAAAATAAAGGCAATAAATGCAATGTAATGTGACAGCCTTCACTAATCCTTAGTGAATATGAAGTACCCAAAGAAAAACCTCCACCCCACAGGGATGTAGAGAAAAAACAGTGATAGTTATAATTGACAGACAGAAATAAAAGACAGAATCATTACAGCAGCTAGCAAACAGTCACATGCAATGCATATGTAATATAATTACAATAGACTCTAAATCAAGGGTGGGGACATTTTTTCTGCCGAGGGCCATTTGGATATATATACCGTCATTCGTGGGTCTGGTGCAGGCCACGCCCCCTCTGTGTGATGTCCCAGATACTCCGGGAGCTGCAAGCGCAGCGGTGTGACCGCCTGAAGCGCCCTAAGGATGCTCCAGGCAGCACTGCTGCACAGATTCTGGATGCAGGGTGTCATTCCTAGAATGACACCCCGCTAACCAGATGAGGCTAGCAGAAAAAAGCTCAGAGGGCCAGACAAATTGATTCCGTGGGCCTTATACGGCCCCCGGGCCTGAGATTCCCCATTCCTGCTCTAAATCAACTACACAAACACAAGGAATGGTAGGATACAGAGCACTATGGGCCTGATTCAGACCCGGTCGCAAGCGCTGAGCGCTCGCAACCGGGTCGATGTTTGCCCACTGGGCATGCGCACGACGGAGCTGGCTCATGCGCATGCGCGAGACCCGGCTAGCTCCGGGTGCTCCGTCGCTCCGGGTCTCGCACCAAAGGGGGTGAGCTGTCGATGGTGATTGACAGCTCGTCCCGTTTGGTAGGCGTGGCCGGGGAGTGGCTTCACAAACAGAGGCGTTCCCAAGCGAACGCCTGCCGTTTGTGGGCGGCCCCACTGACATCACCAGTGATGTCAGTGGGAGAGCTTCCGGCTCTATTAGAGCCAGAAGCTCTCTGGGGCTTGCGGCCACGAGACCCTACCACAAGAGTCTCGTCGCAAGCCCGATGGTCGCGATGGTCTTGACCATCGCGACCATCAACCTGGCCGCTCGCTATAGCTGTGGGTGCTCACCCACAGCTATGCAAGCGGCCAGGAGGCCGCTCCAAAAAAACAACAAAACGCCCTGATTCAGAGCGTCCGGCTCTGAATCAGGCCCTATATACATTATCCAAGGTAAAGGTATACAGGGAGCCTGACCCAAGCCCTCCTGAGGCCAACAGCTAGAGCAGCGCACTGATTGTGGACATTGATTGTCATATACACGTGGAGGATAGGCGGAGCAACCCAGGTGCGCAAAAACCTTTGATGGTTCTGCGTCTGAGTTGGGGGAGTTGCTGCCGGGGGACCGCTGACCTCCCCTAAGCTGCATCTACCGACCGGGTACACTAAGTCATGGCAGCAGAAGCATTGATCCCCAGCGTCAGACGATAAGGCCTTACTGCAGAGGCGATTCCCCGTAAGGGAGGAATAGCCTTACCTTTCATCTCCATGCGTCCGGTTGCAGTCTGGATCCCACACTATCGCTGCTAGCAAATTTAGCCGTGACCCGCCGGAATCACCAGTCCTGTTACTGGTGTTGCGACAGAGGTAGATGGAGTCGCAGTACATGCGTTTTAAATCAGATGCTTAGTACTGACAACACAAAAACATAAAAATAAAACGTTACAAAGGTGCGTCTTATACCTGCCGCATTAAACGAACAACTGAAGGCCTGTGGCTAGGGGCGAGGTATATAAGGAGGAGGACCCGAGGCATCCTGGGAGCTGAAAGCTTTAACGGTTTCCTGCCTGGATCTCTACAACCACATTATCCCCATGGTATCCCTGTGGATCCCTATGGACCCTGAAGAAGAAAATGTGGGTATTTTCTGTATCTTTAGAGCTGATCACTGCTATATTTTGAATTAAAATGAACCAGAAAATACAACTAGAAATGAATACACCATGGTCTGAACATGGCAGTACTTTCCCTAGACAGGATTACAACACAGGAATTTACCAAAAATCGTGATTAGAATCACGGGTGTAATAAAACCAAACATGGTGCAAAAATAGAACTTAAAAATAGATCCCATCCTGAGCAAAATACTATTTCAATTCTTTCTTCTGCAGACGGCAACAGTTAAAAATGGTGAGTATTCTTGTGTGCGTCTCGTTCTGTCCTAATCTGCGGTATCCTCAATATCTGGATATGATCTTGGCACTTAGTGATCATGTGTCACTCTGCCTTTACAAGGGCGTCTGATGTCTCAAAATTTTGTCATCCGGGGACAGCGGTGTCCCTGTATCGTGTGGGTGGGTCTTTGGGCCGCGTGGGTGTGTATGTATTGTGATAGGATCACTGGTAAAGTGGTCTGTGGCAGGTACATTTGTCCCAGATTCCTGTCTTATGTGTTCTAAACCCCCAGGAGAAAGTCTGCAGTGTAGCAGGCTTGAGTCTCGGCTTTTTGAAAAGACGGATTGGGACCTGGGGGTTGTGGGTGAGAGGAGAGGGAGGGCTCCACCCACGGCCACTCCAGGTTTTGGTTCTCTTAGCCTGGTAACAGGCTTGTTAGGGTTTCCACCTGAGAGTGGCCAATATAAGCCTAGTGTGTTTAGGGCTGAGTGTCTCACCTGGGAGAGTAGACAGGGAGTTTGCTCAGAGACACTTGAAAACCTAACTGTGAGTGTTGTGCTGTGCCTTTGTTGCTGGTGAGAGCATTAGGCCCTGCCAGGTTTTGGTAGTGAGGGAACCTCCTGTGCAGTTAGTGCCCCGACAGGGCTAGGATTTATGTTTATGTTTTCTTTATGTTATTTCTGACATTGTACAATAAAGACTGGCGCCGACCAGCTTGTACTCGCATCTAGACTGGTGTGCTGCTTCCCTGCTGCTGTGTGTGTGTAAGGAAGGAGTCCCCTACCCAGGAGAGGGACCTCCTAATCTGACTGTGTCACAATATGGTGGAGAATGCGGGCACCCACACACACTGAAGTTGCAGCGAGAGGAAAACTTTCCGTTTAAAAATTAAAGGGACAGACACCCAATTTGTGAGTGTGGAAATAACGCTGTGTCCTTGGAGTCCCATAGAGGAGGCGTCAGCCAATGCTCAGAGAGGCAAGGTTCAGCTTCCAACCTACACCCCAGGACAAAATGGAGGACATTATTAAGGCCTTGCTCCAAGCTACAGCAGCTCAGCAGGAATCTACCAGGGCTCTGCAGGAATCCACCAGTGTACAACTGTTGGCCTTGGAGACAGCCCAGAGGCAACAACAGGTCGCCATCGAGGAAACCCGCCAGGCCTTAGCGGAAAACAGCCAGGCCATAAAAGAGGTGGTACAGCACCTGGTCGCCCGGACCAGAGATGTTAATACGGGTCCTCCCACCACCACTCACTCCGTACGAGCCAGTCACTTCCTCCAAAAGATGACTTCGAGCGATGATGTGGAGGCCTACCTCACCGCATTTGAAAGAACGTCCGAAAGGGAGAGTTGGCCCAAGGAGCAGTGGGCAAGTCTGGTGGCACCTTTTTTGTCTGGGGAGCCACAAAAGGCCTATTTCGACTTATGCCTGGCTGATGCCAAGGACTATAAAAAACTAAAACAGGAGATCCTAACTCGCTTGGGAGTCACCATCTTTGTTCGTGCCCAACGGGTCCACCGCTGGGAGTTCCATATGGACAAGCCTCCACGTTCGCAGATGCATGACCTCGTCCATCTGTCCTCAAAATGGCTACAGCCCGAGACACTGACGGGACCACAGATCGTGGAAAGGGTCGTGATGGACCGGTACCTGCGATCGTTACCTGCGACTCTGCGCAAGTGGGTGAGCGATGCAGACCCTAAGTCCGCGGACCAGTTGGTCGAGCTGGTGGAGAGGTACGTGGCGGCTGAGGAGCTGATGAGTATGCCTCACCGAGGCCCGATGGCGCACCGGCGAGCTCCCACAGACACTGGTACGACTGTTCCAGGGGAGAAGGGTGCTGGGGGGTGGAATGTACCTAAGACTGAGGGTGTAGAACCTGGAGACAGGCCTGCCAGGCCAGGAAGGTTCTTGCCCCGTAAACGAATAGTCATTAATATGACTCAGTGTTTCCGATGTGGTGACTTCGGCCATATTGCCGCTAATTGTTCACTTACAACTGAACCTATGCAATGTGATACTGCTCATGTCTACCGCAGGGGGTCTTTCTTTGCACAGACAGCCTGTACGGCTGACCAGTAGGCTGAGACTGATAAGCACATGTGTGTACTCATTGTAGATGGCAACCGAGTAGAGGCACTGTTAGACTCTGGTAGCTTGGTGACACTTATAAAAGCTGAGCTGGTGAACCCCTTGAGGCGTAAGGGGAAAACTGTTGGTGTGACCTGCATACATGGGGATACTCGATATTATGTTACTGCCGAGGTGAACATCGAGACACCATGTGGTTCTGCTATAGTTTCTGTGGGTTTGGTGCATGGTCTGATGTACGATGCAATATTGGGGAGAGACTTTGCTCACTTCTGGAAGTTGTGGGAAAGCCGTTTTGTTCCAGAAGTGAACAACCCCGATCCATTTGAGAAGGTTGTCGATGCAGTGGAGGGAGTTTCTTCTGAGTCAGAGTTATTCCCTTTTTCTACTATGATTGGCGAACTAGAGAATGCGGAGCGTGACGGTGGCCCGCCAACTGATGTGCCTCCCATTGAGGTGGGAAGTGTTGTTGGGCCAGTTGATCGTCTGCCTGATTTAGAGGTCAGAAGAGAGGTCTTTGCCGTGGAGCAGTTGAATGACCCTACTTTAGTAAATCCAGGGCCCTTAGTTCCCGAAGTGACAGTGGCAAAAACCCTGTCGGCAATTCAACAACAAGAGGTCAAGGAGTTTCTGATCAGAAATAGGGTGCTGTTCTCTGACGTACCTGGGAAAACCTCGGTCATTAAACATGACATCATCACTGACCCAAGGGTTAAAGTTAATCTAAAGCCCTATAGGTTACCAGAAGCACAAAGAGAATTGGTGTCGAAAGAAATAAAAAATATGCTAGAGTTAGGGGTTATTGAAGAATCACATAGTGAATGGTCAAGTCCCATTGTGTTGATTCCAAAGCCCGACGGGAGTGTGCGTTTCTGCAGTGACTTCCAAAAGTTGAACAGTGTTTCAAAATTCGATGCCTACCCGATGCCAAGAGTGGATGAACTGATTGAGAGACTAGGGACGGCAAGGTATTTAACCACTCTTGACCTAACCAAAGGGTTTTGGCAAGTACCGTTAACCGAGAGCGCCAAACAAAAGACAGCTTTTTCAGCGCCAGAGGGCTTGTTTCAGTACAAGATGTTGCCCTTCGGGCTACATGGGGCACCTGCTACCTTCCAAAGAATGATGGACAGGATTCTAAGGCCCCATAGACGGTATGCGGCTGCTTATCTGGATGACGTGGTCATTCATAGTCCTGATTGGCAGTCTCACTTACCCAGGGTACAAGCAGTGTTGGACTCCATCTATAAGGCAGGTTTGACAGCCAACCCAAAAAAGTGTTGTCTAGGCATGGAGGAACTGAAATATCTGGAATACACCATTGGCAGAGGCCTGATAAAGCCTCAGCTCAATAAGGTTGATGCCATACAAAACTGGCCACGGCCTCTGAATAAGAAGCAGGTGAGAGCCTTCTTGGGAATTACGGGGTACTACAGGAGGTTTATACCCAACTTTGCCACCATGGCAGTCCCACTGACTGACCTGACCAAAGGCAAACAAAAAGTCATGGTAGAATGGAGTCCTGAGGCAGAGAAAGCTTTTCAGGAGTTGAAAGTAGCGTTGTGTTCCCAACCAGTCCTGATGACTCCTAATTCATAGTACAAACCGATGCATCAGAAGTAGGTATAGGAGCGGTCCTGTCCCAGAACAAGGAGGGTGAGGAACACCCTATTTTCTATCTAAGTATAAAGTTGAATGTACATGAGAGAAACTATGCCACAGTGGAGAAGGAGGCGTTGGCCATAAAGTGGGCGTTAGAGGCTCTCAGGTACTACTTGGTTGGAAGAAAGTTTAAATTGATCACTGACCATGCCCCTCTGAAGTGGATGTCCGAAAATAAGGACAGTAATGCGAGAATTACAAGATGGTTCTTGGCGTTACAAACTTTAAAATTTTCAGTGGAACACAGGCCAGGAAGCCAGCTGGCCAATGCTGACGCGTTGTCACGCGTTCATTGTTTGGGGGCTTCAGTTGTTCCGCCCCACAGGTCGAAACAAAGGGGGGGGATATGTGATAGGATCACTGGTAAAGTGGTCTGTGGCAGGTACATTTGTCCCAGATTCCTGTCTTATGTGTTCTAAACCCCCAGGAGAAAGTCTGCAGTGTAGCAGGCTTGAGTCTCGGCTTTTTGAAAAGCCGGTTTGGGACCTGGGGGTTGTGGGTGAGAGGAGAGGGAGGGCTCCACCCACGGCCACTCCAGGTTTTGGTTCTCTTAGCCTGGTAACAGGCTTGTTAGGGTTTCCACCTGAGAGTGGCCAATATAAGCCTAGTGTGTTTAGGGCTGAGTGTCTCACCTGGGAGAGCAGACAGGGAGTTTGCTCAGAGACACTTGAAAACCTAACTGTGAGTGTTGTGCTGTGCCTTTGTTGCTGGTGAGGGCATTAGGCCCTGCCAGGTTCTGGTAGTGAGGGAACCTCCTGTGAAGTTAGTGCCCCGACAGGTTTATGTTTTCTTTATGTTATTTCTGACATTGTACAATAAAGACTGGCGCCGACCAGCTTGTACTCGCATCTAGACTGGTGTGCTGCTTCCCTGCTGCTGTGTGTGTGTAAGGAAGGAGTCCCCTACCCAGGAGAGGGACCTCCTAATCTGACTGTGTCACAATATATATATATTATATATATATATATTTATATACCAACCAGTAATGATCCGGCACTCACTGTATAAACAATTCCAAGTCCCCGCCATACACACCACACAGCAGGCGGCACTCAAGAGACTTTTCAATAGGTGCTAAATTTATTCGGTCATTGACGTTTCGGGGCAACATACCCTTTCCTCAAGATGCATCATTGAAAGGGTGTGTTGCCCCGAAACATCGATGACCGAATACATTTCGCACCTATTGAACAGTCTCGTAGTGCCGCCTGCTCTGTGGTGTGTGTGTGTATATATATATCTATATATATCTATATATATATATATATATAAATATATATATATATATGCGATTAGTAAATGATATATGGCAACCAGCCATATGTGACAATTAAAAATGTTAATAAATATGTAAAAAGTAATAACAATGTATTATAAGTGAACACAAGGTGAATAAAAAACATTTAAAACCAATTTCATAGACTGTTAGATCACATATATACAATAATGGTAGAGATAAAGTAAAATAAATAGCTTATTTAAAAAAGGGGTGTGCTTATCTGAATTTCAAAAGATTAAAAGTTCATGAGGCACGCAGCAGTGGGTATATATGTGTGTGTGTGTGTGTGTGTGTGTGTGTGTGTGTGTGTGTGTGTGTGTGTGTGTGTGTGTGTGTGTGTGTGTGTGTGTATAATGTATGTGTACGTTTCTGCCTTTTGGTGTTCAATAAATGGTTAATGTTACAAAAAAAAAAAAAATTACGTGAGGCTAGATTTGAGTCCGGTGCTGGTTTTAAAAATAGGGGGTACCCTACGCATATGTTTCCCCTATTTTTAAAACCAGGACTAGCTCTGGGAGCTCAGTGCTGGTTCCTAAAACATGGGTGGAACCCTACACGTTTTTTTCCCCATATTCTTAGAACCAGTACTGGCTCAGGAGCCTGGGGCTGGTTATGCTTTGGTGGAGGGGGGCTCATCATTTAAAAAAAAAAAAAAACATTTAGTTACACACACAAGCAGCCTGCACGTGTCTCACTGATATGTGCTGGCACGGGGATTAAACGTGGGTAGAAACAATCACATACACCATAGGGAAACACGATCCTGACAAACACAGGAGCTTGGTAAATTCCCCAATTTATTTTTTAAAAAAGCCTCCAGATTCTGATCGTTCCTACCCATGTTTAAATACGGACAGACACGGGCAGGACACGATTATTGCTGTTGACTGTCAGCCACGTGGGTCACAGCCAATCAGCTGCCGCTAACTGTAGAGTGGCCTCAGATTGGCTGGCAGGCCTGGAGAATGACAGAAACCATGCATCTCTGTCATTCACCGCAGTAGAGATGCATGTGTTAACACATACATCTCTACATGTCCGATATGGATCGGGTGCGCTGGTTTTGTTTTGCCAAGTCCCCTCGATTGAAGCTACGCCAGGAGGTAGGCGAGTATTGTATTTTTTTTTTCATAGGTAAACCCGTGGGACTGTTAGGGGATGTGAACATCTGGTAGAAGGTAAGTATGTGTGAGTGTGTTAGCTATGTAATAAACTTTGAAATTCTTTGATGTGTGTGTACTGTCTTTTTTTGACAATTCTTTTTACAGTGGGGGTACGGGTGCCGGCCTCCTGCTGGCACTTGTAGTTCCACAAGTGCCAAAGGGCAGGCACGCTGGCATATGTATTTCCACTGTAAAGAAAACAATAGTATAATTCTAATTGTCACACTCTTACCCCTGCACCCATCGCCAGGGGTGCAGGGAAGAGGGACTTAACCGTAAGCTTGGGGTGCTCAGGAGAGAGGTGACCCCCACCTCCCCTGAGATCACGGCTTGTGCCGACTAGCTTGGGGTGTTAATGCTTTGGCCAGGGAGACCCAGTGAATGGGTCCCCTGGCTGTGGCATTACACCCCGGCTAGATCTGAGACTAAAAATAGGGGGAACCCCACGCATTTTTTTCTCCCTATTTTTAAAACCAGGACTGGCTCTGGGGTAGCTCGCTATGCTGGGGCCCCCCATCATTTAAAAAAATATAATTAAACAGTTAGTTACACATACACACACATAAGCAACCTGTACGTATCGCACTGATATGTGCAGGCTGTTTGTACGGGAGGGAAACAAAGGGATTAAACACGGGTAAGATTGATCACATACACCATCGGAAAACACGATCCTGACAAACACATGAGCTTGATAAATTCCCAAATTTCTTTAAAAAAAACTCCCGATTCTGATCACTCCTGGGCTATATAGCTGTCTCAGTCCTCCTTAGGCCCGTATTCAATTATCCCTCGAAAAGTCGGAATCCGTGAAAAAGTATTGCGGATGACGTCATTTTGCCAGACGGAAACTTTCTGCCGTATTCAATTCCAAATAGTTTTCACATACACGAAAAAACGCAATGCAATGGCACCGTGCGAGGCGACAGGAGATCCATCGTCCGACATATCGGGCGGTCCACACACACAGTGCGATCGGGTGGCCGACCGCCCGATATGCCGGCTCCCCCGTCTCACTCCGCATAGCAATCGATGGGAAAACACATCGCATCCCCTGATCTTAGGGCCCTGCAGAAAGATCAGAGGGTGCGATGTACGACCCCACAGGAGCACGCTCGGGCAGATATCAGGGCCATACACGGTGCGATGTAGAAGGCAAATCGCACCAATCAGTTGGATTGCCTGCTTTATCGCCCCGTGTATGGGGGCCTTTATAGGCGAAAAAAATTTACCTCTGAATAGGTGGAGAAAAGAAGTGCAAAATCGCTATTTTGGGGTGCAAAGCTGGGGAAACAACTCAGCACCCTTGGGACAGCCCACCAAAGTATAACTGTGTCAAAAAAATCCAAAAAAAAAAGTGAAGAACACCCCAAAAAAGCACTTTGAAAATGGGGGGGTAGGGGGGGGGGGAGTGCAAAGTCCAAAGTTTTAAACTAGCGAAATAGACTTTTAGGGTGTCTGCAAGTATGGGGAGGTGTTTTTTTGATTGCAGGTGTTTGCTTAAGGTGCGTTTTTTTAAACTTGCTTGCACCCATTTTCAACTACCCCAAATTTGACAGGACTATTTTCACCCCAAAAAACTGCTAAATGCTATTCCTCACCACTTGTGTAAAGGCGCTAATTAGAGGCAATTGACACTACTTAAGTAACACAAATAGCTTTATTAGGGCTATTCGGGGGCATCTACATTGATCCCCAATGTTAGTGCATCTTTTGGAGGGTGTCAGCCTGATTTCCCCAATTCCGACAACCACGCCTGGTTCATATTCACCAAAAAGTTTTCACGGCCGAAACACATGATGTAGGCGAAAAGTACGGCATGTGAAAAAGTATTGCGGGTGCTAAACTAATTGAATACGGGCCTTAGACTGATTCCAGATGTAGCCTGACCATTCTGTCGCGTTAGTTTCACCTGAGCTCTGTACACAAGGCATCCTCAAAATACAATAGAATCTTACATTAAAGTGACTGATTGGAGAATTCAGGAACACTATTCTCTCCAATCATTCACCTGAATGTAAGATTCTATTTAAAAAAAAAATTATTCTGTATGTGATATGTGTAAATAAACTCCTAGTGAATTAATACACTATAGGAGGGCATATTGTTTATATCCAAATGGGAAATCTGCTCTAAGGGCCGTATTCAATTAGCGGCGATATTATCGGACCCGCGATAATATCCCCGATTTGTTAGCTATATTATCGCGTTGGCAATAATTTATCGACGATTTTTCATGTCAAAATTGAGGAAACTTTTCTCCATTTTAAAAAAGGGGGAAAATGTGTAAAATCCCTATTTTTGTGTAAAAATGTGGGGATTTCTTACAGAACCCTTTGGGACAGCCCCCCTAATGATACATTAACAAAAAAGTTTTTTGTAAATTGTGTACTTTGGCGAAAAACGACAGCTGAAATTTCATCAATTTTTTTTTTTTCGTGAAAAATGCATTTAATGTATTGGGGCTGGTATTTTGGAGGGACATAAAGATGCGCCAAGTGTTTTAAACATCGCACGTGGCTGGCGCAGGTGTTTTTTTAGCGGTTTAAAAAAAACACCTGCGCCAACCATGTGCGATGTTTAAAACACTGGCCGCATCCTTATGGCCCTCCAAAATACCAGACCCAATACGTTAAAAGCAATTTGCACAGGAAAAACAAAATGTGACCGAAATTTCAGTGGCCGTTTTTTCGCCAAAGTATGCAACTTACAATTTTTATTTCGCTAAAGTATCATTAGGGGGGCTGTCCAAAGGGTTCTGTAAGAATCACCACAATTTTTCCCAAAAATAGGGATTTTGCTAATTTTATCGCAAGCCTAGGGCAGGCGAAAAAATTAGCAAAATCGCTTGAGTTTCACCCTTTCTTAAGCTGCTCATCCACTAGGTAATTAAGCCTAGCAAGTGAGCGATAACGACCATCGTTATCGCTCAATCGCTTGGTAATCGCCTGGAAATTGTGCAGTTTAATATCGAATACGACCAGCGATGCGCGTGCACGCTGGTTGTATTGGACATCGATCATCAGGCAAACAAGCTGGTTAACCTGACGATAACGTCAGGTTCAGCATGGTGCCAGATGATTGATGAGCCTGCACTGAATGACTGCTTGTTCAGTGTAGGCACATCAGACATAGAAACGACAGCACGATTACAATGTCGTAATCGTGCTGTCGTTTCTATGTCATGTAGTGGATGGGCAGCTTTAGTATCCATCATCATCTGGAACACCACACCACAACAGTTTCCAAGGAAAACACATGGCAGCCACTAGGAATACAAGTCTAAAGCTGCATACACACGTAAAGATTTTCTGTCCAACCATCCAATTTGTTGATTGATTGGAATGAAAATCTGGTAAGGTATGAAAGCAAATAACAATCAGCAATTTGCTCCCAAATGCTGGAAAATGGACAAACACTGTTGTTTGAACAAACTGTTTAGATCAAACATTTAACAAACTTGTTTGACAACAATTTTCATCTGTTTTCTGGCATTCAGGAGCAAATTGCTGATCATCATTTACTCCAAAAGAGCTATTTCACACATGCCGGTTTTGACCTGACGGCAAAAAGCCGCCCGGTATTTAACCGGCTGTGAAATATAGTACTGCAGGCAAAGGAAAGGCTCCTTTCACACGACACGGTCGCCGTGATATAGCCAGAAAAAACTACTATGCAGGACGGTGTTGTGCCGTGGCCCTGCCTTCCCTGCACGCAAGTAGTGTGAAGGAAACAATGTTTCCTTTCACACACACTGGCTTCTGCCGGCCGGGCTTGTGCAGCAGCGCTGCTGCTGCGCATGCCCAATAGGGAAAAAAAAACACCTGACATAAAAAGCGGCTCAAAGCCGCTGCTTATGAAAGGCACTGAGTGCCTGAAAAAAGCCGTCCGGCTACCGGCATGTGTGAAATAGCTCATACGTTACCAGATTTTCATTAAAACCAATCAACTAGCTGGATGGTTGGGCAGAAAATCTTTACGTGTGTATGCACCATTAGGCTGGGTACACATGTAAAGATTTTCTGTCCAATCATCCAACTAGTTGATTGGTTGGAATGAAAATCTGTACACTATACATATTTAATTTAATGTAACACAATTCTATTCATAGGAGCCCCTACAAACCTTAATCCAGCCCTGGCATTAGAACAAGGGTGCATCAACTAGTGTAGATGTCTGGTCCAGCAGGGCATGGAGAAAGACAAGAAAGATGCGATAGACAGTACAGTAGTCTAAAAATGAATATTAGAATTGAAGACTATACAGTATACACGAAAACACCCACACAGAATTTATCAAGTTAGCTTCACACTATTTGACTTCACTGCACTGCATGCAAAGACGGTCCTCCAAGGAGTATAGATCGCCGCCGCCATCTAGCAGCATAAATGCCACGCCCTATGCTGTACTTTCTTCCATTTGATCTCTATGGTGTCCCGCTGTACACGTATACTTTACTTCCTGTGCTATTTCCGTTCTTTCTTCTGCAGACGGCAACAGGCGAAGATGGTGAGTATTCTTGTGTGCGTCTCGGTCTGTCATAATCTGTCGGCATCCTCGGTATCTGGATATGATCTTGGTCTTTAGTGATCATGTCTCACTCCGTCTTTACAAAGGCGTCTGATGTTTCATAATTTTGTCATCCAGGGGCAGCTGTGTGTGTGTCACACATTTATATATATATATATATATATATGTATATCGCATATTTTACCCTAAAATTGAGGATGGAGACTCAAAATAAAAAAACTGCTGGGTCGCTTAGGATGCGCTGTTCTGTAATAATAGTTTCATGCTTCAGAGAAAGGGGAGGAGACCATGGATAGTGTTATCTCGCACCTTCCCCTCACCCATTGCTCCGTGTAGGATCCGGATTATCCAGACTCCTAAAGCTTCCCATACATGGTGCAAATCATTATTTTTATTTTTTTTTACACTATGTGGACGATTTAGATCGATTGTAATGATCGTACACGTTGTGTGTAGTTTTTGGTCATTTACGATGCTGATGCGCTTCCCCGCAGTCATATGGTTGGATAGTAGAGTTTACTGCAAAAGTGTAAGATTACGATCTATCATGTACAATGTGATACACATGTATACATCTTGGCATATGATCGTAACAATCGTGCACCCTTTGACCACATTGGAGAATTTCAAGGGCAATCGTACTACACATCTTACCAATTGAAAAACACACCGTGTATGTGCCACCTAAGTGTGGCGGGGGGCTGTTTCTACTGAGCAGGGGATGAGGCCCGTGATAGTACTGGGGAAAGCTGCGGTTCCCTATCGGTGGGGTCATCCAGCCTGCTGAGTGTGTCCGGGGGCCGTTGCCGCTGGGCAAGGGATGAGGCCGGTGACTTGTGACTGCGGCGGAAGCATATGCGTGATTCATGTCTGCGGAAGATGACAGAACAGGAAGGGCTGGGGTTTGTACAGGATGAGGCTGCCAAAGTATACACACAGAAGGTGAGGGCAAGAAGGACATAGACAGTATATGGGTCAGGAATAGGAAATTAATACGCACACATGAATACATTACTCAATGTGGGCAGTGAGTGAGCAGGCACAGTGTAGTCTGTACACACAATGGGGTAAGCGGAGAACAACATGCACGGGACAGTGTAATTTCAGCAGGCCGGAGCTGGGGTATTGTGTATATGTCACTGGGGCTAATACAGGTCAGGGGGAAGCAGCAGAGGGGTAGACCTGGTGCATTATATGTTGTGTTAATGGGGTTAATACATATCTTTTGAGGATAGTGTGGAGTGGGCTAGAGCTGGGGCATTACATGTACAATATCCGTGTGGGTAATACTGGTCACTGGGCAGCAGAAGAGGAGTAGAGCTGGCGTAATGTGTGTATTGTCACTGGGATTACAAGGAAGAATGTCAGTGGAGGTAGAGCTGGGGTAGTTTGTTTTTTTTTTTTTTTTTTTTTTTCACAGCAAATTTGGACGGCACTCAGGACGCATTAGGTTTAGGGCACCAGGGACGACGACGACTTAGGGTTAGGCTAGGGGGAGGTTAGGTTTAGGCAGCGGGGGGGAGGGGGGTTAGGCACATAGAGGGGGGATTAGGGTTAGGCACAGGGGGGAGGTTAGGGTTAGGCACCCCTAAGGAGGGTTAGGTTAGATTAATAGATACTTACCTTACCACGATCAGGGTTTCCAGCGCTGTCGGGCTTCCGCTGCCGGGCTCTCCTGTTTTGTTGGGCTGCCGCTGACGGGATTCGAACTCCCGGCCATGCGGCAGCCGGGATATCATACCGATTCCTTGGTCGGTATGCTAACCCTCCCTTTTTGGTGCCTAAACCCCCGATACTTACCTTAGGAATGCCGGCGGTCGGAATTCTGGAGCCTGACTCTATCACGTGTGTATATATAATGTGTGTGTGTGTGTGTATATAGTGTTGCTGCTAAGGTTCTTATGCGGGATGCCGTACTCTGTCCGTTTTTAGAAGGCAAAATGCACCTTGCTGAGATCGCCGCACTGGCAGAGCTATCTCAGTTGTATAGCTTTCGCAGCGAGTGAATAGATGCCGTACTAAATCTATTAACACTGCGGGAGAGTTTGGTGGCAGCCCAGCATCTCTGACACTGCTGGGCATTCCCCCTGCAATGCTGAAAAGGGTGTGTCTCAAGGACATGCCTCTTTTCTAGTGGTCACACCCCTTTTTGGACACATGCGCAGCAAAGCGCTCCGAACTGACAGCCTGCTCTAGTAAGGAACACTGGGCCTGAGTCAGATCCGCTCGCAAGCGGGTAGATGGTGGCACAGTGCACATGCGCACGACGGAGCCGGCTCCGTCATGCGCGAGACCCGGATAGCGACGGGCAAACAGTCGCTCCGGGTCTCGTACCAAAGGGGGTGTGCTGTCGATGTTGAGTGACAAAAAAAAAAAAACAGGGCCGGCCCTGATTCAGAGTGAGCGCTTTGTCAGAGCGCCCGGCTCTGAATCAGGCCCACTGTGCGTGTATCTCAAGAGAGAGAGATTTTATTATAATGTGGTCGATTTATACTGGAGCCTATTTTGGAATGTTTTCTTTTGATCTGAAGCAGCATGTGAATAATCAATGCCATTTTAATTCCAATGGCGGCTCATTTGGTGGAACTATGACTTCTGGCGTAGAATGTTGCTTGCAATGTTTTTAGTCTTTCTCCTTACTTTCTTATCTCTAGGTTAATGTTCCTAAAACCCGTCGGACCTATTGTAAGAAATGTGGACGACATCAACCCCATAAGGTCACACAGTACAAAAAGGGTAAAGATTCGCTCTATGCCCAAGGTAAGGATCTTTTGAGTTTCATGTGTAAAAGATGTAGTGGTCTTATTGATGTGCAAATAAATTGCACATCATGCATTTAAAGGTTATTCGGTAAACTATGGTAAGGACACTTTTTTTTTTTTTTTTTTTTTTTTTTTAAATCTGACTAAATCATGAAATGTAAGTCATTTCGGGTTCATGGTTTTACATGTAGTAATCTCATTTGTAGCCTTATAAAATAGTCCCATATAACAAACTTGTTTTTTTTTTTTTTTTTTTTTTTTAAGCTCTCCACTTATTCTATGGCTTCTGCTAACTAATAGTTTACTCTAGTGTTATAATGTCCGTTAAATCTAATTTAATGTTTGTGCATGCTGGCACATTTTTTACTACTTGGTTCAAATTTACTTACTAATTTTAATTACTAATGCCAGGCAGTGTCCATCCTCTATGAAAACTCCTGTATATTAAAAATGCAGAGGTGGGTGTATTAATGTCCCAGCTTAGTGTTCTTTATTGATCATGTTCATGAGTGATCATTACACAGGAACCAATGGTTGTAAGATAGAATGGTTCCCTTGTAAGTGCCACCCAGATTAAGTGCATCTAGGACTGAGAATTGTAGCTGTTAATTGAGCTGCAACTATAATGCTTGTTCTGATTCCTCCTTCCGTGCCTCATTCGCACTGCAGAATAGGTAAATGTTCCCAATACAGCAATCTGGTTTGAGCAGTTTATCCACAGTCAACAATATTGTAAAAACATGAGGCATGTCAAACCTGTTCGTGATGGGAACTTTTTACACTAGAGATGAATATAAAAACCCTGTGCCCCCAAAAGGCACCATTACACACCAGTCTATTGCCTTCATATAGAAACTAAGCGGCTTGATTCCTTTTCTAAGAAAAGGAAAGAAACGTTTGAAGCATGCTTGTGTAAGTAATTTGTGTATATATGAATATTAAAAAATAACTTATATAGAACTATACATATCTATAAAAGGAACCAGAAATCCTCTGGATGTGATTTTAGTTCCCGCTCAAAGAAAATGAACCAATAAAGATACAAATAGAAAGCTATGATAAAAATTAATCCCGAACACAGATGTTCAGTTTGTTATGGACCTATGTATTAATCGCATAACTGTAGTTTTCACCATCTGAAGATGGTCTAAACTAATTGGACCGAACTCTGAAAAGCTTCACTTTTTTGGAGTTTGGGACATAGGGCTGAGATTGTAGCTCCCATTGATAATAATGGGGACTGCGATCTGCAGTGCTAATTAGCACTCTGCCAGGTTTCTGTGAAATCTCCTGCATTGTGTTATTAAATAGCAACTGCAGTTTCTACATAGCTTGAAAAATAGGCTGTTTGGAAAAATGCTGCTATAATGCAAGCATTTGGTATGCTACACAAGTGATTAAGTAGTTGCTGTAGAAAATTTATATTTCTTCAGGGTCCATAGGAAGACCTTGGGCTCCAGCTGGCTCTTGATCCTGGGCACCAAGCAGTTAAAAGCTTTGCTCCCAGGATGCACTTCAAACATCCTCCTCCATACCCCGCCCAGGAGCCACAGGCACCTCGGTTCTAGTTGGTGCCCGGCCGTAGTTGGGTCAGTTTTGCGCAGGGGGGCTGATTAGCAGCCCCAAAGCTGTTTTTTCTTTTATGATTAAATAGTTTTATTTACTTTTACTACTCCATAAGACACCTGCGCTGCCACTGTCAACCCCCCCCCCCCCCTCTGGTGTCGCGATGCTCGTACAAATCTGGGGATCTTGGTGGGACCCCCGGAGTCTGTGCTAGCCAGACTCCGCGGTACTCCCTGGACTGCTGCTGGATTTACGGGGCAGGTAAGAGCAGATCACCGCTTTCTGTGATCCACGTGTTATGCAGTCTTTACCTCCGGTCTCTCCACCCCCCCATACCCTGCATGTCCACTAGACCACCAGGGACTTGGAAGTAGGAAACTGCGTCCCAGGGGTTAATTGCCGGCCAGGGGAGGCAGCCTTCTCTGTTTAGCGGCTCCTCAGCTCAGCGTGCCTTTCCGCTAAGGTATGCCATCGCTCAGCTGTTCTCCTCCTGCGGCCATGCACCCTCTGAGGTCTCTGGCGGCCATTTACTACTGGTACATCACAGATCTCTCTGGAGGCGCGCGGACCAGTTCCCCTGTATACCTCTCCCCTGGGGTTAGTGTATACAGCATTATAGCCTTCCCAGACACTGAATCTGGGCATTTGAATGTAGTGCCAAGTTGCAGTAGGTAATCTCTCTATCTGCATTGTATGTGACTTATACTTGTGCTGACTGTTTTTTTTTTTCCGATTCTGTCAGTCTATATCTATTCCTTTCCTTTTCCTACAGCCCTAACAGGTGTGTGGGTAGGTTTCCTTGATCTCTCATATATAGACTTGAGTATTTGTGGTCTTTCACATATGGTTGTGTGCTGCATGATGCCATATTGTTGGGCCAGTGTTTTGCGTACCTGGTGGGTACCCAGTTTTGCGCTTCCTGATTTTTCCTTATGCATGTCTGACAAGGAGGTCGAGCACACTGCTGCACCCACTCTGCTCTTCTGCAGGCGCTGCACTGCAGGATTAGGAAAGGAGGTTTTCTCCTTCATCCACTAGGGGACACTGGAGTTTCAGAACAGTGGGTAACCCGGGAGCTGGCACTTTAATACATTTGAATGGTAGCTAGCACCTTCCCCCTCCATACCCCCCTACAGGTCAGTCTTAATTTTGTGCCCAGGAAGCTGGTACACTCCTTCAGGGCTCTCTGTGACAAAAAAGATCCTCGATCAACATCACTGAGGATCAGACAGGCAGCTCACTGCCCCTACCTGTCTGCTTCGTTGGAGCTGCCGGGGAGACCCCACCACAGTTGCTTGTGGTGTGCGATGGGGTCTTCAGCTACAGAGACCAGTCTCTGGGGGTACCTAGACGTGCTGCGCACGTCATGGTCCCCCACTAGCAGCAACTGCCACCGGCAGCACTCTGTAGCTACAGGTTAGTGTCTCCTGGCACCCTGAGTAGCAGGGTGGCCAGGAATATTGGCGGGCATTGTTATCAGCAGTCCGCTCAGCGCTGTAAACGTGTGCCATAGCGGGGGCCAGAGCCTAATCAGTTCTGCTCCTGCCTCCCAGCGCTCCCAGTAAGAGGCTGGCGGCCATTTTATAGATACAGGCTACTGCTGAACGCGGAGAGACTGTCCTGCCTACCGAATCTAAGTGCACAGTGGGGTCAGGCTAGTGAGGAGTTATATTAGCTTGTGTTGCACAGCTATTATTTGCACATTGATATTGTTTAACAGCGCTGGTCATTGCATCAGCACTAGTGAGGGTAAAATCTCTCTCAATGCCCTTCTCTTCTTTCTATACAGTCTCTGCGTGTCTCACTGTCCTTTCTCTTTGTGTGAGTGTGGCCAGTGGGTTACTAGCATGACTTCTAAGGGGTCTAAAGCTGCACGAAAGTCTTTTCTCCTGCAAAAATTGTGCAGAGAAATTTACACGGACAGTCATCTACTTCCCTGTTGTGTGAAAAATGTGCTTCAGAGTCTGACTCCTGTTTCAACACAACAACCTACTAGGACTGATCAAATTACATCGGTCATATTTCATCTGTCTGCAGAGCTGGAAGCTTCTCGCAGAGACTGTTAGGTTACCAGAACAGTTGCAGTGTCCGTTCGTCCCGTGCTAGTCAGCTGCTGGGTCAACAAGGCTGTAGAAGCATGGGCTATACACGGCTTTCGGAGGGCCTTAAGACTGGAGTCCTGGTGGACGAGCTGATTCAATTAGCAGAACAGATTGCAGAATCCGCTACTTTCCTCCGGGAAGCTTCAAAGTACATTTGTAACCTTTTCTCTTTGGCTGTGACAATGGCAGGCTGATGCGGAATCTAAGAGCAGTGGAGGCTCTCCCTTACACAGGGGACGTTCTGTTTGGATCTAAACTAGATAAGTGGATTTCACAGGCCACAGGTGGTAAGTCCACTTCTCTCCCATCTGCTGCTGCTCCTCCTAGGAAACCTTTTGCAGGACCGTCCCTTCGTGTTCCAGGGAGATTCGGGGGTTGTTCCAGGGGAGCTCCTGCTATCTCCCGTGGTTCCAGAGGCCGAGGTAGAGCCACTGGATCCTCTTCCCAACAGGAGAAGCCTGCAGTTAAACCGGAAATCGGATTTGCTTTTTGTTTGTTATGATCTGGCACGTCCAGGTTGGCCGGCTTATTAACCAAGTATTTCTCGTTGGATTCGTCTGACAATCAGACAGGCCTATCTGGCCGCTTATATGGGAAAGATTTCTGGACTGCCGCTTCTAAACAGCTGACAGTTTCTATTACAGCACATTCAACGCCCTCGGTAGGTACTTCGTGGGTGGATGCCAGGGGTGTTTCCTTGGCTCACCTTTGTCGAACAGCCACTTGGTCAGGCAGGCATACTTTTGTGAAGTTTTGACACTTTTGCGACCTCTGCTTCGCAGTATGGCTGTGCTGTTTTGCAGGGTTCTTAGCGCTCTCCCGCCTGGGATGGGAGCTCTGAGATTCCAGTGTCCCCTAGTGGATGAATGATAAATCAGGATTTTGGTACTTAACAATAAATCCCTTTCTCCGATTCCACAGGGGACACTGGAAGCCCACCCTGTGCTGTTTCACCTGCGTAAGTTGTTGTTTATCCAGGTACAGACTGTTGTTCTCCATTGTATGCTTGGAGTTTTGTTTTCTTGATTGAAACTTTTCTTGTATGTTCTAGCTTCTCTTGTCCTTTCTCCTTATTCCAGCTCTCCTTGGGCACAGTTTTTTAAGACTAAACTGTAGGGGGGTATAGAGGGGGAGGAGCTAGCTACCATTAGAATTTATTAAAGTGCCAGCTCCTGGTTAACCCACATCTATACCCACTGTTCTGAGACTCCAGTGTTCCCTGTGGAATCGGAGAAAGGGATTTATCGGTAAGTACCAAAATCCTGATTTATCTCAGGATGGGCAAGGTAAGGTGCTATCAGTTGCCTGGTCCCTCAAACCTCCCAACATTGGGACAGGATCCCCCTTGGGTGTGTGTTTTGTTTGTTTGTTTTTTTCTCTCAGGTGCTGGCCTCCATTGCGGATTACCTGGTGGTCCCGGTGTTTTGCCCCATATTGAGTTACCTCAAACAGCCATCCTTCCCTCTCAGGGTATCCTGCAATTATTGCAGTCTACTCCTGGGCCTGACTGTTACTCCCTATCAGGGGTTACCGCTCTATATGCGATTCCCACCGGTACCACAACAGTCTGTCATTCTCTTCCGGGGCCTTCCGCAAGCTGTACAACCACCCTGGGTGGATTTAATCTAGTTCAGTACAGAGTTTGGCAGCTTCATCTACGGCATTTCAGACCATTTTGCGATATGAAAAGCCTCAGAGGGCATCTAAACATCCTGTGTTGTCATCCCAGTCTACCCAACTATCTGACAGACGTGTCCAGATGATGGGGAAGTGGCTAAGGGGTCTGATTTGGCTTCCCCTGCACAGGAGGTGGAGCCTAAATCGGCTATTAATGTTCCAGCGTTGGTAAGGGCGGTCTGATCCATACTGGATTACGTTCCTCCCCCTAATTCCAAATCTCCCGGAGTTTAAACAGGCAAAGGTGACTTCGGCAGTTTCCCCCCCTCTGACCAGCTGGCAGACCACATGGCAGAGGCCTGGCAATCACCTGGTAAGAGGTATCAACCGCATAAGCGTTTGGCCTCATGTTATCTGTTCCCTGAGCGTCATTGCAAGAAGTGGGAAACTCCTCCTGTAGTGATTATCATGTTTCTCGCCTGATTTAAGAGCGCTACTCTGCCTATGCCTTCCATTTCTTCCCTGAAGGATTCTATATGGGCAGGATGGTGGAGACATGCCTGAAATCTATTTCCTCTTTCGGGAGCTGTGGCCCGTCCATCCATGGCTATCTCTTCAGTGGCTAAGGCCATTGAGAGTTGGGCTAATGTGCTGGAGGACCCTGAGACTCCAAGGTCTCTAGTGGGCCACATGAGGGATACAGCTGCCTATATTGGTGAGGCTGCTTTGGATGCCAGCTTACTGACCTCCAGAGTCCCGACCGCAGCCGCGTTTGTTCGCTGCTCCTGGAGGGCAGATGCTGATTCCAAATATGGCCTGGAGGCCTGGTCATTCAAAGGAGAAATATTGTTTAGCCCACACCTGGACAAAATTGTGTACACTCTGGCTCAATCTACGTCAGCTTTTCTGCCATCCGCATCTGCGCTTTCAAAGGCTAGAACATCTTCCTTTCATTCTCAAGGAAAGCCCAAAGGACAGTCTCTTCCTAGACCATCAGCGGCTAAATCGACCTCTAAGCCTAAGAAACTGGCCTGGAGCACCAGACACCATTCTTCCAAGTCAGAGGATAAACCCTCAGCCTGATGATACAGGCCTCCCTCTGGGGGATCCTAGGGTGGGAGGTTGACCTCTTCAGTTCGTCCAGTAGTGGTGTCACACCACCAGGGATGCTTGGGTAAAAGAAGTGCTCTCTGGTACGCCCTCTCATTTTGTGGAAGACCTCCCCACCAGTTTTTCTGCACGAGCTCTCCTCTAGACAAGACCAAGGCCTTGCAGATTTAGGAAGCCATAGTCCTTGCTGAAAGCAGGGGTTATTGTTCCAGTTCCACTATCTCGGCGTGGGACTGGTTACTATTCTGCAGTTTCTGGCTGAAAAGCCGAATGCGTCTCATTGGCCTATTCTCTGCCTCAAATCTCTGAACAAATTCCTCAGGGTGCCCAGGTTCAGGATGGAAACTTTACGATCCATCATACTGGCTATGGAACCTGGGGATTACATGGTATCGCTGGACATTCAGGATGCATACCTACATGTCCCCATAAGTTTTCTTTCAGTAAAGTACTACAGTTTATGTTCACTCATCTGCCTCTTCCTGGAACATTGCAGGACTTTTAGTGGTAAAGCACTGGACACTTACCATTAAAAACATGTGCAATGAGGTAAATGGAATCTATATACTATTACACAGACGTCTGCTTTAATTACCTTTATTGTGCCTACCTATGTTTGAGTTGTGTTAATCACTTGTATATATCAAACAATGAGACATAGGTACTGTAGCCTATTATATATTTATCACAAACCAACTTTCCCTGTGTGATCCGTGTATACTATAAAGACACATACAAATTGATACTTGAATGATTATCTTGCCTATATGATTGCTGTACGTACTTTTGCAGATAAACAGCATTTAACTGCTACATTCAGTATTCGCAAAATACGCGATATAGCGCGTAATACGATGAAGGACTCTTGTTTTTAAAAATGACCGGGTCCTGTAGGGACTCGCTGCATGCCCGCCGCAGCAGCCAGGCCAATTACATCCTAAGCAGCTACCCCACCAATCATCATGGGCGGCAGTGTCTTCTCCTCCAATCTGCATCTGAGTCTCCGCCTCCCGGTCACGTGATGCTGCTGGGCTTTCTCTACTCAAGATCTCTACAATGAGGACTGCCTCCTGTTCCCTGACACGCGTACGGCGGGCAGCATTGACATGTGACACTGGCTCGCAAGTGACACTGCGGCTACTGGCTAGGTGACGCCGGCTCCCCCTTCTCCTCCTGTGCCGTTCCTCAGACGCCAGCTGTGCCCAATATATTCTGGCGAGATCATGGGCCCCAAGAACAGGGTCCTGAACAATGAGTAGCCGCTGCCGGGTGCTTATGAGCTTGAAGTCTTCCCCCGAGCTGCAAGTGTGTGTGTGTGTGGTGGGAACTTTCTGTGTAGTGGGAGCCTTCTTTGCGATGCCACTATGTGTTGGGACCCTACTGTTTGGAAACTAGGTGCTGCCAGTGCAGTACCAGTGTGTGGTGGAACCCTTCTGTGCAGTGCCAGGGTTGTCCCATTTGTGTTTTGGGACCCTTCTGTGTAGTACCAGTGTGTGGTGGGAGCCGACCCTTCTGTGCAGTGCCATAGTGGTGCCATTGTGTTTTGGGACTCTTCGATTTGGTGCCAGTGTGTGGTGCCAGGGTGCTGCCAGTGTTTGCTGGCATCCTATTGTGTAGTTCCAGTTTTTGCTGAAACATGTTTGTGCAGTTCCAGGGTGCTGCCAGTGTGTGGTGGGACACTTCTGTCTAATGGTAGTGAAATGCAGTAACCCCCTCCTTGTCCCCCAGTGCTGCACCAGCTGCCATTTACCCTTGCCCAAACCCTACTCCCAGCCATGCCTGCCCCTTGTCTCCTCCTTGCCCCCCCCCAAGCACTGTCGCAACTGCTGTCTGCACCTACGCCCTCCCTACCTCTAGCATTACTTGCCCTTACTCCCCTCAGCGCTACCCCGTCTTCTCCCTGCCTTATCCCCCCCCCAGCTCTACTCCAACTGCTACTTGCCCCCAGCACTGTCGCAACTGCTGCCTGCCCTCACCACCCCATAATATGTGATGGGACCCACAAAAAGGTGGCTTAGGACCCCAATTTTCTAAAGTGAGGGGTCCCTGGGACCCACAATTTCTACTTCAGGGTCCATAGGGGGTCCACAGGGTTGACCTTGGGGTATAGCTGGATCTGGATCCACGGACACCACGCAGTTAAAGCTTTGCTGCTCCCAGGATGCACTTGGGTCCGTCCTCCTCTATACCCCGCCCCGGCCACAGGCACCTCAGTTTTAGTTGGTGCCCGGCCGGAGTCGGGTCACCCTGTCGCAGTGGGGCTGCAGGAGCAGCCCCTAAGCTTTATTTTAAAAGAGAAATTTTTTATTTTTTTCTACTTTTTTTACACTGTTAGAGCGGCAGCATCAGACTGTCCTTTAGGACGTCCACGCTGCCGCTCCTTCTCCCCGCTGGCGCCGCGACGCCAGTACAGCTCTGGGGATCGCGGCGGGACCCCAGAGCCTGTACTAGCCGGGCTCTGGGGACTCCCTTGACTGCTGCCGGACGCGACGGGGATCAGGTAAGCCGCGGGTCGCCGCGTGCGGCGGCCCGCGGATACTTCAATGCAGTCAGGAGCCTCCGGTCTCTGGGGACAGAACCGGAGGCGCTAGCGGCGGCGGCGGGCTCCCCCTCAATTGAGGAATACCCCGCGTGTCCGCTAGACCACCAGGGTATCAGGCTGGTAGCGGGACCGGCAACCCGGGGGTTAATTGCTAGCCAGGGGAGGCAGCCTTCCCTGTCTAGCGGCTCCTCCCCTCAGCTCAGCGCGCCTTTCAACTAGGAGTCTGGCGTCGCTGAGCTGCTCTTATCTCTCGGCCACTCCTCCTCTGAGGTCTCCGGCGGCCATCTTTACTGGCACATCGCAGACTCCCAGGCGGTATCAAGTGGACCGGTCCCCCTGTGTACCTCTCCCCTGCTAAAGGACAGTGTACACAGCGCTATAGCCCTCCCAGACACTGAATCTGGGCGGTTGATTGTAGCGGAAGGTGCAGTGAGTATAACTTTTCTGCATTGTATGTGACTATTGCTAGTGCTGCCTGTCTGTGACTTATTCTCCTTTACTGTCAGCTTATACCTATCCTTTTCCTTCTCCTACGGCCCGGCAGGTGTGTGGGGGAAGGGCGTTTTTCTGAGACCCTCACTTATATAAAACACGTATTTGTGGGGTCAGTCACATACTGTTGTGTGCTACACAGTACCATATCTGGGCTGTTGTGTCGCATACTGGTGAGTGCGCGGGTGTTAAAACCGTAATTCCTCTGGTGATACCTGTTTCTTGTGATTTATGGTATCATGTCTGATGAGGAGACTGAGCGCTCTGTGGCTCCTGTGCTATTTTCCTGCAGACGCTGTGCTGCTGGAGTTGATGGGGAGGACTTATCTCAGGATGGTCTGTGCGGGCGGTGCCAGCTGGTACCGGGCCCCTCCAACCCCCCTGTATCACAGGACCCTCCTTGGGCGATGTTTTCACAGGTGCTGGCGTCTATTGCGGACCGGTTATCGGTCCCATCAGCGGTCCCTTCTAGGGCGTTACCGCAGCCCACCATCCCCCATTCCCCGAGGGTTCCACAAATGTTGCGGTCTTCCCCCGGGGCCCAGACTGTGGGTCCTTACTCGGGACTGCCTGTGTATGTGCAGTCTTCCCCAGGGACGTGTCAGTCTGTAGTGCCTTTGCAGAGTTTTGCTCCGACGGCTCCTCCGCCTTGGGTGGATGTTCTATCCAGCTCCGTACAGAGTCTGGCGGCTTCATCCTCGGCGTTTCAGTCCATGTTGCAAGGTGATGTGCCACCAAGGGCGTCTAAACGTCCGGTTGTGAGTTCACTAGCTGCGCAGTTGTCGGACTCGGAAGTGTCCTCAGATGATGGAGAAATCCATGAGGACTCTGACTCTGATGTCATGGGGCAGGAGGTGGAAGCTAAGTCCTCCATTAATGTTCCAGCCTTAGTTAGGGCGGTGCGGGCTATCCTACATGTTGAGGATGATGCGCCGGCTCCTAGGTCGAAGTTTCCTACCTTTAAAAAGGCCAAGGTGACCTCAACTGTGTTCCCCCTGTCTGATCAATTATCGGATCATATGGCGGCGGCCTGGCAATTACCTAGTAAGAGGTTCCATCCACAGAAGAGGTTGGCGGCGAACTATCCTT
Organism: Taudactylus pleione; assembly: GCA_031769625.1. Lineage (NCBI taxonomy): Eukaryota > Metazoa > Chordata > Amphibia > Anura > Myobatrachidae > Taudactylus > Taudactylus pleione. The sequence continues at coordinate 15,452,325 of JAUIMM010000009.1, read as the reverse complement.
TTCCTGAAGCTCATTGTAGGAAATGGGAAACTCCGCCGGCGGTGGATTCCCACGTTACCCGCTTGATCAAAAGCGCGACGTTGCCATTGCCGTCTATCTCCTCTTTGAAGGATCCCACGGACAGGAAGGTGGAGACTTGTTTAAAGTCCATTTATTCTCTTTCCGGGGCGGTGGCTCGCCCGTCCATGGCTATCTCCTGGGTGGCTAAAGCCATTGAGGCATGGGCCAATGCCTTGGAGGATACCTTTCCTGATGAGGCTCCGGATATCCAGAGAGCGTTAGTGGGACAGATGCGGGATGCAGCTTCCTATATTGGGGAAGCGTCTTTGGATGCCAGCCTGCTCACTTCTCGGGTGTCTGCTGCAGCGGTATCTGCTCGGCGCTCCCTGTGGCTGAGGTCCTGGAGGGCTGATGCAGATTCAAAAAAGGGTCTGGAGGCCTTGCCTTTTAATGGTGATTTACTATTTGGTCCGGATTTGGACAGAATAGTGGATACTTTGGCTAAGTCCAAGTCGGCTTTTCTCCCTTCGGCCTCTGCGCCGGCTAAAGTGAGGAGCTCTGCCTTTCGGTCCTTTCGGGTTCAGGGTAAGGCCAAGGGCCAGTCCTTCCCGAGACATTCGGCGACCAAGGCCGCACCCAAGCCCAAGAAGCAGGCATGGAGTGCTCGGCGCCCTTCTTCCAAGCAGGAGGATAAGCCTGCTGCCTGATGGGACGGGCCTCTCTCTGGGGGACCCCAGAGTGGGAGGCCGACTTCTCCAATTCGCCCAGTGTTGGCACAATACCACCACGGATGCCTGGGTTCGAGAAGTAGTCTCTCAGGGGTACGCCCTGTCTTTTCGGTTCAGGCCGCCCCACCAGTTTTTCTGTACGAGTCCTTCTCTGGACAAGACCAAAGCGGGTCAGATTCAGGTAGCTATAGAATCCTTGCTACAAGCAGGGGTCATTGTTCCCGTTCCGCAGTCTCAGCGCGGGACGGGGTACTATTCTACTCTGTTTCTGGTACAGAAACCCAATGGTTCTCATCGCCCTATCCTGAATTTGAAGTCTCTGAACAGATACCTCGGAGTTCCCAGGTTCAGGATGGAAACGTTACGTTCCATCATTCTGGCGATGGAACCCGGGGATTATATGGTCTCCCTCGATATCCAGGACGCCTATCTCCATGTGCCCATAGCACCGGCACATCAGCGGTATCTGAGGTTTGCTATCCTGAACCATCACTACCAATTTCGGGCGTTGCCTTTTGGCCTTTCCACGGCTCCGAGGGTGTTCACCAAGGTGATGGCGGTTATGGCTGCCCACCTTCGGGGTCAGGGTCTATGTCTGTTGCCGTACCTGGACGATCTTCTGCTGCTGGCGAGCTCCCCGGAGGTGCTTCTTCGACATCTCCACCTGACCATTGCTTGTCTTCAAGCACCCGGGTGGTTGATAAACTGGAAGAAGTCCTCCCTGATTCCATCACAGCGGATGGTTCATTTGGGAGCCCTGCTGGATTCTCGTCAGCAGCGGATTTTCCTGACTCCAGAGAAGGTCTCCTCCCTGCAGCTGCGGATACACAGTTGCCTGAGCAGTGGCAGCCTGTCGGTCCATTCAGCTATGAGAGTTCTGGGGTCCATGGTGTCGACATTCGACATGGTGGAATTTGCCCAGTTCCATTCCTGGCCCCTGCAGGGGCTGATTCTATCGGAATGGAACGGGTTACCTCACCGGATCCGCTCTCAGATGCTGGTGTTGTCCGCGGAGGTTCGGCAGTCTTTGGCTTGGTGGCTTCAGACGGTGCATCTGGTCGAGGGGCGCCCCTTTTGGATCCCGGACTGGGTCCTGCTCACGACGGATGCCAGTCTTCGGGGTTGGGGGGCAGTGACCGGCTCATTATCGCTTCAGGGTCGTTGGTCTGCGGAAGAAGCACTTCTCCCCATCAACATCCTGGAACTGCGGGCTGTGTACAGGGCCCTGCAGTCGTCCGGCCCCGCTCTTCACGGAAGGGCGGTTCAGGTGCAGTCCGACAACGCCACCACGGTGGCGTACATCAACCACCAAGGGGGAACTCGCAGTCGGGCAGCAATGTCGGAGGTGTCTCGCATTCTTGCTTGGGCGGAGTGTCACGTTCCAGCGATCTCGGCAGTCTTCATTCCCGGAGTCCTCAATTGGGAGGCGGACTTCCTCAGCCGTCACGATGTGCATCCCGTGGAATGGTCGCTTCACCCAGAGGTGTTTCAGCTACTCGTGGACAGGTGGGGGCTGCCGGAGCTGGACTTGATGGCCTCCCGTCACAATCACAAGTTGCCCGTTTACGGGTCAAGGACAAGAGACGCAGGCGCCTGTCTGGTAGACGCTCTGTCGGTGAAATGGACGTTTCACCTGGCGTATCTGTTTCCTCCGATATCCTTACTTCCTCGGGTTCTGCGGAAATTCAAGCAGGACGGCGGCACGCTCGTGCTGGTGGCTCCGGCGTGGCCCAGACGTCCTTGGTACTCCGATCTGAGGTGCCTCTCCATCGACGCTCCGTACCTTCTTCCTCAGCGTCGGGACCTGTTGTCTCAGGGGCCCTGCCTTTACCCGGATCTGGGTCGGTTGTCTTTGACGGCGTGGCTCTTGAGACAGCCGTCTTAAGGTCTAGGGGTTTCTCCAGTTCAGTGATTGGTACCATGCTTAGGGCACGCAAGCCTGCCTCCGCGCGGATTTACCACAGGGTGTGGCGCACTTATTTTCAGTGGTGTGAATCCAGAAACTATGATCCGCAGGTGTTCCGGGTTTCCAGAATCTTGGAATTTCTTCAATCGGGTTTGGACCTCGGCTTACGCCTGGCCTCTCTGAAGGTTCATGTGTCTGCTTTGTCCGTGTGGTTTCAGCGACGGATTGCTACACTGCCAGATGTTTACACCTTTTTCCAAGGTGTTCTCAGGATCCAGCCTCCCTTCGTGCCTCCGGTGGCTCCGTGGGACTTGGCGGTGGTACTGAGGGTCTTGCAGGGTCCTCCTTTTGAGCCGCTTGAGTCGGTGGAGCTCAAGTGGCTGACGTTTAAGACCATTTTTCTCCTGGCAATTGCTTCGGCCAGGAGGGTTTCAGAATTGGGGGCGCTTTCCTGTCGCCCTCCTTTTCTGATTTTTCACCAGGACAGGGCAGTGCTCCGCACGCGTCCTGAGTTTTTGCCCAAAGTGGTTTCAAAGTTCCACATTAATCAGGAACTTGTTGTGCCAGCTTTTCAGTCACCTGATCTTTCTGCTGGTGAGGCTTACTTGGATGTGGTCCGGGCACTTAGAATCTATGTGGACCGGACTGCTTCGGTTAGGAAGTCGGATTCTTTGTTTGTCCTCTTCGGTTTTCACGAGGGGTTGGCCTGCCAACAAGCAAACGTTAGCCCGTTGGCTTCGTTCAGTTATTTGTGAGGCTTATGCGCAGGAGGGTTTACCTGTGCCAGCCTCTGTTAAGGCTCATTCCACTCGTTCTGTGGGTCCCTCTTGGGCTGCTAGACGTGGCGCCTCCGCTTTTCAGCTGTGTAAGGCGGCTACTTGGTCTTCAATTCAGACGTTTTTGAGGTTTTATGCGTTTGACACCTTCGCCTCTCAGGATGCATCCTTTGGGCGCCGGGTACTCCTTTCAGCACAGGAGCGTCCCCGCCCTTAGTTGAACTGCTTTGGGACATCCCCAAGGTCAACCCTGTGGACCCCCTATGGACCCTGAAGTAGAAAACAAGAGATGTGGTAAGAACTTACCTTTGTTATCTGTTTCTACGAAGTCCATAGGGTCCACAGGGCGCCCGCCCTGACGCACCTGGCTTCAAATGGGCTGTGTGGCTGGTCACCGGTTTTCCGTCTCCCATTTCTGTGAGTATGGTTTCTTGTGTGTTCCAGTCTTCCTTCTCTCTGTTTAGTCTCCTCCTCCGGCCTTAGCTGCTTACCAACTGAGGTGCCTGTGGCCGGGGCGGGGTATAGAGGAGGACGGACCCAAGTGCATCCTGGGAGCAGCAAAGCTTTAACTGCGTGGTGCCCGTGGATCCAGATCCAGCTATACCCCAAGGTCAACCCTGTGGACCCTATGGACTTCGTAGAAACAGAGATAACAAAGGTAAGTTCTTACCATATCTCTTGTTTTTTACGCTCAGTGCGATCACTGACATTTATGTGCGTACTGACTCACACTATCCCATGAAGATATGAAGGAGTTAAATCTGTGGTGTTTTTTTTTTAAGCTGGGTGCACATTTAAAAAACATTGCGGCCGACTCTGTAAACTATACACACTTGCCATTTGGCCGCTCGATATGTTGGGCTAGACCTCGCAACTGGGTGATCATCACATCTGGGCTGGCAAATTGAAATGGTGTTGGCAGTCCCTGCAGCCAGTGTATGGGTGGCAGGCTTGACACACGCACACACGCTGTACTGCAGGGCTGACCTGTTATGTCTGAATGACATATTGGATGGGCACACCAGCTGATCCGCTTCCAATATATAGTTTGTCGGAAAATAAATCAACAAATGCAGTGATTGCAAATACGTGCTATAGTGCATATTTTTTCTTCAGGGTCCCTAGGGGCTCCACAGGGTTGATCTTGGGGGTATAGGTTGGGAACCAAATCCAGGCACCACGCAGTTAAAGCTTTCAGCTCACAGGATGCACTGGGTCCACTCTCCCTATAACCCTGCCCCCAAGCCAGAGGCGCCTCCGTTTAAGTTGGTGCCTGGCCGGAGTCGGTCACCCTTTGCGCAGGGGGGCTGATTAGTAGCCCCTACACTTTATTTTGAGTTGAGGTTTTTTGTTTTTTTTTTCTGCGCGGCAGCGTTGGACTGTCCATTGGACAACCAAGCTGCCGCTCCTTCACCCCGCCAGTGTTGTGACGCCAGTACAGATCTGGGGATCTCGGCGGGACCCTAGAGTCTCTGCTAGCCGTGCTCTGCGGGATCCCAGGATTGCTGCCGGATCAACGGGGAGCAATTAAGGCGCATTAATGCAGTTTATTGTCTCTGGGGACAGACCAGAGGTGCCCCCCTCCCCATACCCCGCATGTCCACTAGACCACCAGGGATTTAATGTTCAGCAGCAGGAGCCGGTGTCCCTTGGATTAATAGCCGGCCAGGGGAGGCAGCCTTCCCTGTTCAGCGGCTCCTCAGCTCAGCGCTCCTTTCCAGCATAAGGTCTGGTGTCCCTGAGCCACGCTTCCTCTGAGGTCTCCGGCGGCCATTTTAACATGTGGTGCAGGACAGAACTCCTAGGATGGCAATTGCTCCAGTCCCCCTGCATACCTTGCCAATTTGGTCAGTGTACACAGTGCTATAGCCTTCCCAGACACTGAATCTGGGCAGTTGAATGTAGTGCCACTTGCAGTATATTATGGTGTGTGTGTGTGGTGCCACTTGCAGTATATTATGGTGTGTGTGTGTGTGTGTGTGTAGTGCCACTTGCAGTATATTATGGTGTGTGTGTGTGTGTATGTATGTGTGTGTGTATGTATATATATGTGTATGTATATGTGTGTGTATGTATGTATATATATATGTATATATATATATATATGTATATATATATATATATATATATATACATATATATAACACAATCTCTCTGCAGCTGTGTCACACAGCTACTCAGCTGCGTACCATGCAGGCATGACTCAAGTATAAGCCGAGGGGGTGCTTTTTCAGCACAAAAAATGTGCTGAAAAACTCGGCTTATACTCGAGTGTATATATGGTGTGTATATATATTAATTTGTGAGGTTTGTCACATACTGTTGCATGCTGCACGTTGCCATATCTTAGATGGAACTGTGTTGCATACGCTGATAATCTTGGTGTCAGTCAGGTCCAGTATTGCGCTACTTGATATTTCTACGATGATTAAGGGGCCTATCCATTAGAAGATTTCTTTTTGAGAGATGGAAGACAAGATATCCTTTGAAAATCCCGGTGGCTGTGCTGAACGATATCTGTCATGTTGAATGAACGATGTATCGTTCTATTCAATTTATCTGCTAGTGGATAGGCCCCTGTAGTCAGACACATCTGACTAGGAAATGGAGCACAATACTGCACCCATTTTTGCTATCCTGCAAGTCATGTGCTGCAGGTATGAGTACGGAGGATTGGACTCAAAGGGTTATGTACAAGGTACAATCAGGCACCGGACCCCTTACAGGACCTCCTTGGGCTGTTTTTCTCAAGACCCTGGCCTCCATTGCAGATCGCCGGGTGGCCCCCATAGTTGTAACCCACTTGGGGTTGCTTCTACATGCTACCCTTTCCTCTCAGGGTATCTCGCAGTTCTTGCGGTTTTCCCTTGTGACAGACTATCGCTCCCTACCGGGGTTTTCACAGTACATGCAATTCCCTCAGGTACCACAAGCCTGTCATTCCCTTGCAGGGATTACCACAACAGGATACAATCCTGTCCTTAGTTCTTCAACCTATCCTTGGGTCTCTTTAACCATTTAACTGGTGTGGTTGCATGTGATGCAACCAGAGCTAGAAGTTTCATTTGACAAGGTTGCATCACGCCAGCCTGCTCTCTTTCAACTTCTGCAGAGGAGATCATCTCTCCTGACTCCCCGCAGTGATGCGGCAGGGGTGATTTGATTCTCCCCTCACTCAAAGGTGAGTGAGTGGGGCTAGGTCATGGGAAGGGGGGGTGGGGGTGTCTTTTGGTGCTGGGGGAGGTAATGCTGCTTATTAATGTGTCTCTTTTGTTGGTATTTATAAAACACATACATATATAGACACATGAGGTAGGCAACACAGTGGGGGGCCATGGTCTGTGAGGGTGGGGACTCTGCCACAGGGGGGTGGGGTTGATAGTGCTGCAGAACTATTGATCATTGGGGAGTCGGTGGGCTATTTTCGATGGAGTGTGAAGTGAAATAACAATGGGGCCTATGGACACTGGTTGGGGAGGTGAGTTCGAAACATCCCCTAGGTATATTTTTTTTCGAATAATCTAGAACTTTTAACTCTTAAATGGCCCTTTTTTTTTTTTTTTTTTTCTTCGGTTTTGACTAAAATAACTTGTCACTTAAGTGGTTAAGTTCAAACTGAAAGGTGTTGGAGGAGAGAAGCTCTCTACATTTAACTCATTAAGTGCTGGCTCCTCAACCCTCACTATAACCCCATGGTCAAGAACTGTCTCCCAGGTGAACACTTAAGACTTTCTTAATAGCTTTACCTAGTAAGTACCAAATTTATATTTTGTGTCTTCAGGTGCAAGAAATCATAATACCCCAGTGGTCCCCAAACTGTGTGCCGCAGACTGGTACTCCAGTCTGGTCCCAAAATAGATTATTTGGGCCAGCACATGATTAGACTATCCGCATGCTGCTTTAGTCATAGCAGCCTCAGCGTGTGTCCCATTTGCACAGGCTCAGGGCTTCGTGCTTTGGCTCCACCCCCTCCAGTCTACTCCTCCCTGCACAGCTGAGACTGATGTCCTTCTTCTCCTGTTAGGCTGAAGCTGGCCACACACTAGACCAACTTACATCCAACTATCCAAATAGTTGAGTGGTTGGAATGAAAATCTGGAAAGGGACGAAACTAAATGACAATCAGCAATTTGCTCCCAAATGCCGGAAAATGGACTAAAACTGTTTAATCAAATTGTTTAGATCAACCATTCATCTTTTTTCTGGCATTTAGGAGCAATTGCTGATTCAGTTACTCCCATACATTACCAGATTTTCATTCCAACCAATCAACTAGTTGGATGAAAGTTGGTCTAGTGTGTGGCCAGCTTAAGCCTGCCGTGGTCTTCCCCCTCCGAGGAGTAATGAAACCTGCTGAACAGTTTGCAGCACTGGCTGTGAGGCTGCTCTGCGTGCTCCCTGAGTTTGTACAAGCAGTCAGCTGCTGGGGGTCAGTGGTATATTGTATTTGGAACCCTCTGTGTAAAGAATCTGTGCCAGCGTTACCTATAGAGTGACTGCAGCAGCTGTCTGCATACTAGAGCAGGTAAAAAGTACTCTGTGCAGCCCACCTGTGCCTCCACCCTGTGTATACTGAAACTGTGCAGTCCCACCACTGCCTACACCATGTTTACATTGGCACTGTGCAGCCCCACCTGTACCCCCACCTTGTGTACACTGACATTGTGCAGCTCATCTGTACTCCATTCTGTGTACACTGGCATTGTGTGGCCCACTTGTGTCATACCCTCTATACACAGGCACCAGGGATGGATCCTGAGTGAAGGAGGGGAGCGATCAGGACGATTGGCCCCCGTAACACCACCCCATAACGGACAGTTCCCTGTCGGGCTCAAAGCGCTGCGAAGTAGAACAGCAGTTTCCCCGCTTCTGCACAGTCGCACATGTGCTCACGTCTGGCTGCATGGGGAGAGGGGTGCCTCTGCCACAGAACTGCAAGTGGCTTCTCTGCCTGCTGCTGTGTGCCAGCTCCCTGGGACCATCACACTTCCCACTGCTGCTGCCAGTAATCATGTGCTGCTATAGCACAGCCTGGTAGTAAGTGGCACACTATGGAGCGGGTCAAGTGGGCAAAGTTTCATTACCAGCCTAGGAAAGTGGTCTGGTACCTGTTCGGCTTCATTATAGAGTGTTTATCAATCTGCCAATTGCTTTGGAAGAAAGCAAACATTCTGATGTTTTATCTAGTCTCTACCCACTGACCTAGGAGTGCTACGAAAAAAATCTTTGGGTTCCATGAACTGAGTTTGGGAACCATTGCAATAGCCATTACTAGAATTAATAAACAGTATGTACTCTCAAAATGTTACATCACAAAATAAAATACATATCCCCATTCAGTGTTTCTCCACTTGGCATCACACTTTTGTGTTAATTCCTAAAACAATAAATGGAGAATCAATTAATTAAATTAAAGAAGTTGAATAAAGGTTATATGCCAGAGTTTGATATATTATGGCAATAGGTAATTAACTTTTTATAGTACTATGTAAAGTGTCAAAATGATTGTAAAAGGGATTAACATGAAGGGGTATTAATTTAGCAACATTGTAGGTGTTTGGTGTGTGTTTTTTTTTTTTTTTTTTTTAATGTATTTCACTCAAATTATAACAATCCTTTGTATGTACTATGTTGGCACTAGTTCAGTGGTTCTCAAACTCTGTCCTCAGGACCCCACACAGTTCACGTTTTCCAGGTCACCCAGGAGGTGCACAGGTGTAGTCATTACTCACTGACACATTTTAAAGGATCCATTTATTTCACTTGTGAATCTGAGGAGACCTGGAAAAACGTGCACGGTTTGGGGTCCTGAGGACTGAGTTTGAGAACCTGTGCACTAGTTAATCCTTTAACTGCGTTTTGCACCTAAAGACAATTTTAAGATCTGATTTAATCAAGTCATGCATTAATGTTAGCATTTCTAGAAGGAGTACCTAGTGTTCACTCTAGCTCCGGCGGCAGGCAGGGTGCCGGAGCTAAAGAGGGCAACTTTGTGCGCGCAAAAAGGGGGCGTGGCCATAAAATGGGGCGTGTCTGTAAGACGCGTCCCCTTTTTCATCATACTTGGGGGCGTGCCCCCAAGCGCTGCAAACAGGGAGAATAGATGCCGGGCGCATGCGCCCGGCGTCTATTCTCCGGCGGTGACCGGGTCACCGCACATTTCTCCACCTGCGGGACACTGCGTCCCACGGGTGAAGACTGCACCCGCAGCCTGTGAGGGCAGGGTGCTTTTTGCCCTCCTTCTGGAGGGCAGGGTGCTTTTTGTCCTCCAGAAGGAGGGCAGGGTGCCGCACCCTGCTAAAACAGCCTAGCTGGAACGCTAGTACCAATGTAGAACAATGTGAAATTTCTTATCAATGCCATAAAACTGCTTTGCAAAAAGCCTCTTAAAGCAAACTAGTGTGTTCCTGTGTTTTACATTTTATATACAAAAACACAGATCTCCGATTTAATTATATTTTATTTATATGGCACTTTTTCCAATAGGACTCGAGGTGCTTTACAGATAGTGAGAACATAATACAGGATTACATTTTCACAAAATATAGAAGCTGCATTATAATACAAAGGCCTGCCTTTTTTGGGCCAGCAGTTTCATGTATTATTCATCCTACCCACAAAGGATCCAAGTGAGGCAGCCATTTCAGGCGCGCTACATAGGATTACACTTGGCAGAATAGCCAATGAAGAGATGACACCTAATGGGGAGATAAAAATAGGTGAGATCTTTGCAAAATCATCAGAACCATGCATTGTTCATTCTATACAATAGAATACTATACAATACAATAGATTGCCAGATGAGGTGGCCATGTTGGGCACACCACATCTGTTACAATGTGCGATAAGCAATACATGGAAATAAGACACACAAGTATACAATTAATAGTGGCAGTGTCCTTATGGCAGCGCACCACTGAAACAGTCCCCACATTATTTATCCTAGATGTTTTTATTGCATTGTATTTTTTAATTTGCTCTACTGAAATTCTTTACCTCTCCAGGGAAGAGGCGTTATGACCGTAAACAGAGCGGCTATGGTGGACAGACTAAGCCTATCTTTCGGAAGAAAGTGAGTACTTCATATTAAGATTTTTGAATGGTGTATTAATGTAAAGCTGCAGATCCTCTTCTTCTTTTTTTTTTTTTTTTTTTCTTTCAAGGTCTCATTTTGTACTGCTGACAGTATGTCAGTAAGTTAGAGAAACTAGATCTTTATTCAGCACAGAGCAAAAGTAAATTTGATTAACAAATAAAGAGCCGAACATAAGTAAAAACTAAAAAAAATGTAATGTCCGATAATTGGTCAAAGTTCGTGGTACCGCTTGCGGTGATCCGCGCATTTGAAATGCAGTCCTGTGCCTCCAGTCTCTGGGGACAGACCGGAGGCGCAGGCAGTGGCAGCGGCGGGCCCCCCCATACCCCATGTGTCCACTAGGCCACCAGGGACTTAAAGATCGGCGCTGGGAGCCGGCGTCCCGGTGGAACTGTCAGTTGCATACGCTGAAAATGGGTCCCTGCAGCTAATTTTAGCATCAGCCAGGACCAGTATAGCGCTGCTTGAAATTTCTGCCAAGAGGGTTGGTCAGATATATCTGACCAGGAGATAGAGCGTGATACTGCACCCATTTTTGCTATCCTGCAAGTCATGTGCTGCAGATGTTAGTGCGGAGGATTTTACTCCTAAAGGGTTATGTATGCGGCGTCCTCTGGTGCCGGGCCCCTTACACGACACCCTTGGGCGGTTTGTTTCTCGGGATCCTCTAAATTGTGGATTGCCGGGCGGGCCCCATTGTTGTAACTCACTTGGGGTTACTTCACCATACTGCCCTTTTCATCTCAGGGTATCTTGCAGTTTCTTGCACTCTACCCCTGTGACATTACAGTTAGTAAAGGTAGAGAGAGGATAGAACACTTATTACTTGGACTGATAACATAAATCATTCATATCCTTTAGTATACCATAACTTTTTAAAATCAATACACATATTTAACATGTAAATGCATATCACAATTTTGGTGTCCAGGGTGAAAATATGTTTGTATAATAGTACAACAGTTACTGCATATATGGCAGCTCTCAGCAACAATTATGATACATTAGTAACTGAACCTTATATAGGTACATAATTGTTGCTGAGAGCTGCCACATATGCAGTAACTGTTGTACTATTATACAAACATATTTTCACCCTGGGCACCAAAATTGTGATATGCATATAAATGTTAAATGTGTATTGATTTTTAAAAGGTTATGGTATAATAAAGGATATGAATGATTTGTTATCAGTCCAAGTAATGTGTTGTATCCTCTTTCTACCTTTTGCTATCTGTAATCTCATCCGCTCCATCTCTGGGAGCTGACAGCAGATGCAGGAACACTTTCTGACCGTTTGTATTGAAATGGGTGACTCACTAGCCGACGGACAAGTGGTTAGAAGTAGATCACTACTTCAGATTAATACCAACGCTTTTCAGAACTGTCTGTATACAGACTCTCACCATAACAGGTAAATATATGGAAAAACCTATCATGGGAGCGGCATGGTGAAATAGTGGATATTCTTGTTTGATTGATACAAACTTAGATTGTATATTACCATCACCTAGGAAACTGTATGTAATCCGTTTTTATATTGATAAGTTGGCTCTGATTATTGGGGGATATGAAACATGTTAAGGTCTCTCTCCTGTTGATCAGTGTCCAATTAAAAAAAAAAAAAAACCCTTTGCTATTTTTGTTAAGATCTCTTCACGGATCAGGAAGTAGTACTTAAACTGTAAGGGTGCCCCCAAAAACTTATTTTTCTCCACTTTCCTATATATTATCGTTTTTGACTCTAGGGGAGCACCACCGGCAAACATTACAGAGAAACAATCGTTTTCTGAAATTTATATAATTACGAACGACTTCTCACCAGTAACTAAATTTGCTATGCAAATTTAACGTATTCACACTTGTGCCTAGACCATCCTCCTAACAACTCTTACAAATATTAGTCCTTCAGAACTATCTTCAGCATAAAGGAGGAGTCCTGCAAGTGATGTTATGGCCCCCACATAGCTCTGATCTCAAAATCAAGTCTGTTTGGGATTACATGACACAGGATTCACAAGCCCACATCCACAGAAGATCTAGGGTTAGTTCTCCAAGATGTTTGGAACAACCTCCCTGCAGAGTTCCTTCAAAAACTGCAAATGTACCAAGAAGAATTGATGCTGTTCTGAAGGCAAAGGGGTGTTCGCACCAAATTTTTGATTTGGAATTCTCTTCTGTTCATTTACTTTATTTTTTTTTTTTTTTATCAATTAACAAAATGCAAACTCTTCCATTTTTCAAAGCATTCTTACTTTGCAGGATCTTTCCACACCTGCTTAGAACTTTTGCACAGCACTCTGTATGTTATATACTTTTTTTTTTTTTTTTTTATTACATTATTTGATTGCTTCTAATAGCACTAGCTAATAGTATTGGGCTGCTGTAAAGTTGGACTGACTTTGATTAAAACTGCAATTGGACACTAGTCCTTACACATATTTAGCAAAATACCTTTTATCAAGCAGATTATTGATAATTCAATAGGTACTTGCTGCTGATTTTTGATTTTTTTTTTAAGATTGTTTGACAAGATGTATGAAATTTTAGTAGCACAATAAAATTTCATATCGATCAACTCTATAGCGGCGCTTTTGAGTTTTGTTTGTTAGCAGGATTCCAGGTTCTGTTCTGTATAAGTGCACCACTTGAGTGCTGTTTTTACTCAGACATATAATCTAGACATATAAGCAAAACGGTTAGGACTCCTTCTTCACCATCAACCGTTTCCTATCACCAGTGCCTTTTTCCACCATAACTTGTATGTTTATCTTATCTGATCTTAGTGTTCATTATAGATCCTGCAGCATGCAGGGTGCCATACCTAGAGAAAGGGCACTTACAGACATGCCGGGCAGCCCCAAGTGCTGCTGGCACTGTATGGATGCTGGGCACATGTGCCTGGCATCCATTCACCAGTGGGGACAGCTGCATGCAGTTTTCCCCACCAGCGGGACACTGCGGCCCGCAGGTGGAGATAGAACTGGCAGGCTGTTTCAGTGGGGTGTCGCGCTGGAGGGCAGGGTGCTTTCTGCTCTTCAGAAACTGGGTAGGGCGCAGCGCCCCGCTGAAACAGCCTAGCGTGAATGCTATCCATCTATGCTACTTACAATGGTGTACACCCTTACAACTGGCTTCAACTCCATTTTAAGTTACACTTGCTAATTTTTTTTTTTTTTATCTTACCATTATGTTCTAATCTTAAATGATCATGGCTTTCTACACTTTATTATGTCTGTATTTACTTTGTCCTTTTATCTACATCAGGATCCATAGGGCATCCACAGGATACCTTGGGGTATAGGTGATGACGTCAGGCATCGGGCACCATAGAGTTAACTTTTCAGCTTCCCAGGATGCATCAGGGTCCCCTCCTATACTCCGCCCCCGAGCCAAGGCATCTCAGTTTCGTTGTTGCCCGACTCTTGAGTCGGAGCACATGTCTAGAGGGGGGCTTAAAGCCCCTGAAGTTTTCTTCAAAATTCGGCAGCTGTGGCTGCACATCTGGGAGTACAGCATGGACAGTCAGTACTGACGTCTATGCGGTCTCCCCTTCACCCCGCCGGTACCAGAACGCCGGTACTGGTCCGGGTATGCTGGTAAGCATCTGGGGTCACGGCTAGCGGTGACCCCAGATGCTTCGGACCATGGCCGGATCCAAGGGGGACAGGTAAGCAGCGGGGTCCCGAGGTGGGTCCCCGCTGAGCACACGGTCCAGAAGTCCCCAGGCAGGGGGCTCCCTGGGGACTGGCTGCACATGGAGCCAGGCAAACAGCCTGCGCTTCCACTATACCCCAGGGACAGCGGGCCGCGGCTGAGCGGCAAGTGCTACGGCATCCCGGGGGTTAATTGCATGCCAGGGGAGCGCGCCTTCCCTGTTAACAGCCGGCGTCTCCCCTGCTGCACACAGTCCTCTCTGCACAGCTGCCGATTGGCCCTTGTGGCAGCGCTCCTCCCCCAGGCCGGCCCCCTATCTGCTCCTTGGTGGCCATCTTTTACGCTGGTGAACGCTGCTGGAAGCTGAGTGCGGCATCGTGGTCTGGGTCCCCCCTGCATACCTCCGATTACAGGTCAGTGTATGCAGCGCTGTGTCCTACCAGACTCTGTGTAGTTGAAATCGGCGCTGATAGTGCAGGGAATTACATAAGCGGCCGGTGACGTCTGTCTGCTCCTTATGAGGATGACTAAGTGACGTCCGATGATGGGGAGATTCTGGATCTATCTGACCAAGAACCTCTCCGTACTAAAGAGTCGGACGCTAAGTCTTTAGTTATTGAGGATGACGATCCGGTGTCCAAGTCCAAATATCCCTTTTTAAGGATATTAAGGGTGACGCCACAGTGTTTCCTCTTTTGGGTCAGTTAGTAAACCATTTAGAGGAGGCGTGGAAACACTCTGGTAAACTGTATCAGCCTCAGAGGCGCTTAGCGGTGGCTTATCCATTTGCGGACAATTATTTTTCTAAGTTGGAATCCCCTCCACAGGTGGATTCTTATGTGACACGCCTAGTCCGAAGTGCCACATTGCCCATGCCCTCCATGAAGGATGCTACGGACCGCAAGGTGGAGATCTGCCTAAAGTCCATTTATTCCCTCGCGGGGGGGGCATCCAGACCGGCTATGGCCGTATGTTGGGTAGCAAGAGCTATGGAGCGCTGGGCTTATAGTTTGGAGGCGTCTTTGGATCCCGACTGTTCGGCTGAACAGGTCGAGTTGGTAGGCAATCTCCGGGATTCGGCCACTTACATCAATGAAGCGGCCTTGGATATCAGTATCCTCACGTCTCTGATTTCTTCGGCAGCTGTTTCTGCGCGTCGCATCTTATGGCTGCGATCTTGGAAGGCGGACGCTGATTCTAAAAAGGGCTTAGAAGCTTTGCCTTTTAATGGAGAAGTCCTATTTGGTCCGGATCAAGGACAAAATTGTAGCCACGCTGGCGGCAGCCAAGTCTGCGTGTCTCCCGTCGGCTGCAGTCCCTTCCAGTTCGTGTACGTCGTCCTTTCGGCCTTACAGGGCCCAGGGCAGGCGTAAAGCAGTCTTTTCCCTGACAGGCTGGCCCCAAGAAATCGGCCAAGCTCAGGAAACAGGCCTGGAGTACCAGACGTCCGGCCCCTATGTCAGATGACAAACCTGCTGCCTGACTGTCCGGGCCTCCCTTTGGGGGATCCCAAAGTGGGAGGCCGCCTGCTGCAGTTCTCCCAGTGTTGGTCGGTAACCACGACAGACAATTGGGTTCACGAGGTGGTTTCTCACGGGTATGCCCTCTCCTTTCGGCACAGGCCCCCATCCCGATTCTTCACCATGGGTCTTCCATCAGACCGGAACAAAGCCATGGAACTGCGGAAGGTTTTGCACACTATGCTCCAGGCTGGAGTTATAGTGCCTGTTCCATTCGGGGCCAGGGTTTCTATTCCAATCTGTTTTTGGTGCAGAAACCCAATGGCTCGTACCGTCCGTTCCTCAACCTCAAAGCACTCAACAAGTCCTTGCGGGTGCCAAGGTTTCGGATGGAGACCCTATGGTCCATCATTCTGGCGCTGGAACCTGGGGATTACATGGTGTCGTTGGACATACAGGATGCTTACCTGCATGTCCCTATTCTTTCACGCCATCAACAGTTCCTCAGGTTTGCAATCCGCAACGATCACTTCCAGTTCCGGGCGTTACCTTTTTGGCCTGGCGACAGCACCACGTGTTCACCAAGATTATGGCGGTCATGGCGGCTTCACTGCGGCTGCAGGGAGTCCGCATGTTGCCGTACCTAGACGACCTTCTGTTGGTAGCAGGATCTCCAGAGCTCCTTCTACGCCACTTGGACCTGACGATTGCGGTACTGCAACGGCACGGCTGGTTAATAAACTGGCAGAAGTCCACCCTGATCCCGTCTCAGATTCTGCACCTCGGAGCCTAATTGGACTCCAGACAGCAAAGTATCTTTGTGACAGGGGGAAAAGATCTCTGCCTTACAGTTGAGGGTGCGCAGTTGTCTGCAGAGTCGCCGTGTGTGTCTGCACTCGGCGATGAGGTTACTGGGCTCTATGGTGTCAGTATTCGACATGGTGGAATATGCCCAGTTTCACTCCAGACCTCTGCAGCAATTGATCCTGTCCAAATGGAATGGACTGCCTCAGAGTTTAAATCCCAGACGATGGTGTTCACTCTGGAGGTTCGCCTGTCCCTAGCCTGGTGGTTGCAGATGACCCATCTCAACAAGGGTCGTCCATTTTGGGTGGCGAATTGGGTCCTGTTGACAACTGACGCCAGCCTCCAGCTGGGGAGCTGTCACGGGTCCACACTTGTTCCAGGGCAGATGGACTCAGGCGGAAACGGAGCTTCCAATAAACATCTTGGAACTCCGCGCGGTTTTCAATGCTCTCCAGCAGGCACATCGGGTTCTCCAAGGTCACCCCGTGCAGGTCCAGTCAGACAACGCCACCACCGTGGCCTACATAAATCGGCAAGGAGGACCCCGAAGTCGGATGGCACTCGTAGAGGTGTCACGCATCCTGGTTTGGGCTGAGCGTAATCTCCCGGCCATATCAGCAGTATTCATCCCGGGAGTCCTCAACTGGGAGGCGGATTTTCTCAGTCGCCAGGACGTTCATCCGGGGGAGTGGTCTCTGCACCAGGACGTCTTTCAAATTCTGGTGGACAGGTGGGGTCTTCCAGAGATCGACCTCATAGCGTCACTGCACAATAGCAAGTTGCTGTGTATGGGTCTCGCACAAGAGACGAAAAGGCGTCTCTGGTGGATGCTCTGTCCGTCCAGTGGACGTTTGCTTATCTCTTTCCTCCGTTTTCCTTTCTTCCACGGGTAATCCGGAAATTCAAACAGGAAGGAGGGACGCTCCTGTTGATAGCTCCTGCGTGGCCCAGGCGGCACTGGTTCTCAGGCCTTTCCGGGGCTGTCCATGGACATTCCTCTGCGGTTGCCGTTACAGCCGGACCTACTGTCACAGGGTCCTTGTCTTCACCCGGACCTGACTCCGGCTGCCTTTGACGGTGTGGCTGTTGAGACGGCCATGTTAAGGTCCAGGGGGTTTTCCAGCTCTGTGGTACAAACTATGCTAAGAGCTCAGAAACAATCTTCTGCAAGGATGTACCATCGTGTGTGGCATACGTTCTTCCAGTGGTGTCGAACGAGCGGTTATGCTCCTCGGGAGTTCCGTCTGTCTAGAGTGTTAGCTTTCCTACAGGCGGGACTAGACCATGGGCTTCGCCTTGCTTCTCTGAAGGAGCAGGTGTCTGCCCTGTCAGTCTGGTTCCATCGTAGGATTGCTGCAATCCCTGATGTGCGCACCTTTTATGCAAGGTGTTCTTCGAATTCAGCTGCCTTTTGTTCCACCGTTGGCGCCTTGGGATTTAGCTGTGGTCCTGAGGGCTCTCCAGGGTCCGCCGTTTGAACCACTGGGCTCAGTGGACCTTAAATGGCTGAAAGCTAAAACAATTTTCCTTCTGGCCATTGCTTCGGCCAGACGTGTTTCTGACTTAAGGGCTCTCTCCTGTAGACCCCCTTTTCTGATTTTTCATAGGAACAGGGCGGTGCTGCGTACTCGTCCTGGATTCCTTCCCAAAGTTGTTTCGAGTTTCCACATCTACGAGGAAATCGTTGTGCCGGCTTTCAACTCACTTGACCTTTCAGTGGATGAGGCCACTTTGGACGTTGTGCGGGTCTTAAGGATTTATGTTGACCGCACTTCTTCGTTTAGGAAGTCTGATGCCTTGTTTGTCCTCTATGGCTTCCGTAGAAAGGGTTGGCCTGCTTCAAAGCAAACTTTGGCAGGTTGGATTCGTATGGCAATTTCTGAAGCTTATCTTAATGAAGGCCTTCCGGTTCCATCCTCTGTGAGGGCTCATTCCACTAGGTATGTGGGTTCTTTGTGGGCAGCTCGACGTGGTGCCTCTGCAGTCCAGATCTGCAAGGCTGCCACGTGGTCCTCTGTCCATACCTTTTGTGAGGTATTATGCGTTTGACACCTTTGCCTCTCAGGATGCTTCCTTCGGGCGGCGGATTCTCCTTTCAGCACAGGAGCATCCCCACCTTTTAAAGGATACTGCTTTGGGACATCCCCAAGGTATCCTGTGGATACCCTATGGACCCTGATGTAGAAAATGAGATATGGTAAGAACTTACCTTTGTTATCTCTATTTCTACGAAGTCCATAGGGTTCCACAGAACTCCCGCCCTGTCGCACCTGTGCTGCAGATGGGCTTTGTTCTGGTCAAAGGTTTTTCCGTCTCCCTCTGGTGAGAATGTGATTCTTGTGTGTGTGTCCAGATCTTTCTTCTCTCTCTTCCTTCTCCGGCTTATGGCTTGGTACGTAACTGAGATGCCTTGGCTCGGGGGCGGGGTATAGGAGGGGACCCTGATGCATCCTGGGAGGCTGAAAACTTAACTCTATGGTGCCCGATGCCTGCCGTCATCACCTATACCCCAAGGTATCCTGTGGAACCCTATGGACTTCATAGAAATAGAGATAACAAAGGTAAGTTCTTACCATATCGCATAATTTTTTTATTTTTTTTTCATTTCTTTAATAGTCAGTGCTACAGTGCATTGGCACCTTAGACACAGCATCAATAAAAATACTGTTTTGATTCTTTCCTTAGGCCAAGACCACAAAGAAGATTGTTCTAAGATTGGAGTGTGTTGACTCAAACTGCCGTTCCAAGAGGATGCTGGCAATAAAGAGATGCAAGCACTTTGAACTTGGAGGAGACAAGAAGAGAAAGGTGGGACACACACTTGTCAAATACTTTAACATATTTATATGTTAATCAGTCCAGTTTAAAAGAGAGAGATGGATACCGTGTTTCCCCGATAATAAGACAGTCTTATTTATTTATTTTTTTTGTTGTTCAAAAAAAACACCATAGGGCTTATTTTCGGGGTAGGTCTTATTTTAATTAACATTGACAGCAGTGCCCCTTATGCAGGCCCCCTTGTAGAAGTGCCCCTTATGCAGGCCCCCCCCTGTAGCAGTGTCCCTTATGCAGCCTCCCTTATTGCAGTGCAAGCCCCCCTGTAATTGATCCCCCACCCACCAGTACGGTACTTGCCTGACTTGCCGCCGTCCGGGATGTGGCCGCACATGATCCTCAGCGCGCGGCTGACGTCATGATGTCACCCGCGCACTGCATGACTGGGAACGCTGGTCTCTGCAGCATTCCCAGCTCAAAATGAGATTTTGGGAGGTCTTATTTTCGGGATATGGCTTAATTTGGACCGGGTTGCAAAAGTAAGGGTAGGGATTATTTTCAGGGTAGGTCTTATTATCTGGGAAACACGGTAGATCTCTTATTTATTTTTTATTTTTATTCATAGCTTGTGTGAAAAGCAAACAAGTTTATCTTTGTGTATTGTTTAGCTCAAGTTACATCACTAATTTTTATTTTTATTTTTCCCTCTCTTAGGGTCAAGTTATCCAGTTTTAAGATCTTGCCAAGTCTGCGATTTCAAATAAATACTTGTTAACGCAATCCTTGCAAACGTGTCTGGTGCATTACTGATAAATCTGTGGTGAGGTGTTACCTTTAGTTCAGGCTGGGGGGCCGTACAAGGCCCCCAGAACCATTTGGTCTGGCCCTCTGAGCTTTTTTCTGTTAGGCACCCTGCTAGCCAGATGAGGCTAACCTCTTCCCCCAACACCCCCCTGCTGGCGGCATTGTGACCGCTGGTTTCCCAACTGCTTCCCGTTTACTATAGCTCCAGTGTTTTTTACCATTATAACTTAGCATCGGTCTCAGACCAGCTATGAAATCGGCAAATATTTGCAGGCTTATATTCACAGACCTGCTTGTAATAGTGAAACAAAAAAAAAAAAAGTGTAGGGTATGGATTTTGTGACTCTAGTGTTTACTCTAGGTCTGGTGCCTGGCAGGGGGCCTGACATAGAAAGGGCACTCTAGAAGAAAAGGTGTGACCACGAGAAAAGAGGGGTGACACTTATGAACATGCTGGGCTGCCCGCAAGTTAGTATCTCGCCTCTCAATGTACAGAGTCACCAGAGCAAGCAACTCTTGGAAGGTGTTATCATCCATCTGAATAAAGTTCCTGTAGTCATCAGGCTTGATCTTGCAAATCTCCCATGAGCAAGGGCATGTGAGAGATGGAGTCTCTATGCAGCAACCACTCCTTGGTCCAGCAGGCCCTCTCCACTCCTATTGCGAGATTTCCGGGTATCGGGGAGCGATGCCACAATGAACAGCATAGGCAGCTACAGCTTGATAGCAATAACTATCCACATCCTCTTTCATCAAGGTTGGGGGAAACTGGACCATGGGGATTGTAGATTGGGGGTGGAGCAGGCACTTAATAAAACTGTAGCTTTAATCCTGGCTCCCTCCTGCAATCCCACAATATCAGTGTTCTGTAAGTGCCTGAGGAGTAGGTTGCCTTTTTTGTTTTACTTTATTTGTAAATTATTATATTTTTTTTCTAATTTAGGAGCTGTGCGCTGCTTACAGGATGAGTGCGGGCGGCTGTGGGAGCTGTGGAACAGCTTGCCAGCATGCAACTGCATCTGGGGGTGCGTGTGTTGCCGGGACCCCCCGTGGTGCACACTGGTCTCTAAGAGACCGCCTGGGCCTGTGGACCGATGCATGTGGTCACCTTTTTAGAGGTATGGTGGGGTATGCGGTCCCGGATGGCGACCGCCAATTTAGCGTGTTTTTTGTGGCGGCTCCCCTACCAAGGGGTTGCGTGCGCTTACAGGCTCCCCTGGTGTTTTCCCACAACGTCGAAGTACTCCAGGTCAGATGAGTGTGGCGATGGAGGGGGCGGAGCTTCTGGAGCTGCACTCCCCCCTCCTGCTGCAGCAGCATGAGCTACAGTCCAGCTTTCTGCCCATCTGAGCTGGGCTTGCCCGGAGTTTTTCCCCTCAATGGGAAGTACTCCTGAGGAGCGTGACAAGGATGGGTCGGAGCTTCTGGAAATGCATTCCCCCTCCTGCAGCAGCATGGGTTGCGGTCCTGCCTTCAGCCACAAGAATTCTCCACTCTACTAATCCCCTACAGCTTTGGATGTTGGCTCCTGGAAGGATAAGTACTGCACAATTTAATTGTTTTAAATGCCGGTGTAGTAGCTGTGAAGCCTGTTGCTGCAGTGACAGCTGTAATAGACTAAGAGGGGGCTAAGAAATACCTTAGTACCCCTACATAGCTCTGTCCAACATATGCTGCACTGACCGCGTCAGGTGCACACAGTACTTCTCCCCACCAGCCGCAGTTACAAGCTGAGGATGGCTGTTTTACTTAAGGTAAATTACACCTGCTCATGCGGGATAGTGGTTAGCGTTATTGCCTCACCGCACTGCGGTCGTGGATTTGTGTTCCACTACAGCCCTAGGTTCCAGTGCTTGCTTTGGCAGCACATATATTAAAATTGGAGCCCTGCGAAGGGGCCTCCGGTCTAAGCAGATTAGCATGGTTGCTGCGCCAGGATGGTCATGCAAATGAAGTGCACTAGTGAAGCATGAAAACCAATTTCAGACTTGCGTATTCCGTCATCTCGAGTGGCTTCCTTCCCTCCTTAGGGTTAAGTACCCAGCCACGGTATGTCCCGCTCTGGCTCCATGCCTCGCTGCATCATTACTTACATCAGGTTGCTAGTGCGCTTTTTCAGGTATCCTCTGCTGTGCCTTGGAGGCATCTTCCTCCTTCAAGGGCCCATTCCACATTTAGCAAAGGTTTCTACTTCAGGGTCCACAGGGTGACCTTGGGGTATAGCTGGATCCTCGGGCACCACGGAGTTAAAGCTTTTAGCTGCTCCCAGGATGCACTTGGGTCCAACTTCCCCTATACCCCGCCCCCGAGCCACAGGCACCTCAGTTTAAGATGGTGCCCGGCCGGAGTCGGGTCACCCTGCGGGGGGGGGGCTGCAGGAGCAGCCCCCTAAAGCTTTTTATTTAACTAGGTTAAATCTATTTTTACTATAGTTTTTTTTCTCCAGAGCGGCAGCGCTGGGCTGTCTGTACAGACGCCCACGCTGCCGCTCCTCCCTGCTGGTGCCGCGACGCCAGCACTGAACTGGGGATCGCGGCGGGGGAAGCCAGAGTCTGTACTAGCCGGACTCTGGTTTCCCCCGGGACTGGTGCCGGAAGACGCCGGGGAGCTTAAGGTAAGCCGCGCACCGCTGATTAGCGGCGGTGCGCGGGTAATGCCTTTTATATGCAGTCCCATGCCTCCGGTCTAGGGGACAGACTGGGGGCGCTAGCGGTGGCGGCGGGCCCCCCCTCTATCGGAGGCATACCCAGTCAGACCACTAGACCACCAGGGTAAATTAAGCGGCAAGCGGGATGCCGCAACCTTGGGGGTTAATATGCTAGCCAGGGGAGGAAGCCTTCCCTGTCTAGCTGCTCCTCAGCTCAGCGCGCCTTTCAGCTCGGAGTCTGGCGTCGCTGAGCTGCAGCTACTCGGCCACTCCTCCTCTGAGGTCTCCAGCGTCCATTTTCTTACTGGCAGCGTGGATACTCTCAGGGAGCACGCGGACCGGTCCCCCTGTGTACCTCTCCCCCCGACAAGGACAGTGTACACAGCGCTATAGCCCTCCCAGACACTGAATCTGGGAGGTTGATTGTAGTGGAAAGGTGCAGTGAGTATATCTTCCTGCATGGTATGTGACTTTTGCTAGTACTGCCTGTGTCTTTTTTCTACTTACTGTCAGCCTATCCCTTTCCTTCTCCTACAAGCCCTACAGGTGTGCGGGGGAATGGTGTTTCTACTGACCTCACCTATATAGATCACGTATTTGTGAGGTCCGTCACATACAGTTGTGTGCTACACGGTGCCATATTGTGGGCTGTTGTTCAGCACACTGGTGAGTGCGCACGTTTTCTTCCTAAGTCATGTCTGAGGAGGAGATTGAGCACTCCGGGGCTCCGGCATTGTTCTCCTGCAGGCGCTGTTCTGCAGGAGTGGATAGGGAGGATTTGTCACAGGACGGCCTGTGCGGACGGTGCCAGGCGTTCCCTGGTACGTCTAAACCTCCCATGTCGCAGGAGCCACCATGGGCGATGTTTTCCCAGGTGCTGGTGTCCATCGCGGACCGTCTGTCGGTCCCGACTGCCACCCCTACTAGGGCGTTGCCCCAGCCTGCCATCCCCCATTCCCCGGGTGTCCCACAATTATTGCAGACTCCCCCGGGGTCTCAGCCTGTTGGTCCCTATGCGGGGTTGCCAATGTATATTCAGTCCACCCCTGTGGCACAGCCGGCTGTGGTGCCGTTTCAGGCTCCTGTGACAGCCCCTCCACCCTGGGTGGATGCGCTTTCCCACACTGTCCAAGATTTGGCGGCAGCATCTTCGGCTTTTCAGTCGATGTTGCGTAGTGACGTGCCCTCCAGGGCGTCTAAACACTCAGTCATGGCACAGGCTGCGCATCTTTCGGATTCTGAGGGGTCCTCGGACGATGGTGAGGTGCAGGATGACTCAGTGTCTACCTCCTGGACTGAGGCATCTGAGGCTAAGTCTTCCATCAATGTGCGGGCTCTGGTTAAGGCGGTGCGGGCCATTCTTCTGATTGAGGATGAGGCACCCGCTCCCAAGTCAAGGTATCCTAGTTTTAAAAAAGCTAAGGTTACTTCTACAGCGTTCCCCCTTGTCTGATCAGTTGACTGATCACATGGCGGTGGCCTGGCAGACGCCCAGTAAGCGTTTCCTGCCACAGAAACGCTTGGCGTTCAATTATCCATTCCTGGAAGCGCATTGTAAGAAATTGGAAACTCCGCCTGCAGTCGATTCCCATGTAACACGCCTCATCAGGAGTGCTACTTTGCCATTGCCGTCTATATCCTCGCTGAAGGATCCTACGGACAGGAAGGTGGAGACTTGTCTAAAGTTTATTTATTCTCTCTCAGGGGCTGTAGCCCGGCCGTCCATGGCCATCTCCTGGGTGGCCAAGGCCATTGAGGGGTGGGCCAACGCCTTGGAGGACACATTTACGGATGAATCTCCGGACGTCCAGAGGGCGTTGTTAGGACAGATGAGAGATGCCGCCTCCTACATTGGAGAAGCATCTTTGGGTGCTAGCCTGTTGACCTCTAGGGTTTCGGCGGCAGCAGTGTCTGCTCGTAGATCCTTGTGGTTGCGGTCTTGGAGAGCAGACGCGGATTCAAAGAAAGGCTTGGAGGCCTTACCTTTTAATGGGGAATTACTATTTGGTCCGGACCTGGACAAAATAGTAGATACCCTGGCAAAATCCAAGTCAGCCTTCCTCCCTTTAGCTACTACACCTGCTAAGGTCCGGAGCTCGGCGTTTCGTTCCTTTCGGGTTCAGGGCAAGGCAAAGGGTCAGTCCTTCCCGAGGCAGTCCGCACCCAAGACCGCCTCAAAGCCAAAGAAGCAAGCCTGGAGTGCTAGGCGCCCTTCTTCCAAGCCAGAAGATAAGCCTTCTGCGTGATGGGACGGGCCTCCCTCTGGGTTACCCCAGAGTGGGAGGCCGACTTCTTCAATTCGCCCAGTGCTGGCACAATACCACCACGGATGCCTGGGTGCGAGAAGTGGTCTCCCAGGGGTACGCCCTGTCTCTTCGGCACAGGCCGCCTTGCCAATTTTTTTGCACAAGTCCTTCTCAGGACAAAACCAAGGCCTTGCAGGTTCAGGAAGCCATAGAGGCCTTGCTGACGGCGGGGGTCATTATACCCATACCACAGTCTCAACGTGGGATGGGGTATTACTCTACGCGGTTTCTGGTGCAGAAACCCAATGGCTCTCATCACCCCATCCTCAATTTGAAGTCCCTGAACAGGTTTCTCAGGGTTCCCAAATTCAGGATGGAAACTGCGTTCCATCATACTGGCGATGGAATCGGGGGATTATATGGTCTCCCTGGATATCCAGGACGCCTACCTCCATGTGCCTATAGCAACATCGCACCAACGGTTTCTGCGGTTTGCTAGTCTCCACAACCACTACCAATTCAGGGCTCTACCCTTTGGTCTCTCCACGGCACCAAGGGTATTTACCAAGGTGATGGCGGTCATGGCGGCTCACCTTCGGAGCCAGGGGATACGGTTGCTACCGTATCTAGACTACCTCCTCTTGCTGGCAAGCTCCCCGGAGGTACTGATCCAGCATCTCCACCTGACTGTCGCTTGTCTACAGGCGCACGGCTGGTTGATCAACTGGAAGAAATCCTCCCTCATCCCATCACAACGGATGGTTCATTTGGGGGCCCTGCTGGACTCTCGTCAGCAACGGATTTTTCTGACTCCAGAGAAGGTCTCCTCCTTACAGCTGCGGATTCACAGTTGTCTGAGCAGTGGCAGAGTGTCGGTGCACTCAGCGATGAGAGTTTTGGGGTCCATGGTGTCGGCATTCAACATGGTGAAGTTTGCCCTGTTCCATTCCAGGCCCCTGCAGGGGCTGATTCTTTCGGAATGGAACGGATTGCCACACAGGATCCGCTCTCAGATGCTGGTGGTGTCCTCGGAGGTGCGTCTGTCCCTAGCCTGGTGGCTGCAGACAGCTCATCTCCTGGAGGGGCGCCCCTTTTGGATCCCGGAATGGGTTTTGCTCACGACAGATGCCAGTCTCCGGGGTTGGGGGGGCGGTGACAGGCTCCTTGTCACTTCAGGGTCGTTGGTCGGCGGAGGAAGCGATTCTTCCCATCAACATCCTGGAACTGCGGGCAGTATACAGAGCCCTGCAGTCGTCCGGCACCGCTCTTCACGGAAGGGCCGTTCAGGTGCAGTCAGACAACGCCACCACGGTGGCGTACATCAATCACCAGGGAGGGACTCGCAGTCAAGCTGCGATGTCGGAGGTGTCCCGCGTCCTGGCTTGGGCGGAGCGCTATCTTCCAGCTCTCTCGGAAGTTTTCATCCCAGGAGTCCTCAATTGGGAGGCAGACTTCCTCAGCCGTTCATCCAGAGGTATTCCAACTATTCGTGGACAAGTGGGGGCTGCCAGAGCTGGACCTGATGGCGTCCCGTCACAATTACAAGCTGCCTGTGTACGGGTCAAGGACAAGGGACGCAGGCGCGAGTCTGATAGACGCGCTGTCGGTGAAATGGCTGTTTCAACTGGCTTACTTGTTCCCTCCAATATCTCTGCTGCCTCGGGTCCTGCGCAAGTTCAAACAGGACGGAGGCACACTGATCCTGGTGGCCCAGAAGGCCGTGGTACTCCGATCTGCGGAGCCTGTCCATCGACACTACGTACCTCCTACCTCAACGGCGGGACCTGTTGTCTCAGGGGCCCTGTCTTCACCCGGATCTGGGTCGACTATCTTTGACGGCGTGGCTCTTGAGACAGCCGTCCTGAGGTCTTGGGGCTTTTCTAGCTCCGTTATTACCACCATGCTGAGGGCGCGCAAGCCTGCTTCTGCGAGGATCTATCAGTGTGGCACACTTACTTTCAGTGGTGCGAGGCCAGAAACTATGATACCCAGGTGTTCCGGGTTTCGCGTATTCTGGCTTTCCTTCAGTCGGGTTTGGATTTAGGATTACGTCTTTCTTCACTGAAGGTACACGTGTCTGCTCTGTCGGTGTGGTTCCAGCGCAGGATCGCTGCTATGCCGGACGTACACACCTTTTTCCAGGGTGTTTTGAGAATCCAGCCTCCCTTTGTGCCACCTGTGGCCCCGTGGGATTTGGCGGTGGTTCTTCGGGCCTTACAGGGTCCTCCTTTTGAGCCCTTTGAGTCAGTGGAGCTCAAGTGGCTAACTTTTAAATCTGTTTTCCTCTTGGCAATTGCTTCTGCCAGGAGGGTTTCAGATTTGGGGGCGCTTTCTTGTCGTCCTCCTTTTCTGATTTTTCATCAGGACAGAGCGGTGCTTCGCACTCGTCCTGATTTCCTGCCTAAGGTGGTTTCCAGGTTCCACATTAATCAGGAAATTGTTGTACCAGCCTTTCAGTCACCTGATCTTTCGGCTGGGGAGACTTCCTTAGACGTTGTCCGGGCACTCCAGGTTGATGTGGACCGGACTAGTTCTGTGAGGAAGTCGGATTCTTTGTTTATCCTCTTTGGTTTTCACAAGAGGGGTTGGCCTGCCAACAAACAGACTCTAGCCCGTTGGCTTCGTTCTGTTATTATTGAGCTTATATGCAGGAGGGTTTACCTGTTCCAGCCTCTGTTAAGGCTCATTCCACTCTTCTTGGGCTGCTAGCCGTGGCGCCTCTGCTGTTCAGCTCTGTAAGGCGGCCACCTGGTCTTCCATTCAGACCTTTTTGAGGTTCTATGCGTTTGACACCTTTGCCTCTCAGGATGCATCCTTTGGGCGCCGGGTTCTCCTATCAGAACAGGAGCGTCCCCGCCCTTAGTTGGACTGCTTTGGGACATCCCCAAGGTCACCCTGTGGACCCCTATGGACCCTGAAGTAGAAAACGAGATATGGTAAGAACTTACCTTTATCTGTTTCTACGAAGTCCATAGGGTCCACAGGGCACCCGCCCTGACGCACCTGGCTTCATATGGGCTCTGTGACTGGTCACCGGTTTTCCGTCTCCCATTTCTGTGAGTATGGTTCTTGTGTGTTCCAGTCTTCCTTCTCTCTGTTTCGTCTCCTCCTCCGGCCTGGGCTGCTTACCAACTGAGGTGCCTGTGGCTCGGGGGCGGGGTATAGGGGAGGTTGGACCCAAGTGCATCCTGGGAGCAGCTAAAAGCTTTAACTCCGTGGTGCCCCAGGATCCAGCTATACCCCAAGGTCACCCTGTGGACCCTATGAACTTCGTAGAAACAGAGATAACAAAGGTAAGTTCTTACCATATCTCTTGTTTTTGCTCTGTAAGAGACAATTAGATCCTGAAAAAAAACAATTTACAAACCAACAATAATCACAATAAATCAATAATAGAATATTTTACTCTGTTGGTGGTGCTCCCTTGTAAAAGTGTAAATTATCCTCTTAATTACCCGAAAATTCCCTTTCGATATGATAATATTAAAATCGAAACTTTATTGTAGTTGTATTGCTAAAATAGTGGGATGTATTTGAGACTAAAATATCATTTAAACATATTAGTCTCCCCCCATACAAATATAGTAATAAATTATATGCTCCGTAAAGCGACAAAATATATGTATGTTTTAATCATCACTTTAATGTAGATAAATGACAAAGGAGATGCATGGGGATTCAATAACCCCCTTATGAGTGCTGTGGCAGCTAAATACTACAGTTGTTGCTCTTCAGTGGATACAACAGTGTATGATTACATATATGTATACAGTTATACGGTCAGAATTTTAACCAAATAATCCACCTATTCAACAATAATTATTATAAGCTTAAGATGTATATATTGCACTTAGCCCATTAACCAGAGATCTATACAAAAAAATCTCATAATTTATAATCACATGTCCCTATTTCATGAGAACTTGCAATCTACATACACAGGATATTCAAACAGTTCATCCATAATAATCAAAATAATTGCACTTTGCCCAAATTCATTATAGGATCATATACACATTGTTTAAATTTCATCGCAGAATGCACATAAACAAGGTAAATTCTGAAAACCTGCATCTTGTACACAAGTCAGGAAATAAATCAAACAAATGAGCATTTGCACTTTCCGAAATATTAAAGCCTGCACAAAGCAGTTAATCCTTAAGAGTCAAAAATGATCAAATAAATCATTGCACTTTGCCCAATTTCTTTGTTAGAACAAAGAATAAATCAAACCAACAAGTAATTGCACTTTGCCCAATTGTTAAAGCTTATTGTTAAATTCTCATTGCATGATGCGCTGAAACAAATTGCATCCTGAAAACTCACAACATGTGCATAGTTTCTGATGCCCCTAACAGTGTGTGGGTTATAAAACAGGAAAAACATTCAGAATGTGCCTGTTTAGCCTCCTAATTAGTTTGTGTTCAATCCCATAAATAGGGATAAGGCAAGGTACACTGCACCTACAGTCAGGTGCATAGATATTGGAACATTAACAGAATTTTCATATTTTGGCCTCAATTCACCACCACAATGGCTTTGAAATGAAACAAACAAGATGTGCTTTAACTGCAGACTTTCAGATTTAATTTGAGGGTAATTACATCCAAATCAGGTGAATGGTGTAGGAATTACAACGGTTTCTATATGTGCCTCGCACTTTTTAAGGGGCCAAAAGTAATGGGACTATCAACTCAAAAGCTATTTCATGGACAGGTGTGGGCCATTCCCTCGTTATTTCATTATCAATTAAGCAGGTAAAAGGTCTGGAGTTGATGCTAGGTGTGACATTTGCATTTGGAATCAGTTGCTGACTATCAATATGAGATCCAAAGAGCTGTCACGATCAGTGAAGCAAGCCATCATTAAGCTGAAAAAATCAAAACAAACCCATCAGAGAGATAGCAAAAACATTAGGTGTGGCCACATCAACTGTTTGGAACATTCTTAAAAAGAAAGCACACACCGGAGAGCTCAGCAACACCAAAAGACCCGGAAGACCACGGAAAACAACTGTAGTGGATGACGGAATAATTATTTCCCTGGTGAAGAAAAACCCCTTCACAACAGTTGGCCAAATCAAGAACACTCTCCAGGAGGTAGGTGTATATGTGTCAGTCAACAATCAAGAGAAGACTTCACAAGAGTGAATATAGAGGGTTCACCACAAGATGTAAACCATTGGTGAGCCTCAAAAACAGGAAAACCAGCTTAGAGTTTGCCAAACAACATCTAAAAAAGCCATTACAGTTCTGGAACAACATCCTATGGACAGATGAGACAAAGATCAACTTGTAGCAGAGTGATGGGAAGAGAAGAGTATGGAGAAGGAAAGGAACTGCTCATGATCCCAAACATACCACCTCATCAGTGAAGCATGGTGGTGGTAGTGTCATGGCGTGGGCATGTATGGCTGCCAATGGAACTGGTTCCCTTGTATTTATTGATGATGTGACTGCTGACAAAAGCAGCAGAATGAATTCTGAAGTTTCGGGAAATATTATATGCTCATATTCAGTCAAATGCTTCAGAACTCATTGGACGGCGCTTCACAGTGCAGATGGACAATGACCCGAAGCATACTGCAAAAGCAACCAAAGAGTTTTTTAAGGCTAAAAAGTGGAATGTTATGCAATGGCAAGTCAATCCCCTGACCTGAATCCGATTGAGCATGCATTTCACTTGATGAAGACAAAACTGAAGGGAAAATGCCCCAAGAACAAGCAGGAACTGAAGACATTTGCAGTAGAGGCCTGGCAGAGCATCACCAGGGATGAAACCCAGCGTCTGGTGCTGTCTATGCGTTCCAGACTTCAGGCTGTAATTGCCTGCAAAGGATTTGCAACAATGAGGGGAATTCAATATGAAATCGTAAACTTCGATGTCGAAGTTTACGTTTCATATCTGAGCTTTTACCTGGGATAAAGTATCGGGCTTATCCCCGTATTCAATATGAAACTAACGAAAACGGGAGCCTGCGAAGTGGGATTTGCGTAAAGTTACGAAATTTTCCTTAAAATTGTAGGACCCCCCCTAAAGTTGTAAAAACATGGGGGATCACTATGGGTACCCCCGTTTTTAGCCTGCAAATGAAAGTCTGGGATTTAAATAGCCGCAGCAGGTGTTTTTTTCCCAACATTGAAGAAGTGTTGCAGAAGAGCACTTAGGTTATTTTTTTCATTTTTTTAAGTGGTCCCATCAAATTTGGGGTACATGAAAATGGGTACTAGCATATTTTGATGTCCCTAAAGTAATTGTTTAAAAATTCTGCAACTATGCACCTGCCGCTAATAGCTTATTCTAGAATACACCAGCCGCATACTTGCAGAATTGCCCTGAACCTATTTCCCTATTTTTAAACACTTTTTTTCACCCCAATTTTTTAATTCATTTTTTGGGGTGTCCCTATTTTTTTTGTATTTTTTGACAGTTAATTTTAAAATGTCATTCCCAGGGGTGCAGGCTATTTTTTTTTTTTTTTTTTTAAGCCTGCACCCCTAAACCCCAATTCTGCACTTTTTTTCGCCACCTATTCAGTGGTGAAAAGTTATCCCCGTTTTTTTTTCGAACCTGCAAAAAGTCTTTGAAATTGAGTACAGTGTAAAAGCAAAACCTGCAATAATGACGTCATAGGTGCGAAAACATCGCAAAAACGATGTTTTTGCTCCCATATTGAATACTCCTAAATGTGTTAAAAAGTGGAAGTTAGATTTAGAATTTAGGGCCTGATTCAGACCCACTCGCGAGCGGCTGTCCGCTCGCAAGTGGGTCGATGTTCTGGACTGAGCATGCGCACGACGGAGGGAGCTCCGTCGTGCGCATGCGCCAGACGCGACGAGCGAAGGAAAGTTCTTCGCTCGTTGTGTCTGATCAAAGGGGGCATGCTGTCGATGTTGTTTGACAGCACGCCCCCTTTGGTAGGCGTGCCATCCTGATGGGCGTTCCCACGGGAACGCCTCCCGTCAGAAGCCGGCCCACTGACATCACTAGTGATGTCAGTGGGAGTGATTTTGGCTCTGATTAGAGCCAAAATCTCTCCGGAGCTTGCGGTTGAAAACCTCAACCGCAGGCTTCGGCTCGCAGTTTCGATGGTCGCGGCCATCAAAATGCACGCTCGTATAGCCTGTGGGTGGTGACCCACAGCTATAAGAGCGTCCAGGAGGACGCTCCATTTTCATGGAGGCCGGCCCTCATTCAGAGCGTGCGCTCTGCTCAGAGCGTACGGCTCTGAATGAGGGCCTTAGCTTGTTTCATTACTTTTGAAAGTGGGAGGCACATATAGAAACTGTTGTAATTCCTACACCGTTCACCTGATTTGGATGCAATTACCCTCAAATTAAATTTGAAAGTCTGCAGTTAAAGCACATCTTGTTTGTTTCATTTCAAAGCCATCGTGGTGGTGAATAGAGGCCAAAATATGAAAATTCTGTCAATGTCCCAATATTTATACATGTGTGTGTGTGTGTGTGTGTGTGTGTGTATGTATGTATGTGTATATATATATATATATGTGTGTGTGTGTGTATTATAATATATATATTTTTTTTTTTCACCTTTCTAAACAAGACTTGGAGTGCCACCTTTTTGTTCTTTGATCATATTGGGGGGTATGCTAGCCCCAGGGAGGAACCCAAGCAGGTCATTGGTGGGTTCCAGCTACCTGCAGAGTGCTGGCTGTGTTTACTTTCTGTATGTAAATATATAATTATTCTATAGCACAGCCCACTGTACAGGCCCTTATTCAAATTTGCAGGGGATCATATGGACAGTTCTAGTGGGTGTGGTAGTAACAATAAATTGTATATGATCAAACGATACAATATATATCGTCTGATCGTATGTGATATTGGACTATGTGTAGGCTCGATATCGTATGTTCTGCCCTCTAGGGAAATGAGATATAAAATTAGTCCAATTACAAGTTGTTCCGGTGTGTACCCACCCTTACAATCTGGCATACATCTATGGTTATTTTCTATTCTCCTTATGTAATGCAAAGATTTTGTAAAGCTGCTGCTTTAAGGGATTGTCAACCCTTTAGTCGATATCCATAAAAATCAAGCCAGCTACAGCGTAAACACATATTTTCACAAATCTACATTGGAATAGTTTGTTACAGTCTTAATAAAATATGCTGGCATTAGGAAAAGTGTGTGTGTGTAATAAATATATATATTTAACACATTAGGGCAGTCGAGCCCTTATATTAAGGCTGCACCAAACAAAACAAAACTGATTTCTCCATAGAAAATTCTAAAGGGGGGCAGGGTGTTTAAGGGTCTACACTGCAAAAGCTATTAGAGGTATGGAGCTGAAATGCAAAAACATTACTCCCATATCATATATATTTTTTTTTAAAGCTAAAGCTCCAACTGTCACTTTTCTGACATTCTAAATTAGGATCACTTTTCTGCTGTTCTCTATGGGTTTTTTTTGGGAAGGTATAACTCAGGGTAGAGGGTGAATTTAGACTTTGGGTTTTAATAGGTAGTTATTGTTCCAGGGTATGTGCTTTTGGGGTTTAGGTAAATTAGAAACTTAGTTTTTAAACTATTACCTCCAAGAATCCGCCATTATACAGATAGGGCTTTAAAACTTGTCTGCAGCCTCAGAAGGAGCCTCCAGCAGGTGTACTCACTGTTGCTTCACTTGGGTGTACAAAGATGGCTGCCTTTTACTGGAGTTAGCGGCAATGGCAGCAGGTGGTATTGGTGGGCAAGCGTCGGCGGTTTTGATGGCGGCGGGTCTGGAGCAGAGAGGATCCCGTCCCCGCCAGCCATTCTGCAGAGTATGGCAGTGGCATCCATTTAAAAAAAAAAAATGGTTCAAGATGGCTGCTGTGAGCCAATCACTGCTCGCGGCGTCATTGGGACCCGGCAGTGCCAGCGCTGTGTCCCAGCGTCTGTGGTGGGCCTGGATCCAAGAGGATCTAGTCCCTGGGAGCCATTCTGCCAATCATGGCTTGCGATGCCCTTGCCCCACCTCCTCGGCTAGCTTATACAAGCCAGCGCAAAGAGGCAGCATGGCAGTCCGATGGCCGGGAGGGAGGAGGGAAGAGCTCCTGAACAAACAAGATGCCAGAAGTCCTAGTGGGCGGTGGCCATGCAAAAGAGCTGACAGGCTGCCGCCTACTATGCGAAGACGCTGAATCCCTGACTGGTTGGTGCCCGCCAGGAAAAGATGCCGAATCCCTGGGTTGGCTGTGGCCACGCAAAAAAAAGGCTGCTGCTCCCCAGGTGAAGCTGCAGATGAAATGAAAATCTGTCTTTTTTTTATTTTTATATATTTATTTTTTTATTTTTTTTTACAAGTGGGCCCAAAATGCCCCGCTTGCTAGTACTAGTGGTTTTCCAAGTACCAACATGCAGGGGAGGCTTGCTGAGACTTACTGCTCACCTGCAAAAGAAAATATTCTTTAAATGAACCACAGTACAAAATCAACCCACCGCCCAGGAGTGCTGGGGATAGCCCTGGGTCTGTGCATCAAGTTGAAACTTCCTATCTCTATAATGGCGGATTCATGAGGTAATGGTTTAAAAACTAACTTTCTCAATTATCTAAACCCCAAAAGCACCTACCATTGATCAATAACTAGCTAATAAAACAAACCCAAAGTCTAAATTCACCCCCTACCCTGAGTTATGTCTTCCCAAAAATCCCCCAAAGAGAACAGCAGAAAAGTGGTCCTAATTGAGTGTCAGAATAAACTGACAATTGGAAATTTAGATTACTCCCAAGTCCTCATTTTTTACTATTTTGCCCTAAAATTTGGCATGCATCACCGAGAGACAGTTCTACCAGCCCATGCCAAATTTTAGCTCCGTACCTCCAATAGCTTTTGAGGTGTATACCCTTAAACACTATGCCCCCCTTCAGGATTTCTCTATGGGAAAATGCAATTTTTTTGTCGAGGGGAACCCCCTACATAGTTTGTCCCCTGTATTTTGGCACAGGGAACCCCTACTTCATTTGTCCCCTGTGTTTAGCACAACCAGTACTGGGGCTTCAAAGCCTGATGCAGGTTGTGCTGTGGGGGCACGTCATTTTTATTTTTATATATATATATATATATATATATATATATATTACACTTTCATTTTTTAAAACAATGCGGATCTCACTCATACGTCCATGCATTTGTCTTATTGATTAGATTTTCTTAGGTGCATGCCCAACACCAGTGAGTCCCTCTGTGGCCCGCTGATGCTTCTGTGCACAGCTCTGTTGCTGCCACTGCTCCACAAACCCGCTGCTGCCACAGCCCCACACACCTGCAGCCTGCCCCCACAGCCGTCTCTCCCTCTGCACCCTTAAAACACCTCCTGTGTGCTGGCTGCTCCTCCACCCATGTTAGTGTACCTATTTGTTGTCCTGTCCTGCAGGTGGCCTGGTTTGCCCCTCCAAACCCTAATAGTACCTACATTTTAAAAAAGCAATGAAATTCCATAGACAAAAAAACCTTACGGTTTCACATGTCCCATTAAGGCTTCTTACACATGAACTGAAATTTTACAAAACCTACTGAATTTGTGCCACTCAAACTAAATAAAACAATGAACTTACTATCTTTAAGGCTGACTACTTAATGGACATGTTCCTTGCGCAATACAGATATCGTATGCCATCAAACCCTGTGGTTAACTGCAGATTCAGTACTCTGACAGAGTGAGATTGCTGTCCCTCACAAAATGGTGGAGCTGCTAATTCACAGAATTGTGTGCTCATTGGAATACACACATGTAGTCTATGCAACTGAAGTCTGAGCAGAAGATAGAGCTGCACAGATGGGATAATACTGGAGTGGATGTGGGAAGAGATAGGATGGGGACATATATGGGCGTGGAGAGGAAGTAGATTAAGCGGCACTGATGGGAAAAAGCCAAAGTGATGCAGAGGCGTGGAAAACTGTGTGGATGCAGGGGACGCAGTGTCACGGTTTGGAAAAAAAGCCACGTGGATGGGAGTACAGAGTGGCATGGATACGGGAATACAGCAGCGCAGACGGGTAAAAACAGATTGGTACGGATGAGGGAATACAGACTAGCACAATGGTAGAACACATCAGAAGAGATTGGAGAGACAGATTACCATGGTTTGATGGGGGCCAGAGTGGTACAGATACAGGAATAAAGAGTGGCACAGATGAGGGGTAGACAAAGTGGTGTGACTATGAAGAAGGCGGTGGTGCAGATGGATGGAAACAGTAGCACGAATGCAGTAAGACAGCACAGCGTGGATGGGGAAAGAGAGATTGGTTCGGTTGAGGGGAAAAAAGAACTAGCATAGTTAGGAGATCACAGCTATAGGGATTGGGGAAGTTATAGCAGCATGGAGGCACAGATAGTGTACATGCATAGACTTAGGCCCATATTCAATTAGCCGCTATAAGTCAGTATCTGCGGAAAAGTGACGTAATTTCGCCATGCGAAAAGTATCCTCCGTATTCAATTCCAAAGTGTTTTCACTGATGCGAAAACTCAGAATCGGCGAAAAAGATTTGCCTATGAATAGCAGTTGGAAAAAAAAATGCAGAATTGGGGTGCAAACTTCTGAAAACCCCCCTGCACTTTCTGGACATTTCCCCAAAGGTAAAGTAAAAAAAGTTTAAAAAATACTTTAGAACACCCCAAAAAGGTACTTTCATTTTGGAGGTGAAAAAGTTCAAAGTTGGGGGACAAACCTAAAACCTAGCGAAATCGACTCCAGGGTGCTCCCCAAGTATGGGGCAGGTGTTTTTAAGTTTGCAGGTGCTTGCGGCAGGTGGATTTTTAAAGATTTTTAATCTTCACTTTAGCGACTTAAAAATAGGCACCCATTTTCAGGTACCCCAAAATTGCTGGGACTACTTATTTTCACCAAAATAAACTGCTAAATGCTATTGACCACTTAAGCAAAGACGCTAAATAGCAGCTATTGTGAACATTTAAGTACCACAAATACCTTCAGCAGGGCTATTTGGGGGCATCTACCGTGATCCCCAATGTCAATGCATCTTTTGGGGGGGTCTCAGACTGTATTCCCCAAATCTGACAGGACTTCTCGCATGTTACAGTTTCGTCGGCTCCCGTTTTTGCAAATATCCAATTGAATATGGTGAAAAGCGGGGACGCGCGCAATCATTTTCCGCATTGAAAACCAACGAAGTGGTCGAAAAGCACTGCATGCGAAAAGTACGGAGCTTTTCGCCGGGAATTGAATATGGCCCAGAGTATTAGCAATTAGGGAGCTGAATGCGTATTCTGAATGATCAGTATGTATGTATGTTTGGAGTAAGAAGTATGTTGGAGCCCAGTGGGATGGTCGTGAACGAATGGGAAGATTGTGGGCACTCAGTGGGATGTGTGTGCCACATAACTGCTCAGATCTCAGTTGCATAAACTGCATGTGTGTATTCCACTGAGCACACAATTCTGTGAATTAGCAGCTCCACTCTGTGAGAGTGCTGAATCTGCAGTTAACCACAGGGTGTGATGGCATACAATATTTGTATAGCGAAAGGAACACCTCCATTATGGCTTCATCCTTAATGATCGTAATTTCATCGCTTGTTTTTAGTTTGTGTCACAAATTCAGTAGGTTTTGTGAAATTTCAGATCATGTGTAAGAAGACTTAATGGGACATGTGAAACCATAAGGTTTTTTGTCTATGGATTATATATAGATATTCATTCACAAATCGCAAAATAAATGGAAATCCTGTTTTGCTAATTGTTAAAGTGTAGCTTTCAGCTGTAAAGCTTGAAATTCTACTCATCATTTCTTCTTGGCCTACTTCCTCTACCTAAGCAATGTGCTCATGATGGTTGTCTCATCTGTTTTGCTAAATTTTTTCTATACTTTGTCTTATTTAGTTTAACCCCTGTAATGTGATTTAAGTGGAGTGTCTCACTCTCTCTGCCTTCTGTGCTTTTGATATGTTTTGGATATAATTTGATTTGTAATTCCTCCACCGTGTATCATAAGAACTGCTTTGCCACCTACTGTAACCTATGTTTGTGCTTAGGTTGTATTTTGTATCTTCTCAAAGTGTATAATTTTTATATATTGCTCATCATGTTTGTTGTAGCATTCACAAATCGGTTGCTTTGTCTTGTACAGTTGTGGGTACGATGAACAATCCATAGAACCTACAATTCTAAGGATGTCCTGTATTTTGTATATATTATATTAACCCAATATGTTGTGTCCACGTAGTGCACCAAAGATGGCTGCATCGCCCCCATTACATCTGGAAATAGAAAGACTGTTGCAAATATATACATTACACAATACCTACAAGATTAAGGGTTGGGTATGAAATCCCGGCTCTAGGGTTGCCGCTGGTCAGAATACCGACAGCGGTATCCTGCACCCATAGGAACTAACGGTAAGTATTTTCCTAACCCTCCCTCGTGCTTAAACCTAACCTCCACCTCCCAGTACCCTAATCCTAACACTCCCTCCCTGGTGCCTAACACCACGATACCTTCGGGATGCTGACTGTCGGGATACTGGTGCTGCAATCCTGACCTGTCGGGATTTCGGTGTCGGTATATAGACAGTCTGCATACTGCACGACGGAACGCAGATTACATCCCATTTGCAACCATTGTGGTGGTTTGTTTTTCATGTGTGTAACCATTATAGTGCATACACAATTGCCATCTCACCTTCTTGTAAAGGTGTAGATGCACTTCCCGACAATGAAACGAGTGCACGATTATGACATTGTAATCGTGTAGTCATTTCAGTCTGTGATGTGCCTACATCTAACTTCAGTGTAGGCACATAAATCATCCCTGAACATGGGAAACCTAATGTAGACGCCAGGTTGACCAGTATGTTTGGGCGATGATAGATGTACAAAATGACCAGCGGGCGTGTGCTTCGCTGGTTGTTTTCTACATTGCAAATCGGGCACAAATCAGGAATTTTAAACGATTGAACGATAATGACATTATTGTTCAATCGCTCTTGTAAATGGGGAAGTGGATACGCACCTTAACATGGTTTCTTTCCTGTGTAAGTAAAGCGCTATATAAATATTTATAATTTACATGTGCACAACTAAATAAGTATTCCCAGTTATGTACACATGTGCCAATCAGGTAAGGAATTCAAAAGAATTATAGGCATAGAGCACCAAGAGATAGTTTTATTGCAGATTGTTGCAATCTTGCATTTCACCAAATCATGTAAGCAATTCACTCCTCATCAGGAATTCTTCTTTTTTTTTCTTTTTTTTTTTCAAATCGCTCCTCATGTTAATAGACCTGGATCAGCATTTTAGGTGCTACTAGTCTACTACTCCCTGGTCAGTAGGAAGAATGGAGGCCATCAGCCTACTCTTCAATCTAAATTTGTTAACAGTTGGTTAGATTAGTCATTCCATGGAAAAACCTTCAAGATATCCACTGAACTCCTGAATTCATCCCCTCTGCAAACTAGAAGGATCTAGGTTTTGTATTGTGTCTGTGTAGCCCACCTTTAGCACATGGACGTTTCCTTAAACTTTCCCTTGGGTATTGTTTTACAACCCCTACATAATCCTTAAGTAAAACTTTGAAAGCAGATTCTGCAACTATTTGGCAGGTTTGTCAGTCCCAAGATGAGTGCTCTGTTTTTGAGAGACCGATTTGACTTTAAGATCAGACATGGGCAGCAAAGGTACAACAACTAGCATACTACACTACCAAAATTGTTGGTCCAGCCTAACGCACATCTCCTGGGGCTCATAGAATGAAATGGTTTTGAGAGCAAAAACTCACACATCCAAACAGGACCATTGTAAACTGTAATTCAGAACTAGAGACATCCACCTATTGTACTGTATCACTTACAAGTCAGACAATCCTGGCTTCCTTCAGAACTGAACAGATGAGTCTGCTAGGTTGGTTAGTCTGATGCTGTCCAATCACTTAAAATAATATCTTCCAAATTCAGTGGTACAATGTAATATGTATAATTAATATCGTGGAGAGGGGGTCACACCATCATGAAATTTTCAAGTAACTGGATAGTCTCTTGGACCACCTGGACATAGGCCTAATGGCCTCTCAGTAAAGTTACAAGCTCCTGTGCAAGGTCCTGGTACCCACAGGGACATTAAACAATGGTACCGATATTACTAGTCTATCTTTTCTCACGACAGTACACTCTTAAACACAGCTTTTTTTGTGTGTGCATCCAGGAAAAGCTATGTCTACATGCCGGATGAAGGTCACTGCAGCGGCTGGTGCCTCAAAATGAATCCCATGCATCTTGCGGTTGATTTGTAGGAACACACAAAAATTGCAGGGGGCCTGTACTGTATGGCAGAAGACCCTGGCTGCTTTTATGGGCCAGAAAATCCACCACTGCCTTAGACTTGTGGGGCAGGTGCATTTTTATGATGGAGAAGGGCAGCATGAGTTCTTGGATGGCAC
This sequence comes from Taudactylus pleione, assembly GCA_031769625.1. Taxonomy (NCBI): domain Eukaryota; kingdom Metazoa; phylum Chordata; class Amphibia; order Anura; family Myobatrachidae; genus Taudactylus; species Taudactylus pleione. The sequence goes on along the minus strand of JAUIMM010000009.1, from coordinate 15,412,019 downwards.
CTGGAAATTGCTTCCAGCACTTATGGCAGGTGTTGGTTGGCGTACCAGTCCCCAGTGACGGTACACTGCTGCACTAGTGGTACGGTAGGTAGCTACATGACCAGTTTTGGCCACAAAAACGTCACCATCTGCTTGGCCTGGCTGCGCTCACCTCGGAACTTCTTTGGTGGTGCACCTCCATCTGGGGTCTACTGGGCTGACTGGTTTGTCATTGTTTTGGTCTCTGGGTTGCCCGGTGCTACCGAGTCATGACATGGTGCGACAAGAAGTGCTGTTTAACGCACAAGGAGGCTAGATGTATGTGGACCCATCGAGCTACTTCATAATCAGGTCATATCATTAGGTCAATATTACCTCTTGTAGACCATCTCTGATTCCTTCTATATAAATAATGGCAGTTTGAGAAGTACAGAATATCTTCCAAACACAATAGCATATCGGCTAGCGCACTGGTAGTCAGATTGTTCTTCTTTTCCATTATATATATTTACTTTATTTAAAAAATATTTTATCTGCTGGATTTGGCTTCACTGCGCTAAGGTCATAAGTTACATTTCCAGCAATGACCCTATCTGTATGGCATTTATTAGCTCTAACAGGTGCTCCAATTTTCTCCTACACACAAATACATACTATGTTAATCAGATTCTGTCAAAATTGTCCCTTGTGTGTCTTGTATGATATGGCATTTCAACTCTAAAGGCACACATCCAGTAGACGACAGGCAAAAGACTGCACAATTACGAAATTGTAATCGTGCAGTCGTTTGTCCGTGAAGTGCCTTCACTGAACGAGCAGTCGTTCAGTGAAGGCACATCAATCAAAAAGTATGGTGGTCGCTCACATAAGCTTAATGATGTTGCACAGGTGCTTGTAAAGGGTGGGGTTTACACTGAACCACAGAAAAAAAGGGATATTCCCTCCGTCACACTGAAGCAATATTAGCAAAAATACTTGAATCCTACATGATAGTAGAAATTCAGAGGTATTCGTTACATGCTTATTCATATATTTGCAAATGTGATAGGCAAGCTCCTCTACACTGGCGTCCGTAACATGGGGTTCACGTCCAAGGTGCAGGGAACCCCAAAAGTATCTAGCCAAGGACAATCACACTAAAAAGGGAAAAAAGTGATAGTGAAGTATATAATATAGATGTGTAAAGAAAAATCAATAAGTGTTAATATAATGAGAGAGTTAAAATTACATAAATAATAGACAAATATAAAAGTGATGAAAAATATCTATGTGAATTAAGTGGTGATGCACTGAAAAAGGCCCAGCCAGGGCAACTCCAGGGGTCCCACGCCCAAACGCTCAATGGGAGGATGTGCTGGTCCGTATAGTGCCATTTGGAGGTTTCTGGGGTACCTCCTAGGTGAGTCAGCTCTTGGCTTATACATGTGCTGTTATCATGCAGTACAATAATTTGTAAATATATGACCCAGAGTGGGTGCTACTATTAGGTAGCAACAATTATTTTGGGGTGAGCGTTTGGGCGTGGGGCCCCCAGAGTTGCTCTGGCTGGGCCTTTTTCAGGGTATCACCACTTAATTCACATAGATATGTTTTCATCACGTTTATATTTGTTTGTCTATTATTTATGTAATTTTAACTCATTATATTAACTTATTGATTTATCTTTACACATCTATACTATAAGCTTCACTATCACCTTTTTTCCCTTTTTCATGTGATGCCCTGGGGATGGTCCTTGGCTAGATTCTTTTAGGGTTCCCTGCGCCTCGGACGTGAACCCCATAATGTTAGGGACGCCAGTATAGAGGAGCCTTGACGCTGGCCTGGCGCTTATTCATATATTTGCAAATGTATGTAACTAATACCTCTGAATTTCTATTAAGTAGGATTCAAGTTTTTTTGTTGATATTGCTGCAGTGTAAGGCACATCAATCATCTGCAAACATGTTGAACCTGACGATATCGTTAGGTTGAACAAAACTATTTGGTTATCCGCACAAGACTCCAATATTTCATGACAATCTTATCCCTTATATGCTTTTTAAACATTAAATAAATTCATGTATATAGGGAGGTGCACCTAAGAATAATACACAAATCTTACAGAAAAGAAAAAACAGGTATTATGTAGGGCACACACATTTTGTCCTATGTGTTTATATGTCAAAAGTTGTTTTAATACTTTAATCAGATTTATTAGATATTTTATTATCGGCGAAATAATCAACAAATATATGTGCAAAAATAATATGTTTATTAAAATTATGACTGAAAACCTTGGTAATGTGTTGTTTACAATAAAGTATAAATACTTGTATATTCTCATGAACCGCTGTATCCTAAAAGGAGCCTCAATACACTATGGATGGACTTATTAAATTCTGTATCCCGTAGGATCCAATTATATAAAATATTGCAGTTCTGTTTAATCTCTTGGAAGAGATAGTGATATATGATATACAGTCAGGTGCATAAATATTGGAACATTGACAGAATTTTCATATTTTGGCCTCTATTCACCACCACAATGGCTTTGAAATAAACAAGATGTGCTTTAACTGCAGACTTTCAGATTTAATTTGAGGGTAATTACATCCAAATCAGGTGAACTGTGTAGGAATTACAACTGTTTCTATATGTGCCTCCCACTTTTTAAGGGGCCAAAAGTAATGGGACAAACTAAACAATCCTAAATCTAACTTTCACTTTTTAATACTAATTTTAAATATAATTACAGCCTGAAGTCTAGAACGCCTAGACATCACCAGAAACTGGGTTTCATCCCTGGTGATGCTCTGCCAGGCCTCTACTGCAAATGTCTTCAGTTCCTGCTTGTTCTTGGGGCATTTTCCCTTCAGTTTTGTCTTCATCAAGTGAAATGCATGCTCAATCGGATTCAGATCAGGGGATTGACTTGGTCATTGAATAACATTCCACTTTTTAGCCTTAAAAAACTCTTTGGTTGCTTTTGCAGTATGCTTCGGGTCATTGTCCATCTGCACTGTGAAGCGCCGTCCAATGAGTTCTGAAGCATTTCAATATGAGCATATAATATTTCCCGAAACTTCAGAATTCATTCTGCTGCTTTTGTCAGCAGTCACATCATCAATAAATACAAGGGAACCAGTTCCATTGGCAGCCATACATGCCCACGCCATGACACTACCACCACCATGCTTCACTAATGAGGTGGTATGTTTGGGATCATGAGCAGTTCCTTTCCTTCTCCATACTCTTCTCTTCCCATCACTCTGCTACAAGTTGATCTTTGTCTCATCTGTCCATAGGATGTTGTTCCAGAACTGTAATGGCTTTTTTAGATGTTGTTTGGCAAACTCTAAGCTGGTTTTCCTGTTTTGAGGCTCACCAATGGTTTACATCTTGTGGTGAACCCTCTATATTCACTCTTGTGAAGTCTTCTCTTGATTGTTGACTTTGACACATATACACCTACCTCCTAGTGAGTGTTCTTGATTTGACCAACTGTTGTGAAGGGGTTTTTCTTCACCAGGGAAATTATTCTTCTGTCATCCACCACAGTTGTTTTCCATGGCCTTTGGGTCTTTTGGTGTTGCTGAGCTCTCCGGTGCGTTCTTTCTTTTTAAGAATGTTCCAACAGTTGATTTGGCCACACCTAATGTTTTTGCTATCTCTGATGGGTTTGTTTTTCAGCCTCATGATGGCTTGCTTCACTGATCGTGACAGCTCTTTGGATCTCATATTGAGAGTCGGCAGCAACTGATTCCAAATGCAAATGTCACACCTAGAATCAACTCCAGACCTTTTACCTGCTTAATTGATAATGAAATACCGAGGGAATAGCCCACACCTGTCCATGAAATAGCTTTTTGAGTTGATAGTCCCATTACTTTTTGGTCCCTTACAAAGTGGGAGGCATATATAGAAACCGTTGTAATTCCTACACCATTCACCTGATTTGGATGTAATTGCCCTCAAATTAAATCTGAAAGTCTGCAGTTAAAGCACATCTTATTTGTTTCATTTCAAAGCCATTGTGGTGGTGAATAGAGGCCAAAATATGAAAATTCTGTCAATGTCCCAATATTTATGCACCCGACTGTATATTATGTATCAATTGAATAATAATATTAATCACCAGCCTCAGGATAAAGGTATTCTAATGGTTATATCTGTGGGAGTTACAGTACAAGTCTCTCCTCACTATCAAGGTTCTATATTCTGTGAGGTCCTATATGTAATATATTGGAATACAATTCAACCTCTAGTGGGAAGTAGTAAATAGATATCAGTTGACTCTATTAACATTATAACCACCAACCCCAGGATATAAATATTCTCCTAAAGGTTATATCTGTGGGAATCTAGTGCAGTTCTGCTGGATTCACTTCACATTCACATATATTGTGGCTTGTGTGAGGTTTAATAATAGTCACACCTCTAAATACAGAACACCGAGTTCTGATCATTTGATTACACAGCCACGTACATTATAGCTCCCTGTGAGACTTAAATCACAATCACTTAAATCATATTAATGGGCAATCCAATCTTATAAAGATTGGATCACAAGATCTTTTTCACATGGATACAGAGCGTATATTTTGGGTCTAATAAGTCACCGCTGAGTAGCATGGTGAATATAAGCAACACGATCTGCCACATTTATTCACAACTGTGTGTAGTTAAATTCGGTGTGAGGTTTAAATGGCATCAATACTTTTCATATAAGCAGCAAAGTTTGCTGAATTAATTTCACAGCCACATATATTATGGCTCAGTATGAGGCTTAATATTAATCACGCCTCTAATTATACAACACCAGGTTTTGATGATTTATCTTCACATCTGCGTACACTGTGGGCAGTATGTCAAATAATGTAAATATAAAACAGTTCACAAATCTTTTTTCAAATGGATACAAAGTATATATTTCGTATCTTATTAATCACCGCTGAATAGCGTGGTGAATGTAAGCAGCGCGATCTGCCACATTTGTTTCACAGCCGCATGTAATAAGATTCGGTGTGAAGTTTACATAGCATCCATACTTTGGTATAAACAGTAAGGTCTGCTGGATTAACTTCATAGCCACATATATTATGGCTCAGTGTGAGGCTTATTATTAATCATATCTAAATATAAAACTTCCAACTCTGCTAATTTAATTTCACATCTGCGTACACTGTAATTCATTGTGAGATATGAATCACAACCTCACTTTAATCATAAATGTAGGCAGTATGTCATATAAGGAACAATTCACATAAACCTTTTTCACATGAGTACAGAGTATATGTGTTTTTTATATTTCATTAGTCACCACTAAATAGCGTGAGTATGAACAGCATGGTCTACCAAATCTGCTTCACAGCTGCGTATACTGAGATTAAGTGTGAGGCTTAGATAGCATTCATACTTAAGATATATTATCATTTAACACAGGAAGTGGTTCACAAAACACAAAAGGTACAGTCTATTAAAACAAAGGAGACGCCATATAGTATGTCCTTAATGCCCTGATGCACGTTTTGCCAGTGGCTTACTCATAGGGGCCAACCCGTCCAGTGGGCTGTCTTCCTATTTTAAGGGTGTATAACCAATCAATCCTAATTGATGGTGATTGATGGCTTATTTGTCCAATCTAAATGCAGTGCTGAGATTCTCATACAAACTAATATGTTTAATGTCAAAAATTGCTTGTTTTTTTAGGTATAATAGAAAAAGGAGAAAAAAGGGGAGCTGATAGGACGATTGGATACTACTAGCTAAAATAATAATATAATTAACTAGATAATATAAGATTACTTAAATGTATAAGGAAAATAAATCTAAGTATATACATATTTAGGATTTATGAGGTGCAAAACAAATAAATTGAAACCATCCAAATTAAATGCTCCTAAATAATTTATAGTATAAATATATAGTGTGTATATTCTGTGTGTGAATATTTTAATTATATAAATATAATGTGATCATTTGAATTATATTAAATATGTGAATATCCTTATATTGACTAATAATTTGTGAAGTAGAATTAATATGAGTGATTATTAATTGAATAGTTTCACATAAAATTTAAAAAAGTGTACAAACTTTGTGGAAATAAAATATAATAAACTAAGAACCCATCATATTATTAATAAATATAAAATAACAATATATTATTATAAGTCATTAATGATTTAGTATTGTTTCCTATATCATTAATAAGATGTATGATATTAATTGAAATATTTTGGTATAATATACCAAAAGTATAAAGGAAAATTATTAATAATCTTTCAAAGAATTAGCTATAAAAATACTCCAAAATTGATGAATTCATTAAGTCCTATCGGATTTAAACTTCCCTTTTTATAGGTCCATCTACTTTCTCTCCATAGTAGTTCTTCTGTTACATCTCCACCCCTAATCCCCAATTGGACTTTTCAAAAGTCTAACATCATTTTGATGACAGTCATGGAAGAGTCGAGCTATCGATTTTAGTTTCTTCCTTTTGGTTATATCAGTGATGGAATTTCTGATATTTCCCACATGACCACGAGACCCCTTAAACAAAGGGTACTAGAGCATATCTATATAGTTTTTCTCACAGGGGCATTTAATACAATATATTATTCCTGATGTGTTAAAATTAATGTAATCCTGGATCGGATGTATTTTATGGAATTTATCTTCAAATACTTTGTTTTTATCATGTGTTGGCGTGCTTTACATCCCCCACATTTATATGATCCGTTCACCACAGGTTGTTTCTTAGGTCTCTTTGTGAAATGACTATGTACCAGATGATTCCTTAAATTTCGTGTTCTTCTCTATGACATTTGTATCTTTGGTTTTAGATTTATTGCCAGATCTGAATCAAGTAGAAGAACATGCCAATGTTTTTGCAAGATTGTTTGAATCTCCCTCCATTCTTTACAGAATTCACCAATAAACCTCACCTCTGTTGGCTCTTTGATCTTGTTTTTGGGGTATATCAGATGTTGTCTATCCTTCTGATCAGCTTCATACTTGGCCTTTTTTATGGCTCGTTTGCTGTATCCCCTATTAGTCTAAGGCTTAGTTCCTGACATCTCAGATTGTATTGATTTGGGTTTGAACAATTGCGTTTAAGATGTTTGAATTCACCTTTAGGTATTCCTTTCAGGATCGGTCGCGGTGTGTTTTCTAATAAGATCAGTTATAATTTTTCCATCCTCCAGTTCTTCTTTAGGACCATCCCACAGTACCAGGATATTGTCTATAAATTGCATCCATAATATTAGATGTTTAGTATATCTTTAATTTTCCTCACTGAATATCATGTTTCTCCCACCAGCCAAGGTAGTTATTTGCATACGTGGGGGCACAAGCTGCCCCCATAGCTGTGCCCCTCACTTGAAGAAAAAACTGGTCGTTAAAAATGAATACATTTTTAGTGAGCACAAACTTGAGTAATCACAGCAAAAATCTCCAAAATCAGTTATTCCTTCCATCTCAAGGAAGTATCTCACAGATTTTATACCTGCTTAATGTTGAATACTTGTATACAATGATTCAACATCACATGTTGCTAACAAGGTATTTTCTCCAATGTATACATCTTCAACTTTCTGAAGGACATCCATGGTATCTTTGGTATAGGAAAGGAGTTCTGTCACAAATTTCCTTAAATGGATATCAAGAAATATACTCGCTTTTTCTGTTAATACTTTTATGCCTGAGACGATTGGACCTCATGGTGGCTTGGTCTCATTATTTACTACCGAAGGTCCATAAAAATAAGTTGGTATGACTGGATTCTCTGTTTTAAGAATCATATTCAGTTTTCAAAATTATTCCTTCAAAAGCATGTTTAATGAGGTTATTATACTGATGTTGATAGTCAGCCATAGGATTTAAAGTAAGAGATTTGTAACATGATTCATCCTGTAGTTGTTTCATAGCTTCTTGGGTATATTTCTCTTTATCCAATATGACAATATTGCCCCCCTTATCGGAGGGCTTAATGACAACATCTTCAGACTTCTCCATTTCTTTGAGAAGCTTTTTTTCTTCTCGTGATGTTACCAGGATCAAATTTTCTGCAACTTTTTACATATAACAAGTCTAAATCCTTGGATACTAAATCCATATATATAGTAGCTTCAGGACATTTATTTGATTGGGGGGGAAAATTTGGATCTATTTTTGCAGATAGATCTATTTGTGCTTGTTGCGTCACTGGATTCTTCAGCCAGTTCTTCCAATATACGTAATGCTTCCAATTCTTCAACAGAAATATTATCCTCATTATTTATCATGGCTATTTCTTGGGAGGAAGATGGTCCATACAATTCTGATTTTTTACAGAATATTTTTTTTAGTAAGAGTTTCCTCCCAAACAATCTAAGGTCTTTCTCCCAGTTGAAACTAAATGGCTAGTAGGGGAGAAGGAAAGCCCTCTACTTAGAACATTCACGGAACAACAATTGAATTTACTATCTGAAATGTTAATAACCCTTAATGTTGATTCATGCATTCTATTATCTTTCTCCAGGTTTAGCATCTTTTCTGTGATCGTTTCTGGTATCTTGGGGTGTCTTGATTCTCCCACCTTCCTTGGTTCCTTGTATTTCTTCCCCCTTCTAATCTACCTCTTTGAGGTCTTTGATCTGGGGCCCAAGGGAAGATCTAAAAAATCCCTTGATGTCATTTCTGATGTTCGCTCTTGTGGGTTATCAATAATATCATCTGTCCCTGAAGATTCCAGATCAGAGGAGGAGTATCTTTCAAGATTCTTGCTGTTATTCTTGGTACTCGGGTTCCTATGAGGCCATTAGGAAAGTTTATTCAACAGGGGTTCTTTTCAATCTCTCTGAAATTTGTTCCTTTTACGTTCTTTAATTATTTCTTCATACTCGGACAGATCTTTTTTTATACTTTTCAAATAATTTCTGAAATTTAGTTTCTTGCTCATATGTTTTGAGTTCAATACTCAAAGTATCAATTTCCCTTGAGCATTATTCAAGTATTAGATTATCATGTTTGATTAGAATCAACATAAGTTCATGTGAACATTTTTTCAGAGTCTCCTCCCATTCAATTTTAAGATTTTCAGTTTTGAGTTCATAAGCAGGAAAGAGACGTGGTCTTAACCCTCTTGGAATCAATTTTCTGTTTCACGTAGTTCTCAAACATCGTCATATCCCACCATGTGCGGTTCTGTTTGTAGAGTAATCTTTTCAATTGCATAAGGTCTTCCTCCCATATATTGATATTATCTGGGTTAATCATTCTATTATCTGAGAAGATAGATCCCAGTTCTTCATTCCATTTATTTCTTCTTGTCGAAAGCTCAGCACTAAGACTAAATGTTGCCATATTGTATAGAAAAGGTTATACACTTCAAACTTGTTATTTATACCAGATTATTGACAGTTAAATTTGGATAGTATCTGAGGAAAGACCTCAGCAGAGACTATATGAACTAAACGATTTGGTTATCTGCACAAGACTCCAATATTACGTGACAATCTTATCCCTTATATGCTTTTTAAACTGTAAATAAATTAATGTATAAAGGGAGGTGCACCTAAGAATAATGCATAAATTGTACAGAAAAGAAAAAACAGGTATTCTTATGTAGGGCACACACAGATTTTGTCCTATGTGTTTATATGTCAAAAGTTGTTTTAATACCTTAATCAGATTTTTATTAGATATTTTATTAACGGCGAAATAATCAACAAATATATGTGCAAAAATAATGTGTATTAAAATTATGACTGAAAACCTTGGTAACGTGTTGTTTACAATAAAGTATAAATACTTGTATATTATCATGAACCGCTGTATCCTAAAAGGAGCCTCAATACACTATGGATGGACTTATTAAATTTTGTATCCAGTAGGATCCAATTATATAAAATATTGCCGTTCTGCTCAATCTCTTGGAAGAGATAGTGATATATGTTATATATTATGTATCAATTGACTCTAATAATATTAACCACCAACCTCAGGATAAAGGTATTCTCCTAAAGGTTATATCTGTGGGAGTCACAGTACGTCTCTCCTCACTATTCTTTTGGGGTTCCCTGTGCCTCAGACATGAACCCCATAATGTTAGGGACGCCAGTATAGAGGAGCCTTGACACTGGCCTGGCGCTTATTCATATATTTGCAAATTTATGCTAATACCTCTGAAATTCTATTAAGTAGGATTCAAGTATTTTTGTTGATATTGCTACAGTGTGCTGGAGGGAAAATCCCTTTTTTTCTGTTAGGCACATCAATCATCTGCCAACATGTTGAACCTGACGATATTGTTAGGTTGTACAACATATAAAAATCCCACACCTATGGGGTTTGTCCTGCATGTACAGGATTTTTGCTATTCAATTAGGTGCGTGTTTTTTTTTTTTTTAATAATTTTGAGGTCCGGGAGGTTTTTTTTTCACGCACCTCCAGAGCAAGTGTTATTTTTCCAAAAAACGTTAATTTAAGAAAAACTCGGAATTTGCTCTGGGTTCCCGGCAGCATTTCCCCCCCCCCCCCTTACGGACTAGTTAAGCAAATTGGAAACTTCCAATTGCTTAATTAGTCCTAATTACTTACCTTCTGCAGCGCTGTCTTCTGCATCCAGTGTCAGGAGGGGGCTCTTCTGCAGCAGCGGTGAGTATGTCAGTGTGTGTGGTGTTTGTAAGTGTGTGTGTGTGTGTGTGTGTGATCCCCGGTGTATGTGTATCCCCTCTAATGTATGTGTGGCCCCCTGGAATGGGCACTAGGAGAAATATATCTCCCAGCAGCCCTTGCCCCTCCCACTAGCCCCTGGAGCCTCTCAGCAGCCCCTTCTCCAGTAAGAAGATAAAGGGGAGGCCATCGGCCAGGTAAGTGCAGATTTTTTATTTTTTTTTAATTTTATTACGTGGCGTGAGGTTTTCAGCTCTGAAAACCTTGCAACCACTTTTTTTTACATTGGATACTGTGGGTATCAGGAGCACGCATACCTGCGGTAGTCCAAAATTGGGCGCGAGGTATTTTATCTCGCTAAACCTCACTCCCAATTGAATATGCCCCTAATAGGTATATTTACTAAAGTGCGGGTTTTTAGAAGTGGAGATGTTGCCCACACCAACAAATCAGATTCTACCTATTATCTACTAGAAGGTGCTAGATAAATGAAAGTGCAGGACTGGGAGAGCTGGAGCTATTGAGGGCACAGACATGGGGAGGGCAGGGAAGGCTGGACCTTAATGGGGGTGCACAGGGCAGGGAGGGTATAATATGGGGACCTGGAACAGGGAAGGTTTGATCTATTGGCACAGGGATGTCTAGACATAGTGGGGGAGTAGCACAGGGCAGGGAACACTTCTGCTGCCATGAAGCCAGTGTACCCGGCTGGTTAATGCAGTTAGAGGGAGGGAGGTGCTACCCTGGCAGCTCCTCCCCCAACCCAGAACATGACTAAAAGGAAACAGGAGGGGGAGCCCCCTGTGCTGGTTTCATGTAAATCATGTATGACATATGTGTTCTCTCAGGATGTAAAGGATGGTATGTGTGTTGTCTGTTATAAAGAGCCACCTCACAAGTACAGTTTTCCTGTCTCTGGACAATAGCCATCTTGTGTATCCTCTTTGTCCCAGATAATGAAGCAATTTGTGGATCATATGGTTGTTGCCACAATGCCTTCTTGCATGGGGTGGCTACAGCATGCTATGTTTGTACCTCCATCCTTTCTGGAAAGATGTTTATGGCCATTCTAGTCAGAGTATAGCACCATCTAATGTTGAAAGCAGACCAGTAGTTACTAAGGTGCCTAAGCAAGTTATCTTTTTATCAGTCGGCTCAACATATGGATTCAGACGCATCAAAGGAATCAGATGATGCTCAGGGTTCTTCTCCAGGGTCTAACTCTGGGAAAGACCATAGTGGATGTTCCTTCTTTGGTGAGGGAGGTTAAATCAATGCTACTCAGGATGATGAACCAGCTCATAGTAAGTAGGCTCCAATGTTTAATCACCTCCAGAAAGTGGTCAAGACAGAGTTTCCTGTATCTGAACAGCTTACTGAGCTTCTGGATGAGGCATTGGGTAACCCTAACAAATGTTTTTATGTGAATAAGAGAATAACATTGTTGTATCCTTTCCAAGCTTCTGTATGTATTAAGCAGGAGGTATCACCTATTGTGGATGCTCATGTGATGCATTTAATCAGAAATGCTACATTGCCTATTCTGTCAGTATCTTCTCTAAAGGATTCCACAGATAAGAAAATTGAAGCATGTCTTAAAGCAATATTATCATCACCTGGAGCTGTTACTCATCCAGCTATGGCTGGAGCCTGGGTAGCCAAAGCTGTTAAAGAATGGATGGGGGCATTGGGAGACTCTCTACCAGATGCTACCAGAGAACAGAGGATGTATATCTCCCACATATGGGAAGCACCTTCCTATCTGGGAGGAGCTGTGGTAGATGCTGGAATATTAGCTTCTAAAGCATCAGCAGCTTCAATAGTGGCACGCAAGGCTCTTTGGTTAAGATCCTGGAAAGCTGATACAGGATCAAAGAGGGCACTAGAAGTCTTACCTCTCTATGGAAAGGTACCTTTTGGAGCAGAGTTGGATAAAATGATAGCTACTCTGGCGGCTTCAAAATCAGGTCTGCCATCTACGGTGACTTAAAAGTCTAAGCAGGTTTCTTTTTGGTCCTTTTGTCCTCTGGTATGAGCAAGAGAACAGTCTTCCTCTAGGTCAACTAGTTTTCTCAAGACAACAAACTAAGAGGTCTGGCCTGCCAAGACGTCTGACAGGATGGGCCTCCTGGGGCATCCCCTGGGTGGGAGGCCGACTTCTTCAGTTAGCAGATTATTGGCATCAAACAAAAACAGATGCCTGGATCTGAGAAGTGGTCTCTCAGGAGTATGCCCTCGCTTTCAGGATGCATCCTCCCCAGTTCTTTTGCACAGATCCTCCATCAGATACGGTCAAAGCCTTGGCCTTTCAGGAAGCCATTCGCTCCCTGCTACTGGTGGGCAGGGCCGGTTCTAGATATTGTGGAGCTCAGGGCAAAAGTTCCCAGTTGCGACCACCCCCCTTATTTTGTAGATGGTGTTCCTCCTGTGCGTGCGGGCCTCCGGAAAGGGGAGCATGTCCTTGTGGAACACCCCCAAATTCATCACACTTCGGGGCATGCCCAGCACTTGCAGAGGTGCTTGGCTTCTCCCAAGTTCTCCCCTCATAGTACGGAGGTGCTGGGCTTCCCCCAAGTTCTCCCCTCAAAGTGAATAATTGCTGTGCGCAGTAATGCGCCTTACACATTATGCTGCACGTAGTGATGCCCTGTATAATACAATATAATCCCCAATTCAATTTACGCCACACAGTAGTCCCTTACTCATGTTATGACACACAGTAGTGCCCCTTTTACACAATGCCCACAGAAGTAGTGTCCCTTATACAATGCTAACAGTAGGAGTGTCCCCTACACAAAGCCCCCAGGAGTGGTGCCCCCAGTAGTAACTGCCCCATTAGTAATGCCACCAGTGGTAATGCCCCATTAGTAACTCTCCCAGTGGTAATGTCCCCTATAGTAGTGCCCCCAGTAGTAGTGCACGCAATGGTAATGCCCCCAATAGTAATTTCCCCAGTGATAGTGGCCCCTATAGTAGTGCCCCCAGTGCTAGTGCCTCTAGAAAAAAAAAGTTTCAGATACTTACCTTAAGCCCCGCTCCTGCGTCCACTGTCATCCGGTCTGACCACTTTTCGGAACTATGGGAGAGACATCATGACGTCTCTCCCATAGTGCTCACTGAGGGAGCCGGAGCACAGGAATGAGCTCTGGCTTTTGGCTGCCACTGTGGGGAGAGAGCTGGGTCCCCTCTGGTAACAAAATGACAGCAGGCGCCCAGCAAATGGAGGTTCCCCACAGCAGCAGGAGGTTGGGTGCGGATAGTAGTGTGGCGGCTGCCACTAAAAGAAATAAAAACACCAGTCATACTATTTTTTTTGGGGGGGGGGGACTCAGCGGCACCCTCTAGGGGCCGGCGCTCCTGGCGATGGCCCTGTTAGCCCACCCCTAGAACCGTCCCTGCTGGTGGGGGTAATAATCCAGGTTCCTGTGTCGCAACATGGACGGGGTTATTATTCCAATCTATTTCTGGTTCAGAAACCAAATGGGGCTTATTGCCCTATACTAAATCTAAAAACCCTCAACAAGTTTATCCATGTACCCAAGTTTCGGATGGAAACTCCCCAGTCAATTATTTTGACAATGGAGCCAGGGGATTACATGGTTTCCCTGGACATTCAGGATGCATATCTGCATTTTCCTATAATACCATCCCAATTTTTCCAGGAAAGTAATCTGCCAATAAACATTCTGGAACAGCGTATAAGGCACTTATCATGGCACAGGACCTACTCCAGGGCAGACCAGTCCAGATTCAGTCCGACAATGCAACTACAATGACCTACCTCAACCATCAGGGAGGCACAAGAAGTTACGCAGCCATGAAAGAAGTGACAAAGGTTCTGATTTCGGCAGAGCATCATCATCCAGCCATCTTGGCAATATTCATATCGGAAGTACTCAATTGGGAAGCAAACTTTCTAAGTCGCCAGGACATACATGCCAGAGAGTGGTCTCTCCATCCCAGAGTGTACCAATGATAGATCTCATGGCATCACGTCACAACCACAAGGTCCCCAGCTACAAGTGGATGGAGTGAGAAACATTATTACAATCTAAAGTATCCAAACATTACAATAAAAATGAAGATGGTAAACATCTAGCATTTATTAGCAAATACAATAGCCGAGCCGCAGATATTAATAAAATTATAAAAAGCAACTATCAGATCCTAAATCCTCAGGTTATATACAGAAAAAATAGGTCCATTAAAACAATGCTGGCACCTAGCCATTTAAAAACAAAAGAAAGATGTCAGGATGCAGTCTGGGATTGGCCGTTACTCACAACCGGTAAGGACGCCTTCGGGCTCCTAAACCTCCGGACATCAGCCGTGGAGACAGGTAGCAGCTGAGTATTCTGCTGAGGACTGGTAGAGCTTTCATGTGTGCATCCTGGTTGGTGCTGGTGGAGTCTTGGGTGCCGCCATGTTGGTTGACAGGAGGTGCCGTTTGTGGGTGGTGAAGGAAAGGTGGTAGTCAAAACGCAGGTGTGCCAGTGCATTCAACGCCATTGCAGGAGCGTGCATAAATTATCCACTGTGATGCCATCCTTATGTAGTGTTGCGACGGCATAGCGATTGCAATGGATTAGCATATCATCGCAGTGAGACTGCATGCATAATCACAGCCGCGATCACAGTTGTGATCCGTAGTATATCAGGCCCTATATTGCCTGATTTATTGACCTCAAACCAAATGGGTTTCGCACGTGGTCGACATTACGTGAAGACAATACTATTGCAGCAGTGGTTGCAGCTACTCAAAGACAATATTGTGGGGGGATGTTACTTGGGTTAGAAACACAAAAAGCATTCGACACTCTTGCTTGGTCCTACCTTTTTACAATTGTAGAAAGACGTGCATTTGTCCATACATTTGTTTGACTGATTCACTACTTTTATTTTCAGTTCTCCACATATTTATTGGTTAATGGAGTTAGGGGGTATCCTGTTCTAATGCACAGAGGCACTCATCAGGGATGTCTCCCTCAGTCCTTTTGTTCAACCTCTTTATTGACCCTCTAGTCTGCATTTTCCAGTCTTGGTCGCTATTTAAAGGTATCTCCATCAAGGAGATCAAAATTTCGGCCTTTGCTGATGATGTATTATAATGATTATTGTATATTGCAAACTCCAATGGAAACTTAGTGCCAAACAGCTGTAGTTTACCTAGAATGAAGTCTATCTCTGGCTTTGTAGTGAACATTTCCAAATCCATGGGCCTTTCCTTGCAACCCTGGCTACATAAACCACATTTGTAGTAATCCTATTCCATTTCTGAATTTAAAAAAAACAAAATTGTTTATATAAATACTGGCTTATCTAATTTTAATACATGGTAGCAACTCCTTTAGCATTAATTATACCAGTAAGTTCCATTAAACTGCATGGGAACCATCAGTAAACACTGAGGGCCTGATTCAGACCCGGTCGCAAGCGCTGAGCGCTCGCAACTGGGTCGATGCTTGCCCACTGGGCATGCACATGACGGAGCCGGCTCCGTCGTGCGCATGCGCGAGACCCGGCTAGCGATGGGTGTTCCGTCGCCCTGGGTCTCGCACCGGGTCTCGATGGTGATTGACAGCTCGCCCCGTTTGGTAGGCGGGCAGGGGGGGTGGCTGGCCAAACTGAAGCGTTCTGAAGAAGCTCTCTGGAGCTTGCAGCCACGAGACCTTACCACAAGGGTCTCGTCACAAGCCCGATGGTCGCTATGGTCTTGACCATCGTGACCATCATCCTGGCCGCTCGCAATAGCTGTGGGTGGTCACCCACAGCTATGCGAGCGGCCAGGAGGCCGACCAAAACAAAAAACGCCCTGATTCAGAGCGAGCGCTCGTTCAGAGCATCCATCTCTGAATCAGGCCCTGAGTTTCAAAGAGTTCTCGATGGTGTGGAGGTGCGGGTTTTGACTGGGTTATTCCAGGACATTGATTTATTTTGCATTAAAGTCAATTTAATGTAGCCTTTGTTGTATGCTTTTAGTTATTGTCATGTTGGAATGTAAATCTAAATCTTGCAAGTACTGGGCCTCTTGTAGAAGTCTTTAACCACTTGACAAATTCTTTTTCCAAAAACCGCTAAAAAATTGTAGTTTTTTTTAATGACTGAATTAGGTCAAGAACATCTTTTTAAAATGTATCCAACACAATTTTATAGAAAAATCTATTTTTTTAAAACACTGTATACCATAAAAATTGCAATTTTGGCCGATGTGTTCAACTATCTATAAAAACCATTGAATGTTTGAGGCTACAGCCACCGATGTTTCCTTAACATCGGTTTGCAAACTGTCCATGGTCCCTGGACCCCTTCGCACCCCGCCGCTGGACCCCTTCGCACCCCGCCACAGATGCCGCTGGAACCCCGCATCCTGCCACAGTGTGTGTGTGTATGTATATAATATATACACACACACAGTATACATAAACATACATGCACACACATACATGTACACACACATACAGTGTGTGTATATATATATATATATATACACACACACACAGTGTATATATATATATATATATATATATATATATATACACACACATATGTATGTAAATATATATATATTACACATATATATTTTTTTTTATTTATCACTGTATTCCGGAGCCACAGCGGGAAGGTGTCCCGCTGGCGGCTCAGATACATAGCAGCCCAGTCTGGTATGGTTGTATCTGATACGACTGTGCCAGGCAAGTGGTTAATTTGTGCTTTTCCATTTTGGCCTCAATAATGAGTTTTTTTAGTCACTGGATCAGAAATACATTACATAGCATTATACTTCCACCACCATGCTTCTGGTATGAATAATATTATTGGGATGAACTAGCACCAAACATATTGTATAAAGTTGAGACCACATTTCTGACAAATTCTAGGCAAAATTTCACTAGTGTTTTCTGTTTGCCACCAGTTCATTAAGCACAACTTTGTGAAGTGTCCAGGTTTTGTTATCCATGAACCATTTTTTACTGCCTCTGCCATAAGAGTCTAAATAGGCCTCAGATGTTCAGTTTTGAGCTATGTGCTGGAGTCAAATTGACGCCTGTGTTTACTCCTTTGTTTTGTGTCAACTGCACATTCATCTGGTATATTAAGGTTTTGACATGTTTTTATAGCATTTCCCTGTCGAAGCCAGATAATTGGCTGAGACAGAATCTGTTAAAATTAAATCTGCACGACGCCATTTTGCGAATGGCAGCAAGGCGCCATTTTGTGAATGGCCGCCCAGCGCCATTTTTGCGAATCTCACACATAAGTACATACGGTGATGCTACTATTTAGCGTTGTGCGATTTCCACGCAATAGAAAGATGTTAAAAGTCCTCATTATATAAATACCTACAGTTACTAAAACATATAATATGATCAACCCTGCAAAACACGTATCACGGTGTACTCCACAAAACACGTAGTCGCACAATGCTAACTAGCATCTTTTCTCAATACCCCAATACTCACACACTGCACACTTACATAAAAATGTTCCCTAGCATTAAGGTTAATATTTAAGGTTTTATTCATTATCAGTAATGTTGTGAAACACATGTTAGTTGAAATCTAAGGTTTAGTATATGATAAGCTGACCAAGTTTGGTGTCATTCTAAACCACTGTGTCTTTGCAGATTTCCAGTTTCATCGGTGAGATCGCAACATGTGTCTGCAAATTATGGAACTTAGAGAGTTAGGTATTAAAATGTAAGTGAAAGTAGCCTTGACGGTCTTTCACCGATTTAAATCTCTATTGAAAAGTTTAGTGATTTTTCCCAAGATGGGAGCCAAACAAACGGTAGAGATGTTAGATGATGTGCTGCTGTTGGAAGCGCCGCTTGGGTCGGCATGGCATATTATGCATACTAGGTACGGTGCTTATGCAACTAGGTACTGTGATGTATGGTTTAAAATGACGAGGGAGAGTGTGAATCCGTTTCCCAGAAATGGCAGCTTTGATAAGGAGGTATTGAACAAAGGGCCTGATTCAGAGCCGCTCGTTAAGCGGCCGCTCGTTCGTTCCGAGTGATGTTCGCACAACTGCGCATGCGTACGGTTCGTAATACGCATGTGCGAACCAGTCAGTGCGGTCGAAATTCATGTGCTCGCAAAATAGCGAATGCCTGCTAATTTGAGTGACAGGATGAGGCGTTTGTGGGTGGTAACAGGGGAAGGTGCTTGAAAACGGGGAGTGGAGATCCGAACGCAGGCGTGCCAAACGGTCAAAACGGGCGTTTAATGGGAGTGCATAATTAACAAAGCAGCGTCATCGACCACGTCACTTGGTTGTCTTTTAGCCAGAACTGCTCGCATGATTGCGGTAGGAAAATGCTACCACAAGAATAGCGAGCAGTTCATACGCCGTTCGATGTACTCGATTAATCTAATAAATACCGGAGATGACGTATGATGCGAGCGGCCAGGGGGCGTTTTTCTCAAAATAGCAGCCGCAGGTTTTGTTCGCTCATTCAGACTTAGAGGCGTCAACAGACCGCAAAGAGCGAGCACTTCATTTAAATAGCCAGCCCCTTTTTCAGAACGACTGTCCGCAAATAGCGTACGGCTCTGAATCAGGCCCAATGCCCGAGATTGCATCTGTATGGTGCACTCTCGAATGAAAAAGATAAAGTATAATGATTGTTTAAAACTATGGCAGCATGAAGGAGATACGTGGCTCAGGGGTGTGCATGTGATGCAAACCAGCATCGCGTGCACGATGCAGGGGAGTGCGCACACAGTGCTAAACTGCGGTGCATGCATGCCATGAAATAGCGCGCACGCACAGTAAGGTAGCGTTGCAGAAGGGGGTCAGTAGTTCACACGCACCACCACCGCCCTATGCGGATGGGGATGGAGGTACAGTCGATGTAAAAACTCATGAAAATGTAACATGTAACTTGTATCCTCTCTTGAGTAATCACAAGGAAAATGTTTATGATGCGGATGATGAACCTGTTGTTATGTCTGCCATTTCCCATGCTGTACACATGTTAGATGCTCCATCACAACAAGCATGAGTGGTGGCCCCATCTTCATCAGTGGTAGTACAGGAAGTGTTAACATCCACTGCACCCGTAGAGGAAATTGTTCACCCTATACATAGCAGTGATAGACTAAATCCCCAGCAAGGTAACAAGGTCAAAGGTAACAGTGTGGCTGGTATCCATCCCATTTGGACAATAACTGTTCCCAATGGGAATCCGGATGCGAATGGTGTAGTGCCCACAAGGAGGTAGCAATGCATTGTCCTTGGACAAGAGCTGAGCTAAATTCCATAATGAATGACTTCCCTGACCCTAAAAAGGAATTAGCAAAATGCCAAAGATTTTTGAAAAATTTGGGTAATGCTCACGAGCCAACCAATAAGGATTGGCGTGTGGTGTTAAGTGCGTGTCTTCCACACAATACCGACATGAAAAAGTTTATCACGGATTGCGTATTGGAGGGAGATGGTCCCTTAACAGACGAGGATAACCAAGGTAACATTACCCGCATAATAACTCAAATGGGTATATAATTTCCAGTAGTAGTTAACTGGAGTAAAATTTTCACCATAAAACAAAAAGAGAGTGAATCTGCAGAGGATTACTGTACCCGAGCTCTGCAGGCTATCACCCAGTACACTGGGATAGAAGATATTAAAGATAGCACTCACCACAGGGAAATGGTCATCACGGTGCTTATGGATGGTCTTAAAGACAATCTAAAAATCCGAGTCCAGACCTCTCTACCTGGCTGGAGAGGAGTTACTGTAGACACACTCTTGAGTCCGCTATTGAGCATGATAAAAACATCCTCAGGAAGAGAGAGACCCAGAGCAAAAAGCTAATGGCTGTTAGTATTCAAGCTCTAGAAGGAATGAATGTAACATCACAGCCACCAGACACACATACACCTGAACAGCTAAACACCCTCACAAATCCTGTTCAGCCACAAACACAGCCCTACCCTACTTATCACACACAGCCACAAAACCCATACTATTCACAGCCACCATATTACCCTCAGAATCCCTATCCACATCCACAATCTTTCTCTACCGCTCAACCCACACAGCAACCTTTTCACCCACCCCACTCACGATGGTGCTTTAACTGCAACCAAGTGGGACATGTAACTAAGAACTGTAAGGTGAAGAGAGTAGGACCCCCTAACCAGGGAGTACCTGGATATCCACATAAGGGATATACAAAGAATGCAAAAAATTTTCCACAGTCACCAGCTCCAATTGTTGCCTTAAATGCTGTTTTGGAGAATGAGAGTCAACGCCAGGGGTCAGGTCATACCTGTAGTCTACAGATAGGTTAACTGGAAGTACTAGGGAAGAACCGGTGATGATGGTTGATGTAGCTGGTACTAAACATCCTTTTCTTGTAGACACAGGGGCGACCAGATCAGTGATAAAATCTCCAACTAATTTACAGGTGACCAGCGAGACAGTACCAGCAATGGGTGTAACGGGTAAAATGCAACATCATCCTTTAACCAAATCCACAGAGGTTACTATCGGGGAAGGGATTTGTTATGTAAGATGGGATGTGTCATATATTGTATCCCTGATGGTATATTCTTAGATATCCCAGAGAGAGTGACACATGAGGTGAGGGATATGTTGGACACTCCCCAAAGGTTAATGTATCACTCTACTGGTTCAGGTAAAAATCCATCTCAGGTAGATCAAATGTTATCCCAAATTCCAGATTCTCTTTGGACCAAGGATGGACAGGACACTGGATTAATGGCATATATAGCTCCCATAATGGTAAATCTAAAAAGTGGTAGGCAAGCTCCAAAAATTCCCCAGTACCCATTAAAACAGGAGGTAGAGTTAGGGGTTTATCCCATAATTGAGCGGTTATTACAACAGGGAATTTTAGTGCTAACAGCGAGGATAGCCAACAGTCCCATCTTTCCTGTGAAGATAAGTGATGGGAGAGGTTATAGGTTGGTACAAGACCTTAGAGGGGTTAATAAGGTAGTAGAGAGCCAATTTCCCATAGTGCCAAATCCAGCTGTAATTCTTATGCAGATCCCACCAAATGCGACCCATTTCACTGTCATTGACCTCTGCTTTCTTCTCTGTACCTCTTCATCCTGACTGTCAGTACCTATTCACTTTTACATACAGGGGTGTACAATACACATGGACACGATTGCCCCAGGGCTTCATTGACAGCCCCAGTATCTTCTCCCAGGCCTTAAATGACTGTTTACAATCTTTTCAACCTGCCAATGGATCTGTTCTAATACAATATGTGGATGATTTATTGTTATGTTCTGATTTGTTTATGTCATGTTTAAATTATACTAAACTTTTGTTGCTCCATCTCTCACATACAGAACACAAGGTTGCTAAGGACAAACTACAGCCATGCCAGTCCAGGGTTAAATACATGGGACATAGCCTAACCCAGGGGTTACGACATCTTACAAATGACAGAATCCAAGCCATACAGACCATGACACTGCCGCAGAACCAACAGCAAATCCGTACCTTCTTGGGAATGTGTGGATACTGCAGAATGTGGATCCCAGGTTTTTCTATTTCGGCCTTGCCATTATAGGACTCTCTTCCTCAAAGCCCGATTGTGTCATACACACAGAGGAAACAGAGCAGGCTTTCCTTAACCTTAAGGATAGTCTGACAAGAGCACCTGCATTGGGAATACCTGATTATGAAAAACCTTTTAATTTGTATTGTACGGATGCTAATGGTTGTGCAGCAGGTGTCCTCACACAAAAACATGGTGATGCCAGTAAGCCCGTAGCATACTACAGTGCACAATTGGACACTGTGGCAAGATCACTCCCAATGTGTTTAAGAAGTGTAGCAGCAACTGCTCTATTGGTCAGTAAGAGTGAGGATGTGGTATTAGGCCATGATATGATTGCCAATCCTCCCCATGCTGTGTCTGCTTTGCTAGACTCTGCCCAAACCAGACATGTCTCCTCAGCTAGGTTCACAAAATAGGAACTAGCCCTAATAGCACCTGCAAACATCACCATCAAACGGTGCAGTACGTTAAATCCAGCAATGTATTTACCATATGTGCAACAGGATGCACATGTGGAGGTGAGTCGCTGGTGGAAGGTGAGTTCTGCAGGTATATTGATGCACATGATTGTATGGAATATCTGAATCAGACCTTTACTGCAAGACATGACATATGGGATACACCTTTAGAAAATGTAGATGTGACATTTTACACGGATGGGAGTTGTCATAGACAAACTGACACTGGAGAGTTATGTACAGGTTATGCTGTGGTAAATGACAAGGACATCATAGAGGCCGAACCTTTAGGTCCACCTCACTCGGCCCAAGTGGCGGAACTGGTGGCATTAAGGAAAGCGTGTGAATTAGCAGAAGGTAAATCTGCTAATAACTACACTGACTCAAGGCACGCCTTCGGGGTGGTACATGATTTCGGTGCTCTATGGCATCTGAGAAATTTTATTACAGCAGCAGACACACCAATCGTACATTCCAGACATATAAAAGGACTACTGACAGTGATCCAATTGCCTAAGACAGTGGCGGTAATTAAGTGTAAAGCCCATATATGTGAGGATGATCAGGTGTCACTGGGCAATAACAGGGCAGATGAAGCTGCCAAATGGACAGCAGGGTTAAAAGTGAATGTGCCAATTAACCAAATGATGTTCCAAACGATTGACATGCTGAAATTGAGATGCAAAATTTGTGTTCCATCCATAAAAAGGCAGTCTAGAAGTCCAAGGGATGTGGGCAAGAGTCCTCTGGACTCTGGAGAGATGGACAAGGTAAGCCAGTGGCCCCAAAGGCATACTACCCAAGACTGGCTGAGGCAGCGCATGGTCTGACTCATTTGGGAAAGCAAGATATGTGCAAATTGGTGAGAACATACTGGTGTGCACCGGGTTTTTCTTCTAAAATGGGAAAGAGAGCAATGTCCTGTCTGACCTGCTTGAGGAATAACATTGGGAAAACGATCCCTACCGAGCCATCCCACATTCCTCCGACCGACGGACCTTTTCAGGTAATACAAATTGATTTCATCCAATTACCACCCTGCAGGAATCTCAAGTATGTGTTAGTGTGCACTGATGTGTTTTCTAATTGGATTGAGGCATACCCAGCTGCCACTAATACTGCTGCGTTTACTGCTAAGAAAATAGTTCAGGAGTTTGTATGCAGATACGGTATCCCTATAATTATTGAAAGTGATAGGGGTATTCATTTCACAGGTGATGTGTTCCAAAACATGTGTAAATTGATGAGTATTCATAGTAGACTTCACACCCCTTACCAACCGCAAGCAAGTGCCAAGGTGGAGAGGATGAACGGTATTATTAAAAATAAATTAAGTAAAATCATGGCAGAAACTGGACTGGGTTGGCCAGAAGTACTACCACTTGTGCTTCATAGTATCAGGACAACTCCTAGACCCCCTCTCAATTTGTCCCCCTTTGAAATACTGTTTGGTAGACAACCTCATTTGATTATAAGTCCGCAGGAAGATTTGAAAAGTAGGTAACTGTAAGGTATCTTATAACAATTAGTAAACAGTTAAAACAGCAACAGCAGAAACTGAAATTGTTGTCACATGATATGCTTGAAACAAACTCTCGTGATGTTGAACCTGGAGAATTTGTTATGATCAGAAATTTCTTGCGCTCAGGATGTTTGACAGATCGGTGGGAAGGTCCGTATCAGATATAGCTGACGATTACAATTTAATTGAAGGTGGCGGAGATACCTGGGTCCATTCCACTCACTGTAAGAAGGTCAACCAACCGGTGGGGAGACAAGGCGGAATCGAGACAGATAATGTAGAACTGTCAATTGCGAGCCTGTTCCGGGAGGGTTAAAGGTTACAGTGAGATACCGGAGCTAAAGAAATTTGTAGATCCTTGTTTTCAGCAATGGATTGGTCTGCTGTGGTTATCTTTGTGTTTTCTCCCAGAGTCCTCATTATCTTGGGTTGTTTCGAGATCTCTGGTTTCTGTGACAGGACGGAGAGGGGAGCCGATAGTGATATCAATGGAGTAGAGTCAGGAGAAGCAGTGCTAAACCAACCGGGGGAGTATCTGACCAAACCCAGTACAGTAATTGTTAAGAGATCTGCTATTCTGGATACTCGGAGACAGTGTGAAGGTCTATCGTCTGAGGATTATTGTATGTGTGAGTTCTGTGGGTCCGTAGTCGATGAGAGATGCATACAACAGTGCCAACCTAAGTATAACCAGTATTGGGGTGGGTATCCTTTAGAGGATTATCATACTATGGTGGGCAAAGTTTTAATCCAAACAGACTGTTGGTGTGCTCTCACGTGCCTCAAGGACAGCATAATGTAGGGTTAGAGCCATTTCCATTAAATGTCTCTGAGATTTTAGAATTACAAAAAGGGAAGACACTGGATGGAAAATTTCTTAACACCAAACCACCCCATTTTAAACTCCACCAGTACCAAGTAGATAAATCACTTTAATGTTTAAACATCACCAACTCCAATGAACCAGGAAGTTGGGAGGTGACGGGGAATAACCATACGATGACCTTCTCACTAAGAGCTGATAATGAACCTATAAATTTTGAACTGTTACACAAAATTAGGTTGGGTGGAAGACACTTCCGGTAAAAATATACACTAAGTAACACCAAAGAAATGGTTGGCAAAGTACCAGAAGGGTACTGTGCCAGGGTTATACAACCTGAAATGTGTATTAGCCAGATGGGAGAACCTGAGATAGGATTATTTGTTAGAGAAATCTGTTGGATGATCATGATGCATTCTATTCCTTATGTTCTCCCCGATGATTAATATATTATATGTGGAAGGAAAGCGTATAAGTGGCTCTCTCCGAGTTCCGAAGGTTTGTGTTACCTGGGAAGAGTAGTCCCAGAGGTTATAACCTTTACACATGGTGAAATGCTTGGTATTCATAAAAACACACCATCACCATATCTTCACACACAGGATGAACACAGAGACAAAAGAAATATGATACCTGGTGACATACACAAAGCCACACAGTTAATTAGTGAAACAACTGGCTTTCAAGTTTTGGTAGCATTGGATCCCACCAGGATCACTCGGGGTACACTAAATTTTAGATATATCTAAGATCTTGCTAAATTAATAGATAATATCACCGAGATGTATGATGACACATTTAGATATACAGGTAGGGAGTTGCAAGCTTACAAGAAAGAACTCGTGCAACATAGACTCGTGTTAAATTATTTAACAGCTGTCACTGGAGGGTATTGCGTAACTTTGGCCACCCAATTTGGTTTAAAGTGTTGCACATATATTACAAATAACACTAGTGACCCCAAGGATGTGATAGACCGGAAGATGGACGAAATTCTGCAAGTGAAATGGGAATTCCAGAAGAACCATAATGCTTCAATGGCTGAAGTAGAGGAGAAGGTAGAGGAATGGGTTTCATGTTTGAACCCAGTAAAATGGTTCTCTGGTCTAGGAGAGTGGGTCCAGGAAATGGTTGCTAGTATAGGTAAACTCCTGATCCTCATATTGGTTGTCATCATAGTAATTGGCTTATGTGTCAGGTGTGTTCCTACTGTGTTTAAATATGGAAAATGTAAAGATAAGGTAAACCGAAAGAATGAAATTTTGATGGTGGTTAGAAGTAACAATATGAATACTGAGGTAACTGTAGGACTGCTTACAACCCTGAACTAGAAGGTACCATCAGATGATATAAAAATTTAGTCATGCATGAATGTTATTTTAAAACATCTTAAATAATGTAAGTCCCTATTCCCCTTCAAGACTTCCATTATAGGATTGGTGCATTTCCACATCTTTCCCATGATCTCCAAAGATCTGTGGTGCGTATAAGGGTAGTTTTATGTCCCTCCCTAGAGACACATTATTGATGGTTTAAGAACCACCTTGTGCCATCCCATAATATAACACTAAATAATATGTCATAATGTAAGCCTAAATTAAATTAATTGTAAAATCAGAGTGTGATAGCATGTTGTTTGCTATCAAAGGGTGGACTATTGAAGCCAGATAATTGGCTGAGACAGAATCTGTTTAAATTTAAATCTGCACAACACCATTTTGCGCATGGTAGCAAGACGCCATTTTGCAAATGGCCGCCCAGCACCATTTTAGCGAATCTCACATACGGCAATGCTATTATTTAGTGTCGTGCGATTCCCGCGCAATAGAAAGATGTTAAAAGTCCTCATTATATAAATACCTACAGTTACTTAAAACATATAATATGATCAACCCTGCAAAACACGTACCACTGTGTACTCCACAAAACACGTAGTTGCACAACGCTAACTAGCATCTTTTCTCAATACTCGCACACTGCAAACTTACATAAAAAGGTTCCCTAGCAATAAGGTTAACATTTAAGGTTTTATTCATTATCAGTAATGTTGTGAAACACATGTTAGTTGATATCTAAGGTTTAGTATATGATAAGCAGACCATGTTTGGTGTCATTCTAAACCACTGTGTCTTTGCAGATTTCCAGTTTTGTCGGTGAGATCGCAACATGTGTCTGCAAATTATGGATCATAGAGAGTTAGGCATTCAAATGTATCCTGTAATGCAGCCAGTTTAGATTTGTTATGAAGCAGGAAAATGGACACAAAGAGCTGTTGGAGGCTGCACTGTGACAATACGAATTGACCTATGAACTGTACTGTAACAGAAGAACCAGGAAGAACCAATGGAATCATGCCAACCTGTTCTATTGTATTGCCTATCTTTGTAAGAGTATATATGTAGGCTCTCTGAAACTAGATGCTAGTCATCCTTTCTTTGCTGTTGACGGAGGTTTCATCTTTGATGCCTGGATCTGGATCCAGAGCGCGTGCATATGTAACGACTGTACCTTGTGACTATATGATTTGTTTGCGCTAATTGTATTTAGATCACAGCATGTAACCATCTGCTTTTATGTTGAATAACTTTTTGTGCTTTGGAACCACAATCAAAGTCTGAAAGCAATTATTTCTTGTACGACTCATAACGCTAAATAGCGACAATTTTAGAGTGTATAGATAGGTATGAATCGATATCCCAGATTGGTGTTTTTAATGACATTGTTTTAAATGTTTTTTGATCTTCATGATGAAGCTCTTGTAGTTTCTGTATACTTACTCCCACAGTGACCTCTGAAGACATAAATTGCATCCGAGTGTAAAAGGGGTGCATGCTATGTAAATTAATTGTTTCTTTAGTACAACATTTAGTGTTGATCAGTGTTAATTAATGGATACATTTTTATTTTATTAAGAAAATAAATATGCAGTGAAAATACTTTTTATAGACGTTGTATCCTTTCTAAAACAGATGCGATTCTTTTCAGGAATGTCCATAATTAATATAGTAGTTAATATATGACCAAGCACATATCTATTTCTATATATTTTAGTGTTGCCATTTTGCCACCTAAAAATGGAACTGTCACGACCAAGGCTGTGTGTGACCAGGGCCAGCAAGCCTTACCTGTTCGGACGCTGCGGTGGGGTCCCTCTGGTGGGGGTGCGGGCGTCTGGCGGTCAGCGCTGCATACTTCAGGGTCACACAGACACAGAGTTCTGAATGCAGGTGTCAGTTTGGGTCACTTTAGGCAGTGCTGCAGCACTACATGGGCGTTGCCATCTTGGATGTCATCAGATGACTAATTTCAGCCAATCCAGCCAGAGCATTATCAGTAATCCTAGCAACCATGTACTTCCTTTGGTATTTAAGGGCTGCCGAGCAGTCCTTTCTTTACCAGTGAAATGTTAATCCCAATGCAAGCTGGGTACTAATTCTCTGTGGTCCCTTGCTGTTACCTGTTCCAAGCTACTATCCACAGACCCCCAATTGCGAGCAGGGTACTAATTCTCTGTGCTTCCTTGCTGTTACCTGTTCCCAGCTACTATTCACTTGCTTGCTCCAGACTCCAGCTACTCGTCAGACCTCTGTAAGACAGCAGTGCTTCTTCAGGCTACCACCCCTAGGGGGACTCCTGCTGACAAACAAACAGTCTGCACTTCTCCCCAGTCAGCCAGTTACCAGTCGGCCATACTCAGCATATCTGTTGGGTTTACCTATTTGGGCGACCACCTGCCAGCGGGCCACTCATGAATCATACCCCTCTGAAACCTGCATCCTTCCAGTACCAGCAATCTGCCCGGAAGACCTCTCTTAGCTCCACTCTGTGTCCAAGTCCTAAGCCTTCCGTGACAGGAACTAGTTATACCTATCAATGCTACAAACAGCTTTCACAAATGTAAAATGGACGTTTCAGAGTTATGGATTAAGTGGCTTTTTTTTTCCTTTTTAACATTTCCTTTCTACGAAGCTGGTTTGACCCAACAGTCTAAAGCTGCATATACACGCAACGATTTTGTTACCAACGATTTTATGAACGATTTTCTGTCAGTGTAATGAACAAACTTTTTGTACTACAAAGATTTTTGCATATTCCCTTAATGAAAATCGTTGAGTTGGTCAGTCTGACTGAACTCCAAATTACAAACGTGAACGCGCATGAACAATAATCGTTCGTTTTAACTTAGAAAGTGAACAATTTTTTCATCGATTGAACGATAAACGATATCGTTAACAATAATCGTTAAAAAAAATCATATGTCGTGCGCATGCGCTTTGGGTCACCATCGACCTGGTTGCGAGCGCTCAGCGCTTGCGACCTGGTCTGAATCAGGCCCTAAGTACGGAGGTACCGTGTTAGTTTTTTTTTTTCCTGTATTTGTTGCTAATGGAAAGCAGCCCATTCTATACTTTTATGATATTATAGTGTTTTTTCTCGATACTTATTTGTTGCAAGTGTGTAGCTGTCAACATTTTGTTTGTAAGAGAACAATAACATGACATATCATCAAAAGCTGAACTAAGTAATGAAATACTTTATTGTGATTGTACAAAACAAACAAATGAATTGACAGTAAAATACATTTCCTGATAGACACAGAGGGCCTGATTCACAGCTGAACGCTCTGACCAGAGCGTTACCACCCACAGCTTATGCAAGCGTCCATGATGATGGTCGCGATGGTCAAAGACCATCGTGACCATCGGGCTTGCGACGAGACCCTGCGGTAGGGTCTCGCTGCCGCAAGCCCAGGAGTGATTTGGCTCTATCATGGGAACCCCATGGGAACGCCTCCGTCTGGCAGCCACGCCCCCGGCATGCCCACCAAAGGGGGAGTGCTGTTAGTCACCATCGACAGCACGCCCCCTTTGGTGCAAGACCCCGAGCGACGTATTCCTCGTCGCTCGCCGGGTCTCGCGCATGCGCACAACGGAGTTCCCTCCGTCATGCGCATTCGCCCAACATCGACCCGCTTGCGAACGTCCTTCGCTCGCGAGCGGGTCTGAATGACCCCCAGTATCCCAATAGAAACAGAGTGCCTAATTCAGAGATGGACGCAATGCCTATAGTTGCTGATATTTACGTAGATTGAGCAATTGTTTGCCATTGTACATGCATGTAAGCCGTGCCGCGCACGTGCAACGATTGATTTGTGATTACGCTCTCACAGAGGATTCACTCACAAAGTGAGTGACAGGTAGTCAGTGTTTAGGGGGTAACGGGGGGGTTGTTATAAAAATGCAGGTGTGTTGGACCATTTAAACCCTTTTCTGGGCATCCATAAACTAGACACTGCAGTTCTTGCTTGCAGCAGGAGAGCCCTCTGCATGTCTGGAGACCCACTTACTCAGAAGGCTGCTGTCCACGTGATCTGCATTCGATGTTTCCCGTTTTGTGCCTGAGCAGCGACTGTTAGATGCTTTTAGTGAGTGTCTCTAAATCATTTGCATATTTTTGCAATTGCAATCCGTGAGAGATTGCAGCTGCAATGGCATTTGTGTCCATCCCTGAATCAGGCCCAGAGATCTAACATAAAATACTACTTTGCACTCTCATTTAAATTCATTCAACAATAAGTGAGCAGGAAAAACATGACATATCTCCAAAAGCTAGCTATACAGATTTATAGTTTAAGAAAAAAAAAACAATTAAAAACTATGCCATTTCTTTTGGAGACTGGAGAAAGCCACAAAAATTCTAGTAGTACACCCTCACCTGATTTCAGCCTGTTTCAATTTGTCTTGCACCCTGGTTCAGAAGAACAGAGGAAACCTGAAGAAATACCAAGAACAACCAAGTGGTCTTTAACAGTTTGTTTATATTTTTGTCATTTCATCCCATGTGTAGAGAAATTAGCAAACTACTCGTAGTATAGGTATAAGGTGCAAGACGCATTTTATTATATTTCAGAGTTGGCCATAGTAGAAGATTCATGCAGCTACGTAAAGGTAGCATATGCGGCTGCAGCATTTAAGGAGAAAATAAGTGTTATGGTATAACATACCTTTGTTAACTCTTTTTCTTCAAGGTCCATGGGGTCCACAGCAAATACGTTGGGGTATGTGGTTGGAATGATCCAGGCAAAAAAACAGTTAAACGAGCTATCCGCTCCCAGGATGCCCTGGGTCCTCCCCCCGCCCCTGGCTATAGGCAGTCAGTTCGTTACCAAAGCCCAAGCAGAAGAAGACAAAGGATAAGAAGGAAGAACCCTTGTACTCTAGACCAATCTCTCACAGAAGAGGGAAAATATAGAGATACAGCAATAGATTACCCAATAACACCAGTTATTGGGTGGGTGTCTTGTGGACCCCATGGACCTCGAAGAAAAAGAGTTAGGTATGTTACACCATAACTCTTATTTTCTTCTTCGGGGTCCATGAAGTCCACAGCAAATACGTTGGAGATGTCCCAAAGCAGTTCCCCTAAGGGCGGGGACGCTCCTGTGTCTCGGAAGATAGGAGAATCCTACACCCAAAGGAGGCATCCTGAGAGGCAAAGGTGTGAAATGCGTAGAATTTGACAAAGGTGTGAAAGGAAGACCATGTGGCTGCCCTTCTCAACTGTTCAGCAGAGACACCCCAGCGGGCCGCCCACGAAGGTACCACTGACCATGTAGAATGTGCCATTACTGAGTCTGGCAGATTGGCCTGTGTGTATGCCTGAGAAATTGCCATGTGAATCCATCTGGCCAGCGTCTGCTTATTGGCTGGCCAGCCACGCTTATGACAGCCATACAGCACAAACAGAGAATCAGACTTCCTCATGCTGTTGGTGCGATCCACATAGCGCATGGACAACATCCAGAGAGGCCTCACCTACCGAGAGGCCTGAAGTCTGAAAGGCTGTGACCACAATTTCTTCATTCATATGAAAACAGGATACCACTTTTGGAAGGTATCCCACCCTGGTACGAAGGGTGGGATACCACTCTATCCCTATGGAATATTAAAAAGAGGGAGCGGCAAGAGAGAGCTGCGATAGCGAGAAAAAAAACGCTGTCAACCACTTGATGTCTACAGATTTCAAGGGCTCAAACAGTGGAGCCTGTAGAGCCTTGAGAACAAACAGCGGAACCTGTAGAGCCTTGAGAACGAACGTCAAATACCACAGGGCTACCGGGGGAACAAAGGGGGGCTGAACCCTTAGCACTCCCTGAAAAAACGTCCCCACATCAGACAGTGGAGCGATTTTCTGGTGAAACCAGACTGAAAGAGCAGAAACCTGAACCCTCAAGGTGGCCAGCTGGAGCCCCCGTTCTAATCCAGTCTGAAGAAAAGAAAGCACCCTAGAGACCCTAAATACCTCAGTGTCATATCTTCTCAGTGTACACCACTGAAAAAATGAGGGCCAAATCCTATAATAAATGCGGGCCGAAGCAGGTTTATGCGCCCTCAACATTGTCTGTATCACTGCCTCAGAAAACCCCTTTTTCCTCAAGATCCATGCCGTCAACGACAGATGAGGCAGATACGGATAAAAGCAGGGTCCCTGTATTAACAGATCTTGCCTCAGCGGAAGAGGCCACAGAGTGTCTATGGAGAGACCCTGAAGATCGGTGAACCAATAGCATCTGGGCCACGCTGGAGCTATCAGTATCACCATACTGCGTTCCTGCTTGACCTTCCTTATGACCCTGGGAAGAAGAGCAAATGGCGTAAACAGATACGCTAGCCTGTAATGCCACCTTACTGCTAGTGCGTCTACAAACTCGGCCATCGGATCCCTGGTCCTGGGCACCCTGTGGTTTCCCCTTGAGGCCATGAGGTCTATTTCTGGAAGACCCCATCTGTCCACCAGGCTCTGAAATACCTGCGGATGCAGAGCCAATTCTCCGGCATTTATCTCCTGCCGACTCAGGAAGTCTGCTTCCCAATTTAGGACCCCTGGAATGAACAAGGCTGATATTGTCGGAAGGTGACGCTCCACCCAAACCAGGATCTCTGATACTTCTGCCATAGCCGCCCGACTCCGTTTGCCTCCCTGATTGAGGTAGGCCACCATGGTGTGATTGTCAGATTGTACCTGAATAGGTCTGCCTTTTAGTATTCCCCAAGCCTGTACTAGAGCTCTGAATTCTGCCCTTAGTTCCAGGATATTTATAGACAGAAGACTTTCTGCCTTCATCCATATCCCCTGAAACGTGTGCCGACCTGTCACCGCCCCCCAGCCGTGAAGACTGGCATCGGTTGTGAGAAGTACCCAAAATGGGTGCCCCTGGTTGAGACGGCTCGTCTGCAAACACCATGACCGGGACAACAGAACCTCTGATGAGAGATGAATCATCTAAGATTTTATTGAGCGGTACTCCCTGTTCCAGCACAATAGAATTAGCTGTTGCAATGGTCTGGCGTGAAACTGGGCATATTCCACCAAGCTGAAGGTGGACACCATCGACCCCAGCACCCACATTGCCAACTGCACCGTCACCCGCCTGTTGCGAAGCAATTTGCGTATTCATGACTGCAGGGCCGCAATCTTGTCCTCCGGCAGATACAGTATATCCCCAGAGTCCAAACATGTACCAGTTTATGATCCAGCCGTGACTGTGCAGACAGGAAATAGTCAGTCCCAAATGATACTGCAACTCCTGTGGAGACTGCCCCAGCAACAGGAGATCATCCAGGTATGGCAGAATCCTGATGCCCTGGCGTCTGAGACTTGCCATCATAACCGCCATAACCTTGGTAAACACCCGAGGAGCTGTCGACAAGCCAAAAGGCAGTGCCTGAAACTGGAAGTGTTTGTGCCCTACCGCAAACCGCAGACACCATGAAATCCCCGAGTTCCATTGCCAACACAATCGACCGCAGTGTCTCCATACAAAACCTGGGCACTCGGATAAATGTGAGTCCTTTCAGGTTCAGAATAGGCCAGTAAGACCCATTTGGCTTCTGAATCAAAAACAGGTTGGAGTAAAACCCCTCCCGTAATTGATTCTCTAGAACCCGGGTAATGACTGCTGATTTTAGCAGGGATTGTATAGTCTGTTGAAGGGCCAAGGCCTTTACAGAACCCACTACCAGGTTTATGCAAAAGAATCTCTGGGGATGACTTCTCTGGATGTCAGGGCGTACCCCCGGGAGACCACTTCCCAAACCCAGGCGTCTTGTCGTGAGATGCCAGGCATCTGAAAACCAAAGAAGTCTGCCTCCTACCCTGGGGTCCCCCAGGGGGAGGCCTGTCCCATCAGGCCACGGGTTTATCCTGGGACCTGGAAGCCAGACGCTTGTTTGGCCAGGGTTTCTTAGGCACTGGTCTTCTGCCCAAACTGATTCTAGCTGAGGGCTGACCTCTGACCTTTCCCTGCAGCCAAAAAGTTTTAAAGGACGACTGTCTAGGTCTGGCCACAGATGCTGAAGGTAGACCAGCCGCTCTAGAGGCTGCCACCGTAGCCACAATCTTATCTAATTCCGTGCCAAACAGAATACCTCCCGTAAACGGAACGGATTCTAGGGCCTTCTTGGACCCTGCATCTGCCTTCCAATTCCTTAACCACAAGGCTCAGCATGCCACAATCGAGACCGCTGATGCGAGACTGTGAAAGTATACCAGCATCCAACGCTGTGTCTCCCAAATAAGACGCTGCTTCCTTGATATAGGAAATAATCTCCAGCTGTTTCCTGGAAGCTTCTGGCAGATTCTGCCAGTGCCTTCATCCATTCTTCGATGGCTTTGGAAACCCAAGCCGTAGTCATAGCTGGACGATGTGCATCTACCGATGGCGGAATTACCCATTTGGCACACTCCTCTGATGGAAATGGGTATAAGGCTGTCATCTTAGAAAGATGAAATCTCCTATCCAGACAACTCCATGCTTCCCCCATCAGCTCTGAAAGGTGCTCTGATTTGGGGAACTCAGCCTTAACCACCTTCTGGCGCTTAAATACCGGCACCTTTCTCTGTGGTGGCTCCCCCTCATCTATGTTCAGTACAGCCTTGACTGCCCTAATTAAAAAAGGGACATCTGCTGCAGAAAAATGATCCTCCTCTTCTCCGGAGAGAGTCTCCTGAGAGGAATCATGTACTTCCTCCTCCGATTATGTATCCGAGTCCGTGGCCTGGCCTACGTGAGGGGATCTATCTGCTTGTAGCGGTTGCTGAAAACCTGTGGAATATTAGGCATGGGTTGCCGGTAGAAATTTAGACAACATGCATGTGTAGTGAGTGATAGTCTCACTCAAAAAATAAAAGACCATAATGGTATCCCTTGTATCAGTCACGGTACTGCATAATGGATGTGACAGAGCCAGCAGTGGTAATTACCAGTCGCCATGTTACTTTCAGGTGGAGCAGGGAACCATAATCAGAGGGAACGGCAGCCCACAAGTCTTTAGCCTTTCCACGGGTAGGCACTGTTACTCGTTTCTCTGCCTCAAGCCCATCAGCGGTTTCCTCAGCCAGTGATTTGAGTGAGACTATCAATCGCTACACATGCATGTTGTCTAACTTTCTACCGGCAACCCACGCCTAATATTCCACAAGCTCACTAACTACAAGTGTTCTAACTGGATTTTCTTACAGCTTTTACCCTCGATTGGAATTGCTACATATAGCAAAAATACACTCATTTCTCCTGGGAACTTTGTCTTAGAGATTTTTTTACAATATTGTGTTTCTCTAAAGGATACAAACTATCCCTTCCAAATGGAGCGATAAATCGACAATTTAATGCTATAACAGGGTTCGTAAAATACAGGGAGTTGGGGACCCAGTTTTTAAAACTCAGCGGGTCCTACTGTGTGTGCTGTGTGAAGTGCTGGACACAGACTGGCTGGAGACATGAGAACTACAGCTCCCAGAATCCCCGCGTCTGCCGGCGCCTTCTGCAGCTCCCGCTCCCTCGGACTCTCCCTGTTCCTCTTCTCTACTGAACCTCCCACCTATGCTCCGTGGCTCCCCCTCCCCGCTGGCTTCCACCTCCTGCAGACTGGCAGCACATCCTGTAGGTGCAGGTGAGTAATGATGCATACACACTGTTACATTAGTAACAGTGTGTATGCTGGTAGTAAAGTGCTGCTGCGCATGTAAGGAGAGCTGGGGGACAGGACACGTACATACTGTGCAGGCACTGATCACAAGAGCTGGCAATCTACCTCCCTGTGCCAGCTCTTGTGATCAGTACCTGCGCAGTATGTACGTGTCCTGTGTATATGTGTGCAGGAAGTGGCTCTACATTGCGGGGGAGCATGCCCTGGTGTCCCCGAGGGTATGGAAGAGGGGTGATGGGGGCTCTAGGCAGGGTGGGTAAGATGGAGAGGGTGCACCCCGTGTTCTACCCCCCCCCCCCACGTGTGTATGTAGGTGACGGCGCTCAGTGATTGCTGAGTGTGCGCAGTGCTGACCCCTGGGGGTTCTCTCTGGTTACTGCAGTAGGGGAGCATTAGTCCCGTGCCCTTTGCACTTATTCTGGGCAGAGGATTAAAGATTATATGGTGTATATTTATCGCAGGGTAATAATCCCACCAAAGGGCATCAATATTATTCATATAAAGCATTTTATTCAGAGCAGTAATATGATGCTTTCATTCCTCTGAGACACCTATACGCTGTGAGCTACAGAGCTAGCACTCCATTCTCCAGCTGCCACTGTCCATAGTGACCATCTAATACTAATCAAAACACAAGACAATCTTTGAAATTGCCCCACAGGCCATAGGTTACCCCCATACTGTGTTTATTTCCATAATAAATACACAATACTATAGGCAGGGTTACTGGATATTCCTTACTGTAAACTACATTAGAGGTAG
Organism: Taudactylus pleione; assembly: GCA_031769625.1. NCBI lineage: Eukaryota > Metazoa > Chordata > Amphibia > Anura > Myobatrachidae > Taudactylus > Taudactylus pleione. The sequence continues at coordinate 15,375,301 of JAUIMM010000009.1, read as the reverse complement.
TATGTAACTGTCAGGATGGATACTGAAAATTACTTTGCAGTTCCACAGCATAAACACCTTACCCCAGCACTGCCTATCCCTAACCTCCTCTTTGCCCCCAACGCTATCCCAGCTGTCTACCCTTGTCCCCTCTCTACTCTTAGTACTACCTGCCCCTAACCTGTTCTTTGCCCCCAGTAATGCCAAAGCTGCTATCCACCCTTTACCCCTTCCTACCCCCAGCACTACCTGACCCTAGCCCCCTCCTTGCCCCCACCACTGTCGCAACTGCTGGTTGTACTTACCCCTCCCTACCCCCAACAGTGCCAGCCCTAAATTCCCTCTTGCCACAGCTCTATCCCAACTGCTGCTTGTCCTTAACCCCCTGTACCCCAACTGCTGTCTACCCCCAGCACTGTCCCAACTGCTTCCTGCCCTCAAACCCTATAATATGTGATGGGACCCAAAAACAGTGGAGTAGGACCCCAATTTTTCAAAGTGAGGTGTCCCTGGGACCCACTATTTTTTTCGCTCAGCGCGATCACTGCTATAAACATCCCAAATCAGACTTCTTTTTTGATGTTGTGCTGCTAAGCAGATTCACTTGGAATATTCTGTTTATGTAGCACTATACCAATATTGTGGTGCATGCTGATTTTATTGTGTATTCAATTTTTGTGATTTATGCTTTTCATTTATTTTTCATAATTTCTTTTAATTATGTATTTTATTTTTTGCTCATGATCTCTTATTGCTTGTTATGTGCTGTATATTTTGTGTTATTAAAATACACCTTTTATGTTTACTAGCACCCTACGTACTTATCCGGTTGCTGAAAAGCTGCTGAAGATGATGCCATGCCTAGACTTGAGTGCGCATACATGTCCATCCAAGATGGAAACATAGAGGGCATAACCATAGGAGGCTGCACCTGCTGAAGGTACCCCCACACTGGGGCTGCTGGGGCTGCCAATCGTTCAGCCACCTGTGCCATAATCTGGGAAAAAGAAGCCCAAGGGGATTCTGGCCCAGAGGCTGGTAAATTTGACAGATGTGGTGACTCTTTAAAACAGTGACCACATAATCCATTTTGTATGAAATCTTTTGGGGATAACCCCGCTTTGCAGGCCTGTGTTCAGCCACCTGTCTTTCAGACTCTTTAGACATAACAATGATTTCTTATGACAAGTTCTGAGTACACATGTGATTTAGTTTCACCCCAAGTACCCCACACACCTGTAGTAGAGGGTTATAGGGCGAAACAGCAGTGATAGGTTACAAACTGACAGTTATCGAAATATAAACGGCAGTACCACACACAGCAGCTTTCAAATTTACATGCAATGCATAAACACCTTAAATGGGCATATGTAATCTAAGCTCTTAGTCAACTACGAACAGCCCCAGGCCTAGTAGGATAGAGAGCTCTGTAATAACTTGTCACCGTTGGAAAGGTATACAGTGAGACTGATCCAGCCTCCTGAGTGTACAGCTGCTTGAGAGCACCTGAGAGTGATCTCTGGCTGACTCATATCGAGGGAGGCTGGGAAGAGCAACCCAGATGCGGGAACCTTAGACTGGGCCAGCGTGAGGGTTGGGGGAGGGTCTGCCGGGGAAAAGCTCCCCTATGCTGCATGGATCCACCCGGCATACTGACATGGCCGCCGCCAGCTAGTCCCCGGCTGTCAGGATCCCTCACGTCCCGATGGTCTAGTGTAGGAGACAGTCTACCTGGTTCCTCACTGCAGCGTTCCACCGTCCAGTCTCCCACCGGAGGACGGACCGCCACGTGGTCCGGCATCAGCGGCCGCCAACACCACCTTACCTGCATCCCCTGTACCCAGTTGTACTCCAGGGCCCTGTGCCCCTGCTGAAATAACTGGCTTTACACCAGTGTTGTGGCACCAGTGGGTGTAGATGGAGCCGCGCCATGGGCATCCGCCGGATGCTTCGCTGCTTCAGGTCTCCCCTCAGTCAGCGCGTGCCGTCTGCTCAGGTGGAGAGTGAGCTCTCCTCTCGTCTCTGGGCAGTGGCGGATCCAGGGGGGGGCGATTGGAGCAATCGCCCCCCCCCCCCTCCCCAGCACAGACAGTCCGCATCATGCACTGAGCTCAGCAGTCTGTGTTCAGCCTGTGCTTTGATCGGAGCCTGTGTAATCCTGGGTGCGCGCATTACACAGGCTCCGATCACAGCACTGGCTGAACACAGATGTCTCTCCCATAGTTCTGAGGAGCAGCCTGGCAGACCAGAGGGCGGAGGACGGATGCGGGAGTGGGTTTAAGGTAAGTTTATTTTTTGTGTGTGTCAGCGGCTATAAGGGCACTACAGGGGGCATTAATATAAGGGCACTACAGGGGCATTATTAATAGGACATTACCATATGGGCTCTGCAGGGGCATTACTATGGGGTAATTTCCATTATATGGACTACTATAGGGGCATTACTATGGGGGCGTTACCATATGGGCACAGGTGCATTACTATGGGGCCATTACAATATGGGCACTACTACAGGGGCATGGGGAAGGGGGGCGCAGAGAGATGGCTGGGGAAGGGGGGAGCAGGGAATTGGTGGGGGGAGTGGGGAGCTGGAGGAGGGGGGAGCAGAGAGATGGCTGCTGGTGCTCAAACTGTGTATTCCCACATAGTGAATACATAAATATATACATTGTAATAATAAATGTGGCCACAAAAAAAAAACCTGTAAAGGGGAGGCATTGGGAACAGAAAGGGGAGGAGACATTACACGAAGAGTAGTCATAATTAATCGCCCACCCCTAAAAGAACAGTCTAGATCCGCCCCTGTCTCTGGGACTGCTCCTGCAGTCCCACTGTCCATGCGGTGCCTTACGCACCAAACAGGAAAAACTGAGCTTGTTTAACTGTTTGGTGACTGGATCACTCCAACCACATACCCCAACGTATTTGCTGTGGACCCCAAAGAAGAAAACAGTAGTACAGTATATTCACTTTGCTTACTCCAGCAGAGAACAGTAGTATATGTACCTGCTTGACAGTGATAGTAGTAATGTACAGAACTCAATTGAAATACAATGTGTAGTCTAAAAGATCAAATAAAAATATGCTTTATTGCTATTAAATGATTGAAAAAAATCAGTGTAATAATGCAAATAGATTGCAGCAGCCCACTATAATACTAATAGTATAGAGAAGAGGGATTCAGATGCACACTGCCAATTAGAAGCAGTCACCACCCTTACTATACTTTCCCACGTTTACATACCCCCTCCAACCTCCTTTCCATCTCTCCAAGCGTCATAACCACAAAATGCGCCTCAGTTGCTCTTACAATACATGCTAAAAATGTTTGATACTCGTGTGCAGTAGAAAAAGACAAAATTTGTAGGGGGAAAAAACTTAACCTTTTCTAAACTGTCATCAAATGTATTTTTAATACAGGACTTTACACAAGTACAAAATTAATTATCTTCACAATTAAGGGAGCACCCTTGCTCCCTTTTGAATAATTTCTTAAACATTGCTACTTATAATTCACCCACTTTCCAAACGGCAGTCAGGCACTCCCATCCATATTTTTGGTGACAAGCTTCAATTCTATGTTCCTTTTATTCCACCTTCAGCAACACAGTGCCTGAGGGGTTTACCAGCAGTGGCAAGGTGCAAGTTGCATTAAAGTATCCATATTCATACCTTTTGGGAAGTAACTGTGTCACATAACAATTGTTTTTACAACCTAATCCTTTCCAGAGTATAGATTGTGAGAGCAGGAAATAGCGTGCACCACCGATCTCTTGACGATTTGTCACAGAAACTGCTAATGACCTTCTGGCTAGAGGCTTCTCCCATAGGTCAAAACTATCCACCTGAAAGTACAGCAGTGTATGATATTGTTATTATATATTGAGGGGAATTGACAGAATGTTAGAAGAATGCATATATTAATGCAAAATAGAATCCTTTATTTTGAGATAAATATTAAATACTCCAAATGTGCTCCAAGACTCCATACAAGTGGTATAAGTGTTACTCTTACACTTCTAAAAAGACATATACAGACATGTATATACATACTAAGAAATAATGGGGTTGATTCTGAGATGTGGGCTACACGCAAAAGCAACAAATATTTACCCTGTATGTAAAAACATAAATATATTTCCTTCCTTGCATTGCAACATGGTTTGTTCTAGATACAAAGTTACCTGTGTTTTTGTCTTGCTTTGCTCGCAACTCAGAATCAGTCCCAATGTGCTGATGTGGTGCAATGATCGACTCCTTGGTCTTTGAACATTATGACAGGCTTTTCTATCAATAATCATGTCTCTAATTCTGTATGATGTAAAAGTAGACATGAAATCGGTATGTAATACTGACAGACGGGATCCAAGCAGTCAGAATCCCGACAGGGTTAACATACCGACTTGGTGGTCGGTATGCTAACCCTCCCCCTCTCCCTACCCTAATTCTCCCTCCCTGGTGCCTGAACCTAACCTCCCCCTCCCCTCCCCGCACCCTAACCCTCCCCCTTCATGCTTAACCCTAACTCTTCCCCTAGTGCCTAACCCTAATCCCTAAACCTAACTATCACCCCCACCCCGCTATTTAACTTCGGCATCCCAACTGTCGTGATGCTGGCGCCGGTATCGTGACCGGCGTCTGTAAGCGTCGGCCTGCCTTCCGTCAGGATGCTGAATGCATACCAAATAAACATAGTGGATCGAAAGTTTTAATGTAAGAAGCCATCTTGCAGCACTGCACTAATCCCCAATCAACAGAACATATTACAAATTTGTAATAAATAAACACATTATATATATATATATATATATATATATATCTGCAAAATGTCTGTCCCTGACATGCACAATTAGTGTGTGTCTCGGACAAGCATGTGCAGTGGAATTATGCCATTATCAGCAACTGAGGTGCCCTTATTGTATGATATTCTGAAAACCATCTTTCTCTAGAATAGCCACCATTTGTAGTCATAGACAACAATTACATACCCTCTATGGGAGTATGGCGACAGCTCTGGCTGCTTAATCCTAGCTCAGTGTGCAGTCAGCTGTTTGCCAGGTTAGTCATCAAGGCTGTTTTGACTGTCCCGACAGTGGCTGCAGCTGGCGGGAGGGTTAGTGGGGTCCAGCAGTTACTGGGGCAATGCACAACTGGAAAATAATTCCCATGAGAATTTGCTGAGGTGTGGAGGAACATATACTGAGCTGATTGCAGGAGCCCATCACATACTCCTCTGACCCATAGAGATTAGTAGGTGAGCTACAAAAGCAATTTCAAAAACTTAATAGCACATTTTTTGTTAAAAAATTGCAGCTTTAAAGGCATATAATTTAAAATCCAATGTATATATCAGCCTAAGATTTTGAATATATCTTCACACCCAAGTCATCAAGTAATATTCCAAATTGTATTACAATCTGAAATGGTCAGGTTGAAAGCCTGTGTTGAGTTGGTGTGGAATAAGACCCCTGGTAGATTGCACATAGATGTTAGAGATTGGGTGGAAGCACTGTAATATATTTAAGACCAGAGATGACAAGGACAACAGAATCAAGACCCTGTACAAATATCATGCGAGCCACGGTTTCAATAAGAATAACACATCCAAATATGTATGGTAATTTGAGATTGAAAAACACTTTATTAAAAAACACATTCAACATGCATAGAGCTTATTGCACACCTAGGATAAAATTTCTTATTGGACAGGCAGAAAGCGCGAATTGTTATAAATGTGATTCTGCAGATGCAGATATGTACCATTGTATATGGGAATGCCCAGCTGTCAAACTATTTTGGGAGCAAGTATATGTATATAATAAAAATAATTTGGAAATAGATTTCGCACTTTCCCCAGAGTGGGCATTATGGGATAAACATATTACGGATTTAAAAAAAGGTGAAACGATATTATTAACAAAAATTGCAGCTGCGGCAAAAAAGGCAATAATATAAAAATGGATTGAAACTAGCGCACCAACAATAATAGATGTGATACCAAGAATCACATACTTGTTCAACATGGAATGGGTTAACACAGTTTTAAACAAGGAAATATTAACAGAAAAATCTTTGCAAGTTGGCTCCGTATGTAAAATTTGACATACATTCATATTGTCTGTCTGACAATATGAATGTAGCTTTAAAAGAAAGTTTCCAAAAGACAACTTGGTATAATAATAGAGTAATAGAAGGCAATGAACCATTTTGAATAACACAGGAGAAGAGGAGAGGGAGAAAAAAAAAGGAGCAAAGAAAAGGGATAAAAGGAGGGTCTTAATCTGTACAGCTTGCACGCCTATATCTGTGTGTATAGTGTATGACTTATATATCAACCTTTTGAAGGGGATATATGTATCAATAATATAGATAGTCAAAACCTGTGTGAGATATAAATAGCAATGCTTACATTTATCAGGATATTGAAACATACCTCAGTAGCCATTGTTGTAAGGTCACCACAGCATATTTGTTAATAACATGCTTTTCTCCTTTATAGACTGGGAAGTGGGTGATAAATATATATGCTGTGTTTAAAATATCTTAAGGACGATCCATATTGCATGAAAAATTAATAAGTACATAAAATGGTTTAAGCATGTATTGAATATGTAAAGAAGACTAAATATATGTACTCAATGATAACAGGCTATGAATGTGAGATATTATATTGTAATATTTTACACTTTTGGAAAATTAATAAAAATTATATTAAAACAAAAAACACATTCAACACACAGTCGGGTGCATAAATATTGGGACATTGACAGAATTTTCATATTTTGGCCTCTATTCACCACTACAATGGATTTGAAATGAAACAAACAAGATGTGCTTTAACTGCAGACTTTCAGATTTCATTTGAGGGTAATTACATCCAAATCAGGTGAACGGTGTAGGAATTACGACAGTTTCAATATGTGCCTCCCACTTTTTAAGGGGCCAAAAGTAATGGGACAAACTAAACAATCCTAAATCTAAACTTTCACTTTTTAATACTTTGTTGCAAATCCTTTGCAGGCAATATCAGCCTGAAGTCTGGAACGCATAGACATCACCAGACGCTGGGTTTCATCCCTGGTGATGCTCTGCCAGGCCTCTACTGCAAATGTCTTCAGTTCCTGCTTGTTCTTGGGGCATTTTCCCTTCAGTTTTGTCTTCATCAAGTGAAATGCATGCTCAATCGGATTCAGGTCAGGGGATTGACTTGGCCATTGCATAACATTTCACTTTTTAGCCTTAAAAAACTCTTTGGTTGCTTTTGCAGTATGCTTCGGGTCATTGTCCATCTGCACTGTGAAGCGCCGTCCAATGAGTTCTGAAGCATTTGACTGAATATGAGAATTCATTCTGCTGCTTTTGTCAGCAGTCACATCATCAATAAATACAAGGGAACCAGTTCCATTGGCAGCCATACATGCCCACGCCATGACACTACCACCACCATGCTTCAATGATGAGGTGGTATGTTTTGGATCATGAGCAGTTCCTTTCCTTCTCCATACTCTTCTCTTCCCATCACTCTGGTACAAGTTGATCTTTGTCTTATCTGTCCATAGGATGTTGTTCCAGAACTGTAATGGCTTTTTTAGATGTTGTTTGGCAAACTCTAATCTGGTCTTCCTGTTTTTGTGGCTCACCAATGGTTTGCATCTTGTGGTGAACCCTCTATATTCACTCTTGTGAAGTCTTCTCTTGATTGTTGACTTTGATACATATACATAAACCTCCTGGAGAGTGTTCTTGATTTGGCCAACTGTTGTGAAGGGGTTTTTCTTCACCAGGGAAATAATTCTCCTGTCATCCACCACAGTTGTTTTCCGTGGTCTTCTGGGTCTTTTGGTGTTGCTGAGCTCTCCGGTGCGTTCTTTCTTTTTAAGAATGTTCCAAACAGTTGATTTGGCCACACCTAATGTTTTTGCTATTTCTCTGATGGGTTTGTTTTGATTTTTCAGCCTAATGATGGCTTGCTTCACTAATAGTGACAGCTCTTTGGATCTCATATTGAGAGTTGACAGCAACTGATTCCAAATGCAAATGTCACACCTAGAATCAACTCCAGACCTTTCACCTGCTTAATTGATAATGAAATAACGAGGGAATAGCCCACACCTGTCCATGAAATAGCTTTTGAGTTGATAGTCCCATTACTTTTGGCCCCTTAAAAAGTGGGAGGCACATATTGAAACTGTTGTAATTCCTACACCGTTCACCCGATTTGGATGTAATTACCCTCAAATTAAATCTGAAAGTCTGCAGTTAAAGCACATCTTGTTTGTTTCATTTCAAAACCATTGTGGTGGTGAATAGAGGCCAAAATCTGAAAATTCTGTCAATGTTCCAATATTTATGGACCTGACTGTATGTATGTATGTATATGTGTGTGTGTATGTATGTATGTATGTATGTATATATATATATATATATATATATGTCTTGATAAAAGAGCAGCAACTGTGATACGTTCATAGTCTAAAGCCAGTCTCAGCGTGTTTATTATTGATTACGACCTGGGAATGCCGTCCATCAGCAGTGTGGAGTGTATTGAGTCAGTAGGAATGGCACCCAGGCGCATATGTCTTAATACTCAGGAGGGCCGAGCAACACAAAACTTCTTATATTTATATACACACACACGGGTGGATAAATAAGTAAAGTAACAAGACCTCTCACATGTGTAATGTTTTCTATTTAATTCTAATTTCCTGCCAGGCCAGAGCAGGTAGACCACTGCTTCCCCTTACGGCCATTAGACTGCACCTCATATCAGTCATACTGTCCCAACATCAGTTGTAAGATGGCGGGGCTGGTGGAAAAATGGTAAAAAATTGAGTTGCACAGTGTGATCAGATTTCTGCGTCTAAAGGGCACATCAGCAGCTGAAATTCATAGCCAAATTGTCAAGGTGTACAGTGATAATGTCATGTTCACTGAAACAGGTTTGGTGTACTGCCTTTGATAACATGCTTGGCCGCTCTTATCACTGCTTGTCTTGAATGTATGCCCTGCTGTTATCAAAGGGGCAGGGGAAAGTGAGCCTTGGCAGCTCGTAACAGTACCCCCCTTCAAGAGGAGTTAAGGAACCCCTAAATCCAGGTTTATCCACAAAGGATTTGAAAAAGGCCTTTTCTAGACTGTCCGCAAGTAAATGCCTGCAAGGAAACCAAGACCTCTCCTCTGGTTCATAACCTTTCCAATGGACTACGAATTGAACTTGGCCTTGAACTTTGTTAGAATCCATGATTTTTTCCACTGTGTATTCTTAGTAACCATTGCTGACAACTGGGGGTATCTTCCTAGGACAGTAGAACTTGAATTTCTTGGAAATGACAACTGGTTTTAAGAGTGAACAATGGAAGGTATTAGGACTTCCTAAAGACCTTGGAAGTTTTAAACAAAAGCAACAAGTATTATGACCTGTAGCAACAGGATTTCTAGGTACTGATAGAGTTAACAGTTGCACAGAAGGAGTATTTCTAAGAGACTTGTTTCTGGAACAGACTTCAAAAGCTAAAGCAAATTATTTGACAACTGTATAGAACGGACTAGGAGTTCCTGGGTCTTGGAAATTCCAGGATATCCTGGCACCTTGCTTGAATGGATCTCAGACAAACAAAACCTCTGAATCGTTCAGGAATGAACCAGGAGGAGTTTCAGGAGGAGCCGGATCGTGGAGTTGAGTGAGATGAGAAGATAAATCAAATGCCAGTCCAGCATGAATGAAAGTTGCAAGACACAGCATCAACTTTGATATACTTTGAGCCAGGTCTGTAAGTGATAATGAAGTTAAACCAAGCAAAAAATAATGCCCAACATGCCTGTCGGGAGTTAGGCCTTCTCAATAAAAACTGTGATCACATTCCTGGTTCCTACCAATATCTCCAGTACACTAAATTGCAAGGAGCCCTGGATTTCTGACATCATAATTGGACTCAGCAGGAGAAAACTTCCTTGAATGGAAAGCACAAGGGTGCAGCTTATTGTCCACAGGATCACGTTGGGAGAGGACTGCTCCAATTCCCACTTCAGAGGCATCTACCTATTATTATTATTATTATCGTTTATATGGCGCCACAAGTGTTCAGTAGCGCCTTACAAAGTACATAAACAAATAGGTTGATTTACAGTGACACAGTACAGTACAATACATTACAGGACATGGATAATATACATTGCTACTTTCACCACCATAACACCCAGATAAGCTACAATGCAAAGCAATCAAGTGTTAGGTGCCCTGGTAGAGAGTAAGAAGTAGATGAAGGTATAGTAAGGAGATGCACAAGAGGGTAGAGGGCCCTGCTCATAGGAGCTTACATTCTAAGGGGGTGGGACAGACAGACAGGGGTGAAACAGATGGGGTAGGCAGGGAGAGAGGAGTATGTAGCAGCAAGTTAAGATGAGAGCTGGAAGGCTTTGATGAAATAGTGGGTCTTGAGAGCACGTTTGAGGGATTGTAGAGAGGTGGAGAGTCTGATGGGAAGTGGGAGAGAGTTCCAAAGGTGGGGAGCAGCGTGGGCAAAATCTTGTAGGTGGGAGGAAGTAATCAATTGACATGAGAGGCGGCGTGCATTTGATGAACGAAGAGGGTGGACAGGAGAGTGAAGGGAGATGAGATCAGAGATGTAAATAGGAGAGGAATGGCTGAGGGCTTTGTAAGTGAGTGTGAGAACCTTAAATTGCGTTCTAAAGGGGAAGGGGAGCCAGTGGAGTGCTTGTAGGAGAGGGGAGGCAGATGCAGAGCGTTTTGAGAGGAAGATGAGCCGAGCAGCAGCATTGAGGACAGACTGGAGAGGGGAGAGAAGGGATTTGGGGAGGCCAGATAGGAGAAGGTTACAGTAGTCCAATCTGGAGATGACCAATGAGTGTATGAGGGTTTTAGTGGCATCCTGGGTGAGAAAGGGTCTAATCTTGGAAATATTTTTAAGATGAAAGTGACAGGACTGTGAGAGATTCTGGATATGTGGTTTGAAGGAGAGGGAGGAGTCCAGGATAACTCCAAAACAGCGCACTTTGGGGCTAGAGGAGATAGTTGTGCCATCAATTGATAAAGAAATGGTGGGAAGTGTGGTTATGTAGGGGGGAGGGAAGATGATAAGCTCAGTCTTAGACATATTAAGTTTAAGAAATCGCTGAGACATCCAGGAAGAAATGGCAGAGAGACAGTTGGAGACACGAGAGAGGGAGAGAGGTCAGGGGAGGAAAGGTAGATCTGAGTATCATCAGCATAGAGATGATATTGGAGGTCAAAAGAGCTGATTAGTTCACCTAGTGAGGATGTATAGAGTGAGAAGAGGAGAGGTCCAAGAACAGAACCTTGGGGAACACCCACTGCAAGAGGCTGTGGGGGAGAAGAGGAGTCATGAGAGGAGACAGAGAAGGATCGGTCAGAGAGGTAGGAGGCTAGCCAGGAGAGGGCAGTGTCACGGAGACCAAGGGAGTGAAGGATTTGCAGAAGGAGAGGGTGGTCCACAGTGTCAAAAGCAGCAGAAAGGTCAAGGAGAATGAGCAGAGAGTAGTGGCCCTTGGATTTAGCAGCAAGGAGGTCATTGCTGACTTTTGTGAGGGCAGTTTCAGTGGAGTGGAGAGAGCGGAAGCCAGACTGAAAAGGGTCAAGGAGGGAATGAGAGGAAAGAAAGGTGGTAAGGCGCTTGAAAACAACATGCTCAAGGAGCTTGGAAGCAAAAGGGAGGAGAGAGATGGGACGGTAGTTGGAGAGAGTGTTAGAATCAAGGGTTGTTTTTTTTAGTATGCGGGAGACAAGGGCATGTTTGAAAGCAGACGGGACAGTGCCTGATGATAGGGAGAGATTAAAGAGGTGGGCAAGATGGGAGCAGGCAGGAGAGAGGTAGCGGAGGAGACGTGAAGGGATAGGGACAAGGGGGGAGGTGGAAGGGGGGGAGGACTGGATGAGGGACACTACTTCCTCTCCAGATACAGGGGAGAAGAAAGTTAGAGTCGGTAAAATTGAAGGAGAGGGGTGATCTGGGAAGAGAGGCTGAAGTGGATAGCAGGGGGACTGGTGGGATATGATGTCCTGACGTATGGAGTCAACTTTAGATGTAAAGTAGGTAGCAAAATCAAGGGCAGAGAGCGAGGAGGGGATGGGCGGAGGAGGGAGTTGAAGGTGGTGAAGAGACGTTGGGGATTTGAGGACTGAGAGGAGAAGAGGTTCTTGAAATATGACTGTTTAGAGAGGGAAAGGGCAGCACTGTATGATGAGAGCATAAATTTGAAATGGAGAAAATCAGCCTTACAGCGTGATCTTCTCCACTGTCGTTCGGCAGTTCGCGAACACTTTTGCAGGTATCTGGTGCATTTGGAATGCCAGGGTTGAGGTGTAAATCTGCGAGGGTGAATAGTGATCGCTGGAGCAACAGACTCCAGAGCAGAAGTAAGGGAGGTATTGTATAGAGAAATGGCTTGTTCAGGGCAGGAGAGAGAGAGAGAGGATAGGGGAGAGAAGTGAGTCAAGCTGGGAAGAAAAAGAAACGGTGTCAATAGCGTCAATGTTACGCTTAGTGATATTGGCCTTAGGAGGTAGAGGAAGGGAAGGAGAGAAGGATAGGTTAAAAGAGAGAAGGTGATGGTCTGAGAGGGGGAATGGGGAAATGGAGTAATCAGAAATATCACAACGGTGAGTGAAGACCAGGTCAAGTGAATGCCCACTCACATGGGAGGGTGAGGAGGTCCATTGGGAGAGACCAAATGAGGACATGAGGGTGAGGAGTTTGGAGGCAGAGGCTTCTGTGGGGATATCAATAGGAATATTGAAGTCACCTAGGATAATAGAGGGAAGGTCAGAGGAGAGAAAGTGAGGAAGCCAGGAAACTAAGTTGTCAATGAATTTGGAAGGAGGGCCAGGGGGACGGTAAATGACAGCTACTCTAAGGTGAACTGGTTGGAAGAGGCGTATAGCATGAACCTCAAATGTAGAGAAAGTAAGAGATGGTTCAGAGGGTAGGAGTTGATAGAAGTAACCGGGGGATAGAAGGACCCCTACCCCACCACCATGGCGACCCACAGGCTGAGGGGTATGAGAGAAGATGAGGCCCTCAGAGGAGAGAGCAGCAGGGGAAGTGGTGTCAGAGGGTGAAATCCAGGTTTCAGTAATGGCTAGGAGATGCAAGTTTTTAGAGATGAAAAGGTCATGGGTGGGTACGAGTTTGTTACATACTGATCTGGCATTCCAGAGGGCACAGGATAGAGGGACAGTGTTTGCGGGAAAGATGTGAATTAGATTATTTGGGTTGCTGTAGCGAGAAGGTGAGTTTAATATGGGTGGCTGAGATGAATGTAGTGGAGAGATTATGCGGGGACCAGAGCTGGGAAGGGAACCTGTAGGTGGTTGGCAGGGAGGGAGTTTAATATGATTTGGGTGGTATGGGGTGACACGGAGAGGAGGTTTGGAGGAAGGGTTATCAGTGGGGTAGTAGGACAAAGGAGGGGTAGAAGAGAATGAAAGTGTAATAGTGGGAGAGGAGAGGGAGGACGGCAGACAGGAGGGGAGATAAAGGAAGGAGGAGGTGGAGGAGACAAGGGGGAAATTATATAGGTGGAAAAAGGGGGTAGAGCAGAGTATTAGGTAGACAGTGAGTGGAGGGGGAGGTACACATGATAATGGTGTGGAAGAGTTGGGTAGGGGGAGGAAAACTAGATGTGGGAATAAAGTATGAGTGCAGAGAAGCAAGTAACAAGGAAAATGTGCCTGCAAAATTTCCAAACTATTATTGAGCAGAAGAAAAGAGGAGAAATGGAATATTAAAGTAAACTGAATTAGAAGACAGATGACAGGCTAGGAAAAGAAGAGAGGTGGGAAGATATTATTTCTAAGACATATACTAAAATTGGCACTGAATACAGTAAGCTATGAGTTGTTTGTGAAACGAGCGAGTCAGTACAAATAATAGCAGGTGTAAGTTCTTATAGTGAGCAAGCAGAGACCATTGAGGATTGTCCAGGTGATGCAGACAGCAGTTGCTTGTAGTGTAGATATTGTGAACTTACATTTGTTGATTATACTTTGTCCATATGTTCTTGTTAAAGAATAGATTCAGGTTAGAGTGGTCTCCTTCTGTTTAACTTCGGTTTAATGCCGGTATAATGCCGAATTTGGTAAGGAATGCACTTTTACAAATTATGCACTTCTAATAATTATGCCCTACTCAGCCCAGGGGCCTTCAGCCTCTCATATGAAACTTAAATAGTCAGTGCTTGCATGTGTATGCAATGAATCCAATCATCCCCCAATACCCTCCCACTAATATGGCTAGCAATAAATGTCCTAACATAAACAAACAGTGAAGGCCACAAACCTAAGAAGAACTAGGTCTAGTAATCTATACACTTTTCAAATAATTAAAAATTAGATGGACTCCTCATAAAATGTAGACCAGGTTTGGATGACAAAGTACTGGAGCTGAGACAATGGCCCTCATTCAGAGCCGTACGCTCTGAGCAGAGCGCACGCTCTGAATGAGGGCCGGGCTCCATTTTCATGGAGCGTCCTCCTGGACGCTCGTATAGCTGTGGGTCACCACCCACAGGCTATACGAGCGTGCATTGTGATGGCCGCGATGGTCGAGACCATCGCGACCATCGAAATTGCGAGCCGGAGCCTGCGGTTGAGGTTTTCAACCGCAAGCTCCGGAGTGATTTTGGCCCTATCAGAGCCAAAATCACTCCCACTGACATCACTAGTGATGTCAGTGGGCCGGCTTCTGACGGGAGGCGTTCCCGTGGGAACGCCCCCGTCAGGGAGGCACGCCCCCGGCACGCCCACCAAAGGGGGCGTGCTGTCAATCAACATTGACAGCACGCCCCCTTTGATCGGACACAACGAGCGAAGGACTTTCCTTCGCTCGTCGCGTCTGACGCATGACGGAGCTCCCTCCGTCGTGCGCATGCTCAGTGCATAACATCGACCCACTTGCGAGCGGACAGCCGCTCGCGAGTGGGTCTGAATCAGGCCCAAAGGCTGTAAGCCATAATATTAGAAGTGCAAAATTATTATTATTATTAGTTATACCTTCAGCTGATATTGTTTGTGAATTGAGACCTCTCCTCTTCTCTTCTTATCATCTACAAGTACTTGACTACAACACCCAGTATTTACTGCTGCCTTGTATTTGAATAGCCCAGCTTTGAAGAGTATCTGGGGTGGAATAAAGAGACATTTTTTGGAAGATAGTGACTGTAAACCTAAATGGATCTCTTCCTCATCCATTAGGCTTGGCCTGGCAGGACTCTACCACTGGGGATCTATTACCACTAGGGGGTGGGGAAAATGCCAGTGGGGTTCTATTGCCGCTGGGTAATCTGTTAACACTTAAGGCTGGGAGGTACAATTACAATGAGAGCCTATAGAGATATGGGGGAGGGTGCTAGAATACTTTTTTTTAAATAACATTCTTAAATATTTAAAAAAAAAAAAACACATTCTAAATTTAATTTAAAAAAAAAAAAACAATTTCTGGGCAGTTTTGCCCAAAAAAACTAGTGTGTCAAGTGGTTAATGGAGTAAAAATTCTCAAATATACTTGTCACATTTATCATTTCTACAGGCCACACAACACCCACACCTATATAACTCCTTTGTTTTGGTGTGACCATCTTTATGTTTTGGAATGCGAATATGGTAATTTATATTTACTGTAGGTATGTTTATGTAATTTTAGAGGTGTATGTGAGAGTGCTTATACATAACCACAATAACCTGCTGTTACTAACATACTAAAATAATATTAAAAGAAAAAACATGTAATCAACAATACTAATTCTTCTCTATCATTTTAAGATCATGTTTTTCTATTAAAATTTTAATGCAAAACAAACTTTAAATTAGAATTAATAATTGTTGAAAAAAATTATATTCGAAATTTCAACTCATAACATATTAATTTATAATAAATTTTAAAAGACACAAGAAATTGTAAAAATATGACTCTTCTATGCTAAATGATGACAAAGATATAACTTATACCCAGAGGGCGTAACTCGTAACACTAGCTGTTGTCCCCTGGGATTCCTTTTCTCTCTTTCTCTGTCTCCCTCTTTGACTAATTCTCTTTATTCCCTCAAACACCCTTCCTTCTCTTTTGCAATTCCAAATCAGTTTCAGATGAAAAGAATATATATGAGCTTACTTTGGCGTTGTCTGAGTCTCTGGAGTTCTTTTTGAGATAAGCTCTTACTGTATAATATTTTTATCTTGAACTGATTGGGATACCAGTAAAATGTTCGTTTTGGATTGTGGACATGTAAAACATGTGATATGCTGGCAAACTGTTTCAGTTATGTACAGGCTTTTTCACATTACCTAACAGTATTATGCTATGTGCTCCCTTCTGTCCTTAATTTGGTAGTTCTTACTAATATGTATTTGAGTGGAACTGCTGGTGAGGAATCAGTAAAACAACACTACAGTGAGCTGATCAAGTTAAAAAAAACAAGAGATTGATTCCTTCTTACATGGTGTAACCCTGTCCGACTATTTTTGGGACAAAAAAATACAACAGGGTTCCGGATAACAAATTTGCCTACCATAAGGCAGATTTGTGCCGTAAATTGGTGTCAATTTTAAATAAAGTATGTTTTGATTTGATCTTGTTAGTACTCGAAGAATGTGGTAGAGAATTGAATCTGGTAAGAGATAAAATTAAGACCTTTGAGACACACCCTCTAGTAGAGATTCCGACTGATACTACCTGTGATTGGATGTCTAAATTGGGTACCCATGTTGAGAAATACAAACAGGATTGCAATAAGTTGGCACTGCACGATTGATATTGTAAGCCAGTGATTCCCAACCTCGGTCCTCAAGACACACTAACAGTCCTGGTTTTAGTGATATCCATGCTTAAGCACAGATGGTTAAATCAAAATAACTAAGATACTAATTAAGTCACCTGTGCTCAACTATGGCTATCCTTAAAACCTGGACTGTTAGTGTGCCTTGAGGACCGTGGTTGGGAACCCCTGCTATACACTAACATCCCCCATGGCCGTAGACTGGAAGCAATGAGACGGCTAATTATAAATAATCCTGACATGATGGACCAGACATTGATTTTTTTTTCCTGGAGCTTCTACAATTAACCTTGATGAGAAATTATTTTTTATTTGATGGTCATTTTTATATCAAAACCCATGGATGTGCTATGGGATCTTTTGCCACACCGGCTTGTGCTGATAGCTTTATGTTTGGTGTAGAAAGATATATTTTTCTAAGCAATACTGAGTTTTATAGATACATTAAATTCTACACTAGATACATTGAGAATGCCTTCATGTTGTGGACGGGTACTAAGGAACTGTTCCTTGACAAGATGAAATTCATCAATGTACAAGATCCGAACATAAAATTTACTTTTGATAATTACTCGAATCGTACATTATTTAGATGTGTCTATAGAACTCTCAGAAAGTTGTCTTAAAACTTCAGTTTATCAAAAGCCAACAGACTGTAATAATTATTATCCTCTAGTCATCATCCATTTTCGCTAATTAAGGGTGTCTTGTATTTTCAGTATTTGAGGGTACACAGAATTTGTAGTGATCCTCTAGAAGAGTGTAAATAAGTGGTATTAATGACAGAAATAGGTTATTCTTTAAAGTTACTGAAACAGGCCACAACAAAAGCTTTGTCAGTACCTAGAGCTGATACTTGCATAGTGTCCCTAAAGCTATGACCAAGAAATTGGTTTGAGTGAATAGGCTTTCTTCGAGATATAACTTATAGTGCGTACACATGGGACGATCAGTCAGCGGTCAGCAATAACGATATCGTTGACTGATCTCTCTGCACCTTCCCGGTGTGCTGGATGGATCAACGATCGCGGATCTTTACTGTATGTAACCTAGACGATATCGTCCAGGTTGGCCTGCATGCACGACTGATAGACGATATCGTTATCGTCCATACGTGCCCGTGCATCGCTGGTCGTTTGAAGGCACAAAAAAATTTACGATAACGATATGAACGATATAATTCACTAAAATTGGACCGTGTGTATGCACCATAATACCGCTTAAAGTATGTGGTCTCTGTTAAATAATTATATAGGACTGCCTCTTTTGCGGGAAGTATCCCTCTTAGCTTGCTATATACGCGGGAGGAATCTGAGGGACTGGTTAGTCTGCGCAGATATTACAGGATTTAGCCAAGAAAAAAATAAACACTTTCTTACAAACAAACCAGGTAATTATAAGTGTCTAGGGTGCACCACATATAGTTTCTTAGAAACTGGTGATTCCTTTGTGCACCCCCACTCCGGTAAATAGTATAAACCTAGACATGTGGTAAATTGTACTAGTCTATTTATTGTCTATTATATCAGATGTCCTTGTGGACTCTTATAAGTAGGGAAAACTACACGCACATTTCGTGAACATATGGCCCTACATCGGTCAGCTATTCGGAAAGCTTTTGAGGAGCCGTAGAGCAACTGGTGGCTAGACACTTTAAAGAATGCAGGCATATTCTCGTGACACTACGTTATAAAATGATAGATTGTATTCCAGAAGACATCACACGGGGTGATAGGTCTAAAAGGTTACTTCAAACAGAAGCACCGTTTAAACACAGTGCAACCAAATGGGTTAAACGAATCCCTGCCATTAAAATGTTTTTGTTTTTCTTATAATTTTTTTATCTAATTCGGCATTGATATATATTTAGCTTAGTGGTTTAAGTGGACCCTTGATTTATTTGTATATATGGATTCAAGTTTATGCACGATGGTGATATGCTAATTACCGTATTCCGCTATTTGGCTTGTGTACATCTTTTTAATATGTGAATAGATACTTGGTTGGTGATAGATAATTTCACTATTTTGTTTATTTATTGCTATAGTTCCTGGCTCCGGTTACTGATGTCACACCCGCTGCGACGTGCGTCGCAATGGTGTCAAACGCCAGCATCGAGAATCATAGTTACCACCACTTGTGGTGATTGCTTCTGTTATATAAGTAGGTGATAATTTTTTGTATATTATTCCTGATGAAAGTTATTAAAGACTGAAACATTGAATAGATGTATGAGGTTTTTGGTGATACTGGTATTACTGGTGATATGTATTTTGGAGTGCCGCTGCCTCTCCCTTTTTGATAATAATATTGTTCATTATATACAAGCACTTCATATAATTTTTTTGGGGGTGGATAATCTCTTTAAAGGTTCTTGTCTGCACAGTTACTGCTGGAAACATTCAGTAGATTACCCTGGTGCATTATTAATCCAGTGAAATAATTATTACAGATATTAAAAGTAAGAAAAATATTGTATTTGTTTTTGTACATACTTGAGCCAAGTCAGCTCGAGTTATTAAATCAGATGCTGTAAACATCTATATAATAATTAATGTTGACCTGTCCTGTCTCATTTATGAGCAGTGGGAATAGGGTCACCCACAACCAATGGCTCCCCACCACAGCGAACTAGACAGGATAGACCCGGAGAAAAGAACACTGCTGCAGCTTAACACAGAGTAAGTATAGTGGGACGTGGTTAGGGTGACCCAGTATAATACCAATTTCTACTTCAGGGTCCATAGGGTATCCACAGGATACCTTGGGGTATAGGTGTGACGTCAGTCGCAGGGCACCAAAGAGTTAAGCTTTCAGCCTCCCAGGATGCACTAGGTCCCCCTCCTATACCCCGCCCCCGGGCCAAGGCACCTCAGTTTAGTTTGGTGCCCGGCCGGAGTCGGGTGCACCTGTTGGAGTGGGGGCTAGAAGAGCCCCTGAAGCTTATTCTTCATGCAGCTGTGGCTGCACAACTGGATGAACAGCATGGACAGTCAGTCCTGACGTCCATGCTGTCTTCCCTACACCCCGCCGGTACCAGAACGCCGGTACTGATCCGGGGATGCTGGTGGGCGTCTGGGGTCACAGCTAGCGGTGACCCCAGATGCTCCGGACCATGGCCGGATTCAAGGGGGACAGAGGTAAGCAGCGGGGTCCCGCGGTGGGTCCCCGCTGATCACATGGTCCTAAGTCCCCAGGCAGGGGGCTCCCTGGGGACTGGCTGCAGCGTGGAGCCAGGCGACCAACCTGCGCTTCCACTACCCCCTGGGACAGCGGACCGCAGCAGAGCGGTAGCGCTGCGGCGTCCCAGGGGTTAAATGCATGCCAGGGGAGCGCGCCTTCCCTGTCTCACAGCCGGCGCCTCCCCCGCTGCACACAGCCCTCTCTGCATGCTGCCGACTGGTCCTGTGGCAACGCTCCTCCCCCAGGCCAGCCTCCTCTCTGCTCCTCGGCGGCCATCTTCTCCAGAACGCATGGTGAACGCTGCTGGAAGCGCTGGACGGAAGCATCGTGGTCTGGGTCCCCCCGCATACCTCTCCTCCGCTGTGGTCAGGTCTGTGTATGCAGCGCTGTGTCCTACCAGGCCCTGTGTCTGTGTAGTTGAGTGATCAGCGCTGTTAGTGCAGGAATTGTTATTTTTCTGCATTGTATGTGACTGTGCTAGCGCTGCTGCCTGTAATCTTTTCTTCTCTAAACTGTCAGCTTTATTACTGTCCCTGTTCTTTCTGCTAAAGCCCTTGCGGTGCGGTGCTGCAGGGTGGTCTCTCGCCTATTTAATACTTAATTGGTGAGAGAGGTCACATACGTGGTGCCATCATGTCTGAAAGTGATTTTCCCCTCCGGCTACAGTGTACCACGTGCAAAGTACCGTTAGCGGAGGGGGAGGGTAGCGCGGAGGGCCTTTGCCGGCAGTGTTTGTCCATGGCGCGGCCTATTACGGTTACAGCACCGGTACAGGAGCCGCCCTGGGCTTGTTTCGCTCAGGCGTTAACAGCTTTAGTGGGCCAGTTAGCTCCGCAGCCCGCGTTTACTCCGATGGGTTTGTCCCAGCAGTCAGTGGTGTCGTCACCCATGCAGGGGTTCCCACGACAATTGGTGGTACCCCACAGTCTCCCTATTTCCCCGCTCCCGGGTTCTCAGGAGCCAGCGTGGGTTAACTCCCTGACGAGTTCTGTACAGCACTTGTTGGATGTGTTGCAAGGGGAGTCTGTGATGCGGTCTCATAAAAGGCCGGTGGCGTCTCTGTCCGCTCCTTATGAGGATGACGAAGGGACGTCTGATGATGGGGAGATTCTAGATCCTTACGATCAGGAACCTCTCCATACTAAGGACGCTGATGCTAAGTCCAAAGTATATATTCCTGGACTTATTCGGGCGGTCCGCACAGCCTTGGTGATTGAGGACGAAGTTCCCCCAGCGGCTAAATCTAAGTATGCCTTTTTCAAAGATGTGAAGGGCGATGCCACAGTCTTTCCTCTTTCGGGTCAGTTGGTGGACCATTTAGAGGAGGCGTGGAAACAACCTGGCAAAAGATACCAGCCGCAGAGACGCCTGGCGGTGGCTTATCCGTTCGCGGATAATTATTTTGCGAAGTGGGAATCCCCTCCACAGGTGGATTCTCACGTGACCCGTCTTGTCCGTAGTGCCACATTGCCGATGCCATCCATGTCCTCCCTTAAGGATGCTACGGACCGCAAGGTAGAAATCTGCCTGAAGTCCGCTTATTCCCTTGCAGGGGGGGCAGCACGGCCGGCTATGGCCATTTGCTGGGTTGCCAGAGCGATGGAGCGCTGGGCGGATTCATTAGAGGCTTCTTTTGAATCCGACTGTCCGGCCGATCAGGCGGAGTTGATTGGCAATCTCCGTGATTCGGCCACCTACATCAACGAGGCGGCTCTAGACATTAGTACTCTGGTGTCTAGAATTTCTTCAGCAGCGGTAGCTGCTCGTCGCACCTTGTGGCTGCGATCCTGGAAGGCGGACGCAGATTCCAAGAAAGGTCTGGAAGCGTTGCCGTTTACCGGAGAAGTTCTCTTCGGTCCGGATCTGGATAAGATTGTGGCCACGCTGGCGGCAGCCAAATCTGCCTGTCTCCCGTCGGCCGCTGCTCCTTCTGGTTCGGGACCATCGTCCTTTCGGTCATCTAGGGCCCAGGGCAGGCCCAAACCACAGTCGTTTCCTCGACAGGCTGGCCCTAAGAAATCGGTCAAGCCCCGGAAGCAGGCATGGAGTACCAGACGTCCGGCCCCCAAGCCAGATGACAAGCCTGCGGCCTGACGGTCCGGGCCTCCCTTTGGGGGATCCCAGGGTGGGAGGCCGCCTGCTACAGTTCGCCCAGTGTTGGTCGACCACTACGACAGACACTTGGGTTCTGGAGGTGGTTTCCCACGGATACGCCCTCTCCTTCCGGCACAGACCCCCGGCTCGCTTCTTCACCACGGGTCTCCCATCAGACCGGAACAAGGCTACGGAGCTGCGGAAGGTATTGCACACTATGCTCCAGGCTGGAGTTAAAGTGGCGGTTCCATTCTCCCAGAGGGGCCAGGGTTTCTATTCAAATCTATTTTTGGTACAGAAACCCAATGGGTCATATCGTCCGATTCTCAACCTCAAAGCACTCAACAAGTCTTTGCGGGTCCCGAAGTTTCGGATGGAGACCCTACGGTCCATCATTCTGGCGCTGGAACCTGGGGACTACTTGGTGTCATTGGACATACAGGACGCTTACCTGCATGTCCCTATTCTTTGGCGCCATCAACAGTTCCTCAGGTTTGCAATCAGCAGCGACCACTTCCAGTTTCGGGCGTTACCTTTTGGCCTGGCAACAGCACCACGTGTTTTCACCAAGGTGATGGCGGTCATGGCGGCTTCTCTGCGGCTGCAGGGAGTCCGCATGTTGCCGTATTTGGACGACCTGTTATTGGTGGCAGGATCTCCAGAGCTCCTGTTACGCCACTTGGACCTGACCATTGCACTGCTGCAACGGCACGGCTAGCTAATCAACTGGCAGAAGTCCACTCTAATCCCGTCTCGGAGGATTCTGCATCTTGGAGCCTTATTGGACTCGGGACAGCAAAGGATCTTCGTGACGGAGGACAAGATCTCTGCTTTACAGTCAAGGGTGCGCAGTTGTCTGCACAGCCGCCGGGTGTCCTTACACTCGGCGATGAGGTTACTGGGCTCCATGGTGTCGGTGTTCGACATGGTGGAATACGCCCAGTTTCACTCCAGACCTCTGCAGCACCTGATCCTGTCCAAGTGGAACGGGCTGACTCAGTCTCTGAAGTCCCAGACGATTGTGCTCACCCAGGAGGTTCGCCTGTCCCTTACGTGGTGGTTACAGACGACCCACCTCAACAAGGGACGTCCGTTCTGGGTTCCAAATTGGGTCCTGTTGACAACGGACGCCAGTCTTCGGGGCTGGGGAGCAGTTTCGGGTCCACACTTGTTCCAGGGCAGGTGGACGCCGACAGAAGCAGAGCTTCCAATAAATATCTTGGAACTCCGTGCGGTCTTCAATGCTCTCCAGCAGGCACAGCGGTTTCTCCAGGGTCGCCCGGTGCAGGTCCAGTCGGACAATGCTACCACCGTGGCCTACATAAACAGGCAAGGAGGAACTCGCAGTCGGGCGGCTCTCGTAGAGGTCTCTCGGATCCTGGTTTGGGCGGAGCGCAATCTTCCGGCCATATCAGCGGTCTTCATCCCGGGAGTGCTCAATTGGGAGGCGGACTTTCTAAGTCGCCAGGACGTTCATCCGGGGGAATGGTCCCTGCACCCGGACGTTTTTCAACTACTGGTGGACAGGTGGGGTCTTCCAGAAATCGACCTCATGGCGTCCCGGCACAACAACAAGTTGCCTGAGTACGGGTCTCGCACAAGAGACGAATGGGCGTCTCTGGTGGATGCTCTGTCCGTCCGGTGGACGTTCCGGTTCGCATACCTGTTCCCTCCGGTCTCCCTTCTTCCACGGGTAATCCGGAAATTCAAACAGGAAGGAGGGACGCTCCTGTTGATAGCTCCCGCGTGGCCCAGACGGCACTGGTTCTCAGACCTTCAGGGTCTGTCCGTGGACATTCCTCTGCGGTTGCCGCTACGACCGGACCTTCTGTCTCAGGGTCCTTGCCTTCACCCGGACCTGACTCGGCTGTCTTTGACGGCGTGGCTGTTGAGACGGCCATGCTGAGGTCCCGGGGGTTTTCCAGCTCTGTGGTGCGTACCATGTTACGAGCTCGGAAACCGTCTTCCGCGAGGATATACCATCGCGTGTGGCATACGTTCTTCCAGTGGTGTCGACCGAGAGGTTATGCACCGCGGGAGTTTCGTCTGTCTCGGATTCTTGCCTTCCTGCAAGCGGGACTAGATCATGGGCTTCGCCTTGCTTCTTTGAAGGTACAGGTTTCGGCCCTATCTGTCTGGTTTCACCGTAGGATTGCTACAATCCCGGATGTGCGCACCTTTATGCAGGGTGTTCTCCGCATTCAGCCGCCCTTTGTTCCACCTGTGGCGCCTTGGGATTTGGCTGTGGTCCTGAGGGCTCTCCAAGGACCGCCGTTTGAACCACTGGGCTCAGTGGATCTTAAATGGCTAACAGCTAAGACTGTTTTCCTTCTGGCCATTGCTTCGGCCAGACGTGTTTCTGAGTTAGGGGCTCTTTCTTGTAGACCCCCTTTCTTGGTTTTTTATGGGAACAGGGCAGTGCTCCGCACTCGGCCCGAGTTTCTTCCCAAAGTTGTTTCCCAGTTTCATATTAACGAGGAAATAGTTGTTCCGGCCTTTAACTCACCGGGTCTTTCCGTGGGTGAGGCCTCTTTGGATGTTGTGCGGGCCTTAAGGACTTATGTTGACCGCACTTCTTCGTTTAGGAAGTCGGACGCTTTGTTTGTCCTCTTTGGCTTCCGTAAAAAGGGTTGGCCTGCTTCAAAGCAAACTTTGGCAGCCTGGATCCGTATGGCTATTTCTGAAGCTTATCTTCATGAAGGCCTACCGGTCCCTCCTTCTCTGAAGGCTCATTCCACTAGGTCTGTGGGTCCTTCGTGGGCAGCTCGACGTGGTGCCTCGGCAGTTCAGATCTGCAAGGCTGCTACGTGGTCTTCTGTCCATACCTTTGTGAGGTATTACAGGTTTGACACCTTCGCCTCTCAGGATGCTTCCTTCGGGCGGCGGATTCTCCTTTCTGCACAGGAGCGTCCCCACCCTTAAAGGATACTGCTTTGGGACATCCCCAAGGTATCCTGTGGATACCCTATGGACCCTGAAGTAGAAAATATGAGATATGGTAAGAACTTACCCTTGTTATCTCTATTTCTACGAAGTCCATAGGGTTCCACAGGACTCCCGCCCTGTCGCACCTGTGCTGCAGATGGGCTTTGCTCTGGTCACCGGTTTTCCGTCTCCCTCTGGTGAGAATGTGATTCTTGTATGTGTCCAGATCTTTGTTCTCTCTCTTCCTTCTCCTCCTCCGGCCTATGGCTTGGTAACTAACTGAGGTGCCTTGGCCCGGGGGCGGGGTATAGGAGGGGGACCTAGTGCATCCTGGGAGGCTGAAAGCTTAACTCTTTGGTGCCCTGCGACTGACGTCACACCTATACCCCAAGGTATCCTGTGGAACCCTATGGACTTCGTAGAAATAGAGATAACAAGGGTAAGTTCTTACCATATCTCATATTTTATATATTTTATATATATTTGCAGTTTCCCCATAGATATATTATGGCCTACAAATATAATATGAATTTGAAAAACTTAATTATAAACCCAACTTTACCTAACTTACAATAACGTAACCATATTAGGCAATTAAAGGGGAGTCCATCTGACCTACTTTCTTAGGAACTACTTGCCAAACATCACCATTTATCTTTTCTAGACAAAATGTAGAGTACCACCTTTTTAAATACAGACGTACAGTACCACACATCAAATTGTCTTCTAACATTCCAGGTGAATTCACTTTTCTTACACTTTAGAGAAACACATTGCATTGGGGTAAGTATGTAAGTAGCATACTGAAAAGAATAGAAATTCTCATCAACACATCTTTCTGCCATACAATGATGGGTGGGGACTCTGCAAAAGTGTGTTTCAACACTGATCTGGTAAATTGTAGAAGGTAAGCTCATTGCATAGAGGAACTAGACCTGCAGAAGGGAAACTCATGCTTATAGTTTCCCTGCTGTATGGAAAACCACTCTAGTGTGCATAACTTTGGGATTGGTTGGGGATTTGGCTTGCATGCTGCTCGTTCTTTAACCGATCTGAGTTAGTGCACACATTTTGCGGTTCATAAATGACTTCTTCTACCTACATACAGTATAAGCAAAATACCACATCTCACAGGTCTGCGAATTACAGTATATCTGGAGGAAAATGTTTGTAATCTTAGATAGGTATTTCATAACAAGGTATCGTAGGAATGTCAAATCAAGGACAATGGTAAAATGATACATTACTCACTGATAAATGACAGCAGTCAATAAAACTACTGTCATAACATTCTGTCTGTCTCCCCACGTTCTCCTCACTCACTGCTGCCAGCCTTCCATGTTCTTGCACTGTGTGCAGTAAATTTGTGTATGAAAGTTACACAGATGCACATACTATAGATCACTTTCTATGTTTAAACTGGAGCCACAGAATCCAGCACACTACATTCTAGGGGCTCAAATAGTTTTCAGTGTCAGCAACCTAGGCAGAGATCTCATTTTCATTATAAGACACTACAACATTTTCTTCACCCATGCTGCAAGCAGGGAGGAGTATTCTGCTTGTGAATGCAGTGAAATGCTGCCAGGGGTCCCTAAATCACAAGGCTATTGCTCTATTCAAAGGAAAACCCTGCTGGACCCACAGAGATGACAAAAATACCAAAAGGTTCCAATCTTGTATATTGACCTGACTTCACAGCCCAGGATAGGGTACAGTAAGGGGCTGGTAGCCTCTGGGAAACTTATGTTTTCCCACCTCTAGTGGGAGACAGCCAGGCTGCTTAGCACTGCAACTAGTTAAAGATTTTTTTTTTTTTCTGAGGGGAAGATGTATGATATTTCTGTATTTATTTATTTATATTTCACTGCAGACAACCTGCAAATCATTACTCACAGAATGCAGATACCTCATCGACAACTCATACATTTACAATTACTGAATAGCAAACCATGCAGTAATTTATGGAATTGCAAATTAAACCCATGAATGGATAAAGGTGCCTACACACCATACTTGCCTACTTTTGAAAAAGCTTTACAGGGAGATTGTGAAAGCAGCACCTATGAGCACGGCGGTAAAGTGGGCGTGTACTGCTACATCTGAGAGGCGTGTAATAAAATTGATTAACATCCACATGTAAATGAGCCCCGAAGCTTTATTATGATCTACTTGTTGATGAAAACACACTGATACTTCTCAGAAAATACATGTAGCTATAGGGATCATTGTGCCTTATAACCAATG
Organism: Taudactylus pleione; assembly: GCA_031769625.1. Classification (NCBI taxonomy): domain Eukaryota; kingdom Metazoa; phylum Chordata; class Amphibia; order Anura; family Myobatrachidae; genus Taudactylus; species Taudactylus pleione. The sequence goes on along the minus strand of JAUIMM010000009.1, from coordinate 15,348,064 downwards.
CAGGGAAATTATACTAATGAACCCATTTGAATGTATATATCTCTGTTTTTCTTTTATATAACAGTGTCATAATGGGGGTAAGGTGAAATGAGAGAGATAGGTAGACTCTTCAGGGAGACAGGGAGATTGCTGCTATTTCAGGGAGTCTCCCTGACAATGAGGGAGAGTTGGCAAGTATGCTACACACTAGGCGATATTTTACACGATCCGCCTGATTCCGATGCATCGGAACGTGAAATAGTTTAAAATATGTCCAAATCGTGAGTGTCCATCGTGACTGCTTGTTAAGTGAAGGCACATCACAGACAGACAAACGTCTGCACGATTACAAAGTCGGAATCATGCAGTCTTTTGCCTGTCGTCTAGTGGATGTGCGCCTTTAGTCACGATGCACTGGAATAGTTAGGATGCACGATAGATCGTGGGTCAGTTTGGACACTTTTTAATACCAAATCGTTCCCATGACTGCCAATGGAGATATCAGACACAATATCGCATCGTGACCACATCGCCTAGTGTGTAGGCACCTTTAGTGGTAAAAGTTAAGATCATTAATGGATAAATTATGGCATGAGCAACACGAAGACAGCAGAACTGACTAACAGTAAAAGACAATATGATGTGTATTACATTTGTATTTTTATTGCATTTGACCTTTATTAGCTTTGGTGAGCAGGGTCATCTCACCTTTTGTTTAATTGTTTTTAATGGTATTTACTAGTCCTTGCTTGCTCAATTTGATTTTCTCCCTCTGACTGTACAGTAATATATACTTTATGTAAGTTGGTGCTCCACAATAACATAATAATAATGGCATCAGTTCTTAATTGTTGAAGGGTATCTCAGTACCTATTTTCCTGGAAACATTATGATGTATTGAATTGGAATATTTAATTGTTGAAGGGTACAGTTAGGAGGAGGTGGTCTGTGTACCCAATCTTGAATGCTAAAGAGACCAATCTCACTTTGCATCAGGTTTTCTAATACCTTTAGAACTCTGTATCCCTGTACACCAAGAGAATCTTGGTTGATAGCGATCACCTCTTGGTTCTGGAGGAGAGCTTTGGACTCTGGACTGATATCACGCAAATCATTAGACATTAGTAAAGGTGCAGCCATAATCGACCATAGAGCCATCTGGGTGACCTGCTGATCCCAACTCAAGCCAAAATTACCTATGACAAGCTGAGACAAAATTTTGAACCATTATAATGAAGTATAAGGTTTCAATAACACAGAAAATAAAAAATAAGGGTGTGGATCAAGGATTCTAAAATTAGTTATGCTGGCCATACACACTACAATTATCGGGACGATCCGCCCGATATCGGCGGATCGCCGCGATAATTGTAGCGTGTGGGGGGGGCGACCGAGGGTTAAATATTGCTCGGTCGGGCATGCTGGATTGTCCAGCATGCCCGTCCGATGCAATATTTACCCTGTAACTGTCGGCCGCATCAGGCAGTGTATGCCCAGCGCGGCCGACAGACAGAAATTTCCTGTGTTCCTTCCTACGGAAGGAACAGGCAAATGTCTCCTCCCCCAGGGGCGGAGCGCGGATGTCGGGCTATACACTGTGAGATTTCTCTCACAGTGTATGCCGCGGACATCTGCGGCTGGCAGCCGGCCAGATAAATTGTCTGTCTGACAGGCATTTTATCTGGCAGTGTACGCCCAGCATAAGTTTAGGCCAGAGAATTACAAATTAGTACAAATAGGGATATTTATGAAAATGATTTTAGCAGAAGAACTGCACTGTAAAGTTATATGTTTCTTTTATTTTTATAAACTGCACAATTAGTTTAGGTAGCATAGTGGATAGCATTGCTAATTGATAGCAATACAATCTTGAGTTCTATTACCGACTATCTGTGTGGAGTTTGCATGTTCTCATTGTGTTTGCATGGGTTTTCTCTAAGTGCTCCACTTTTTCCTACACTACAAAAATATACTGGAAGGTTAATTGCCTTCTGACTAAAATAACTAATTAGCAAATGCACACATTACACATGTCTTACTCACCATATCTGGGTCATTCCATGCTCCCGGACCAGCTACAAGAACCAATTCATCTTGCAAAGCGGAGGTAAAATCTATCACAGATTTTACACTTACCCAAGAGTCTTCAATATCATCAAAGTTTCTCCATGAGTTGCAATATTTGGAAACTTCTGAATAGTTGACCTACAAATGGTAAATGGTGCAAGAGTAAATCAAATAATGAAACTAGGACTTTTTACAGACTTTCCTGAAAACTAGTGAACCACGTCCTACAATTTTTTTCTGCATGTGACTATTGCAGGAACACACTTTAATAAAAAAAAAAAATAAACACCACATATCGGGGAACAGTTATGAAAATGAATACAACTTATAGAAACCATATTATCAGTTATAGGTTGCAAAAAGAAGTCAAATGTCTTTTCAGCTCAGTTACCTCTGCACCAGTTTTCAAAGACAATCTTACCTAGTACTGTATGTCTTTTCTATCATAGGAAATCATTCAGACCTGCTCCTAGGATGCTATCGCTCGTAGCTGGCCGATATTTGTATTCTGCGCATGCGTATGCATCACAAAGCGCATGCACGAACCACTGCGTCAGACCGGGAAACGCTTGATCGCCCAGCATAAACAGCCCAGTTGAATGAATGACAGAAGAGGCCATTTGTGGGAAGTAACAGGGGCAGGCCACTAGAAACGGGGGAGTTGAGGTACGAATGCAGGCGTGCCTGTGTGTTTTAATGCCGTTTCATAGGCGTGCATAATTAACAGGCAGCGTCATTGTACACGTCAGCTTGCAGCCAGGTATAGTCAACCTCAAGTACTGCGAGCACATTCGATGGTGCTCGATGTACCAATGTTTTCAGGCTCTTTCAGGAGATGACGTGCGCAAGTGGGCATCTTATGAATGGCTGGTGGGCGTCTGCATACACAAAGTGATCGCTCGCCAAGACATAGTGGGCGTGCAAATGCCTTGCTGGGCGTGCGCTGGATTTGCATACGCTGGAAGCGAGCGATCGCATCTAGCGAGCAGGTCTGAATCAGGGGCCTGATTCAGACCCACTCGCGAGCGGCTGACCGCTCGCAAGTGGGTCGATGGTGTGCACTGCGCATGCGCACGACGGAGGGAGCTCCGTCGTGCGCATGCGCGAGACGCGACGAGCGAAGGACTTTCCTTCGCTCGTTGTGTCTGATCAAAGGGGGCGTGCTGTCGATGTTGATTGACAGCAGGCCCCCTTTGGTGGGCGTGCCTCCCAGACGGTGGCGTTCCCAAGGGAACGCCTACCGTCAGAAGCCGGCCCCACTGACATCACTAGTGATGTCAGTGGGAGTGATTTTGGCTCTGATAGAGCCAAAATCACTCCGGGCCTTGCGGTTGAGAAACTCAACCGCAGGCTTCGGCTCGCGGTGGCGATGGTCAAGACCATCGCGACCATCAACCTGCACGCTCGTATAGGCTGTGGGTGGTGACCCACAGCTATACGAGCGTCCAGGAGGACGCTCCATAATTATGGAGGTGGGCCCTGATTCAGAGCAAGCACTCTGGTCAGAGCGTCCGGCTCTGAATCAGGGCCCAGGTCCATAGTGTACTCCCTTCAAAATGACACATGCAGAAGAAATCTACAGTAATGTTTCACCCTCACACTCAAACTATAGAACATAAAAGATTGTTATGTAAGGTGAGAAATAATTGTAAGGTCTTACTTTGCGTCTATAATTGTTGTTTAGTGCTCTATATTCTAGAACTAGATGATGTCCCCGGTGGTACCTGGGTTTTTTCCTACTCTTTCTGCCTGTTTCTCTATTTCCTCCTTTTTCTCTTCAGCGCCCACCCTGCTTCTTTTCTCCACCTATTTTTCCATCTTTCATTTCCCCATTATCTGTTTGTTTCTCTTATAAGCACTTGATTTAGTTTCTTTATTTTAACATTGCCTACAGATGTGTTCTCATACACTATTGCTGCAGTCGCGCCAAACAGCCCTTCACAGCACATACACTAAAAGAGAAAGAAAGAAGACTTTTTTTTTAGGTTCACTGTTATAGAAGTAATGCCATAATAAAATATAACTTTTAATGAATATATTAAAAAACGTGTGTGTGTGTGTGTATATATATATATATATATATATATATATATACACATATATATATATATATACACACACACACACATACATACGTGCATATAACCTGTGACTGAAAATTCTATTTAATAAAAATAAAATGAATAAATTGGCTGTTACATATATTAGTGATGTGATTACGTTATACTGATGCAGTCTGGTTATATAGTGTAGTCACTAACTGTAACAGTATTGGTTCTAGTTGTACATAGCAACACTATAATCCAAACATCGATTTAGGCAAAATAATTTAATTATGAAGTTATTTAAAACATAATGTGGAGCTCTTGAGATGGTAATTTGCAAATATAAATACAAATTAGATCCTTAACCAAATGACGTGGTACCTATTAGCCATAGGCGAAACTGGGGGGTGGTCCAGTGGTGCACAGGACCACCCATTAGCCCAGTTTGCTTAAAAAAAAAAAAAAGCCACCGGGTAAGCTGCTGCAGCTCTTCCCAAAAGCAGCAAAACAACGGAGCAGCAGGTAAGTGCTGGCGACTGCAGGTGGTGGGGGGGGGGAATTGGAGCTTTGCACGGTGCTAAGAGGGGAGGGGGCATTGGAACTGTGCACAGTGCTAAGGGGGGAGGTGGAGTTGGAGCTGTGCACAGTGCTAAGGAGGGATGGATTGGAGCTGTGCACAGTGCTTGCAGGGGGGAGCTGACTGCACAGGGGGCTAGGGAGGAAGGTTGGAGCTAACTGCACACAGCTGGGGGGGATTGGAGCTGACTACACGGGGGGGTTTGGAGCTTACTGCACAATGGGCTGGGGGGTATGTTTGGAACTGACTGCACAGGGCTGTGGGGGATTGGAGATGACTGCACAGGGGGCTGGGGGGATAGGTTGTAGCTAACTGCAAAGGGCTGTGGGGGTTGGAGTTAACACAGGGCTGGGGTGACACGGGTTGGGGAATGACGCTGACGCACACTGTGGCTGGGGGAATGGGGCAGAGAGACGCACACTGGGGCCGGGGGAATGGGGCTGAGAGACGCACAGTGGGGCTGAGAGACGCACACTGGGGTCGGGGAAATGGGGTATAGAGACACTGGGGCAGAGACACACACTGGGGTCGGGGAAATGTGGCTTAGAGACACACTGGGGCAGAGAGACACACACTGGGGTTGGGGCAATGGGGCTGAGAGATGCACACTGGGGTTGAGGAAATGGGGCTTAGAGACACACTGGGGCAGAGATATACACACACACAAGTTGGGGCAATGGGGCTGAGAAACACTGGGTCAGAGAGACTCACTAGTGCTGAGAGATGCACACTGGGGCAGGAGAAATGGGGCTTAGACGCACACTGGGGTTAGAATGGGGCTGAGAGACACACTGGGTCAGAGAGACGCAAACTAGTGCTGAGAGATGCACACTAGGGCAGGGGGAATGGGGCTTAGATACACACGGGCAGAGAGACGCACACTGGGGGAATGGGGCTGAGAGATGCACACTGGGGCCGGAGAAATGGGGCTCAGACACACTGGGACGCACACTGGGGTCAGGGCAATGGGGCTGAGAGACACACTGGGGCAGAGCGATGCACACTGGGGCTGAGAGGTGCACACTGGGGTCGGAGGAATGGGGCATAGAGACGCACACTGGGGCCAGGGGAATGGGGCTGAGAGATGCACACTGGGGCCGGGGGAATGGGGCATAGAGAGGCACAATGGGGCTGAGAGATTCACACTGGGGCCGGGGGAATGGGGCTGACAGACGCACACTGGGGCCGGGGGAATGGGGCTGAGAGATACACTGGGGCAATGAGACGCACACTGGGGTTGGGGAAATGGGGCTTAGAGACACACTGGGGTTAGGGAAATGGGACTTAGAGACACACTGGGGTTGGGGGAATGGGGCTGAGAGACACACTGGGGCCATAGAAATGGGGCTTAGAGACACACTGGGACGCACACTGGGGTCGGGGCAATGGGGCTGAGAGACCACACTGGGGTCGGGGGAATGGGGCTGAAAGACACACTGGGCTCGGGGGAATGGGGCAAAGGCATACACTGGGTCCGGGGGAATGGGACTGAGAGATGCACACTGGGGCCGGGGGAATGGGGATGAAAGATACACTGGGGCAGAGTGACGCACACTGGGGCAGGGGGAATGGGGCTGAGAGATGCACACTGGGGCCGGGGGAATGGTGCTGAGACTCACTGGAGCAGAGTGATGCACACTGGGGTCAGGGGGAATGGGGCTGAGAGATGCACACTGGGGCTGGCGTAATGGGGCTGAGAGATACACACTGGGGTCAGTTGAATGGAGCAGAGAGACGCACACTGAGGCTGGTGGAATAAGGCTGAGAGCCACAGGTGGGCTTGAGGATGGAGAGACACAGGGTGTCCTGGGGATGGAGAGAGACAAGGGGGCCTGGAGATAGAGAGACATGGAGGCCTGGAGATAGAGACACAGAGAGTCTAGAGAACCACAGAGGGGCCTGGGGATGGAGACATTGGGGGATCTGGAGTAACAGGGGAGCCTGGAGAGACACAGAAGTTTGATCAGGGAATTTTAAATTTTTCCTGCACAAAAGCTTCTGTTACTACAGTATACATTATCTGGTTATGATGATGGCATGGGTTATATTTTTACGTAAACAGGCATCTTCCAGACAATATGATCTCCTACATGAATAGTGAATACCGGCTGAAGACGCTGCCCAGTGAGACTCAAATTCCTCAGAGGTTTCCCTTTGCAGAGAAACCACCATATAGGTAAGAAAAGACTTTCAAACTGACTGGGGTCCCAAAACCCACCTAGGGGTGACACCAAGGTGACAGGAGCCGGATGCTGCACTGTAGCATTAAGTGCAGCACTCGGCTCCTGATAGTGTGAGGGAGCTGATACTGCACAGTGCTCACCCGTACTTCTTCCACACACCAGACCACTGGGGTTCGGGCTGCGAGGCCATTCTTTCTTCTCAAGTGACCATGCCCCCTGTTCACAAGGCCACGCCCTTTTTTTGGCGGCGCGCAGAGTAGACGAGCGCACAACATGCCTCCCTACACCAGGTGACACCATGGGGATGGACTCCACTGGTGACTGGTGTTTTTTTTCCAATATCTGACATGGTGCTAAAACTGGGACCACCCATTACCAGATCTTTAGTTTAGCCTATGCTATTAGCCAAGTATAAGGTAGGGTTAGATTATAAAATTAGCTCCTTAATCAAATGTTGAACAAAGATTCAAATGTAATATCAACATATAGGTGACTGTATAACTCAATATCTGAATTCTTGCTAAGCCGGATGAAAGTTAAAAAAAAAGTAGAAAGTACTGTAGGAACCAGAGTGTATGCATGACCTACCAGTTTATACTGCCTCCTTGTATTCCTGGGGCAGTAAACAGATAGGAGCAAGGTAGTCTGTCCCTACATTTGGAGAATAGAAAGTCAGATGGATCTGGTTTTGGGGTCCGAATTAAGAGTCCATCTGGAAATAAGAATAAAATAGAAGTCTGTGTGTGTGCAGATATTGTGATTCCCATTAACTCATTGTTAGCTCCCGTAGTCCACCACGCATAGACCAGTACACATACAGTGAAATCGCGCGGCAAATCAGACCCTATAATAGGTATTACTTAAGTTAATTAAAGATCTAATCCTACATTATACTTGACTAATACTGTAGGTACCATGTCATTTGATTAAGGATCTAATTTTTTGTCTCAAGAGCTCTACCCGTTTTAATGACGATATATAAGGCTATATTATATGTTAAATATCTTCATAATTAAATTATTTTGCCTAAATCGATATATTTTGATTACTGTATAATGTTGCTGTGTACAACTGGAATCACTACTGTTACAGCAGGTGGCTACGAGTATATGGAGTATGGGGGTGATTCATCTTCGGACGCAAATCTTATCTGCAAATGCAGCAGGAGGCGTATGACAACCCCTGCTGTATTTGCGATCCCAGCACTGCGACCCAGGTTTCAGGCTGGGATCATGGTGGACGGTGCTGGGCCACCAGCCAGCTGAGTAAGCCTGGCTGTCCGGCTTGCGAGGCCGGGAAACTGCGTCTGTCGACGCAGTCCCTGGTCTTGCCAGTCCCAGAAAACGGGATGGACACATCCCCATTTCCAGGAAACACCGCCCCCGCACCGGCCCTTATATGCCTCTGACTGTCAATCAGGCAGATGCATTGAAGGAGCTGCATGGAATTATGCAGGACCCATTCTGCATACACGCAGAATGGGTCCTGCGCACGTGCATATTCTCCGATAATCGGAATCTGAATTTAGCATTGCACGCTGTATCAGCCCCTATATTGTATATGGAGATCGGTTCCCTGATCACAATATAACCTGAATGCATTAGTATAACTTGGGCAGCAGAGACGGAGTAATGCTTAGCATTACTATGGCTGCAGGCCTGTTACAAGGCTGCATAGGTTTTTATTTCAAAGTGGGGGATTTTCTAAGTGGTATTATATGCACAGCATAATTTAAAGCGTTAGACAAGAGTTAACAAGGAGGAAGACAGGAGGACAACATTTAAAAAAGAACTCTTTACAACTTGAAAACAATTGAAAAGGTTCTGAGCTTCTGGATACCTTGCAACTTCATTATAACCTGAACACACATTTTGCCAACAGCCTGCTTCCACACTGCTAGCAACTACCAGTTGGATTGCTGCATTTTAATTTTTGAATGTATGTTTTTTGACCCTACACTGTTTATATTATTCCTTTACCACTGTCAATTTATCTCTACACCACTGTAGTATCTACCATTTTTAAACACCTTCTCATCTATAAGAATGCTTTATCCTTAATTTAAAGTCCTGCAACTTTAACAGCTCTAAACTCATTTTGTTTATTATATACTCTTGTAGTTTTGCCTTTACATCTACTAACAGTTGTTCTTCCTTTTATCTGATTTTTAGACACTTTAACTGTACTATTCCTGTATCTCACTCTCATCAATACTACTGCTGTTTTCTTCCCCCTCTAATCCCTCATCTACGCAATGTCTCTTTTCTTCTACTCCCCCCCTCACTCAGAAGCTACATAATACTGTTCTCTACCACCAGTTCCCATTTCTTTTCTCCCTCCATAGTCTCCACTTTCTCTTCTATCTCCCTTCATCCCATCTAGTACTCTCCACCGCATCTCCCATAACTCATAAGCCTTGCGCCCTCCATATTCTCCAAGTTACAACTCTTCTTCTCAACCCACACTAAACCTCCACCTTGCCCACCACCTGCTGTAACCCTTCCTCACTCAGAAGCCCACCACATACCCACACTCTCCTTATCCCCCTGCTCTAAATCAATCTCAACCCCACACTACAGCAACCCTAACAATCTCTTCTCTCTTCTCCCAACTCTGTCCCTGTCTCCTCTGGAAAGCCAGTCCTGTCTATAATCAACTGGTCTCTGTCCATTACGGCTTCATATTCAACTCCTTCAATCTCCTAGCCATCACCAAATCCTGGACTTACCCATCTGACACCACTTCTCCAGCAGCTATCTCCTTTGGGAGCCTCACATTCTTTCACACTCCCTGGCCTGGAGGTTGTCACAGTGTTGGGGTACTTCTATCATCTGGTCACTCCCACCAACTCTTACCTTCTAAACTCTCCACTTCATTATTTGCATTCAATGCTCACATCAGTTGCCTTTTTCAGCTTCCTCGAGTAGCTGACTGTCTTCGTCCCCCTGGCCTTAAATTCCATGTTAACTTCGCTTCTTGGCTCCTAACCTTGAAATGGGCTCTCAAGACCCCTTTCTTCCTCAAAGCTTTCCAGCTCTCATCCTAACCCACTACTCCATGTTCATTCCTCACAATCCAGCCCATCTGTGTCACCCCTGTTTGACTGCCCCCTCCCCTTTAGAATGTAAGCTCTCACGAGCAGGGCCCTCTTCCCTCATATGCTTCTCCTTCAGTTACTCCTACTTTAATTTACAACAGCACCTAACCCTTGGTTTCTGACGCCATGCTGATAATTTAAGTGTTATGCAGCAATGTATAAATCGTGTATTTGTCCTGCATTGTTCGTACTGTTAATAACAGTTTTTCTTGTGTGCTCATTCGTATATGTACTTGTCTTATGTGCTTATTCTTCTATGTAATTTGTAAGGCGCTACGGCACCCTTGTGGCGCCATCTAAATAAAGGATAATAATAATACTGCCTCACAGCACTGAGGTCATGGGTTTGATTCCCACCACGGCCTTAACTGTGCGGAGTTTGTATATTCTCCCTGTGCTTGCGTGGGTTTCCTCCGGGTATTCTGATTTCCGCCCACACTCCAAAAATATACTATTAGGTTAACTGGCTCCCACCAAAAATGAACCCTAGTTTGTATGTGTGTGTGTGTACATGTGGTATGGAATATAGATTGTAAGCTCCATTGGGGCAGGGACTGATGTGAGTGGTCAAATATGCTCTGTAAAGCGCTGTGGAATATGTGTGTGCTATATAAATAACTGGTCATAAATAAAATTACTTAATCACATCACTGATATATGCAACACCCAATCGATATTCCCTTTTTTTTTAATTAGATAGAATTTTGTCACAGGACATATGCGTGTATATACACATTTTTTTTTAATACATTTATTAAAGGTTATCTTAATTATTACATTACTTCCATTAGAGTACACCATAAATTAGTCTTCTATCTTCCTCTTTTAGTGTATACATCTAACTTCACTGACTCTCAATTCACAATTGATATGCTTAATTCTTTTCACTCTATCAATAATATTGTTGGTCTTCGGTTTATCTTTAATTAAATTTTAATAGCTGGTGCGGAATCTACATTTCTCCCGAAAATACATCTCAGTCACAACTGGATGTGACAAAACCGCTTTACGATTTGTCGCATCCAATTGCAACTAAGATGCATTTTTGGGCAAAAAAGATGATACACCACTCAAGAGTGGCTCAAGAGTGCCAGTTTTCACATACCACATTGTGTATTGTGGCTAAGTGTTTGAGAACACATCTGTATTTTCTTTTCATCTTTACTACAGATGTGTTCTCATAGCCTAGCATTTTTGCACCATATGGCGCAAGATGCTTGGTGAGACTTTGTTAAAATAAACTAGAATGAAAAACTAGCGCTAAACACCACAGAAAAAGTTTCAGTACTGAATGGACTGAGATGAATGGTTAAGCAATTAAAATACAGGTAAATTAATCAGATAATATAAAATGATGTAGGTATACAATACCCTAAAAACACTAAATTACACACAATGCATAAATAAATTCAGCATGCAGTTAGCATGAGGATGGAAATCAGTGAAAGTACAGACTTGCAAGTGTTAATTATTCCCAAGTCATATATTGTGAAGTAGGACTCCCTCCTTGGTATCCAAAGGATAGTAATAAGCAGCGTTTGAAATTTACCAGTCTTGTAGAATGGTTGCAAAAAGTTCCTTATTGCATCCTAATAGCCATTCATGAGATGTGATGAAATAGAACCATAAAAGTTCCTGGTGACGCCGCAATCCTTGCCCGGGAGGTGTGAAGCAGTCCAAAGTACATCCAACACAGGAATAAATGAGATGGCCCTCTCAACGCATTTCACTGGTGTAATATCCCCCAGCTTCCTCAGGAGTGTAGGCGAATAAATATGTGTGTGTTGCTGTTAGGGTTAAAATACCCATTTATTAATTGCAAATTAAAAACATGTGATTATAAACATAGTTAAGAGAGAAACCGTCCTTCAAAGTCACAAAGTTAAATCATAGGCAATCTTACTTAATCTTAATCATTGGTAAATCCTGCTTTCTATATTAAAAATATGTTTAAAACATACACTTACGAACAAGTCTCATCGGTTATATTGCAGTTTCATGATCACACTGTTGTGAATATGCCCGGTCATGTGTTTGAATCCGACCAGCTACACTCCATCAGATTCACATGACTATTCAGATCACGTGACATAATATGTACCAATGAAAATGGAGGTGTGTGCTGAATGTCTCAATCATGCGGTGCAGGCAAAGCCACAACGTGAGCAGTAATCATCCCCACACAGAGGTTTACACCAATACCTGCTCCGTATCAATGTGGCTTCACCGTCACACACCGATACAAATCCACCAGGTCATCTGGTTAAGTCTGACCCATATTAAACAGTTAGATTCACATGACTACACAGGTCACATGGTATGATCGGTACCAATGAAAACGGGTGTGTACAAAAACATCCCGTTCATGGTGCGTGTCTGAGTTATAACGTAAACAATGGTAACCCCTAGCAACCGTTGTCATTCTCATAATATAGATATATTAAGATAAAGATGATAATAATAAAAGACCAAGTATCAGTGAATAATAAAACATACGAATAATGAGCCGAAAAAATAGTATCAATTCATACATCTCAACAGTGAGGAAGCCCCCCATGTCTAAAGTATTCCTCACTTATCTTGGCACCATGTCTAAGGGTAACGACCATCCAATATCAGATATAGATATCTCTCCGTCGTATGTCTCCTCAAAGTCCTCCATGTATAGGTTAGCATAACTGGGCGCAAACCTGGTCCCCATGGCCATTCCCATAACCTGTAAATAATAAGTGTCAAGAAAAATGAAATAATTGTGACTGAGAATGAAATTCATGCAATCTAAAATAAAAATTCTGTGTTCTTCCCCAAGATCACCAACATCAGATAGTCTTCTGACTACAGCTTCCACACCCTTAGAGTGTGGGATATGCGTATACAGCGCAGTGACATCCAAAGTAAGAAATGAAAAAGATGATTTCCATACAATCGTATGTATTAAATTAAGAAAATGCATGGTATCTCTGAGGTGTGATCTAAGGGAATTAACATGTGGTTGTAAAAATGAATCCAGATAAAAAGAAAGATTAGAAGTGAGGGAATTGACACCCAAAATAATAGGACGACCAGGGGGTGAAGTGAGGGATTTGTGAAATTTAGGTAATTTATCTATACTGGGTTCTCTTTTGAACACATGTCACTATAGTGTATTTTTATTACTCTTGAGAAATAAGCAACACTAGGTTGACACTTTTTATAAACACAAAGGTTTATGACTGTTAGACTGTTACATCACCACCATTGATTCTCATTGGTTAAAGATGGTGTTTGTAATATTGTATGTCTTATTTGATAGTTACTTAGATTGTGCTGCTTTTGGTGAATGCTGGTGAGAATTGCATTTTTTGACCACTGCTTGATTAGTGGCATACGACGGAGAGATATCTATATCTGATATTGGATGGTCGTTACCCTTAGACATGGTGCCAAGATAAGTGAGGAATACTTTAGACATGGGGGGCTTCCTCACTATTGAGATGTATGAATTGATACTATTTTTTCGCCTCATTATTCATATGTTTTATTATTCACTGATACTTGGTCTTTTATTATTATCATCTTTATCTTAATATATCTATATATATTATGACAATGACAACGGTTGCTAGGGGTTACCATTGTTTAGGTTATAACTCAGACACACCATGACCGGGATGTTTTTGTACACACCCGTTTTCATTGGTACTGATCATACCATGTGACCTGTGTAGTCATGTGAATCTGTTTAATATGGGTCAGACTTAACCAGATGACCTAGTGGGTTTGTATCGGTGTGTGACGGTGAAGTCACATTGATATGGAGCAGGTAATGGTGTAAACCTCTGCGTTGGGATAACTACTGCTCACGTTGTGGCTTTGCCTGCACCGCATGATCGAGACATTCAACCACACACCTCTATTTTCATTGGTACATATTATGTCACGTGATCTGAATAGTCATGTGAATCTGATGGAGTGTGACTGGTTGGATTCAAACACATGACCGGGCAGATTCACAACAGTGTGATCATGAAACTGCAATATAACCGATGAGGCTTGTTCGTAAGTGTATGTTTTAAACATATTTTTAATATAGGAAGCAGGATTTACCAATGATTAAGATTAAGTAAGATTGCCTATGATTTAATTTTGTGACTTTGATGGACGGTTTCTCTCTTAACTATGTTATAATCACATGTGTTTTTAATTTGCAATTAATGAATGGGTATTTAAACCCTAACAGCAACACACACATTTATTCACCTACACTCCTGAGGAAGCTGGGGGATATTACACCAGTGAAACGCGTTGAGAGGGCCATCTCATTTATTCCTCTGTTGGATGTACTTTGGACTGCTTCACACCTCCCGGGCAAGGATTGCGGCGTCACCAGGAACTTTTATGGTTCTATTTCATCACATCCCATGAATGGCTATTAGGATGCCATAAGGAACTTTTTGCAACCATTCTACAAGACTGGTAAATTTCAAACGCTGCTTATTACTATCCTTTGGATACCAAGGAGGGAGTCCTACTTCACAATATATGACTTGGGAATAATTAACACTTGCAAGTCTGTACTTTCACTGATTTCCATCCTCATGCTAACTGCATGCTGAATTTATTTATGCATTGTGTGTAATTTAGTGTTTTAGGGTATTGTATACCTACTAGGGGTGAGCGGGTTCGGATTTCTGAAATCCGAACCCCCCCGAGCCCCCCCGATCCGAGTCCGATCCGAGTCAGGCTCGACTTTTCCCGCCTGACTCGGATCTGAAATCGAGGCAAAACGTCATCTTCCCGCCTTCCGAGTCTCGCGGGTTTTGGATCCTATATAAGGTACACACGTCGGCGCCATTTTCTCACTCGGCTGTGGACAGTGAAGAGGGAGGGTGGGAGTTAGGGCTGTGTAGTGTAGTGTAGTGTAGTGCTGCTGTTGTCCACTACTTCAAAGTCCATAGGGGCTGGCTGTGTTGTGCTGTGCTGCTGTTGTTAATAGGGGCTGTGTCCACTACTTCAAAGTCCATAGGGGCTGGCTGGACTGTGTTGTGCAGTCAGTTCTCCATAGGGGCTGTGTCCACTCCAAAGTCCTGTGCAGTGTCCCAGTCCTAAAGGAGTGCTGTAGTGTTGTCCAGGGGGTGCTCTGTCCATCAGGGGTGCTCCCCCCAAGTGCTAAAAAAATAATATATTTTCTGTGTTTGTGAATTGTGTGCGCAGTAGCCGCACGTGCATCAACAAAGTAGTGCCAAGCGTGCGCCTGTGTCATAAGTAAAGGGCCGGCTGGCTTGACCGTTAAGGGTGCTGTAACCCCCGAAAGTACACTCCAGTCCAAACCAAAAAAAAAATTATTTTCTGTGTTTGTGAATTGTGTGCGCAGTAGCCGCACGTGCATCAACAAAGTAGTGCCAAGCGTGCGCCTGTGTCATAAGTAAAGGGCCGGCTGGCTTGACCGTTAAGGGTGCTGTAACCCCCGAAAGTACACTCCAGTCCAAACCAAAAAAAAAATTATTTTCTGTGTTTGTGAATTGTGTGCGCAGTAGCCGCACGTGCATCAACAAAGTAGTGCCAAGCGTGCGCCTGTGTCATAAGTAAAGGGCCGGCTGGCTTGACCGTTAAGGGTGCTGTAACCCCCGAAAGTACACTCCAGTCCAAACCAAAAAAAATATTATTTTCTGTGTTTGTGAATTGTGTGCGCAGTAGTCGCACGTGCATCAACAAAGTAGTGCCAAGCGTGCGCCTGTGTCATAAGTAAAGGGCCGGCTGGCTTGACCGTTAAGGGTGCTGTAACCCCCGAAAGTACACTCCAGTCCAAACCAAAAAAAAAATTATTTTCTGTGTTTGTGAATTGTGTGCGCAGTAGCCGCACGTGCATCAACAAAGTAGTGCCAAGCGTGCGCCTGTGTCATAAGTAAAGGGCCGGCTGGCTTGACCGTTAAGGGTGCTGTAACCCCCGAAAGTACACTCCAGTCCAAACCAAAAAAAATATTATTTTCTGTGTTTGTGAATTGTGTGCGCAGTAGTCGCACGTGCATCAACAAAGTAGTGCCAAGCGTGCGCCTGTGTCATAAGTAAAGGGCCGGCTGGCTTGACCGTTAAGGGTGCTGTAACCCCCGAAAGTACACTCCAGTCCAAACCAAAAAAAAAATTATTTTCTGTGTTTGTGAATTGTGTGCGCAGTAGCCGCACGTGCATCAACAAAGTAGTGCCAAGCGTGCGCCTGTGTCATAAGTAAAGGGCCGGCTGGCTTGACCGTTAAGGGTGCTGTAACCCCCGAAAGTACACTCCAGTCCAAACCAAAAAAAATATTATTTTCTGTGTTTGTGAATTGTGTGCGCAGTAGTCGCACGTGCATCAACAAAGTAGTGCCAAGCGTGCGCCTGTGTCATAAGTAAAGGGCCGGCTGGCTTGACCGTTAAAGGGTGCTGTAACCCCCAAGTACACTCCAGTCCAAACCAAAAAAAAAATTATTTTCTGTGTTTGTGAATTGTGTGCGCAGTAGCCGCACGTGCATCAACAAAGTAGTGCCAAGCGTGCGCCTGTGTCATAAGTAAAGGGCCGGCTGGCTTGACCGTTAAGGGTGCTGTAACCCCCGAAAGTACACTCCAGTCCAAACCAAAAAAAAAATTATTTTCTGTGTTTGTGAATTGTGTGCGCAGTAGCCGCACGTGCATCAACAAAGTAGTGCCAAGCGTGCGCCTGTGTCATAAGTAAAGGGCCGGCTGGCTTGACCGTTAAAGGGTGCTGTAACCCCCGAAAGTACACTCCAGTCCAAACCAAAAAAAAAATTATTTTCTGTGTTTGTGAATTGTGTGCGCAGTAGCCGCACGTGCATCAACAAAGTAGTGCCAAGCGTGCGCCTGTGTCATAAGTAAAGGGCCGGCTGGCTTGACCGTTAAAGGGTGCTGTAACCCACAAAGTACACTCCAGTCCGAACCAAAAAAAAATTTATTTTCTGTGTTTAGCCGCACGTATATATCAAATCGATATAACATAAATGGAGGACCAAACTTTCTCCGATAAAAATAAAATAGAGAAAGATCAAGAACCACTTCCTCCTAGTGCTGAAGCTGCTGCCACTAGTCATGACATAGACGATAACATGCCATCAACGTCGTCTGCCAAGGCCGATGCCCAATGTCATAGTAGAGGGCACATACAATCCCAAATGGCAAAGTTCAGGAAAATGACCTTGAAAAAGACATTTAAATCAGCTGAAGAGAAACGTAAACTTGCCAATATGCCATTTACGACACGGAGTGGCAAGGAACGGCTAAGGTCGATCCCTAGTATGTTCATGACTAGTGGTTCAGCTTCACATGACGATGGAAGCACTCCTCCCACTAAAAAAATCAAAAGAGTTAAGCTGGCAAAAGCACAGCGAAGAACTGTGCTTTCTAAGAAGATATCACAAATCCCCAAAGAGAGTCCAAGTGTGGTGGTGGTTGCGATGCCTGACCTTCCCAGCACTGGACGGGAAGAGGTGGCTCTTTCCACCATTTGCACGCCCCCTGCAAGTGCTGAAAGGAGCACCCACAGTCCACTTGCTGATATGCAAATTGAAGATGTCACTGTTGAAGTACAACAGGATGAGGATACTGGTGTAGCTGGCGCTGAGGAGGAAGTTGGCGAGGAGGATTCTGATGGTGATGTGGTTTGTTTAAATCAGGCTCCGGGGGAGACAGTTGTTGTCCGTGGGATGAAAAAGCCCATCACGGTCATGCCTGGGCAGAAGACCAAACATTCCACCTCTTTGGTCTGGCAATATTTCTATCCAAATCCGGACAACAACTGTCTTGCCATATGTACCATATGTAAAGGTGAAATAAGTAGGGGTAGGGACGTCAACCACCTAGGAACATCCTCCCTTATACGGCACCTGCAGCGCGTTCATAAAAAGTTACTGTCAAGTTCAGAAACTTTGGCTCAGACCGTAAGCAGTCCAGGGACACCTAAATCCCGTTGTCCTGTTGTATCCAAGCGCCTGCAAACCACACCGTCAACTCCCTCCTCGTCAATTTCCTCCTTAGTCAGGATCGGAAGTAGTCCTGCAGGCCATATCACTGGCATGACTGACTCTCCTATCCGGGATTCCTCCGGAGGATCCTGCATTGCTACGCCTACTGCTGCCGCTGCTGCTGTTGCTGCTGCTGCTGGGAGTCGTTCATCATCCCAGAGAGGAAGTAGGAACACCACTACTTTTACTAAACAATTGACCCTCCAACAGTCCTTAGCGAGGAGGATGAAGTACGACAGCAGTCATCCTGAAGCAAAACGTATAACTGAGGCCTTGACTGCTATGTTGGTGTTAGACGTGCGTCCGGTATCCGCCATTAGTGCAGTGGGATTTAGACAATTGATGGAGGTAGTGTGTCCCCGGTTCCAAATCCCGTCTAGATTCCACTTCACTAGGCAGGCGATACCGAGACTGTACAGAAACGTCAGAAAAAGTGTCCTCAGTGTCCTGAAAAATGCCGTTGTACACAATGTCCACTTAACCACGGACATGTGGACAAGTGGAACAGGGCAGACTAAGGACTATATGACTGTGACAGCCCACTGGGTAGATGTATCACCTTACGCAGCAACAGCAGCAGCGTCACCAGTAGCAGCATCTCAGAAACGCCAGCTCGTTACAAGGCAGGCTACGCTGTGTATCACCGGTTTCAGTAAGAGGCACACCGCCGACAACCTCTTAGAGAAACTGAGGGAAATCATCGCCCAGTGGCTTACCCCACTTAGACTCTCCTGGGGATTTGTGATATCTGACAACGCCACCAATATTGTGCGGGCATTACATCTGGGCAAATTCCAGCACGTCCCATGTTTTGCTCACACAATAAACTTGGTGGTGCAGAATTTTCTGAAAAGCGACAGGGGCGTGCAGGAGACGCTTTGGGTGGCCCGAAAAATTTCTGGCCACTTTCGCCATTCAGCGACTGCGTGCCGAAGACTGGAGCGCCAGCAAACACTCTTGAACCTGCCCCGCCATCACCTGAAGCAAGAGGTTGTGACGCGGTGGAACTCAACCCTCTATATGCTTCAGAGGATGGAGGAGCAGCAAAAGGCCATACAAGCCTATACATCCACCTATGACATAGGCAAAGGAGGGGGTATGCACCTGACTCAAGCGCAGTGGAGAATGATTTCCGTGTTGTGCAAGGTTCTTCAGCCCTTCGAACTTGCCACACGTGAAGTCAGTTCAGACACTGCCAGCTTGAGTCAGGTCATTCCCCTCATCAGGCTTTTGCAGAAGCAGCTGGAGAAAGTGAAGGAGGAGCTAAGACGGAGCGATTCCGCTCGGCATGTGGGACTTGTGGATGAAGCCCTTCATTCGCTTTGCCAGGATTCCAGGGTGGTCAATCTGTTGAAATCAGACCACTACATTTTGGCCACCGTGCTCGATCCTAGGTTTAAAGCCTATGTGGTGTCTCTCTTTCCGGCCGACACAAGCCTGCAGAGGTGCAAAGACCTGCTGGTGAACACACTGTCAGCTGAAGCGGAACGTGACACGTCAACGGCTCCTTCTTCATTTTCTCCCGCAACTGGGGCTGCCAGGAAAAAACTTAGGTATCCTAAGCAACCCGCTGGCGGTGATGCAGGGCAGGCAGGACCAAGTTTGGACATCTGGTCCGGACTGAAGGACCTGGCAACAATTTCTGACATGTCTACTGTCACTGCATATGATACTGTCACCATTGACAGAATGGTGGAGGATTACATCGGTGACAGCATCCAAGTAGGCATGTCAGACAGTCCATACCTGTACTGGCAGGAAAAAGAGGCAATTTGGAGGCCCCTGTACAAACTGGCTCTATTTTACCTGAGTTGCCCCCCCTCCAGTGTGTACTCCGAAAGAGTGTTTAGTGCAGCCGGGAACCTTGTCAGCGAAAGGCGTAGGAGGTTGCTTCCACAGAATGTGGAGAAGATGATGTTCATCAAAATGAATTATCAGCTCTTCCAGGGAGACCAGCCTCCAGAAGGTACAGAGGGACCTGTGGTGGTGGATTCAAGTGGGGACGAGTTAATACTTTGTGAGGATGAGGATGTACACACTGAAGAGGGTGAGGAATCGGTGGATGAGGAGGATGAGGATGACATCTTGCCTCCGTAGAGCCAGTTTGTGCAGGGACACATTAATTGCCAGCTTGTTTTGTGGGGGCCCAAACGAACCAATCATTTCAGCCACAGTTGTGTGGCAGACCCTGGCGCTGAAATGATTGATTTGTTAAAGTGTGCATGTCCTGTTTATACAACATAAGGGTGGGTGGGAGGGCCCAAGGACAATTCCATCTTGCACCTCTTTTTTTCTTTGCATTATGTACAGTTTGGGGCCTAGTTTTTCTAACTGCCATCCTGCCTGCCACTGCAGTGTCACTCCTAGATGGGTCACGTGTTTGTGCCGCCCACTCGTGTCGCTTAGCATAGTCATCCAGCTACCTCGGTGCAACCTTTTGGACATAAAAACACTATTGTGAGGTGTGAGGTGTTCAGAATAGACTGGAAATGAGTGGAAATTAAGGTTATTGAGGTTAATAATAGCATAGGAGCAGAAAAACCTACAAATTCTGTGATTTTAGCTGTTTTTATGCTTTTTTTCAAAAAAATACAGATCCAAAACACAAAACCCAGAACCCAAAACACGGAAGGGTGGTTTTGGCAAAACCAATCCAGATCCAAAACACGAAGAAAGATCCAGATCCAAAACCAAAACACGAAAAGTGGCCGGTGCACACCCCTAATACCTACATCATTTTATATTATCTGATTAAAATTTTCCTGTATTTTAATTGCTTAACCGTTCATCTCAGTCCATTCAGTACTGAAACTTTTTCTGTGGTCTTTAGCGCTGGCTTTATTCTAGTTTATTTTAACCATTTCTGTGGGGTTTGACTTTCACAAGCTGCTCGATTGACAGCACGTCATCACTACTCCACTCTTGAGCTTGGTGTGACTTGACTGCACCACAGATAGTGAGTTTCGTATTTTACATTCTATCATCTTTTTCACACCACATAGCATTATTATCACAACACAGCCGCTTATCAAAAGACTTGTAGTGTACAGGGGACTTATTATTTGCACTATTCCCATAATTGTGGCAAGGCAAATTTGCACAATACTATGTGGCGTGTTGCATGGTACAATTCAGTCAAACCGGTTCCCGGTCTCTTTCCTTTTTTCACAGATTAGCGAGCATCTTTTGCACACAACTATAGCACAGAAATTCACTAGGGATGTACAGGGTATATGTACCTGTAGCAGTGCAAAAAAGGCATAAAATGAGTAAAATAATGTGCAAAAAAGAAGCATGGTGTGCCAAACGGGGCTACTTGGCACAATTTGAGGATATTTGTATGTGGACACATCTGTATTATACTTTTTGGGACAGCCTTACTTTTTTTCCTCAACAGAATGTTTTTTCTTTCTGTATGTGGTCTGTGCATCTATATGCTTTTTCCCTTTCTTTTATATTGTTATACATTTTTGGTTGTGGATAATGCTGTAATGTTGTTATTGGTTGATTTTCGGGAGTGTCTATTTTCTTCATGAGGTGGTGTGTGATTAGTAAGTGTTGGAAATAACAGAAAGGTTGTCAATGTGTGAACTCTCTGTTATGACATCACTAACAGAGGCTGGAGGGGCTAGAGTTCAGACAAACTGTCACTAAATTGTAATGTGATTAAATCATTATTCTCACTCTTCAGCTTTATGTATGTACAACACATATATATATATATATATATATATATATATATATATATTGTGGTGAGAGGGATGGTCTCTCACCTGAATTACCCACATTCTGGTGAAATCCGCTCTCTCCAAGGGAGGCTGGAGTGAAACCTGTGCGTTCTGTATTAGCAGTGGAGGTGTGGAATTCTAGGGTTTCACATTTACACAGACCCACCTGGAATAATCACTGGAGCCCAGGAAGGGTTTAAAACTCTAACAAACCTGATGCTCACTGTCCTGATGCTGAGTAGCAGCCAGGAACTAGGGACACAGGGCCTGATTCAGACCCGCTCGCGACCGCTATGCGCTCGCAATCGGGTCGATGGTGACCCAGTGCACATGCGCACGACGGAGCAGGCTCCGTCGTGCGTATGCGCACGACCCGGATAGCGACGGGCAAACTGTCGCTCGGGGTTTCGTACCAAAGGGGGCGTGCTGTCGATGCTGAGTGACAGCACGCCCCCTTTGGTGGGCGGGCCGGGGGCGTGGCTGCCCAGACAGAGGCGTTCCCATGGGAATGCCTACCGTCTGGGGCCGGCCCCACTGACATCACAAGTGATGTCAGTGGGAGAGCTTTCGGCTCTGTTAGAGCCGAAAGCACTCTTGGGCTTGCGGCAACGAGACCCTACCACAAGAGTCTCGTCGCAAGCCCGATGGTCGCGATGGTATTGACCATCGCAACCATCTTCCTGGCCGCTCGCTATAGCTGTGGGTGGTCACCCACAGCTATGCCAGCGGCCAGGAGGCCGCTCTAAAAAAATAGAAGGCCGGCCCTGATTCAGAGTGAGCGCTCTGTCAAAGCGTCCGGCTTTGAATCAGGCCCACAGTGTTGTAGTGCCAGGGTCCAAGGGCTATGCTGGGAGAGCATGCCCAAATTGTGGCTGCAAGTCACTGCTGACTGATTAGCACAAGGAATGCTGAGACTTTTATATTTGTTTATTTTATGTTTAGGTGCAGGCCTAACCTCACGTATGCTAAGGTGCAGTGGCTGCTACTATTAAAAAGATATTGGTTTACCAAGTACCTGCCTTTCTGGAGTCCTCATTTCAATACCCCGTGTTACAATATATACACACATATATATAGATAGATAGATAGATAGATATAAATACTGAGGTTCGGCACTCTGGAGAGAGATTACACAGATTGGGGTGCCTTCCTAAATAATTAAATAAAGACAGATGGTCCTCAAATGTGAGGTTACCCCACGATGATGGAACAAAGCAGGCGGCACTCCCACAAGGATTTAGAAAAAAAGTCATATATTATAGCATGGTGCAAAAAAAAGGCAAGTTTCTGTACCCTTTTTTTTGCACCATGCTATAATATATGACTTTTTTCTAATAATATATGACTTTTTTCTAAATCATCGTGGGAGTGCCGCCTGCTTTGTTCCATCATCGTGGGGTTACACCTCACGTTTGAGGACCATCTGTCATATATAGAGATATATATATATGTATATATATATATATATATATATATATACACACACACACACTCATATGTAAAATATAGAAGTAAAATATAGAATATGTTACATTGCAATTTTATCCTGCTATGTCCTATGTTAAGTAAAAAAGTGGACATTTTACTTCATGTGAGTCAAATATGCAAAAAGAATAAATATAAAGTTGAAAACAGACAAACTGCACTTGAATAATAATAGTAAGTCTTCCTGAAGTACAAATACTAATATAAAGTCACACATACACAAAGGTATCAAAATCAATATAAAAAAACCATAACCAACAATATCACAGAAAAGAGAATCAAACAGTTAAGGTGCATACACAAGTAACGATTTTGTTACCAACGATTTTCTGAACGATTATCTGTCAGAATTTTTAAAGTGTAATGAACTATTTTTTTAACTACAAACGATTTTTGTAACTTCCCTTAATGAATATCGTTCAGTTGGTCAGTCAGAATGAACTACAAACGGGAACGCGCATGAACGATTATCGTTCATCGTTATAACTCAGAAGCTGAACGATTTTTTGAACGATAACGACGTCGCTATAGTTAAATCATTACGTGTGTGTGCACCTTAAGGGAGGTTTAATTCCAGCACTTTCTGGACCTTAACCACTTAACTGACAAATTGTATTCATCAAAACCGCACAGAAATTGTAGTTTTTGTTTTTTTAATTGAATTAAGTTTTTAAAAAGTATTTTTGGGTGTGGATTAACAGATAGACAGTAAAAAGGTCGACAGTGTCTAGATAGACACCAGATGTTAGACAGTCAATAGGTCGACAGGGACAAAAGGTCGCCACACTCAATGTCGACATGTAAGAATGTTGACAGGTATAGATGGTCGACAGGGTCAAATGGTCGTCATGAATGGTAGACACAAAAATAGTCGACATATTATTATTTTTTTGTTTTTTAGCCCTAATCTTCATCCTAACTCTCCCCTTAGAACCTAACTCTAACCTCCCTCCTGGTGTCTAACCCTAACTGTAGAAATTCACAGATATGTCCTCATACACCTTTCCTTTTTGCTTCATTTGGCACAAGATGCCAGCACAGTTAAGATGCACCATGAAGAGTAGCAATTAGATAGATCCCAATTTTTTTTTCTGTAAAAGTATTTGTATTAAGTATCAGATAAAATTGGAAATTTTAAGAAAAATCACAAGGCATGGCTAATTCGCAGATTTATAGGCATGGCACATTTAGCCGTATGGCTAGATTTTAGGAAAAGTGTATGTTGACACATCTGTAGGTGCCTGACCCTAACTGTCCCTTCTAGTGCCTAACCCTCCAGTAAGTGCATAACCCTAATCCTCCCTCCTGGTGCCTAACCCTAACCGTTGGGGTAAGTGTTTAACTCTAACCCTCTTGTAAATGCATGATCCTAAAGCTAACCCTAAAAAACAAAAGAAAGCATGTGC
Organism: Taudactylus pleione; assembly: GCA_031769625.1. NCBI lineage: Eukaryota > Metazoa > Chordata > Amphibia > Anura > Myobatrachidae > Taudactylus > Taudactylus pleione. Next base: position 15,323,507 of record JAUIMM010000009.1, on the reverse strand, counting down.
CAACCATTTTTATGTTGACCTTTTGACCCTGTCAACCATTTGTACCTGCCGGCCTTCTTACATGTCGACATTTAGTATGTTGACCTTTTGTCCCTGTCGACCTATTGACTGTCTAACATCTGGCGGCTATCTGTCGACCTTTTTTACTGTCTATCTATAGTCCGAAACCCGTATTTTTAAAAATCTATTTAAATATTTTATTTAAAAAATATATACCTAGTGGATATTTTGCATCCCCCCCCAACTCCCATTAATAGGCCCCCATTGTAATTTTATGTCCCAACCACATCACAAATACCCCCCATTGTCAAAATATCCTCAACAATAACAACCCCCACCCCCTAGGTATATTAGGTACCTGTGGCACAGCCCCAGCCTCACCCTCAAGGAAAATGGGTGCCCAACTTAGTCCCCCTTTCCTTCCCATGTGTCACTATTTATACGTTAAAATTTTTTTTTTAAATAACCCCACCCTCCCCAGCCAAAAATTTTTCTTAATGGCCTGCATAAGCCGCCCTCTGCAACCCCAAGGCCAAAAGATGCCACCCCTCGTTACCCCCCCAAATCTAGCCCCACCCCCTCACATTTGCAGAGTGCAATGGGGCACCAATCATCAGTCCCCCCTGCTACGGCTGATCTCTGCACACACAAACACTCCAAACACATTTACTATCGGCGCATGCACCCCAGGAGCGCCGTTCATATGGCATTTTGGGGCGCGATACTGGCAGTAATTTTGGCGGTCACAGACCACTGCATCACTGCAGGAGGTCCGGGGAGACAGAGGAGATCCATTCTGCACTTCTGCAGAATGGATCTACTCTGCTAAAGCTGGGGGACAGAGCGAGTTGGCGTGGTAGCATTATATGTCATCTTACCAGATGAAGCACTCCTGGCTCTGGTCGCATTACTTGTGACTATGCCACTTAAGTGGTAAAAAAACTGTATATAATGTATATATATATATATATATATATATATATATATATATATATATATATTTATTTCTATATATATATATATATACACACACACACACATATACACCCATGGCCAAAAGTTTTGAGAATGACACAAGTATTGGTTTTCACAAAGTCTGCTGCTTATAGTTTTTCTGAAGCAATTTGCATATACTCCTGAATGTCATGAAGAGTGATCAGATGAATTGCAAAGTCCCTCTTTGCCATGACAATGAACTTACTCCCAAAAACAACATTTCCACTGCATTTCAGCGCTGCCACAAAAGGACCAGCTGACATCATGTCAGTGATTCACTCATTAACACAGGTGAGACTGTTGACGAGGACAAGGCTGGAGATCACTGTGTCATGCTGATTGAGTTAGAATAACAGACTGGAAGCTTTAAAAAGAGGGTGGAGCTTGAAATCATTGTTCTTCCTCTGTTAACCATGGTTACCTGCAAGGATATTGCTACTAGTAAGATTGCACCTAAATCAACCATTTATAGGATCATCAAGAACTTCAAGGAGAAAGGTTCAATAGTTATGAAGAAGGAAGGGTGCACAAGAAGTTGATTCAGCTGTGGGATCGGGGCATCACTAGTGCAGAGCTTGCTCAGGAATGGCAGCAGGCAGGCGTGAGTGCATCTTCACGCACAGTGAGATGAAGACTTTTGGAGGATGGCCTGGTGTCAAGAAGGGCAGCAAAGAAGCCACTTCTCTCCAGACTGATATTCTGCAAAAGGTACAGGGATTGGACTGCTGGGGACAGGGGCACAGTTATTTTCACTGATGAATCCCCTTTCAGATTGTTTGGGGCATCTGGAAAAATGCTTGTCCGGAGAAGGAAAGGTGAGCGCTACCATCAGTTCTGTGTCATTCCAACAGAAAAGCATCCTGAGACCATTCATGTGTGAGGTTGCTTCTCAGCCAAGGGAGTGGGCTCACTCACAATTTTGCTTAAGAACACAGCCATGAATAAAGAATGGTACCAACCATCCAAGAAAAGTTTGGTGACGAACAATACCTTTACCAGCATGATGGAGCACCTTGCCATAAGGCAAAAGTGATAACTAGGTGGCTTGGGGAACAAAACATCAAAATGTTGGGTCCATGGCCAGGAAACTTCCTAAACCTTAATCCCATTGAGAACTTGTGGTCAATCCTCAAGAGGCGGGTGGACAAACAAAAGCCCACAAAATTCTGACAAACTCCAAGCATTGATTAGGCAAGAATGGGTGGCCATCAGTCAGTATGTGACCCAGAGGTTGATTGACAGCATGCCAGGGCGAATTGCAGAGGTCTTGAAAAAGAAGGGTCAACACTGCAATTATTGACTCTTTGCATAAACTTAATGTAATTGTCAATAAAAGCCTTTGACACTTATGAAATACTTGTAATTATACTTTAGTATACCAATAGCAACATCTGACAAAAAGGTCTAAAAACACTGAAAGAGAGCCGAGCCCGAAAAGAGGGGGCGGGGGGCAATGCTGTCTGTCCCGGTACAGTACATAGCAGGCATGGCTTTAGGGAGCGCGGCTACTGCTTCTAGTGTGATCACTGTCGGCCAGCAGCCGGCGGACACAGCAAGTGCCGTGGCTACTGCTTCTAGTGAAGGTGGTGATGCCAGGTGCCCGATCACTGCTGGCTACAGTGATTGGGACACAGCAGCAGCCACAGCTATGGGAGCCATGGCTGCTGCATGACAGGTCATGGCTGCTATAGGAGCCGCACCGGGAGGGGAGTGCCGCCGGGTCCCAATCACTGAGGCCAGTAGTGGTCGGGACAAACAGGAGAGGGCGCTACGGGTGTTGATGGACCAGGAGGTCCCACTGTTATAGGGGGCTGCGGGAAGGTTAGCTTCCCGCAGCCACCTAGTGGGCTTTTCTGACTGGTCGCATCAGATGTGACCATTTCAGGGAAAGCCCAGTCTGGTGTGGACAATCTAAGTGCCACTAAGGATTTTATGCAGGGGCCAGGAGATTTAGATTTTAAATAGTTCAAAACCAGCTCATACCAAACAAAGAAACATGACTGTAATAGGAGCAAGTTGAAACTTCCTACAAATAGGTCTCTTCTCCGCCACCGCAATCCAAGACACACACCAGGCTTCCTGAGATCTGGATACACCACACTTGCTTTATAAGGTACAGACTTTAAACTAACTAACCATACATTTGTCTGCACGTAGATCTGTACTAACCATACTACATGCACTTTTCTTTATACTCACTTTCTGCTACTTATAAGACATTATTCTCTTTATACAAACTCTTTCTACAACTCCCTGGACCCCTTGGCTATTAACCCTTTCTCTGCCTGCATCCTGTACTCTACAAAATATAACTTGCCTGTACTCCCTTTCCCTGCCTGCATCTCTTTCTATAAAATAATTAGAACTCTCTCTATATTTGCCTGTACTCTCTTTAACTGCCTGCGTCTCTCTCTGCCTGTATTATCTAAAGTGAACACACTATATCAAGGATTATAAACACACTCACACTTGGTACAATAGATAGGACAATGAATCTGAAATCATCTCTCTCTTTCTCTCATCTCCATGCTCACAGTCATGCTCACAAATGCCTATTTATTGACAAAAGGACACCATCATGGCTGCTTTGCCATGAGGCTTCTACCCTACCCCACACATAGCAACATAAAGAACACTAATATTTATCTCTTTTCTCTCTATCTATACTGGATAACCTCTCCCTCTCCCCATCAGACTCTGCACCTTTCTACAATCTTTCAAACGAGCTCCCAAGACCAGGCCCGCCAAGAGCCGTGGTGGGCCCCGGTAATAGGGGGCGTGGCCTAATCACGGGAGGCGTGTCCACGCCCCCTTGCCGAGAAAAAAAAAAAAAAGATTTGCGCGCTGGGGAGAGGGGGTGCTCTGAGCCCCCTCAGCCCGGCGCAAAGCCAGGGGGGGGCGTGATCAGTGTGATCGCTCCCCCGCACAGGCATAGGAGACTGCTGCGGCTGCTGCTCAGCAGCCACGAGCAGTCTCCAACTGCGGCTCAGCACACGCTGTGTGCTGGGCTGCTGTGAGGGGGGGGGAGTGGCGCCATACCTGGGCCCCCACCGGGACCCTTAGGAAGCCCGGCCCCAGGTAATCTGTACCCGCCCCCCCCCTCTCGGCGCCCCTGCTCAAGACCCACTACTCCATTAAAGCCTTCCAGCTCTCATCCTAACTTGCTGCTACATCTTCCTTTCTGTATCACTCCTGTTTGTCTTCCCCTCCTTAAGGAATGTAAGCTCTTTCGAGCAGGCCCTCTACCCTCTTGTGCTTCTCCCTACTGTAATTTAATTTATCTCTTACTCCCCACTAGGGCAACTAACACTTGGCTGCTTATGCGGGCGTTAAGGTCGCTAATATAGCAATGTTTATCCATGTCCTATATTGTATTGTATTGTAAGTCAATGGTTACTTTTTTGTCTATGTACTTTGTAATGCACTGCGGAACACTTGTGGCGCCATATAAATAAATAATAATAATAATAACAACCTACACATGCATTCTCTCTATATTTTCACATATACATATCCATACACAAATAATTGTTTTCTCTGATAGATTGCAATCCACCAATATTAATAATCTCGCTGGAAGTGCAAGAGAACATTTATTCCTTAATTATACATACAATACATCATGTATCCCCCCCATACACACACGCATGTACACTTCTCACACTATTTTCAGCCATGTGCTCTCTTTATCTCACATTCTTATACTCACGTACCCAGAGAAAAGCAAAATGATATAACCTTTTCTTACATACACATATAAACATACACTGGTGTCACAAGTTGGGTGCGGGCCACACCCAGGTGTCACCAGCTGAGGGGTGACACCAAAGTGCTGGCTCCCCCTCAGTGACAGGAGGCGGGCGCTGCATTACGTGCAGCACTTGGCTCCTAGAACAGCAAGGGAGCCGGCACTTCACACAGGCTGGTCCCCGGGGGCAGCCTGCACCTCCGGCACCCCCGGTGTGACAAACCCCCCATCCCCACCTGTGAGGCCACGCCCTTATTTGTCGGCGAGGCGTACTCCCCACACCGGGTGACAATAAAGGTAGGGGCACAACTGTAAACATATATCTGCACATACACCAAGAAGAATCTGCATTGACGTTTATTTAGCAACTGCATGGGGTAATTCATTACAGGAATTAAAGTTAGAAATTCACTTCTGAGTTATTTACCCTATACTGTATTATCTCTGTATTATAAACCATCTATTACCTTGCAATTCCCGTTTATGGAGTAAAATATTTTTTATAGCATGTACATGATCTTTAGATAACGGAGTATAATTGCAAGGTTTAATTAATATGCAATAATACATTATGGGCAAGATAATCAGGTGACTTGATGGATTTCGCCAAGGGATAGGTGGGCGTTATCCGGCCCAGTAAAAGCTTGCATGTTTAGCTCACATGGAGCTTTGGTTGTTATGCATAGCATAACAACGGCAACCCTCTGTCTGGGTTTTTTTCTGGTAAAAGACGGAATAAGTAAGAAGACTGTATGGAAGATTAATAAAGTTATCTAGATGTAGCAAGACAGAGAAAATAGATTAAAGAGGAAAATATTCTGTCATATTCCTATTATTAATTATAATATAATATTTATAATAATTATAATATAATCATCACTATTGATGAAAAAATTATATTTTGTGTAACTATTAGACCCTCGGAGAGGAGGTCGCGCAGACCAACAAAAATACACTCTTACATCTGTAAAATAATATAATGTGTAATATGTTTTAAAAATAGGGGAATAAATTGCGAAGGTTCCCAATATTTTTAAAACCAGCACCAGACTCAAATCTAATGGGGTGTAATGCCACAGCCAGGGGACCCTTTCACCGGGTCTCCCCGGCCAAAGCATTAACACCCAAGCTAGTCAGCAGGCCAGGGATCTCAGGGGAGGTGGGGACCCCCCAATAAAGATGTCCCCCCTCTCCCAAGCATCCCAGGCTTACTCTGAAGCCTGGTACTCTTCCCTTTACCCCTGGTCGGTGGGTGCAGGAGTAATAGTGTGAAAATTAGAATTATACTATTGTTTTTTACAGTAGAACTACAGGTGGCAGCGTGCCTGCCCTTTGGCACTTGTGGAACTAAAAGTGCCAGCAGGCAGCCAGTGCTCGTAACTCCACTGTAAAAAAAAAAAAGACAGTACACACTGTAGCGGAAAAGCTCATTTCACATCAGAATGGGCATAACTGCAAATGATATTGTATTAGTAATAACATGTAATTTGCCCTTGTACATTTGTATGTCCTTTGAACTAGAGTCTGTGTACTCTACTCTAACCAGCATGAGGTCTGGGGTGTGGAAAGGTGACAAGCCTTTGAAGCTGGGCAAGAGAGGTTATAAGAAGGTCTGTCTTCCTGAGTCAGTCATAAACCTGTCTCAATGTAGATGGCATAAAAGAAATATATCTGTGGAAAATATGACAGCTGCCTAGACCCTTCCTAAAAACAGTCTTTAAGAGCCCTGTGTTCAGTTTGGGAACAATGATCAAAAAATAGTTGTTTATACAGGGATACACTCGGTCATTGGAGGTGTGAATCTTTTCACCTAGTCACTGGGCACGTTTATTGACCCAGGCCTGTTCCCAGACTTCACATAGGGCTGAATGTGTAATTAAAGAACCCCTGCTCATGTGGCCATGAAAGCCTGAGCTTCAGCCAGCTGAACAATCCACTCTGAGGTGAAAAGGGTTAAAATCATCCCCAGGGAGAGGGTGAGGGGGGGGGGGCGTGGAAAAGGCAGGCATAAAATGTGAGTCCACCCTGACTCAATGGTTCATTCAACATGAGGATATCAAAGGATACAGATTAGGAGCAAGTGGATATTATTTGACTAATTTTTTTCCCTTATATATCATAGGAGACAGTACCCACACCCAGGTCTATCTCATAACACCTCCAATCAGGAAACTGAACTGCTACTATCCTTCTATTCATTTACACATCCATCTCCCCCAACCTACCCCTGCACCCCACATTTGTTTTTGTTTTTTTGCCCATTTGCAGTTATATTAGGGATAAGGATTAAATGTGACTATACTGAGAACCTAATCTTTCTGCTGCAAACATAAAACTTGATAACATTTGTTACATTAAACATAGATTTTTTGAACAATTATTCTGCTACTAGCTTTATTCTCATAGGAATTAGGGGTATATATACTTATTAATCACCACTCACGAACAGGTCAAGCACAGGTACTCATTAATCATATTCACTCCATATTGCAAAATAGGGGATTTGGGATAGACCCCTGAGTACCAGCAGCTGACACAACCAATCAAGTGTGCGCAGGTTCTAATTAATCCATTTATAAATTCCTCTTGTCTATCCTGAGAACCAGCTGCCATAAACACATGGGTTTACTTGACATTAGACAAAATAGGGAAAATAAAGCACAGGAACTATTTTCAAACTTCCACCAATGCCCAAATCAAAGGACAATATTTCTGTGACAATTTTATTAAACTAGTGAAATTAATACACAAAGAAAACAAAAGCTGGTGGGATAAACAGACCTTACAATGGTATGTGACACAACACATTACACCAAGGGGCTTAAAAATAAAGAAACAACCATCACACAGTCTGAGTAACAACATATTTATGAAAAAATGGGGAGCCATTTTACATCAATACTCCCAGAATCTTCTACAATTGATCATAGACACACATAGTGAGACACTTATCCATCTCAATATGGAAATAGAGATATTACATCAGGAATTGGACATTTATAAAGAGGATGAGGAATACAAGTATTTAGAAACTATTGCACTAAACAAACTAGAAAAAAAATGAGGAAACCATAGTTGCCACAAAACAAGCCAAAATTGTAAGAGATAGAGTGGGGAAAACCAAAAACGCATAAGAATCCTCGCAAGAGAGTTAGAGAAATCATTAAACGACCAGTCACTAACAAACGGCCACATACAATTAAACCAGCTCATATAAGGACACCGGTCTACAAAAGACTGAACTTAACATATCAACAGTTTATGTCACAAATACATAGCACAAACGAATCCCCTCATATTCCAATACTACCAATTAAGCCAAACACCCTTTCTGAATTGGAAGATCCTGCTTTGGATACAAGCACCAACACTGAATTTTCAACTTACAGTGTAGAGGAGACTTCTACCTATGAGAATCAAGCTAGACTCTCACTGGATGCAGGATCCCAGATCACAAAAAAATCAGACAACACTGCCTACAGCCTCAAACACAGTGGCCATTAACATAACAAACACACAATCAGAATGGGGTTCCTCTTTTTTAGATCTGGAGGCAGGCCTCCATGCTTGCCATCAAACCAATCTCAGCAACAACAAACGAAAATTAGAGGACACAGACGAGGCTGTAGGGAAGGCAGACACTCCCATAAGAAAATCAACCAAATTTCAACTGGAATCGAACCAGCAGGTATCTTCAACCTGAGTAACACCAGACTAAATGATACACATATTTCTGTTCTAAACAAGGGTCTTAAATTTGCCCCACAAAGCAAATTAAACAAATTCGAGACATATCTGGACTTAAATAAATTTATCTGGAAACTAAAACTACAAAAGTATCACACAAATAACTTCAATCCCGATTACAAACAGCGCAAAGCTCCACTGGTTTCAAACAATCGGACCTAAAACCCAAATCCAGATTTTACCCACAACATCTTAGGGGTTCGCATATTGATACTTTTGAGTCACTAGTCATTAGAGATCTGGATACAATCAAACCACACAAACATCATCAGAATAATTTCACTAAAGCTGAACACACAGCATTGAAAGAACTGGCCAATGACCCCAAACTAATTAGCAAGCCAGCAGACAAGGGAGTGGGATTAGTCTTTTTAGATAAGGCAGACTACATTTCAGAGTGTTACAGGATATTGAAGGATAAAGAAACCTACGAAATACTAGAGAAAGATCCTACAGAAGATTATCATACGCAACTCAAATCCCTCATGTGGGCAGGCTACAAGAGGCATACTAACTAAACCAGAACACCAGTTCCTAAATATTAAACATCCAGTAGTACCCGTCTTTTATTACTTCCCTAAACTCCACAAAAACCCCCAGAAACCACCTGATAGACCAATTGTTTCCGGCATTAATTCCATAACATCCAATTTATCTCAATACGTAGACAGTTTCCTACAACCTTATGTTAAACGTCAAAAATCCTATCTACAAGATACATCAGATATCTTAAGAACAATAGCACAAACCGAAAGGCAGCCTGATTGTTGGCTGTGTACGTGTGATGTGACTTCACTATACATGGTCATAAACCACAGTCAGGGACTGCAAGCAATAGAACACATCCTTACTGAAGATACCAGTATACACATTGACCAAAGGGACTTCCTTATTACGAGCATTCAATTTATACTTCAGCACAATTATCTCTGGTTTGATAATCATTTTTACAGACAGACCAGTGGCACTGCTATGGGGACCAAATTTGTGCCAAGTTACGCAAATTTATTCATGAGCATGTGGGAGGAGGAGACTATCTGGGCTCAGAGCGAACTTGGCGTGAATTTGGTTCTCTGGCGGCGTTTCATTGACGATATATTCTTTATCTGGAGAGGAGACGAAACCTCTACAAAAGTTCCTAATATACATAAATTCAAACAACCTCAATCTAGCCTTCACTACAGAATACAACCGCACTAATTTTTTTATCAAAGACAACACATTACATACAAAAAGTTTGCAGATGACTGTTGATGTAAACAGTTACATTTTATCATCTAGCGGACATCATCCAAACTGGATCACCAATATCCCTCTAGTTCAATTTACTTGTATTAGATGCAATTGCACCCAAGAGTCTGATTACCTAGAACAAGCGAGAAAAATTAAGGACCAGTTCATAGTTAAACATTATGATCCCACACTGGTAGAAACGACTTTTCAGAAAGCACTCACACTGGAAAGAGAACCTCTATTGATCGCAAAACAAACAAAAATATAATAGATAGCAGGTACAGTACTTGCATGGTTACACAATATAGTAGGGATGCAAACTCCTTAAGGATAATATTGCAAAGACATTGGCATGTAATCTTACAGGACGAACAATTAAGAGGCATCCATCCTAATAAACCAAATCTCATATTCAGGAAGACACAGGATCTCAATCGTGCACTCAATAAAAATCACATTCCACCAAAAACAAAAATACAAAAGACCTTAAACAACTCACAGCCACAAGGAGGATTCTTCCATTGTGGACATTGGCAAATGTAAATCTTGCCCAATAACTACAAAACGCATAACGTCCTTTACATCAACAACAACAAAGAAAACATTCAGGATTAGGGAGCACATTACATGGTCATCTACTTGGCAGAATGTAAATGTGGCCTCCAATATGGAGGACCACTAGGATATTGAGTGTGAGGAATGCTGAGCATATTAGAAACATCCGCAGGGGTTTAGTAACACACAGTCTGTCAAATCATTTTAGAATGACACACAACAAGGACACAGAAAACTACATTTCCCAGCATACCCTTGACTTCCGGTTCCGCTTCATAACATGCGACTCACCATTCTCAGGGTCACTGAGCACCCGCACGGAGGGCGTAACAAGGTACGCACCGTGACCAGCACCATCTGGACCAGCCTCCTCCAGTGTGAGTTGAGCCACCAAACGGCGGCAGTGGACGGCGGAGGACCACGTGACCTCACGGGAGCGTGGGACTCGGCTGTCCTGCCATTGTTGGTGATCCAGGCAGCTCAGTGAAGGTGACTTGTCCATCCATCGGAGACACATAGCAGAGAGGAAGACGAGAATCAGGACCACAGGGTAAGTTGTCGGACCGGAGGGTATGGGACGCCGCCCCTCCAGAGCGCAACACCTGCAACTTTATTATCAACAGATCATGCATGACTTTTATTCTTTCTCTGGTTAGGAGCAAGTGGATATTATTTGACTAATTTTTTTCCCTTATACATCATAGATGACAGTACCCACACCCAGGTCTGTCTCATAACACCTCCAATCAGGAAACTGAACTGCTACTTATCCTCCTATTCATTTCCACATCTATCTCTCCCAACCTACCCCTGCACCCCACATTTGTTTTTTTTTTGCCCATTTGCAGTTATATTAGGGATAAGGATTAAATGTGACTATCCTGAGAACCTAATCTTTCTGCTGCAAACATAAAACTTGATAAAAATTTTTACATTAAACATGCACGAACAGGTCAAGCACAGGTACTCAATCATATTCATACGATCCGATGTATCTAACGATTGTAAATCGTTTACGATCAACCGTATGCAGCAAATACAAACACAATGCATCTGCTGGAATGTAAATAGGGGGGGTTATCTAGGGGGTATAAATGGCAGCATCCATTTTAGATCTGTGCACACTCTGCTCAGTGACCAGCGAGGCTTAGTTTTATACCCTGCTGAACACTGTACTTTGCTAGTAGTGTGTTTTGCTTTGTGTTAAGTATTGCCTTTTCAAAGTGTGATTATTCTGCTTTCTGATGGATTCCTATCGCCATAAGCTTCTGCTAGCCTATAGCAATCTGAGACTGAAAGTAGTAGGTCCTGAGGAGAGGAGGAGGATGCAGTCTTGCTGGACCAAGGAGTGGCTGACGAGGAGGGAGACCCACTCCCATATGCCTCTGCTGATGGAGATTAGAGAGAACCCGGACGATTATCGCAACTACCTGAGGATGGATGACGCCACATTCCAGGAGTTGCTGTGTCTGATGACCACCTATATCCAGAGGCAGGACACCAACATGAGGAGGGCCATTCCGGCAGAGGAGAGGCTGATTGCGAAGCTGAGGTACCTGGCTACAGGAAGGTCATTTGAAGAACTGAATTTTGGGACCCTCATTTCCCCCCAGGCATAGGGGCGCATCATCCTGGACACCTGTGATGCCATTGTCAATGTCCTGAAGTTCCACTACTTCAAAGTAAGTAAAACATTACACATGTTTCTTGTGAAAGAATTTTATTTTTTTTTCTAAACACAATGGAGTTTAGTAAAACAACCAACATGGCTGTATATATATTTATGTTTGTGGGTACATAAATTCCCAACCAACATGGCTCATTTATTTTGTGTCACAAACCAACATGGTATATTTACTATATAAAAAGTCATATATCCACAAGTAAAACTGGCTGATAGTTAAAATGGTAAAACATTCAGCAACTTTATGCAAAGAAATGCACTGAAACAAAACTGCTATCTCCTCCAGTTTTAGGTCTCCTAATAGTTATTCATCTACATAGTATACGGCATATCAGATGCTGGATTGAACAGGCCACGAGGCACATGGCACAAGTCCAGATTGAGGCCCCGGCATGCAACAATCTGTCCTTGTGCCATGTGCTTCGAGACCCTGTCCAACCAGCATCATCAATGCCGTATACCACGCAGCACCTATTGGGAGACATAAAACTGGCTGATAATGTAAAATAAAAAATTTGCAAATGGAAGGGGGTCCTCATCCTCTGCCAACATGGCACTATACACCACTTCAGAGGATGTGGAGGGATTGGTCAATTGAGGAGTAGGATAACTGGGATAGGGTGGTGTGGCCTGGTAGGATGTGGATGGGACATAGTTAAATGGCTGTAGCGTTGTCTGGGGGACAGGGTGATCCTTGAGCCTAGTAGTGGTTGCCAGCTTTTTCATTCACCCCCAGATAACTGTATCATACATCAAGCGTTGGGCATGTATCTGCTGGCTTTCCTCCATTTCCCGAAGCGTGCTAGCTATGGGCCTGATTCAGAGCCGGACGCTATTTGCGAACAGTCGTTCAGGAAAAGGGGGTGGCTATTCAAATGAACCGTTCGCTCTTTGCGGTCTGTTGACGCCTCCATGTCTGAATGAGCGAACAAAACATGCGGTCGTTTTTTTGAGAAAATACGCCCCCTGGCCGCTCACACCATACGTCATGTCGTATAATAATAGATTAATCGAGTACATCGAACAGCGTATGAACTGCTCGCTATTCTTGTGGCTGGTTTTTCCTACCGCAATCTTGCGAGCAGTTCTGGCTATAAAATAACCAAGTGACGTGGTCGATGACGCTGCTGTTTTAATTATGCACACCCTAAAAACGCCCGTTTTGACCTTTAAGCACGCCTGCGTTCTGATTTCCACTCCCCGTTTTCAAGCACCTTCCCCTGTTACCACCCACATACGCCTCCTCCTGTCACTCAAAATAGCAGGCACTCGCTATATTGCGAACAAACGATTTCTGGCTGCACTGACTGGTTCGCGCATGCGTATTACAATCCGTACGCATGCGCAGATGTGCTAACATCGCTCCGAACGAGCGAACGGCCGCTTACGAGTGGCTCTGAATGAGACCCTATGTGCGTGCCCAGGTGGTCAAACATGTCGGGTGGTTTGTTCCAGCCTGACCTCATTCAGTAGTTCATCCGGTTGTTCCTGGGTTCTATGCTGATATCTACAGCGTTTAGGCGCAGGTTGTGGTGTTTGGGGCTGGCTTTGGGAGGCAATTTGCGGGCTGACCGCTAAATCAAGGTTAGGTGTTGAAGGCTGTTGGAGGATATAGATAATTGTATAATGTAAATAACATGTTTTTCAAAGGTTTAATTTACTAAATTTTTTATTCTAGTTCCCAGCAACGGTGGAGAAGTGGCAGACCATTGCTGAGGAGTTTGAATGGAGATGGAACTTCCCAAACTCCGGTGGAGAAATAGACGGCAAACATGTTCGGATTACCCCACCTGCCCACAGCGGGTCCTTTTATTATAATTATAAAGAGTTTAACAGCATAGTGCTCATGGCAGTGGTTAACGCCAATTATTAATTTATTTTTGTGGATGTGGGCAAAAATGGCCGTGCTTCGGGTGGGGGTTCATTTAAGCAATCACTCTTCTATGAGAGACTTGGCTCCAACCGCCTGAATTTACCATCTGTAACGGAAACAAAAACTATGTTTTTGTGGCTGATGAGGAGTTTGCTCTACATGAGCATTTGCTGAAGCCGTATGCGCAAACGAGGCCATACAAAAGAGAAGCGCATTTTTAATTACAGACTATCCAGGGCTCGCCGAATTGTGGATAACACATTCGGCACTTTATGTAACCAGTTCCGGGTGTTCCATACCTCTATTAATTTGCGTATGGACAAAATAGATTCAGTTGTTTTTGTCTGCTGTGTCCTCCATAGTTTCCTATGGAAAAAGAGTTCTACCCAGAGGACATCAGACACAGCAGTGCTGGATGACCCAGACCAACCGAAGGAAACAGTCCCAATGCTCTCTGTGGCCCCACCTTCACTCGCTTCAACAACAGGAATTGTGCAGGCTAAAGAGGTGAGGGAGCAATATCTGGCTTACTTCAATGGAGTGGGGGCAATTCCGTGGCAAGAGGACAGTGGAGCTCATTCAGACCCGCTCGCAAGTTGCGGCCGCTCGCTGGCAAAAAGGGGTTGGATATTTAAATGAAGTGCTCGCACTGCCTCGCGTAAGGATGCCCACTATGTTTTAGCGAGCAATGGCAAAGTGCGCTTGCAAGTGTATAAAGACGCCCCCATGCCAACCGCAACACACGTCACCTCCGGAAAATGTAGGATTAATCGGGACCATCGTGAGCAATCGGAGCTGCTCGCAGCCCTTGAGGTTGCCTTAACCCGCCGAAAGCACAGCGATCAGTGTGGGCTGAAATACATGCAGGTGACGTGTACAATGACGCTACTTTGCTAATTATGCATGCTCTTTAAATGGCGTTTTGGCAGCCTGACATGCCTGCGTCAACAACACCACTCCCCCGTTTACAAACACCTTCTCCAGTTACCACCCACAAACGGCACTATCTGTCACTCAAAGTAGTGACCTGATAGTGGCTTACGAGCAACCAAAAACAGATCGCAAAGACAGGCTTGCGCACGCGCACTGCGAATTATACGCATGCGCAGATGGACAAACATCGCTCAGAGTGAGCGCAACTTAGCGACCGGGTCTGAATCAGGTCCAGTATCCGCTAATGGACTACAGTGGACATGTGAACTAAATGGAATTATACTTACGACTTCACAAGAGGACTCTTGTCCCGCATCTGGGTTGTCCACACCAGGGTCCTCTGTATTCACCACCATTAGGGCCTCTGAAGGTTACTGCGGCTCCTGCTCATGCAGGAATTTCAGCAGGTACCACAGCGTGCTTGAATAGGTGTCAGCTGCCCCTGCTCCGGATGCCCAGGACTATTCCTGCTTCCTTTTCTCCTTCACCTATACAGTAAGGAGATTTTGTTTTTGACCCAGACTACTGTCACATCATCATCAGGATGAAAGGTCTTGCTAAACTCAATTAGCTCATGGATTGCTGCATTACCACAGGGTTGACCTTGGGGTATAGCTGGATCTGGATCCACGGGCACCACGCAGTTAAAGCTTTGCTGCTCCCAGGATGCACTTGGGTCCGTCCTCCTCTATACCCCGCCCCCGACCACAGGCACCTCAGTTGGTAAACAGCTAAGGCCGGAGGAGGAGACTAAACAGAGAGAAGGAAGACTGGAACACACAAGAAACCATACTCACAGAAATGGGAGACGGAAAACCGGTGACCAGCCACACAGCCCATTTGAAGCCAGGTGCGTCAGGGCGGGCGCCCTGTGGACCCTATGGACTTCGTAGAAACAGAGATAACAAAGGTAAGTTCTTACCATATCTCTTGTTTTCTACTTCAGGGTCCACAGGGTTGACCTTGGGGATGTCCCAAAGCAGTTCAACTAAGGGTGGGGACGCTCCTGTGCTGAAAGGAGTACCCGGCGCCCAAAGGATGCATCCTGAGAGGCGAAGGTGTCAAACGCATAAAACCTCAAAAACGTCTGAATTGAAGACCAAGTAGCCGCCTTACACAGCTGAACAGCGGAGGCGCCACGTCTAGCAGCCCAAGAGGGACCCACAGAACGAGTGGAATGAGCCTTAACAGAGGCTGGCACAGGTAAACCCTCCTGTGCATAAGCCTCACAAATAACTGAACGAAGCCAACGGGCTAACGTTTGCTTGTTGGCAGGCCAACCCCTCTTGTGAAAACCGAAGAGGACAAACAAAGAATCCGACTTCCTAACCGAAGCAGTCCGGTCCACATAGATTCTAAGTGCCCGGACCACATCCAAGGAAGCCTCACCAGCAGAAAGATCAGGTGACTGAAAAGCTGGCACAACAAGTTCCTGATTAATGTGGAACTTTGAAACCACTTTGGGCAAAAACTCAGGACGCGTGCGGAGCACCGCCCTGTCCTGGTGAAAAATCAGAAAAGGAGGGCGACAGGAAAGCGCCCCCAATTCTGAAACCCTCCTGGCAGAAGCAATTGCCAGGAGAAAAATGGTCTTAAACGTCAGCCACTTGAGCTCCACCGACTCAAGCGGCTCAAAAGGAGGACCCTGCAAGACCCTCAGTACCACCGCCAAGTCCCACGGAGCCACCGGAGGCACGAAGGGAGGCTGGATCCTGAGAACACCTTGGAAAAAGGTGTGATCATCTGGCAGTGTAGCAATCCGTCGCTGAAACCACACAGACAAAGCAGACACATGAACCTTCAGAGAGGCCAGGCGTAAGCTGAGGTCCAAACCCGATTGAAGAAACTCCTAGATTCTGGAAACCCGGAACACCTGCGGATCATAGTTTCTGGATTCACACCACTGAAAATAAGTGCGCCACACCCTGTGGTAAATCCACGCGGAAGCAGGCTTGCGTGCCCTAAGCATGGTACCAATGACCGAACTGGAGAAACCCCTAGACCTCAAGACGGCTGTCTCAAGAGCCACGCCGTCAAAGACAGCCGACCCAGATCCGGGTAAAGGCAGGGCCCTTGAGACAACAGGCCCTGACGCTGAGGAAGAAGGTACGGAGCGTCGATGGAGAGGCACCTCAGATCGGAGTACCAAGGACGTCTGGGCCACGCCGGAGCCACCAGCACGAGCGTGCCGCCGTCCTGCTTGAATTTCCGCAGAACCCGAGGAAGCAGGGATATCTGAGGAAACAGATACGCCAGGTGAAACGTCCATTTCACCGACAGAGCGTCTACCAGACAGGCGCCTGCGTCTCTTGTCCTTGACCCGTAAATGGGCAACTTGTGATTGTGACGGGAGGCCATCAAGTCCAGCTCCGGCAGCCCCCACCTGTCCACAAGTAGCTGAAACACCTCTGGGTGAAGGGACCATTCCCCGGGATGCACGTCATGATGGCTGAGGAAGTCCGCCTCCCAATTGAGGACTCCGGGAATGAAGACTGCCGAGATCGCTGGAACGTGACACTCCGCCCAAGCAAGAATGCGAGACACCTCCGACATTGCTGCCCGACTGCGAGTTCCCCCTTGGTGGTTGATGTACGCCACCGTGGTGGCGTTGTCGGACTGCACCTGAACCGCCCTTCCGTGAAGAGCGGGGCCGGACGACTGCAGGGCCCTGTACACAGCCCGCAGTTCCAGGATGTTGATGGGGAGAAGTGCTTCTTCCACGGACCAACGACCCTGAAGCGATAATGAGCCGGTCACTGCCCCCCAACCCCGGAGACTGGCATCCGTCGTGAGCAGGACCCAGTCCGGGATCCAAAAGGGGCGCCCCTCGACCAGATGCGCTGTCTGAAGCCACCAAGCCAAAGACTGCCGAACCTCCGGGGACAACACCAGCATCTGAGAGCAGATCCGGTGAGGTAACCCGTTCCATTCCGATAGAATCAGCCCCTGCAGGGGCCGGGAATGGAACTGTGCAAATTCCACCATGTCGAATGTCGACACCATGGACCCCAGAACTCTCATAGCTGAATGGACCGACAGGCGGCAACTGCTCAGGCAACTGTGTATCCGCAGCTGCAGGGAGGAGACCTTCTCCGGAGTCAGGAAAATCCGTTGCTGACGAGAATCCAGCAGGGCTCCCAAATGAACCATCCGCTGTGATGGAATCAGGGAGGACTTCTTCCAATTTATCAACCACCCGTGTGCTTGAAGACAAGCAATGGTCAGGTGGAGATGTCGAAGAAGCACCTCCGGGGAGCTCGCCAGCAGCAGAAGATCGTCCAGGTACGGCAACAGACATAGACCCTGACCCCGAAGGTGGGCAGCCATAACTGCCATCACCTTGGTGAACACCCTCGGAGCCGTGGAAAGGCCGAAAGGCAACGCCCGAAATTGGTAGTGATGGTTCAGGATAGCAAACCTCAGATACCGCTGATGTGCCGGTGCTATGGGCACATGGAGATAGGCGTCCTGGATATCGAGGGAGACCATATAATCCCCGGGTTCCATCGCCAGAATGATGGAACGTAACGTTTCAATCCTGAACCTGGGAACTCTGAGGTATCTGTTCAGAGACTTCAAATTCAGGATAGGGCGATGAGAACCATTGGGTTTCTGTACCAGAAACAGAGTAGAATAGTACCCCGTCCCGCGCTGAGACTGCGGAACGGGAACAATGACCCCTGCTTGTAGCAAGGATTCTATAGCTACCTGAATCTGACCAGCTTTGGTCTTGTCCAGAGAAGGACTCGTACAGAAAAACTGGTGGGGCGGCCTGAACCGAAAAGACAGGGCGTACCCCTGAGAGACTACTTCTCGAACCCAGGCATCCGTGGTGGTATTGTGCCAACACTGGGCGAATTGGAGAAGTTGGCCTCCCACTCTGGGGTCCCCCAGAGAGAGGCCCGTCCCATCAGGCAACAGGCTTATCCTCCTGCTTGGAAGAAGGGCGCCGAGCACCATGCTTGCTTCTTGGGTTTGGGTGCGGCCTTGGTCGCCGAATGTCTCGGGAAGGATTGGCCCTTGGCCTTACCCTGAACCCGAAAGGACCGAAAGGCAGAGCTCCTCACTTTAGCCGGCGCAGAGGCCGAAGGGAGGAAAGCCGACTTGGACTTAGCCAAAGTATCCACTATTTTGTCCAAATCCGGACCAAATAGTAAATCACCATTAAAAGGCAAGGCCTCCAGACCCTTTTTTGAATCTGCAGGACCTCAGCCACAGGGAGCGCCGAGCAGACACCGCTGCAGCCGACACCCTAGAAGTGAGCAGGCTGGCATCTAAAGACGCTTCCCCAATATAGGAAGCTGCATCCCGCATCTGTCCCACTAAAGCTCTCTGGATATCCGGAGCCTCATCAGGAAAGGTATCCTCCAAGGCATTGGCCCATGCCTCAATGGCTTTAGCCACCCAGGAGATAGCCATGGACGGGCGAGCCACCGCCCTGGAAAGAGAATAAATGGACTTTAAACAAGTCTCCACCTTCCTGTCCGTGGGATCCTTCAAAGAGGAGATAGACGGCAATGGCAGCGTCGCGCTTTTGATCAAGCGGGTAACGTGGGAATCCACGGCCGGCGGAGTCTCCCATTTCCTGCAATGAGCTTCAGGAAAAGGATAGTTCGCCGTCAACCTCTTCTGTGGATGGAACCTCTTACTGGGTAATTGCCAGGCCGCCGCCATATGATCCGATAATTGATCAGACAGGGGGAACACAGTTGAAGTCACCTTGGCCTTTTTAAAATTAGGAAACTTCGACCTAGGAGCCAGCGCATCATCCTCAACATGTAGGATAGCCCGCACCGCCCTAACTAAGGCTGGAACATTAATAGAGGACTTAGCTTCCACCTCCTGCCCCATGGCATCAGAGTCAGAGTCCTCATGGATTTCTCCATCATCTGAGGACACTTCCGAGTCCGACAACTGCGCAGCTAGTGAACTCACAACCGGACGTTTAGACGCCCTTGGTGGCACATCACCTTGCAACATGGACTGAAACGCCGAGGATGAAGCCGCCAGACTCTGTACGGAGCTGGAGAGAACATCCACCCAAGGCGGAGGAGCCGTCGGAGCAAAACTCTGCAAAGGCACTACAGACTGACGCGTTACTGGGGAAGACTGCACATACACAGGCAGTCCCGAGTAAGGACCCACAGTCTGGGCCCCGGGGGGAGACCGCAACATTTGTGGAACACCCGGGGAATGGGGGATGGTGGGCTGCGGCAACGCCCTAGAAGGGACCGATAACCGGTCCGCAATAGACGCCAGCACCTGTGAAAACATCGCCCAAGGAGGGTCCTGTGATACAGGGGGGTTGGAGGGGCCCGGTACCAGCTGGCACCGCCCGCACAGACCATCCTGAGATAAGTCCTCCCCATCAACTCCAGCAGCACAACGTCTGCAGGAAAATAGCACAGGAGCCACAGAGCGCTCAGTCTCCTCATCAGACATGATACCGTAAATCACAAGAAATACGTATCACCAGAGGAATTACGGTTTTAACACCCGCGCACTCACCAGTATGCGACACAACAGCCCAGATATGGTACTGTGTAGCACACAACAGTATGTGACTGACCCCACAAATACGTGATTTATATAAGTGAGGGTCTCAGAAAAACGCCCTTCCCCCACACACCTGCCGGGCCGTAGGAGAAGGAAAGGGATAGTTATAAGCTGACAGCAAGGAGAATAAGTCACAGACAGGCAGCACTAGCAATAGTCACATACAATGCAGAAAAGTTAGTACTCACTGCACCTTCCGCTACAATCAACCGCCCAGATTCAGTGTCTGGGAGGGCTATAGCGCTGTGTACACTGTCCTTTAGCAGGGGAGAGGTACACAGGGGGACCGGTCCACTTGATACCGCCTGGGAGTCTGCGATGCCTGCCAGTAAAGATGGCCGCCGGAGACCTCAGAGGAGGAGTGGCCGTAAGATAAGAGCAGCTCAGCGACGCCAGACTGCTTGTTGAAAGGCGCGCTGAACTGAGGGGAGGAGCCGCTAGACAGGGAAGGCTGCCTCCCCTGGCTAGCAATTAACCCCCGGGTTGCCGGTCCCGCTACCAGCCTGTTACCCTGGTGCTCTAGCGGACACGCGGGGTATTCCTCAATAGAGGGGGAGCCCGCCGCCGCCGCTAGCGCCTCCGGTCTGTCCCCAGAGACCGGAGGCTTCTGACTGCATAAAAAGCTTACCCGATCCCCGTCGCGTCCGGCAGCAGTCAAGGGAGTCCCCAGAGCCCGGCTAGTACAGGCTCTGGGGTCCCGCCGCGATCCCCAGAGCTGTACTGGCGTTGCGGCGCCAGCGGGGAGAAGGAGCGGCAGCGTGGACGTCCTAAAGGACAGTCTGATGCTGCCACTCTAAAAGTGTAAAAAAAGTAGAAAAAAAAAAAAAATTCTCTTTTAAAATAAAGCTATGGGGCTGCTCCTGCAGCTCGACAGGGTGACCCGACTCCGGCCGGCACCAACTAAAACTGAGGTGCCTGTGGTCGGGGGCGGGGTATAGAGGAGGACGGACCCAAGTGCATCCTGGGAGCAGCAAAGCTTTAACTGCGTGGTGCCCGTGGATCCAGATCCAGCTATACCCCAAGGTCAACCCTGTGGACCCCTATGGACCCTGAAGTAGAAATATTTAATTTTTAAGAGTTATTACCGTTTGACGAAATAAAGCAGGTTGTTTATTTGGCATGTAAAATTTAACAGAAACATGGATTTTAAGCTTGGGTATGCATTGGTGGCACAGGGGTTAATACATATTGGTGGCGCAGGGGTTAATACACATTGGTGGGGCAGGGGTTAATACACATTGATGGGGCAGGGGTATGCATTGGTGGTTCAGGGGTACAGTGGAATACAGGCGATACTCACTTTTTAAAGGCACACTCCGCTAGATAGACGATGCTGCTTCTCTTCATTTCTTCCGTCGTCTGCCACAAAATGGACGAGGGGAGTGTCCAGAGACATCGAACATCGTACTGCAACAAAAGTACGTACGATGTGTGTCAAATCACACACGATAGGTCGCAATCTTTGTGCAAAACCATCTGATCTACGATGCCGATCCACGACGCCGGGGACGCGCATCGCATCGTAATAGTGTATGAGAAAACTACTTTTCACACGATTGGTCGTTACGATCAGTCGAAAATGGCCAGATCGTGTGAAAAATCGCCCCCTGTATGGGGGCCATTAGATATGTTGGACCAACATATTTTTGTCTGTAGCCCCTGGCATTAAAATTTGATTCATACCTTCGTTTTCAAAAAATCATCAATGCTATAATGCATGTGAATACTGCCTCATAGGAATAGCCCTAACAATACTGTATACAACTTTTTGTCATTTCTAAATCTTTGCAGTTCACATAATGAGACCCACATTAGAAAATACATGGTGTATCCAACACCCAAGGTACAGAAAAGCATAGGATGTGGTCACATTTAGACCAGATTGCAGTTCCTGACAGCTAAAACTAAAAATTCTCACCAAAAAAATAAATTATTTGAAAAGGACAGTCAAGCAGGTAAATTCTGAATGCACTCCAAATAAAATCCCTGTAACTTGGAAGCCCCTCATTTTACATACAAGAGTAGTTCCTCAAAGACAAATATTGTGTCATCACTGACTTCTTTGCTGATTCAGGGCCTGATTCAGAGATGGATGCTAAATGCACAACAGCTGCATCTTTGGACGTAGATGCTGTGCGAAAATATGTAAAAGCAGCGGGAGGTATCTGTAGGTGACAGACGCACACTGCATGCTTTTGTGATCCGCTGCTACAACGAAACATGCAGCATCAGATCATCCGCGTGAACATTGGTGATCTGAGTAACTCACAGGTTACTCAGGATGCCTGATGTTTTCACGCTGCCGGGGTCAATAAAGCTGCGTCCAAGGACAAAGCCACTGGCCTCGTCACGCACAGGAAACAGGGCCGCCACACCCCCCGTGTGAAAACACTGGCCATCTCCACCCCTTCCCTGTCCCCAAACTGCTGGGGCATGTCAATCATGCTGCGGTTCAGGCAGCATTGTGACCGCCATAACAGATAGATATTTGCTCAGCGCAGTGTGGCTGACCGCGCCCACACTAGAACACTTGAAAGAGTGGTGCTTAATACAGAATGTGGAGTTATAGATGCACACTATTGTATGAGCCTTCTGCAGGTAGAATGGATATGACAGCTGGAATCTGTATGCATGTCAGGTGTGGATGAAATCAGTCAGGTGGTGTAGATGACGTGAACACACTTTAGCTGACATGACTTTGTGTAAGTAGATGATGGTAGCTGTTAGGGAGTTATTATTATTGTTACATTTTATTTATAGGTCACTGCAAGTGGTCCGCAGTGCCGTACATACAACAGTAGGACAGTAAAGGGTACACAGAACATAATATTACATTACAGTAACCAAAACATAAATCATAGCAAAGGTAACAAATTAGCATAATTGTCAGTACACAATTCAGATGGGAAGCAAGGTGAGTGAGGGTGTAATCCCCAATAGGTGGAACCTGTTTCCAAAAGTGACCCCATGACTAGCAGGAGTAGAGCCACTGGAAGAGACAAATGGCTATGAGCAAGAGGAATTCCGGGCTAAAGGGCCACTGAGTAGGGAAAGGTTGTTATTGAAGTGCTAGAGAAGATGGCTATAAAAACAGGAGGGAGGAGGACCCAGCTCCTAGTGTAATACCCAGCCGCCCACTATGACTTTAGGGACTGAACAGGTTCCTTTTACTGAAGTGAATGTGGGTAGGCAGAAGGTGGTTTGCCCTTCCTGAATTACCCCAACCTTTCAGAGAGCAAATTCCCCTGTCAAATTTTGGATGCAAGATGTACCTTAGACTCCGATAATATATACCACTTTGGTTGGAAAAGTACAATTTTATTTTTGAAGGAGCGGAGCAATGGACGACCTCGCTGGTCAGTACTTTCTGCAAAGTAAGAGGTTAGTTAAGACAATATACATGTACATACAACTTTAGAATTCAACACAAATAACTTACTGCTACTGCGCCATCAAATTGCATTTATCACAATTTATCCAACACTTTATCATCTAACATACTGTACATAACACGATTTCTAAATGCACTACAGTGGTCTCCAACCCATAGCTCGCGAGCTACCGGTAGCTTGTGGCCGTAATTTGGGTAGCTTGCGTAGCTGCAGTATTGCTGAGTCAACTAGGAGGAAGTGACCTCTGACAAAGCCTTTGGTGGAGCGACGGGGAAGCGCGTCAGGTGTGCCGTAGGGTGGCACTATATGTGACGGACACCATCTGGACATCACAGGAGTCGACTGCATTTGGGGCGAGTGACTCCCGCCCAGCCCTGCTGAAAAATAACACAGCAGGCCTGCCTTTATCTTCTGCTACTCTACTGTACTTACCTCCTTGGAGCCGGTAATTAAAAGTTAAATGTGCAACAATATCACTGAATTAAATGCATTGTTGTTTTCTATGAAACATTTTTTTCATTTTCATTAAATGATCTTTAATTTTTCGGTTATTAGTCGGTTGGCGACCACCACGTTATAGAATACAATTTTAGTACCTATTAGTGAACTAAGAGCCTCATTCAGAGGCGGTTGGAGGATGCAAGCGGTCGCTCAGAAACTGGGCGGCCGCTTGCATCCTGACCGCCCGCCTCTGTTTTGGTCGTTAGGCTGTGGGTGACGACCGCCAGGGTGATGGTCGCGATGGTCAGAGACCATCGCGTCCATCGGGGCTTACGACGGGACCCTTGGGTAGGGTCTCACTTGTCGTAAGCCCCGGAGAGCTTCTGGCTCTGTCAGAGCCGGAAGCTCTCCACTGACATCACTAGTGATGTCAGTGGGGCCTCCCCCAAACGGTAGGCGTTCCCATGGATACGCCTCCATTTGGGCTGCCACCCCCGCGGCCCGCCTTCCAAACGGGGCGAGCTGTCAATCAACATCGACAGCTCGCCCCCTTTGGAAAGAGACCCGCTACGACCGGCGCTGTCGGTCATAGCGGGTCTCACGCATGCGCACGAAGGAGCCGG
This sequence comes from Taudactylus pleione, assembly GCA_031769625.1. Taxonomy (NCBI): domain Eukaryota; kingdom Metazoa; phylum Chordata; class Amphibia; order Anura; family Myobatrachidae; genus Taudactylus; species Taudactylus pleione. Next base: position 15,298,726 of record JAUIMM010000009.1, on the reverse strand, counting down.
CTCCATGCGCACTGGACAAACATCGAGGCGGCCGTAGACCATACGGCCACCTCTGAATGAAGGCCTAAGTAACTTTACTGCAGTATAAATAATTTCTCTACACTAAACAAAATTTCTCAGAGGTTAAGTCAGCTCGGTGGTGCACAATGTTGATTTCTTCCTTAACACTGAAATATTTCCAGATGGCCAATCGACTGAGGTAATCACTACTAGGTAGTTTTAACCTTTGACCTATTTACAGGGGGAGGTGGGGGTTCTCTTGTGGATTCAGGTACTACTGTGACTATTTCTAATACGCAGTAGAAGCCCTTGTTGAATAGCTGTAACTGTTCTAACATTTGTTGCGAAAAATTAGTGACAAATTATTTAGTTGTTAAGTCTGGACACCGAGCCAGCAATGTAGCACTTTTTAACTTCTTCTCCGTGACATGAGTCAGCTTTGCTAAACAATAAGCCTGCTGAAGTAATAGTAAAGCTTTGCAAGGTGAGACTATCTAATTTTTAAACTTCCTTATGTGAAGGCTCCCTGACAGGGATATGTCTATGCAGAGTTGGGTAACTTTACTGAGGCTAATAGTGAGACTATCTAATTTTTAAACTTCCTTATGTGAAGGCTCCCTGACAGGGATATGTCTATGCAGAGTTGGGTAACTTTACTGAGGCTAAGATGGGTCCGTATATATTGTTTTCTTCACAGACTCCCTGGCTATCTTAAGGTCTCAATCAGCTAGTGTCACACTCATCCTACTGTATTTTCAACTATGGAGTGCTGCTTTGTCAGAGAAAAGATGGTTAAACTCATACTTGCCTACTTTTGAAAAAGCATTTCAGGGAGATTGTGAAAGCAAAACCTATGAGTGCTGCGGTAAAGTGAGCGTTTATTGCTACATCTGAGAGGCGTGCCATAAAATTGATTTACATCCAAATGTAAATGAGCCCCAAAGCAGTTGGAAAGATCTACTTGTTGATGAGAAAACACTGGCATTTTTAAGAATATGCATTTAGCCATAGGAATGATTGTGCCTTATAAACAATGCAGGGAAATGATACTAATGATCCAATTTGAATGTATCTATGTACAGTATTTTTATATATATATATATATATATATATAACAGCTACATAATAGGGGTAAGGTGCAGTCAGGGAGATTGGTAGACTCTTCGGGGGGTCAAGGAGTGTATTGGGAGTGCAGACTGAAAGCCATAGTGTGTGTAGTGATTTTATAAATGTATAAGGCAATAGATATGCCAGAGGTTCCCAAAAGCGGTCCTCAACGCTCCCCAACAGTTCAGGTCTTAGAGATGCCCATGGTTGAGCACAGGTGGTTAAATCAAATTGACTGAGGTACTAATTGAGTCACCTGTGCTCAACCATGGATATCTCTAAAACCTGAACTGTTTGGAAGCCTTGAGGACCGCTTTTGGGAACCTCTGGCATAAGGTGTTTTTGACAGAGAGAAGCAAAGGACAAAGGGCCCGATTCAGACCAGTTTGCTAGGCTGCGTTCGCACGCATCTGGCCAATTTTCGCTATCTGCGCATGCAGAAAAGATGCAGTGCGCGAACCAGTCACTGCGATCAGGCAGCGATTACACGTTTAACATAGGCATGTTGTTACCTATAGTTTATCTGAGTACCTACACTATAAACACAACTCAAATAGTTGTTCCAACATTCATAATTGAGGCAACAGTGCCCCCTACTGTCTATTAATATTTATGTATATTTCCAAACATGACCGTTATACTTGTTCAAATGCTTATGTATGAGTCTTCCTCCTATATAAGACGTTATTGGTCAGTATACATTCAGCCTATGCCTATGGTCAATGTACGAGATCCAGCTCCAAGGTGTTGGAGAGGCTCTTGGGAATTAAACCATTTATGTTCTGAGTAGATGATCTGACAAGCAAGTTAAGTGTTTATTATACTTTATTATCTTTCTTTTACTTTGTAATATATGTATTTTTAACTGTTATTTGTTTGTGTGGCTTGATTAACGTCTTTGTATCCAAAGAATCTTATCACGTTCCACCGAGAACAGGGAGATTGCTACTATTTCAGGGAGTCTCCCTGACAATCAGGGAGAGTTGGCAAGTTAAACTGCACCTCTCACTTTTTTTAATGTAGCTACTTACTCTCTCCTGTCACCTGCAGCACTATCCGTGTTATATAGGCTGGGGGTGTGTGTGCACTGTTGGTTTCAGGTTTACCGTTGCAGGCATCAGTGTATTCACCACATCACTGCACCGCTCAGGAGCCATTCTCAGAGCTGAGGATCAGATCACCTTTCTCAATTTCTGACAGCCTCTCAGGGCTAGCAAAGCACAGAGCACACCCCTCTCTGAATTACAGCCACCTACTTTCACCTCTGCATATTCTTCCCTGACAGGACAACTGCCCAGCATAGACCTTGCAGCTCCCTGCAATGTGCAGACTGAGGAGCGAATATAGAGCTGGTCAGCGGTGCTGCTCTCTTATGCCTGAAGATGCTATGCGTCCAGGGACGGACTGCTGCCTCAGTTTTCCTCTTTATTGTGCGGTTTCTAGAAGCCAGGCCCCTTGTCTACACTGTAGCAGCCTGCCCTTCCATAAATAGGATGTCACCAGAGGATGTGATCAATGCAACACCATCTGTCAGTCAGGGTGTCTGCGCTGTCTTTGTGAGCTGTAGCAGGCTCGCCGGTAATCAGTAGTGCTCTAAGGGTCCCCTTCTGTGCAGCTTCCTTGGAAGTAGTTACCGCCTGTCAGCTGCACCTCAGCTCTCTCTGGCAGGAGCCTCTCACCATCGCCAGTGTCCTACCTCTCTCTGGGCCTTATTCAGTATGGATCGCAATATTGCAAACACACGCAGTTCAACTGCGATAGCAAGCTAATCCATTCCGATCACAATGTAAACTCAGCACAACATATGTATGCCCACTTTACCTTACAAACACATTCATAATGTTTAGCAGAACAGCAAAACCATTGGTATAATCGAGTACCATTGCTGCCTCACGCACAGTTGAACAACCCCTGACCTTACTCAGAAACTGCTAACAACCACACACTATGAGACCTCACACTGCGTAGGCTATCACAGTGGTTAATTTATGCACGCCTTTGCACTGGCACGCCTGCACCCCCCACAAATGGTGCTTCATGTCAGTCACTCTGGGAGGGGTCTGCGTAGCCTCTGCGATCTCAGTTCCGATCGCAATAGCTAGCTTGCACACTGCAATGCATACACATGCGCAGAACGTAACAATCGGCCTATTGTGTGGGTCTTAGCAACTGCGATCCAAGCTAAATCAGGCCCTATGACATACTTCTGACTGCCCCAACGGGGTCGCATGACACTATCCAGCCAGCGCATGGTAATCTAGATCTTTCACCTAGAGATGCCCATCTGTAGGTTGTCTATCGATGGGTATAATCGATGGTTACCATCGATGGCACACCAACATCTATGGCGAATGATCGATGGTTTGCGCCCCTCTATGGCCACCGCTGCGAGGGAGAATAAAAAAAAGAGGGGCGGGGCTTAGCTGTGGCTTAGTCTTGTCTGGAAAAAAAACAATCGGCTCTCACTAGCCATCAATGGTAAGAATATTAAAAATCAGCCATAATCCATCGATGATTTAGAATCATCGATGGTCAATGGCCATCTCTACTTTCACCCGCATGCCAGCTCCTGCAGCTGCTGCCAGTGTCCACTGTCACATATTAACACTAAACATACAAGTCGCTGTCAGGCTATATAAGAAATACAGGGTACAGGTATACAATTGCACTAAACGTTGGTAGTTATACATAGACATATCCCCATTAGCTTTGAGGTAGGAGGCTGGGGTGAAGGGTACACTTGCATGAACAGGTGGGTTTTCCGTGCACGTTTAAAGCTATGCAAGGTTGGGGAGAGCCTGATAGAGCGAGAAAGCTCATTCCAGTGAAGGTTAGCCACACGGCAAAATCTTGGATACAAGCATGAGATGCTGTAACGAGGGTGAGAGGACATGTGGTGGTCACTGGCCGACCGGAGTGGGCGGAAGAGAGTATGTAAGAAGATGAGGTTGGAGATCTAGGTAGCAGTTGAGTTAGAGATAGCTTTGTATGCGAGTGTGAGGAGTTTGAAGAGTATTCTGTAGGGGAATGGAAGCCAGTGCAGGTTTTGGCGGAAGGGAGTGGCAGATATGGATCGGCAGGAGAGGAAGATAAGTGTAGCTGCAGTGTTGAGAACAGATTGGAGGGGAGCAAGATGGGAACGTGGGAGACCAGTGAGAAGAAGATTGCAGTAGTCAAGGCGAGAAATGATTAGTGAGTGGATAACCAGTTTGGTAGCATTCTGGGAGACGAAGGGCCTGATGTGAGCAATGTTGCGTAGCTGGAACCAACAGGTGACAAGTGCAGATGCTGTTTAAGAACTTGCTGAATGAGCAGATGATGGTAGCTGTATGCAGGAATATACTTCGGTAGACTGTGCACAGAGAAGCAATGAATCCGCAGGTAATGAGTGCAAGTTGTTCAACTGAGATGGTACAGTAACAAGTACAGTAGGTAGTGAAAATAGGACTTCCAGTAGGAGTTGAAGGTAAGCAGGAGTGCATTGGTGTAGATAGGTGGAGCACCACAAAGTAATCTAGCAAGTCAGTAACCGGAGGTACCAAAAGAGGTATCAGGAAGATGAGTTGTACTGGCGATGTGCTAGTGGGCTGAGGAGGTTTAAATAGGGTAGACTGAACAGGGATTGGCTTCACTGGTCATGTGATTGATACAGTCTGATGATTGGCAGCAGCAACGTCAAAATGTAAACAATATTGCAGCTAAGACGCGCTGTAACGCTGTCAGCTGGAATCCATGTTTGGAAGAACACATGGCATTTGTACTGCGGGTGCATGCCATGTGGCAAAGTGACAGCAGTGTGTAAAATAAACAGGTTTGGAGAACAACAAACTGACACCCATCATCCTTTGTTTCACATCCACCAGAACTGTAGATGCTGGTGAACTGCAACAGCAGTGAAATGGATAATATAAAAATAAAACAAATAGTAAATTTTTCTATTTCCTTCAGAAAAACCTTTGAATAAATTACTGAATAGAATATGGTGCAAATTGTATAGTTGTTACAATTTTAAGAATATTTTCAGATTCTCTACTGTTATAGAATATCCCATATGTTAAACAGAGAGTATTGTAAAATGCAACAGAATATGCTGGCATCATATAAGTAAATGTTAATAAATAAATATCCCTATTCCGTCTCACCTTTTCTAAGCGTCGAGCATACAGTGGCCACTCACAGGAATACACTATACTTCTCCCTGTATGATTCAGTGCAATAGACATACGGCGGTAACCTTTAAAAGGGAAAAAACAGAATGTACAAGTTGATGGATGTGGTAAACAATTATGGCACTTTAAAAAAAAAATTATGTTGTAGGGTATTTCCAACATTTAACAAGAAAAAGTGAAAAGTAATATTAAACTAAGCACCACCTTCGACCTATCAGAATTACACCTGATCTGCCCAAAGCCACTACTGGGTGCCCAACCCACATTTTAGCAGGATCATGCAAGTTTTAAACCTCAAACCTTTTGAGATTAGCAATTCAGCACAGGTCTTCCAAAATACTTTTTGCATTATCTAAAGATATTTTGCTATAACAATTTGTGACTACTGATGTTTGATCACAATAATGTTTAGGCATTTTCCCTGGTTACAGTAAATGGGCAGTGTGAATGGAGTTTGACTGTACTGTCATATATTAATGGAAACTTCTCTGAATGCAGCATACATTTGTCACTGGTAAATGTTAACACTAACATGCACATATAACAGTTAAATATTTTAACTCCTTGAAATTTTAATTTTGCATCTGCTAGCTGAGAAAATTATGTATTTGTACTAGCTTCAGTAATTGTATGTCTATTTTTATAGTAAGCACTGCAATCCAGTATGCAAACCAATTACATTTTGGGGCCTAGTCATCAAGGTGAATGGGTTCATTAAATATGTAGAAACAGTATTTTCTGCATATCCTGTGTAAAGGACCCATTCACCATAAGTGTCTTAATGTGTCTCCCGTAGGGATGGCCATCAGTGGGTTAACAATCTATGATTACTATCTCTGGTGCTTTCAGTGATTAACATTGATGGCATGAAGCCAGCAACAGGAAACCATCAATAGTTTACACCCTTTGATTGTCATTCTTGGTGTGATGAATGGCAGGTGGCAGCCATTGTGCCAGCCGTGGGACTGTTAGTGCCACGCTAAGCCGGCACTTTTGTCAGATTTCACCTCACCCCAAACATCACGCTTAATTGAATAGCTCCGGGAGCTCCCTCCCCGGGTTATTCATCATTGGTTTGAACTGAATCGTGACCAATGATGGCGGTTTTGGCATAATTCCATTCCCCAACGTCGAGAGGGAAAAAAAAATTGCTGTCTGCTCTGCCATAGATGGCTGAGAAACACCAGATCTCTGCCATCAATGACATAACCATCACCCATTGGTGGCAAATGATGGCCATTGGTGGTCGATGGCCATCCCTAGCCTGCCATCCATCAAGCTCTGAAAACCGAAAGCTGTCAAAGCTTGTCTGTGGAAAATGATGCCATCTTCAGACGGTTTTACCAGTTGAACCCCGGTTCTTCCTATACAGTGCAAAGAGGGATCCTCCTCTGGTCCTCACAATGTGCACGCGTGAACGAAGTACAGATCTTTGCATCTTTGCCACGTGGGTGGCAAATCGTGCCATGCATGGGGCGATTCGCACTCCCACAAATGGGTACGTGCGCTGCGTTTGCACCTGCGACTCCATAGAATTGCATGGTGTAAACGCAGCACTAGGCATGGTGTAGTGTGGCACACATGGTGGCGGCTAATTGCTTGGCGTGATGCGTGCGCATGTTTGCAGCGTGATCGGAAAATATGCAAGATATGGATTTTTTCTTAAAAAAATCATGAAAGCAGCTAAAATCACATAAAATGGGCCTGTTTCTGTTCCTATAGTATTATTAACCTCAATAACATTTATTTCCACTCGTTTCCAGTCAACTTTGATTTTTTTTTCCATCTAGTTAAGGGCCAAAAGGTTGCATTTAGCTAGCTGGCTGTCACGATTCCTAGGCGGAATCAAAACTGAGTGATAAATGGAGTTGAGGACTGTGCAAAGATGATGGTTGGGGTACCCCTTGAGGATTGGATAGTTGATAGTTGGCGCAGTCACTGGCTGAAGTAAGAATAGTTGATACTTGATAGTTGGTGCAGCCACTGGCTACGTGACACTGGACTGATTGTTGTTAGGATTGTTGTCCTTACTTCTGCTCACTCTTACTTGGCAACAGTTACAAATGGCTTGGCAAAGGTTGTCCGGATTTGGGTGGAAATAACTCCACACATGAGAAGTGGATTTTTTGGTCCTTTGCCCAGGCATGGCAACAATGTTATTTTTCCCACCATGGGCAACAACTGTTGCCTGATTTACAATTTTTACACAAACATCCTTGGCACCAACATCCTCCTCATCATTATCAACATCCTAGTCATCCTTGTTGTTATCGCCAACTACATAAATATCCTCCTCATCCTCCTGGTTCAATTCCACAGAAGCATCCTCGATTTCTAAGTCAGCATGTTGACTTGTGCTGCTCATCCCCACATTTGCAGATGGCACACAAAAGGTGGAAGGAGGATCCTCTTCAAGTACAGTATTAGAAAAGGTCAGACTCACACATGGCAACCGCAGACACACTTGGGGGTAAATTTACTAAGATTGGAGTTCTATTAAGAAGTGATGTTGCCCATAGCAACCAATCAGATAGATTCCAGGTATTATCTTCTAGAAGGCGCTAGTACAATGAGAAGTAGAATCTGATTGGTTGCTATGGGCTACATCACATTTTAAATAGAACTCCCATCTTAGTAAATTTATCCCCTGGACTCTCCTCTGGGATCTGTGACTTTTCAGAGCACACAGTTTGTTCCAGTGTCTTACCCATCTTAACATTATACATTTTTTTTGTACCTCTCCTACAAGCAGAAAGTCTTAAATCATCACAACTGGAACCACCAGTCATAAATAAAGGCCAAGGCCTTATCTTTTCCTTGCCACTTCATGTAGTGAATGGCATATTGCCAATTTTTTGTTCTCTAAAGCTAACGGCTTTATTTTTATTTTATTAACAGGATACTAGTTGATTTTACATGGCCTGACTTAAGCCCTGGTGCATTGGCCTTCATAGATTACATTGACGGCCTTGCATCATCAACATAACTGCTGCGGCAGCTACAAGACTGGTATGTGGATCCTGGTCTCCTGTCATGTGACTGTCCTCCATACTCACTGCAGTCTTGCAGCAGTGTCACCAAGCAATTATAGCGCAGCTAAGAAGCATCTAACGCACACAACCACATAAATAAAATATTTTTCAAACTGGGGAAGATCACCCCTGAACGAGGCAGCAGCCCCTTGATAAACAATACAGGTACAGCTACGTTGCTGATTAAGTGTGGCTAACGTGCACACACACAGAAAAAAAAAACACTTATTTATTATTTTTTTGCACTTGGTGGGGGGGAGAGAGCACCCCTGAACAAGGCAGCAGCCCCTTGAATAATGACACAGGCAGTACGCTTGGCACAGCTACATTGTTGATAAGTGCGGTTAACACGCACACACACAGAAAAAAAAACACATTCTTTTTTTTTTTTTCAACTGTGAGGGGGAGAGAGCACCCCTAAATGAGGCAGCAGACCCTTGATGAACAACAGAGGCAGCACCCCTGTGCAGCCAGTAAATATATATTATATTTGCACTTGGGGGGGGGCACCCCTGAACAAGGCAGCAGCCCCTAGATTAACGACACAGGCAGCACGCTTGGTGCAGCTACATTGTTGATAAGTGCGCCTAATGCGCGCACACACACAGAAATTTTTTTTACACACTTGGGGTGAAGAGCACCTCTGATGGACAGAGCACCCCCCTGGACAACACAGCAGCACCCCATTATGGACTGCAGTGACACAGGAGCCACTGAAGCCCCCCTCTTCTGTCTGCAGCACAGCTCCTAGTGTAGACAACACAGCCCTTATGGACAACAGGCACAGCCCAGTAGCCAGCCCCTATGATAACCCCTATGCACAGTAGCCAGCCCCTATGCACAGCAGCAGCACAGTCCTCTTCACTCAGTCTCCACAGCTGGAAAGAAAATGGCTGTGAGCGCGGGGAACCTTTATACAATCCAAAACCTGCGAGAATCCAACAGCGGGATGGTGACATTATGCCTCGCTTTGAGATTAGAGTCAGGTGGGAAAACCCGAACCGGCTTACATCAGACTCGGATCTGCAAAATTCAGATCTCTGATATCCGAACCCGCTCATCTCTAGTTTTAAACCAACATTTTAATTTATTCTGGTTTCCTACAACTGTGGATAAGTGGAAAACCATCGCTGAAGAACTCGAAAGGCGTTGCGGGGGAGCCATTGATGGGAAACATATCCGCATTACCCCACCTGCCAACAGCAGATTCTGCTATTATAACTATAAGGGGTACTTCAGTATCAATCTCATGGCAGTGGCGAATGCCAATTACGAATTTGTGTTTGTGGATGTTGGCAAGAATGGCCGTGCTTCAGACGGTGGGTCGTTCAAACAGACGCCATTTTACCAGAGGCTCACCACCAAGACCCTCAACTTCCCGACAGTGGAGGAGACCAAGAATGGCCTAGACTTTGTCTTTGTGGCTGACAAGGCATTCGCATTACATGAGAATATCATGAAGCCATATGTGCCCAAAGGGGCTTGACCAGAGATCAGTGTATCTACAATTACAAGCTTTCCAAGGCACGCCGTATTGTGGAGAACGCTTTTGGAATACTTAGCAATCGTTTCCGCATTTCCACACCTCCATAAACCTGCGTGTGGACAAAATTAACTGGGTCGTCATGGCGTGCTGTATCCTGCATAACTTTCTCAGGCGCAAAACCACCCAACAAAGGGCATCAGGAACAGCTGAGCCAGACAACCATGACCATCCTGAGGAGATTGTCCAGTTCTAGTCTATGGCAACACCTGATGGGGACCAAGCTGGAAAAACAGGTGAGGGAGGAATACCTGGACCAGGGGGCAGTGCCATGGCAGGAGGACTGTCTCAGATAAAAAGAAGTGAATTGGACATTTGGGAACAGTACAGATTGTGATTTAAAAAAAAAAAAAAGCAAGGTGTGTATGCACTGTCTCTACTTACTAAACTTGCCTCGGAAGCCACGCTGACAACTTCACCTGCCTCCTCTTCTCCCTCTCGCTCGCCCATCAGGACAACTGACCTTCGATGAGGTTCTTGCTCCAGAACAAAGGAGATTAAATTGTAATACCACAAGGTGGGGTGGTGCACATCATCAGCGGAGGCTCCAGAACTTTTGGACTTTTCCACCTTCTTCCGCTCTTTCACAAAAACGGTCCAGAGATTCTGGATCTTCCTCCTCTCCCATGAAACTGTTGTGTCGCTGTAGTATGGACTGCTATATTGGACCAACTCCTCCAATGCCAATAGTTTTTTGGATTTGTTGGCATAGTCATGACAAGTGACCCTCCAGAGACATTCTTTGGCTTCATAAAGCTCCAGGAAGCCAGATATAAATTTGCCTTCCTTATCCAAAGACATTTCTATGGGGAAAAAAAAATAAAAAATTAAATGGACATTTGTAATAACACTTTATTGATTTGAAACAGTTTGATTTTTTAAGTATTTTTAATGTTGCTATGTGTTGTAGTTTTTAATGTTGTTTATAGTTATAGTATTTTTAATGTTTTAATCTATGTTGTTTTAATGTTAGTGTTTTAATGTTGATTTTAATTTTTTGCATTTTTAAATAAAGTTTTAATTACAAGAATTTCATTATTTCATTATGTTCATAATATGCATTATATTGTTTTTGTTTTTTTGTTTTTAATTCTATTTAGTGTTCAATAACGCACCAATGGTATATACACAACAGGGCTGGGCAGACATTGGTGGTCAGTGGGTCATGCATTTAATACACATTGGTGGACAGGGGAGGGGACACAATGCTGGACAATGGGTCATGCATTTAATACACATTGGTGGACAGGGGAGGGGACACAATGGTGGTCAGTGGGTCATGCATTTAGTACACATTGGTGGTCAGAGGACACATTGGTGCTCAGCAGCACTATATATAAATATATACTCACTAAAATAAGGACCAAGCAATCAGGTGTGCCAGCTGATCACGTCCTTCTCCTTCCAAGGCACGATGCTGCACAAAATGGAGACCGGGCCTGTCCAGCGATGTGTCAGTCAAGTGACGCTGATATGACGATGTATCGTTCGATAGTTCGTTAGTGCCAAAACACGAACGATCTGCACAAAATTGTGTACGAGATTCTCAGATTTGGACATATTTTAAAGATTTGTCGTTCCAATGCATCGAAATCATGTGAATCCTGCAAAATATCATCTAGTGTGTATGCACATTGTGAGGGTATGATAACCTACTATTAGAGGTATATTTCCTAAAGTGAGAGTTTTTAGAAGTGGAGATGTTGCCTAGAGCAACCAATCAGATTCTAGCTATTAGATTCTAGAAGGTGCTAGTTAAATGTTAAGTAGAATCTGATTGGTTGCTATGGGCAACATCTCTACTTCTAAGAACTCACTTTAGTAAATAATATGAGATATGGTAAGAACTTACCTTTGTTATCTCTATTTCTACGAAGTCCATAAGGTTCCACAGGATACCTTGGGGGTATAGGTGATGACGTCAGGCATCGGGCACCATAGAGTTTTCAGCCTCCCAGAATGCACTAGGGTCCCCCTCCTATACCCCGCCCCCGAACCAAGGCATCTCAGTTACGTACCAAGCCATAGGCCGGGGGAGGAGAAGGAAGAGAGAGAAAAAAGATCTGGACACACACAAGAATCACATTCTCACCAGAGGGAGACGGAAAAACCGGTGACCAGAGCAAAGCCCATCTGCAGCACAGGTGCGACAGGGCGGGAGTCCTGTGGAACCCTATGGACTTCGTAGAAATAGAGATAACAAAGGTAAGTTCTTATCATATCTCATATTTTCTACATCAGGGTCCATAGGGTATCCACAGGATACTTTGGGGATGTCCCAAAGCAGTATCCTTTAAGGGTGGGGACGCTCCTGTGCTGAAAGGAGAATCCGCCGCCCGAAGGAAGCATCCTGAGAGGCAAAGGTGTCAAACGCGTAATACCTCACAAAGTTATGGACAGAGGACCATGTGGCAGCCTTGCAGATCTGGAATGCAGAGGCACCACGTCGAGCAGCCCACGAAGGACCCACAGACCTAGTGGAATGAGCCCTTACAGAGGAAGGAACCGGAAGGCCTTCATGAAGATAAGCTTATGAAATGGCCATACGAATCCAGCCTGCCAAAGTTTGTTTTGAAGCAGGCCAAACCTTTTTACGGAAGCCATAGAGGACAAACAGGGTGTCCGACTTCCTAAACGAAGAAGTGCGGTCAACATAGATCCTTAATGCCCGCACAACGTCCAAAGTGGCCTCACCCACTGAAAGATCAGGTGAGTTAAAAGCCGGCACAACGATTTCCTCGTTGATGTGAAAACTGGAAACAACTTTAGGAAGGAAACCAGGACGAGTGCGCAGCACCGCCCTGTTCCTATGAAAAATCAGAAAAGGGGGTCTACAGGAGAGAGCCCCTAAGTCAGAAACACGTCTGGCCGAAGTAATGGCCAGAAGGAAAATTGTTTTAGCTGTCAGCCACTTGAGGTCCACTGAGCCCAGTGGTTCAAACGGCGGTCCCTGGAGAGCCCTCAGGACCACAGCTAAATCCCAAGGCGCCACCGGTGGAACAAAAGATGGCTGAATTCTGAGAACACCTTGCATAAAGGTGCGCACATCAGGGATTGCAGCAATGCTACGATGGAACCAGATGGACAGGGCAGACACCTGCACCTTCAGAGACGCAAGGCGAAGCCCATGGTCCAGTCCCGCCGGTAGTAAAGCTAACACTCTAGACAGACGGAACTCCCGAGGAGCATAACCTCTCGGCCGACACCACTGGAAGAACGTATGCCACACACGATGGTATATCCTTGCAGAGGACGGTTTCCGAGCCCTTAACATTGTTTGCACTACAGAGCTGGAAAACCCTCTGGACCTTAACATGGCCGTCTCGACAGCCACGCCGTCAAAGACAGCCGAGTCAGGTTCGGGTGAAGACAAGGACCCTGTGACAGGAGGTCCGTAAGCCTTGATAAAGCCTGTCAGTGAAACGTACGTTGGCGTTTAGAATGCTGACCAAAAGGGCGCTGCTCCTAAAATGATTGTCTTTTAAATGTGTTACTGTTTGTGCATGTATATGTATTGTCGGCACTTAGTTAAGATAATAACGCAGTTCATACCCGAGACGCGGCTGTAGCGTGCTCGTGGACATAGGAAATCAATCTGATATTCATGGGAACAATACGTTAATCACGAACATTGCCCAACAGAGTATAGGTGACCGCTGTCATTTGGTTTAGCTATCAAATAAGCAAATAGAATTGAATCAATGAGTCCTATATCCTGGTCTTGGGATGATATTTAGCTGCACATTAACCTGACCTCTATCCGGGACGCGGCCACAGCACGCTCGGGTATACAGGTATTCAACATAATACGTGCAGGGAAGCCATGGCTTAATAGTGTGGCTGGTTACTAATAATTATTATTTAAACTACTCACAGTAAGTCACGCCTTACTATTAAAATCCCATATTCCGGTCTTGGGCTGGTGCACAAGCTATAGACCGGAGGATTAACAGGTGTAATATCTAAGCCTATGACAAAATATAAACAAAGCTGCTGATTATATTAAACCAATAGTGTGTCCAATAATTTTTTCTTTGTATGTTGGGTACATTATATCACAACATACTGAGTTATGTGACAACCTTTATGCACTGATGAATAAACGGGTTAACTTGACAACAATTCAGCCAGTAATTTATTATGTGATTCAGTGTGTTCATACTTAGAAACAAATGTTTCAAAATTAATGGGAACATGGTATCCCATATATGAAAGGTAACACACAGCGAGTGACGTGCAAAAGCAGAGTAATTTAAACAGGTGGATATATATATATATATATATATACTTACCTTGACTTACCTTGACGGGGTGACATGGTTTATTACATGCACCTTATTACTGTAGAAGCATGATGATGTACACTATCCATCAATATATACTCATACTGTGAGTTATCAGTCTACAGACGAAATAGAATACCCTCATATATATTTGGAGGGCTGATGTGTTAATCTGATAAAACATTTACTGATGGATTTTTGATACTGTAATATATTGTATTAAATACCAATCTTCGTAGGTCAATTAATCGCTTAGTTACGCACTATAGGTGTCACAATAATTGTGGCTAAGGAATATACAGGGATGCAATAAATTTTTCATTTAAGAATTGACACAGTGTGTGAAATGTAAAGCGTGATAATCTGAGTACGCTATTATTCATACTTATCTAGGTTCAATACCGCTGAGAACACTTGTCATAATAATATGTTTATATATTGTCTCTCTGTCTATTAAACCGACTACATATGCATCAAGAAGAGTCATGAACACTCAATACAGAATACAGTAAACTTTATTTATAGGATAGTAATTGCCCTTAAGTGTCAGCTGATTTTATTCACAAATTTCAATTCTTTTTTCACAATCTCTCAGTATTTTTTATTTTAATAAATATTTCACTATAACAAGGTTTTAGTAAATTTAATAAAGGTTATATTTTAGTTTATTATTCTGTGTGCGCCTACATAGGACTTTCTTTCTCCTTTCGAGGAATTTGTAAATATCAATTTGGTTCTTGTCCTTGGCAGCACCCCCAACAATAGATTTAATATTAGCAATACTATAAATGGGGTCTCTTTGTTAATAATTCTTTCTAGTGCAGTGGTTTTTCCCTTCTCTCCCCCTTCCCTTAGTATACAAGGTCCGGGCGTAATGGCAACCGCAGAGGAATGTCCACGGACAGTCCCTGGAGGTCTGAGAACCAGTGCCTCCGGGGCCAGGCAGGAGCTATCAACAGGAGCGTCCCTCCTTCCTGTTTGAATTTCCGGATTACCCGAGGAAGAAGGGAAAACGGAGGAAAGAGATAAGCAAACCGGAACGTCCACCAGACGGACAGAGCATCCACCAGAGATGCCTTTTCGTCTCTTGTGCGAGACCCGTACACCGGCAACTTGTTGTTGTGCCGTGACGCCATGAGGTCGATCTCTGGAAGACCCCACATGTCCACCAGAAGTTGAAAGACGTCCTGGTGCAGAGACCATTCCCCTGGATGAACGTCCTGGCGACTGAGAAAGTCCGCCTCCCAGTTTAGGACTCCCAGGATGAATACTGCTGATATGGCCGGGAGATTGCGCTCCGCCCAAACCAGGATTCGGGACACCTCTACGAGAGGCGCCCGACTTCGGGTTCCTCCTTGCCGATTTATGTAGGCCACGGTGGTAGCGTTGTCCAACTGGACCTGCACTGGGTGACCTTGGAGAACCCGATGTGCCTGCTGGAGAGCATTGAAAACCGCGCGGAGTTCCAAGATGTTTATTGGAAGCTCTGCTTCCGCCCGAGTCCACCTGCCCTGGAACAAGTGTGGACCCGTGACTGCTCCCCAGCCCCGAAGACTGGCGTCCGTTGTCAACAGGACCCAATTCGCCACCCAGAACGGACGACCCTTGTTGAGATGGGTTGTCTGCAACCACCAGGCTAGGGACAGGCGAACCTCCAGAGTGAGCACCATCGTCTGGGATTTAAACTGTGAGGCAGTCCATTCCATTTGGACAGGATCAATTGCTGCAGAGGTCTGGAGTGAAACTGGGCATATTCCACCATGTTGAATACTGACACCATGGAGCCCAGTAACCTCATCGCCGAGTTTCAGAGACAAACGGCGATTACGCAGACAACTGCGCACACTCAACTGCAAGGCAGAGATCTTTTCCCCCGTCACAAAGATCCTTTGCTGTCCGGAGTCCAATAAGGCTCCGAGGTGCAGAATCCTCTGAGACGGGATCAGGGTGGACTTCTGCCAGTTTATCAACCAGCCGTGCTGTTGCAGTACCGCAATGGTCAGGTCCAAGTGGCGTAGAAGGAGCTCTGGAGATCCTGCCACCAACAGAAGGTCGTCCAAGTACGGTAACATGCGGACTTCCTGCAGCCGCAGGGAAGCTGCCATGAGCGCCATCACCTTGGTGAATACACGTGGTGCTGTCGCCAGTCCAAAAGGTAACGCCTGGAACTGAAAGTGGTCATTGCGGATTGCAAACCTGAGGAACTGTTGATGGCGTGAAAGAATAGGGACATGCAGGTAAGCGTCCTGTATGTCCAACGACACCATGTAATCCCCAGGTTCCAGCGCCAGAATGATTGACCGTAGGGTCTCCATCCGAAACCTTGGCACCCGCAAGGACTTGTTGAGTGCTTTGAGGTTGAGGATCGGACAGTACGACCCATTGGGTTTCTGCACCAAAAACAGATTGGAATAGAAACCCTGGCCCCTCTGGGAGTATGGAACAGGCACTATAACTCCAGCCTGGAGCATAGTGTGCAAAACCTACCGCAGTTCCATGGCTTTGTTCCGGTCTGATGGAAGACCCATGGTGAAGAATCAAGACGGGGGCCTGTGCCGAAAGGAGAGGGCGTACCCATGAGAAACCACCTCAAGAACCCAAGTGTCTGTCGTGGTAACCGACCAACACTGGGCGAACTGCAGCAGGCGGCCTCCCACTTTGGGATCCCCCAAAGGGAGGCCCGGACCATCAGGCCGCAGGCTTGTCCTCTGGCTTAGAGACCGGACGTCTGGTACTCCAGGCCTGTTTCCGGGGCTTGGCCGATTTTTTGGGGCCAGCCTGTCTGGGGAAAAAACTGTGTCTTAGGCCTACCCTGGGCCCTGTAAGGCCGTAAGGACGACGTACCTGAACCGGAAGGAACTGCAGCAGACGGAAGACATGCCGCAGCGTGGCTACGATTTTGTCCAGATCCGGACCAAATAGGACTTCACCATTAAAAGGCAAAGCTTCCAAGCCCTTCTTGGAATCAGCGTCCGCCTTCCAAGATTGCAACCATAAGGTGCGACGAGCAGCTACAGCTGCCGAAGAAATCAGAGACGCCAGGGTACTGATATCCATGGCCGCTTCTTTGATATAAGTGGCCGAATCCCGGAGATTGCCTATCAACTCAGTCTGTTCAGCCGAACAGTCGGAATCGAAAGATGCCTCCAAACTATCAGCCCAGTGCTCCATAGCTCTGGCTACCCAACAAATGGCCATAGCCAGCCTAGCTGCCCCCCCCCCCCCCGCAAGGGAATAAACGGACTTAAGGCAGATCTCCAAGACATGGAGGGCATGGGCAATGTGGCACTTCGGACTAGGCGTGTCACATATGAATCCACCTGTGGAGGGGATTTCCACTTAGAAAAATAATTATCCGCAAACGGATAAGCCACCGTCAAGCGTCTCTGAGGCTGATACCGTTTGCCAGGATTTTTCCACGCCTCCTCTAAATGGTCCACTAACTGACCCGAAAGAGGAAACACTGTGGCGTCACCCTTAATATCCTTAAAAAAGGCATATTTAGATTTGGACACCGGAGGATCTTCATCCTCAATAATTAAAGCTGTGCGGACTGCCCGAATAAGTCCAGGAATATAAACCTTGGACCTAGCGTCCGACTCTTTAGCATGGAGAGGTTCCTGGTCAGAAAGATCCAGAATCTCCCCATCATCAGACGTCACGTCGTCATCCTCGTAAGGAGCGGACAGACGCCATCGGCCGCTTATGTGGCCTCAACACAGACTCCCCTTGTAACACGTCCGACAAGTGCTGTACAGAACTTGTCAGTGAATTAACCCACGCAGGCTCCTGGGAGACCTGGGGAGGGGAAATAGGGAGACTGTGGGGTACCATCAATTGTCTCAGGAAACCCTGCATGGGTGACGACACCACTGACTGCTGGAACAATCCCATCTGTGGGAACGCAGGCTGCGGAGCTAACTGGCCCACGAGGGTTGTAAGCGCTTTGGCGAAACAAGCCCAGGGTGGCTCCTGTACCGGAGCCGTGACAGTAATTGGCCGCGCCAATAAATGACACTGCTGACATAGCCCCTCCGCGTTACCCTCCCCCTCCGCTATTGGTACCTTACCCGTAGTACACATAAGCTGGAGAGGAAAGTCACTCTCAGACATGATGGTAAGTATGTGACCCCTCTCACTGATACTTGTTAGTATAGTGTGAGACCACCCTGCAATCACCGCACTGCAAGGGCTTTAGCAGAAAAAGATCAGGGACAGTGAAATGGCTGACAGTAGAAAGTGAAAGTACAGGCAGCAGACGCTAGCAGAAGTCACATACAATGCAAAGAAATCAATTCCTGCACTATCAGCGCTGATCCTCAACTACGCAGACACAGAGCCTGGTAGGACACAGCGCTGCATACACAGATCTTAATTCAATGGAGGAGAGGTATGCCGGGGGACCCAGACCGCGATGCCACCGATCTTCAGCGTCCAGCAGCGCTCACCATGCTTCCAGCAAAGATGGCCACCGAGGAGCAGAGAGGAGGCCAGCCTGGGGGAGGAGCGCTGCCACAGGACCAGTCAGCTACAGTAGAGAGGGCTGTGTGCAGCGGGGGAGGCGCCGGCTGTGTACAGGGAAGGCGCGCTCCCCTGGCATGCAATTAACCCCTGGGACGCCGCAGCGCTACCGCTCAGCCGCGGTCCGCTGTCCCAGGGGGGTAGTGGAAGCGCAGGTTAGGTACCTGGCTCCACGCTGCAGCCAGTCCCCAGGGAGCCCCCTGCCTGGGGACTCTGGACCATGTTTCAGCAGGGTCCCACCGTGGGACCCCGCTGCTTACCTGCTGCCCCCTTGAATCCGGCCATGGTCCCAAACATCTGGGGTCACCGCTAGCTGTGACCCCAGATGCATACCAGCATCCCCGGCGTTCTGGTACCGGCGGGGGTGTAGGGAAGACAGCATGGACGTCAGTACTGACTGTCCATGCTGTACATCCACATGTGCAGCCACAGCTGCTTGTTGAAAAAAACTTCAGGGGCTATCCTTAGAGGGGGTCTAAATAGGTGCATCCGAGTCCGGACGGGCACCAAACGAAACTGAGATGCCTTGGCTCAGGGGCGGGGTATAGGAGTGGGACCCTAGTGCATCCTGGGAGGCTGAAAACTTAAGTCTATGGTGCCCGATGCCTGACGTCATCACCTATACCCCCAAGGTATCCTGTGGATACCCTATGGACCCTGATGTAGAAATACCCCTTACTGTTAGAATGTGGAATAAGCACAGCTAATGTTCAGGTTAGTTATGTGAGATTCATTCAGTCTACTGGCAACCATTCATTTGTGCAATCTAGGTCTCACTGTGCTGGGCTTCGTTCTGATTCCTGATTGCTGCAGCTTGGCTTAGAGCCTTGCATGATTCTTTGACTGGTGTTGATTGAATGTTCAAACCTCATTGTCACGCCTGAAGGTTGGGGTTGGCTTGGGCAGAGGTGTGAGGCTGAAGCAGGAACGGAGGTGGTGTAAATAAAGCTGGGAGGCTTAATTCAGCTTGTACTCATGTGTTAAGAGGCGGCAGTGGAACAGCTGGTAGAGATCCAGATGAGAACCGATGGTGTGTAGCCCAAAGGCGTGAATAGGAACAAGAACACTTTATTAGACTGGAATTGTAGTAGATGAGACCATCTGGGTATTGGTGCAGTAATGACAGTTGGATGGATGGTAACTCAGCTTTCCGGCAGAAACCGATGTTAGGATATCGGAATGGATATGTTGAAGCAGATATTGGATTGGGAACGATGATGCAAATATCGGACTGGGACCGAGGATGCAAATATCAGACTGGGACCGATGATGCAGATATTGGACTGTGGGCCTGATTCAGAGCCGCTCGTAAGCTCCGAGCGATGTTCGCACATCTGCGCATGGGTCGTAATGCGCATGCACCAACCAGTCAGTGCGGTCGGAAATCGTGTGCTCGCAAAATAGCGAATGCCTGCTAATTTGAGTGACAGGATGAGACGTTTGTGGGTGGTAACAAGGGAAGGTGCTTGAAAACAGGGAGTGGAGATCCGAACGCAGGCGTGCCAAACGGTCAAAACGGGCGTTTTAAAGGTATGCATAATTAACAAAGCAGCGTCATTGACCACGTCACTTGGTTGCCTTTTAGTCTGAACTGCTCGCATGCTTGCGGTAGGAAAATGCTACCACAAGAATAGCGAGCAGTTCATACGCCTTTCGATGTACTCGATTAATCTAATAAATAGCGGAGATGACATATGATGCGAGCGGCCAAGGGGCGTCTTTACAAAATAGCGAGCGCATATTTCGTTCGCTCGCTCAGACATAGAGGCGTCAACAGACCGCAAAGAGCGAGCGCTCAATTTAAATAGCCAGCCCCTTTTTCTGAACGAGCGCCGCAAATAGCGTCCGGCTCTGAATCAGGCCCAGTGTTTGTTTTGAAATCGTTTATATCTCTTTTAAATTTATGGTTCTTTTTTTCTATTATTGATTTTGCAAAAGCTTCCACCCTTTGATTTACCAACAAGTCTCTCTCTTTAAATGAACTAGCGTCCTTAAAGTAGGGGTGTGCACCGGCCACTTTTCGTGTTTTGGTTTTGGATCTGGATCTTTCTTCGTGTTTTGGATCTGGATTGGTTTTGCCAAAACCACCCTTCCGTGTTTTGGGTTCTGGGTTTTGTGTTTTGGATCTGTATTTTTTTTAAAAAAAGCATAAAAACAGCTAAAATCACAGAATTTGTGGGTTTTTCTGCTCCTATGCTATTATTAACCTCAATAACCTTAATTTCCACTCATTTCCAGTCTATTCTGAACACCTCACACCTCACTATAGTGTTTTTATGTCCAAAAGGTTGCACCGAGGTAGCTGGATGACTATGCTAAGCGACACGAGTGGGCGGCACAAACACGTGGCCCATCTAGGAGTGACACTACAGTGGCAGACAGGATGGCAGTTTGAAAAACTAGACCCCAAACAGTACATAATGCAAAGAAAAAAAAAGAGGTGCAAGATGGAATTGTCCTTGGGCCCTCCCATCTACCCTTATGTTGTATAAACAGGTCATGCACACTTTAACAAACCAATCAATTCAGCGCCAGGGTCTGCCACACGACTGTGGCTGAAATGATTGGTTCGTTTGGGCCCAAAACAAGCTGGCAATTAATCTGCCCTGCACAAACTGGCTCTACAGAGGCAAGATGTCGTCCTCATCCTCCTCATCCACCGATTCCTCACCGTCTTCAGTGTTGTGTACATCCTCATCCTCACAGAGTATGAATTTGTCCCCGTTGGAATCCACCACCACAGGACCTTCTGTACGTTCTGGAGGCTGGTCTTCCTGGAAGAGTTGATAATTCATTTTTATGAACATCATCTTCTCCACATTTTGTGGAAGCAACCTCCTACGCCTTTCGCTGACAAGGTTCCCGGCTGCACTAAACACTCTTTCGGAGTACACACTGGAGGGGGGCAACTCAGCTAAAATAGAGCCAGTTTGTACAGGGGCCTCCAAATTGCCTCTTTTTCCTGCCAGTACAGGTACGGACTGTCTGACATGCCTACTTGGATGCTGTCACCATTCTGTCAATGGTGACAGTATAATATGCAGTGACAGTAGACAGTAAAAACCTCTATTGATTGCAAAATTCTATTGCATTTATATATTATTAATAATTTGGAGTTGTGCACCTGAGATTTGTCTGTTTTTGTGCCTGCAATTAGTCTCATCAGGTAGCACCTCCCATTATATATATAGTACAGGGTGTGCAGTCCAGAAATCTTTCCCATATATGTCAGAAAATGTTGCCAGGTCCTTCAGTCCGGACCAGATGTCCAAACTTGGTCCTGCCTGCCCTGCATCACCGCCAGCGGGTTGCTTAGGATACCTAAGTTTTTTCCTGGCAGCCCCAGTTGCAGGAGAAAATGAAGAAGGAGCTGTTGACGTGTCACGTTCCGCTTCAGCTGACAGTGTTTTCACCAGCAGGTCTTTGCACCTCTGCAGGCTTGTGTCGGCCGGAAAGAGAGACACCACATAGGCTTTAAACCTAGGATCGAGCACGGTGGCCAAAATGTAGTGGTCTGATTTCAACAGATTGACCACCCTGGAATCCTGGCAAAGCAAATGAAGGGCTTCATCCACAAGTCCCACATGCCAGGGTGGAATCGCTCTGTCTTAGCTCCTCCTTCACTTTCTCCAGCTGCTTCTGCAAAAGCCTGATGAGGGAAATGACCTGACTCAAGCTGGCAGTGTCTGAACTGAATTCACGTGTGGCAAGTTCGAAGGGCTGGAGAACCTTGCACAACATGGAAATCATTCTCCACTGCGCTTGAGTCAGGTGCATACCCCCTCCTTTGCCTATGTCATAGGTGGATGTATAGGCTTGAATGGCCTTTTGCTGCTCCTCCATCCTCTGAAGCATATAGAGGGTTGAGTTCCACCGCGTCACAACCTCTTGCTTCAGGTGATGGCGGGGCAGGTTCAAGAGTGTTTGTTGGTGCTCCAGTCTTCGGCACGCAGTCGCTGAATGGCGCAAGTGGCCAGAAAATTTTCGGGCCACCCAAAGCGTCTCCTGCACGCCCCTGTCGCTTTTCAGAAAATTCTGCACCACCAAGTTTATTGTGTGAGCAAAACATGGGACGTGTTGGAATTTGCCCAGATGTAATGCCCGCACAATATTGGTGGCGTTGTCATATATCACAAATCCCCAGGAGAGTCTAAGTGGGGTAAGCCACTGGGCGATGATTTCCCTCAGTTTCTCTAAGAGGTTGTCGGCGGTGTGCCTCTTACTGAAACCGGTGATACACAGCGTAGCCTGCCTTGGAACGAGCTGGCGTTTCTGAGATGCTGCTACTGGTGACGCTGCTGTTGTTGCTGCATAAGGTAATGCATCTACCCAGTGGGCTGTCACAGTCATATAGTCCTTAGTCTGCCCTGTTCCACTTGTCCACATGTCCGTGGTTAAGTGGACATTGAGTACAACCGCATTTTTCAGGACACTGAGGACACTTTTTCTGACATTTCTGTACAGTCTCGGTATCGCCTGCCTAGTGAAGTGGAATCTAGACGGGATTTGGAACCAGGGACACACTACCTCCATCAATTGTCTAAATCCCACTGCACTAATGGCGGATACCGGACGCACGTCTAACACCAACATAGCAGTCAAGGCCTCAGTTATACGTTTTGCTTCAGGATGACTGCTGTCATACTTCATCCTCCTCGCTAAGGACCATTGGAGGGTCAATTGTTTAGTAAAAGTTGTGGTGTTCCTACTTCCTCTCTGGGATGATGAACGACTCCCAGCAGCAGCAACAGCAGCAGCGGCAGCAGTAGGCGTAGCAATGCAGGATCCTCCGGAGGAATCCCGGATAGGAGAGTCAGTCATGCCAGTAACATGGCCTGCAGGACTACTTCCGATCCTGACTAAGGATGAAATTGACGAGGAGGGAGTTGACGGTGTGGTTTGCAGGCGCTTGGATACAACAGGACAACGGGATTTAGGTGTCCCTGGACTGCTTACGGTCTTAGCCAAAGTTTCTGAACTTGACAGTAACTTTTTATGAACGCGCTGCAGGTGTCGTATAAGGGAGGATGTTCCTAGGTGGTTAACGTCCCTACCCCTACTTATTTCACCTTTACATATGGTACATATGGCAAGACAGTTGTTGTCCGGATTTGGATAGAAATATTGCCAGACCAAAGAGGTGGAATGTTTGGTCTTCTGCCCAGGCATGACCGTGATGGCCTTTTTCATCCCACGGACAACAACTGTCTCCCCCGGAGCCTGATTTAAACAAACCACATCACCATCAGACTCCTCCTCCCCAACTTCCTCCTCAGCGCCAGCTACACCAGTATCCTCATCCTGTTGTACTTCAACAGTGACATCTTCAATTTGCATATCAGCAAGTGGACTGTGGGTGCTCCTTTCAGCACTTGCAGGGGGCGTGCAAATGGTGGAAAGAGCCACCTCTTCCCGTCCAGTGCTGGGAAGGTCAGGCATCGCAACCACCACCACACTTGGACTCTCCTTGGGGATTTGTGATATCTTCTTAGAACGCACAGTTCTTCGCTGTGCTTTTGCCAGCTTAACTCGTTTGATTTTTTTAGCGGGAGGAGGGCTTCCATCGTTATGTGAAGCTGAACCACTAGTCATGAACATAGGGAAAGACCTTAGCCGTTCGTTGCCACTCCGTGTCGTAAATGGCATATTGGCAAGTTTACGTTTCTCCTCAGATGATTTAAATGTTTTTTTTAAGGTCATTTTCCTGAACTTTGTCATTTGGGATTGTATGTGCCCTCTACTATGACATTCGGCAACGGCCTTGGCAGACGACGTTGATGGCATGTTATCGTCTATGTCATGACTAGTGGCAGCAGCTTCAGCACTAGGAGGAAGTGGTTCTTGATCTTTCCCTATTTTATTTTTATCGGAGAAAGTTTGGTCCTTCATTTATATTATATTGATATATACGTGCGGCTAAGGCGCACACAAACACATAAAATAATTTTTTATTTTTGTTGGAGAGTAGTGCACTTTGTGGGTTACACCACCCTTTAAGAAATGAGCCAGCCGGCTCTTTACTTATGGGACACAGGCGCACGCTTGGCGCTGCTCCTTTGTTGATGCACGTGCAGCTACAGTGCACACAATTCACAAAGACAGAAAAAAAAAGAATTTTTTATTCTTTGTGGAGCGCACTTTGAGGGTTACACCACCCTTTAACAGACAGACGCACGCTTGGCGCTGCTGCTTTGAGGATGCACGTACAGTGCAGACAATTAACAAACACAGAAGAAAATGTTTTATTTTTGTTGGAGTGCACTTTGGGGGTTACACCACCCTTTAACAGACAGACGCACGCTTGGCGCTGCTGCTTTGTGAATTGTCTGCACTGTACGTGCATCCTCAAACACAGAAGAAAATATTTTATTTTTGTTGGAGTGCACTTTGGGGGTTACACCACCCTTTAACAGACAGACGCACGCTTGGCGCTGCTGCTTTGAGAATGCACGTACAGTGCACACAATTCACAAACACAGAAGAAAATATTTTATTTTTGTTGAAGTGCACTTTGGGGGTTACACCACCCTTTAACAGACAGACGCATGCTTGTCGCTGCTGCTTTGAGGATGCAGGTGCAGCTACAGCCCACACACTTCACAAAGACAGAAAAAAAAAAGGAGAATTTTTTATTTTTTGTGGAGCGCACTTTGAGGGTTCCACCACCCTTTAACGGACAAGCCAGCCGGCCCTTTACTTATGGGACACAGGCACACGCTTGGCGCTGCTCCTTTGTTGATGCACGTGCAGCCACAGTGCACACAATTCACAAACACAGAAAATATTTTTTTATTTGGTTTGGAGTGCACTTTGGGGGTTACAGCACCCTTTAACGGTCAAGCCAGCCGGCCCTTTACTTATGACACTACTACGGCTACTGCGCACACAATTCACAAACACAGAAAAAATATTTATTTTTTTTGCACTTGGGGGTAGCACCCCTGATGGGCAGAGCACCCCCTGGACAACAATACAGCACCCCTTTAGGACTGGGACACTGCACAGGACTTTGGAGTGGACACAGCCCCTATGGACAACTGACTGCACAACACAGTCCAGCCAGCCCCTATGGACTTTTTAGGAGTGGACACAGCCCCTATGGACAACAGCAGCACAGCGCAGCACAGCACAACACTACACTACACAGCCCAGGCAGCCCTAACTCCCACCCTCCCTCTTCACTGTCCACAGCCGAGTGAGAAAATGGCGCCGACGCGGGTACCTTATATAGAATCCAAAACCTGCGAGACCCGGAAGGCGGGATGATGACGTTTTGCCTCGATTTCAGATCAGAGTCAGGCGGAAAAAGTCGAGCCTGACTCGGATCTGCCTCAGATCGGGGGGGCTCGGGGGGGTTTGGATTTCAGAAATCTGAACCTGCTCACCCCTACCTTAAAGCCTGTCATTTTGGATTTTAGATCCTCTATTTGTTTAGTAACTTCTTCAACTTTATTTTCTCTATATATAATGAGCAGCCTCATAAGTGATAGAGAATAGTTATCAAGCAATTTTTCACATTCAGTTATTATTAGTTCTGGGTCTTCCCGGAATGACATTGCTTTAAAGATTCTCAGGACCCTTGGAATCATGTTCTTATCCATATATTTTTGTAGATTGATCGCGTCCCACCAATGACGCATCTCTATTTTTAGTAAATTCTCCATCTCTAAAAAACAGCTTTCCATATCTAGCTGTTTTTCGGTGGGGTTATTAGTACTTTCAGGTTCCAAGTTGCCATCTACATCATGTAAATAAGCCTTTCTTCTATGTAATCTGTTATCACAAGCAAATTTATCCATTTTAGGAGTCAGGCTAAAAAAGCACTAGAGAAAAAAAACACAGATAGAAATATATAGCCTCGGTGCTTCAAAACAGAATACAAATATGTAGTATGGTAAGATCTATTAGCAAACTCCTTCATATATTTCTGGCAATTTCCTTAGCTGCAGTATGTGTATATTTCTCTGAGTTGAACTACAACTTGACATTTATTAACAGTGCCATAGTACATCCACAACGGAATTCTTCTATCCATTAAATAAGAAGATATTTATCACTGGATGTTTCTAACTGCACCATACAAAAAAAAATGGCATTTTGTGGAACATTTATAGAAGGTGCAAATACACACAAGCACTAAGTGATATCACAGGGATTATTAACAACAGCGGGTCCCAAATTACCAATTTATACAGACACACTAAACAAGTTATGTGGTGGCCGGATTTATAGTTTTCTGGCTGCAATACCTATTGAGAACTGTTTAGGGAGAACAAAACATTTTTGGATCATTTATTGTTTTTGAGAAATTAGCCGGACGCGGCTACACTTATACCCCTTTTACACCTAAATTCCGGGTCTGACCCGGGGTTGGAACAGGGTTTTTCCCAAGTCGGCGCCGTTCACACTGGAGTCGGGTCTGCATAAACCCGGCTTTTCCGGCGTTGAAGTGGACGCTTGGAGATGACGTCATCTCCAAGCGCCACTGAAGCCGGACCAATTGGCCGGCATGTGGCGCACTCCAAGTCATCGTGACCCGGAGCGCGCCGTTCACACAGTAGGGTTTCACGGGTTACTCCCGTGTTAAACCCTGCTAGTTACCTGGTTGGATTGCCGAGCCACTCGACCCGGCGATCCAACCCTTTCCCCTTTTACACCAAGGAGCTACCCCGGTTAACCCTGCAATAACCCGGGTTTTAGCTCCGGTGTAAAAGGGATATAAGTCAAAACTAATAATTTTTATTATCAAAGAACCCATAGTGGCTACTTTTGAAACGTGATCTGTTTACATAAAGAGAAACATTGTTCTACGATTTTACCAAAGAGCTTTTAGCAGCTATTTCTGAAATGTGATTAATCTAAAGCAACACTGTGTTACATTGTATGCAATTGTCATCCTTAATATTATTTTTATTATCATTATTAAAAGATTCTGTTTTTTATTATATTTCTTTTCATGCATCTATCTTAAATACTAAAAACAACATTGATATTACTTTTTAAGGGTTGATGGGATACTTATCTTTTATTATTATTTAATTTCCTTTGGGCATTTCCTGCAAGCGAGGAAACCTTTTCCTTTCTACACTGTCTCTCAAGAATGTTTTGAAAATGTATTGGGTATCCTGGGCGGTGACAGGGAGGTGGCTAAGTGGACGCATGGAGATGGTCCATCTTATGGGCATGTTATGTGAACGTCACAAGCATGCCACTGATAGTGGTTGCATACAGAGACACAAGATCGTTCACATAGGAGGCCATATTCAGAGGGATAATCTGCACCTGATATAGGGCTGGTGCAAGTTTCGAAGATGCATTAAGTGGTATTTGAGCATCTGAAAAGCTCAAAATGGGCTTTTCAGTTCTTACACATTTGGACAAATCGATGTGCACCAGGGTAGGACTTGTAGCAGTATTTGCAGAAAGTTGCAGAAGCAATACCAGCAATAGTTGTAGACACGGACGCTGCAGTGTGTAACTCAGAATCGGGCCCAATGTGAACGGCTAGAATATTGGGCAATGCTGAAAGAGAGGTGCTTGTATTAATCTGTATTTTGAATAAAGATGAATTTATGTTAGCTTTATTTATGTTTTTAGAGATCATTAATACACTATAATAACCCAAGCAAAACAGGTCTCTCACCATCTTCCAGTTGGTCCAGACTTCCATAATTACAACCATCAAATTTTAGTAGATCCACTCCCCAGTCGGCAAATGTTTGTGCATCCAATTCATAAAAACCCTGACTTCCTGGGTATCCAGCACATGTTTGTGTACCCACATCCTGATATATTCCAAGCAGTAGTCCACGAGAATGAACCTAGTATATAGTGACAAATCAATGCACCTTCCATTACATGTTTTGTAGTTTGTCTATTTCAGTTCAATTTCTAAATAAGTTGTATGGCTTATAAAAAAAATAATTTTCTGATTTTCTACTCTAAAGTAAAGTAATGTACCAAAAATTCCCTATGTTTCTAGATATTGTAGACATTATTATTTTCTGGTTTTAGGCTTTAAGTGACAGCTGAGGCTCACTACTTATGATTATGTTACCATAGGTAAACATGAAGAAATATGCCTGGAACTACTGCACTTCTTTTGAGAACCATGTGTATTAATTGTTATTTGGGTTTTCTTTTCTGTTACTATTACTTTGATACCAACAGAGAGGTAGCAAAATATCAAGAAATTATATAAATAAGGCGGGTATAAAGACTTTGCTTAAAACAAATATGTTTACCACCTTTGAGTCAGTGTATCACTGCTTGCTTTTAACCCTTTACTTCAGGGGTGAGAAACCTTTTTTTCGGCCATTTTAATATATATAACATTATTCGCTGGCCTGGTGCAGGCCACGCCCCCTCCGTGTGACGTTACATGGGGAGGGGCCACAATCGCCGATGATTATAGCAATGCCCGGAGCATCCTGAGGATGCTCCGGGGAGCTGTTAGGGAAGCAGTGTGACCATCTGAAGCGTCATAAGGACGCTCCTGGTGGCACTGCATAGTTTCTTGTTGCAGTGTGCCATTCTAGGCATCCTGCTAGCCAGACAAGGCTAGCAAAGAAAAGTTCAGAGGGCCGGACCAAATGACTCCGCAGGCCTTATACGGTCCCCGGGCCGGAAGTTCCCCATCCCTGCTTTACTAAGCAACATTAATTTAGTACGATAGTTATTTTATAGTGTTTACATTTTTATCCTTTCTGTGGCAGTGATGCTCTCAAGCAACATCTAAATGAGTGCTTTTATAGCAGTCAGCTGTTTGAGAAGATTCACAATTAACAATTAAGTGAAAATATTATTAAAAAAAAAACACAAATATTACTGTGCATTTTCAATGCTTGTCAAAGAAAGGTTTAAGCACCCCACTCCTTGCCTCAACTCTAAAGGCCCCCATACACTAACCGACGGATTGTCGGATCCTGCCATGGGATCGGAAACGCAGATGTTCCGCGATCTGTTGAAGGATCGGTGAAATTCTCCATGTTAAATTTCACAGATTTGCAAATCACAATCATATTTTGATTGTGATCGGCAAATAAGTCAACTCCAACATGTTGGATTTCACCGATCCAGAGATGCAGAGTTGCAGGATAGCAGTGATCCATCGCCTCTTCATATTATAATACGGCCATCACAAAAATAAGTAGATAAGTCACTGCTTCGACAAGATCAGTACAATCAATTAAATATTCTAAGTAGCTGTGAGCATACACTGATCTGGCTGTAAAATAAACAGGGTACTTAACAGACAAGCAGGAAATTAAGATTGCAACTTACCAGTGATGTGTGGTCAGGTGAGACAGAGCCTTTCCTGTCATACTAAGGTATACTCCAGAGTTTTAACTATAAAAACATGAAAAATGTAAAGAAAATATTATAAATATTTTCTTTGTATTATTCTAATATTTTTTTTAGTCAAAATTCTGGAGTATAAAGTGTATGGTAGGTGAGGCACTGCCTCCCCTGTCTACCTTTACACACATCCCTGATTAAAACTCGCCAAATTTCCAGCACTATATACTGCTGCACCTTTGTATAATGCCCACAAAAACCCTCGGGTTCATATATGTATCTGTAATCTGGCTCTGATATTAGGCAGTGCCCCCTCCCCAGCCATTTACCTCACCGCATGTCACTGATCAGAGGGCCTGATTCATCACAGATCACAACTGCCACAGCGTACGTAGATCGGCCGATCGTGTGTACTGGGTTCATATATGTATCTGTAAATCTGCTCTGATACTAGCTAGTGACTCCCCAGCCATTTACCTAACCTCAACTTACATAATCAGCAAGTTTTTTGATGCCTCCAGGAAACCTAACGGGGTCAGCCTGTAGCCTGTTATTCACATCTCTATGTGGAGACAGCCAGCAGTCATCAATACATAGATATTTATATCCAGCATTCAACCATCCATTTGACACCATCATATCTGCCATCTGCATGAAGAGCTGTTCACTGTAAAAAAAAACAAAAATAAATACAATTGTAGTCATTAAAACATTTTTCTGCTTGAATAGCATGGTCATAGTCAGTGCTTAAAGTGGTCCTATAAAAGTGGTGAAACTCACCCACATCCCCCCTCCCTCTGCACTTTTTAAATAAAAGGGACAGCGGTGCACGCCGTAAAAGGGGGAGTGGTCTCAAAAGAAAGGGGTGTGGTCACACAATAGTATTCCCAATTCAAATTACGCCACACAGTAGCACAATCTCTGATTCACCCGATTCACATTACACCACATAGTAGAGTCCCTTAGTCATGTATGACACACAGCAGTGTCCCTTTTACACAATGCACACATTTGTGCCACTTATACACAATGCCCACAGTAGTAGTGCCCCTTATACAATGCCCACAGCAGTAGTGCCCCTTACACATAATGCTCACAGCAGTAGTGCCCCTTGGGCAGCACAGACGGTGTAATGGTTAGCATTACTGCCTCACAGCACTGAGGTCGTGGGTTCAATTCCCACCACGGCCCTAACTGTGTGGAGTTTGTATATTCTCCCTGTGCTTGCGTGGGTTTCCTCCAGGTACTCCGGTTTCCTCCTTCACTCCAAAAAATATACTGGTAGGTTAATTGGCTCCCAAAACAAATTAACCCTAGTGTGTATGTGTGTGAGCATGTGGTAGGGAATATAGATTGTAAGCTCCAGATGTGAATGGTCAGATATTCTCTGTAGAGCGCTGCGGAATATGTGTGCGCTATATAAATAACTGGTAATAAATAAATATCAATTATGCAGAGCCCCCAGTAGTGGTAGTGCCCCTTATGCAGTGCCCCAATAGTAGTGCCCTTTATGCAGTTCCCCCAGTAGTGGTGCTCCTTATTCAGTGCCCCCAGTAGTGGTGCCCCTTATGCAGAGACCGCAGTAGTGGTAGCGCCCCTTATGCAGTGCCTCCAGTAGTGGTGCCCCTTATGCAGTGACCCCAGTAGTGGTGCCCTTTATTCAGTGCCCACTGTAGTGGTTCCCCTTATGTAGAGCCCACAGTAGTGGTAGTGTTCCTTATGCAGTGCCCCCTGTGAGCAGCCAATGCTAGACATTTCTCTATTGTTACCTATTAAATCACCATTTGCTGTCATTTTATAAACTTCAATGACGACGAGATAGCGTTACATGGAGGCAATGGAGGACCAGAGAAATCAGTGAGGCTTTGCTGGATCCCCTCTGGCTCATGTACTATGCACATGTGTTACCGATCTCTGTGCATTTTATCGTATTCTTTGCGGGCAGAGGGCCTGATTCAGAGATGGACGGAATTGCACAGCGGCACAAAAGCTGCTGTGCAATTCCGTCCATTTAAAATGCAAATGCAGAAGCTGTCACACACCTCCTTGCTGCATTTGCGTGATCCCAGCGCTGCTACCGAGGTTGTTGCCGATGTTCCTTCCCCCAGGCTGCGGGAGCTAAAGCTTCCCGCAGCCTGGCCAGATCCTGGCAGCTTGCAAGACCAGGAAGTCTGTGTGCACCCACACAGACTTTGGCCTTGTCCCTCCCAGTAAACTGGGGCGACACGCCCCCATTTCCGGGAATGCTGCCAGGGAACGCCCCCGCTCCGCCTCCTAAAGGCTAGGAGACACTGCGAGCGGACTCGCATTCGGAGGGCTGCACATGCGCAGTCCTCCCACCATCGGAGATGTGCGCTAACCATTGGGTTAGCGTACATCTCTGAATCAGGCCCAGTGTTAGGATGCTGATATCAAGGAGAAAATCCTCACAGCAACTACAGTGTAGATCGGTACTAATACAGTCTTCTCTTCAGTGTTGGATATTGATAAATACACCCTAAAATCCTGATTTCACTCTGCAGTGACGCATATGTAGGTATCAGAACCAGGTTAATTGAGTGGAAACACAGCTGTAGCGTGCCTTGGATGCAGCAGATCAGAGAAGCCGGAAGAAGGCGTCTATTTATATAGGACGCCACCTGCGGTATCTGCAGATTTTAGCACAGCTGCTGCATACAAAGAAGAAGTGGCTGTGCTATTTGCGTACAACAATGAATCAGCCCCATATTCATTAAAAGCATGTGGTTTGTTATTTGCTAAATGTTTACTACAACCACAAAACATACTGGAGCTGATGCAGTGTGACTACTGCGCCAGGTTGCTTAAAATATCTTGGGTGTGAGTAAAAGCCGGAAACATAGTAACTGCATTGAAAAAGCCGGAAACAATGTAAAGTGTATTACAAAAGCCGGAAATCATAGTAAGTATATTGAAAAAGCCGGAAATCCATAGTAAATGTATTAGAAAAGCCGGAAATCCATAGTAAATGTATGAGAAAAGCCGAAATTATAGCAAATGTATTAGAAAAGCCGGAAATCAAATTACATGCATTGAAAAAGCCGGCAATCATACATTTACTATGGCTTTCCGGCTTTTCTAATACATTTACTATGGATTTCCGGCTTTTCTAATACATTTACTATGGAATTCCGGCTTTTTCTATACATGTAATATGATTTCCGGCTTTTCTCATACATTTACTATGGATTTCCGGCTTTTTCGATACTTGCAATATGATTTCCGGCTTTTCTAATACATTTACTCTGGATTTCCGGCTTTTCTAATACATTTACTTTGGATTTCCGGCTTTTTCAATGCATTTACTATGTTTCCGGCTTTTACCCTCTTCCAAATATCTTGCATGAATTCACAATGCACATGCCCAGAATGTGAATGCATACAAATGCGCAGACATCCACATAGTATGCTTACATCTAACCTTATGATCATAGAGTCATGGATTTGGGTAGTGAAGAGGTCTTTTCACACCAGCATTTCCAGTGAGAGCATGTTTACGTAACTGTGGCTTATGCAGATCAGCAATTATACTCCTATCCAGTGATCGCAAATACGCGCTATAGTGCGTATTTTATCCGAAAATGAGGACTGGGGACCCACTTTTGCAGAATGGGTGCGGCTAATCCCTAGCTCCTGATCATATGACTCAGCCAGGCCATGGATGAATATAAAAAGTGGAGGTGAAGCCAGCCCTCTTCAGCACCTGATGCTGCAGTACCCGGAACTATAGGGACAAGTGGCCCTGGCACCCAGACAGCGCCAGCATGATGACAGCCCCAGCGGGAAGATGGCTGCGGCACGATGATGGCCCCGGCACCCGGCAGGAGGACAGCCCCAGCATGATGACGGCCCCGGCGGGAAGATGGTTCCGGCACGATGATGGCCCCGGCAAGATGACCGCCCCAGTGGAAGGACTGCTCCAGCACCTGGCGAGAGGATGCTGTACAGGATTATTAAAGTAAATTT
Source organism: Taudactylus pleione (assembly GCA_031769625.1). NCBI lineage: Eukaryota > Metazoa > Chordata > Amphibia > Anura > Myobatrachidae > Taudactylus > Taudactylus pleione. Next base: position 15,264,789 of record JAUIMM010000009.1, on the reverse strand, counting down.
AACAAGTAGGTGGCAGTTTTTTTGTGCAGTGGGTTAATGTGTGGCTGTGCTGTGGCAGGTGGGGGGCTGAGCATAACTTCCTGTGGTTGCTGGTACTGCTGCTGCTAACAGTGAAGAGTGGCAGACGGGCACCCAAAAGGGAGGTACATTTAGTAAACAATGTAGGGGTGATGGGTTCAGCTCCTGCTACTACTACTACTACTACAAGCTACCTTCTATCTACCCTGACCCCCTCCCAGCACTGTCTTCCCCTAATCCCTCCCCCCCCCAGTACTGCAGCAGCTGCTGGAATGGAATGGTATTGCCCGCAGCTGTATAGCCACCGGTTCAAATCCCGACAGCGGCTGCCGAATGGAGGAAATCCTGACAGCAGACGCAAGTACAGCTTACCCTCCCCTCTCCCCCCCCCCCCCCCATAACCTTCCTTTGGGGGTGCCTAAACTTAACCTCCCCCCCATTAGTGCCTAAACCTAACCCCCCTTCCCCACACCTTAAACTAACCCTCCCAGGGAAGGGGGGGGGTGCCTAACCCTAACCTCTCCCCAGGGGTGCCTAACCCTAACCACCCCTTCCCCTAGCCTAACCCTAACCCTCCCAACCCTTCCCCTAGCCTAATCTAAAGTCCCCCCGGGGTGCCCTAAACCTAACCCCCCCCCCCCCCCACAGCTAAGAGGACGGGCGCCCATACTTACCTTGTTCGGGCCCGTGTAGTTCTGCATTCCGGTGTTGGGATTATGACAGGCGTGGGTAACTTGACGCCTGTCATAAATCCCTAGCCGGCTTTCCGACGTCGGGATTGTGACCAGCGGCCACAATCCACCAGCTGCTATCTACCCTTACCCCCTCCTTACTCCCGGTACTGTCTACCCCAACCCCTCCTTGCCCCCCATTACTGCACCAGCTGCAATCTACTTTTACTCCAGGCCCACAGAACTGCCTGCCCCTTACCACCTCCTTGCCCCCACAGTACTGCCCCAGCTGCTATCTACCCTTACCCCCTCCCAACCCCCAAAACTACATGCCCATAGCCTTTCCTTGCTCCCCAGCAGTGTTGTAACATCTGTATGCAGTTACCCCATCCCTACATCCAGCACCATTTGCCCTTACTCCCCTATACCCCCAGCTCTACCCCAACTTCTCCCTGTCTTTACCCCCAAGCTCTACCCCATCTGCTGCTTTCCCTTAATCCCCTCTACCTCAACTGCTACCTGCCCCCAGCACTGTCAAAACTGCTGCTTGACCTCATCCCCCCCTTAATATGTAATGGGACCCAGAAATAGTGGAATAGCCCCCAATTTTTTTAAAGCGAGGGATCCCTGAGACTCACAAATTTTTCCACTCTGCATGATCACTGATATCCCTATATCCATCTTTTAGGAGGCTTATCTTTTGCACCTGTTATAGGGCAGCTGCAAGAACACTATGATGATGATGATGATGACTTGTAGTAAACGGGGCACATATGCTGCTAATCCAGCATATGTATCTTGAAATGTGCACAGCTCAGCAAATGTGCAGATATACATTTGTGTAATTTACACCCCCCCCCCTTTTTTTTGCCAATAACTCTGCATTTGCCCAGCTGTCAATAATCCCAAGTAGAAATGTTTTGGGTCTTACACCTAATTGACATCTTTTAAAACTTTTCTGCATGTTAACCAATTCTGAGAACAATTTGCATATATGCTTTATACCTTTAACGCATATTCTTATTTAAACATACCAACCCCAAACAATAATACAGTAACTCAGTATTTTACCAATAATAGAATAATACTTTTTTTTAAATTGAGTTTACACATACTGAGCCTGATTCACTACGGATCGCTATTCCGATTTTAGCTGCGATTACGCAAGCAGGTCTGCTGCTAAAATATGCAAATGTGTGTGTGTGTGTATATATATATATATATATATATATATATATCTATCCAAAGCAATCCCAATATTAGGTTACCCTCACCCACCTTTTACCTAATATTGGATTTGCTTCAGATACACTATCGATTGGCCTGAACCAGCCCTCGGAACTGAATAGGACAACACAAGCTGAGAGGAAGTATATATTCCCTTTGTTTGGACAGAACCACAAATGGACACTGGGCCCGATTCTGACCCGCTCGCGAGCGCTGGACGCTCGCAAGTGGGTCAATGGTGCCGAAGTGCGCATGCGCGGAGAGAGCTCCGTCGTGCGCATGCGCGAGACCCGGCGAGCGACGGGGAATCCGTCGCTCCGGGTCTCGCTACAAAGGGGGCGTGCTGTCGATGGTGAGTGACAGCACGCCCCCTTTGGTGGGCGTGCCGGGGGCGTGGCTGCCAGACGGAGGCGTTCCCATGGGAATGCCTACCATCTGAGTCCGGCCCCACTGACATCAGTAGTGATGTCAGTGGGAGTGATTTTGGCTCTGATAGAGCCAAAATCACTCCTGGGCTTGCGGCTGCGAGACCCTACCGCAGGGTCTCGTCGCAAGCCCGATGGTCGCGATGGTCTTGACCATCGCGACCATCATCATGGAGGCTCACTATAGCTGTGGGTGGTAACCAACAGCTATGCAAGTGTCCTTGAGGCCGCTCCAAAATGAGGTAGGAGGGCTCTGGTCAGAGCGTCCGGCTCTGAATCAGGCCCACTGTGTGACTTGAGGATTGGTTATGTTTTAACAACACATTATATAAAGAGCTTTCCTCTATCGGTGACAAGGATTATTATCATCTGGCACTCCCAGTGTCCATCAGGAAGGCGTTGTGCAGGAACAGGAACTTTTTAATATTGTGGGTGAGATATTGGCTCAATTATCTGTGACTATTTATGCGATTTTAAATATAATTAAATCAGTAATTTATACTGAACTTTTTGCCATATATACATATTTATTTGTACTTGTATTTATTTCTATGGTTTCATTGTTTTTAGTGCTACTACTTTCTGTTTGTTTATATATCTGTATTAGGGACTGACTATCCCTTCCCTTGTTAGCGGCTCAGTGGACAGACGTCCGGAGCGTGGCGACACCACTTACTAAGTGGCAGCTCGGTTCAACACAGGCTCTGCCGGGAGATGGGTTGGCACGTGAGAGGTTACCTATCAAGCAGTAGCTTGTTCCTGACACTGGCCCTGTCGGGTATATTTGCAGCACAGCAGCATCACCTATCAGGCGGCAGCCTATTCATGACCTTTTCCTGCTGGAAGACGCCTGAATACTGTAAGGTACCAATATTGAGGGATCCCTATCGTTGGTCTAATTTCTTCGGCTGACCGGGACGCCAGTGACAGTCTTTAGAGACGGTATTGATGTCCCATTAGGGAAGTTGCATACAAGATAGTGGATTATAAATTGCACTAATTAAGAGAGGTGCTTTACTAACAAGGTATGATAATCATCTCAAGATTACTACCAGTTCCCTCTATCTCCATCTGCCATGTTTTACTACTAATACTAAAATTAACTGCCATGCTTTGCTGCTATATCTACTGATATTTATTACCATCAGTGCCAACTATGGAAGTCTGTGCATGACTATAACCTGTCCTGTTTTGTTACTAATACCACTAATACACTGGAACTTTGAATTACTTGCTGACCATCTGATACATACGCAACTTATCACTAACCATTGGTGCTACTCTATACTGACTTCTTGGTCCTAATAGCTCATTATCTGTGTGCACACAAGATCATTGCTATAGTTCTATTTGGGTATATTTCCTTATGAGATCTTCTATATTCAATTTTGTAGCTCATTTGCTTTTCCTGGTATATGTTATATGTATTTTTAATCATCTAAATAATTATTTATTATATTGTATTCTAAACATTTTCTGCAGTGGTATTAAACAATTATACGTGATTGCTTCAGCGCTTCCCTTAGCCAGTTCCTGTTTCCTTCCCACAACTCATTTCAGCGCCTGTTTTTACAACTGATTTGGTATCTATTCTTGTGCGGAATCTAGACGTTGCGCTTAAATAAATGTAAATAATGAATTTAATAACTAGACATGGCAGAAACCAGAATCAAGACACAAAATATAAATTCTGAAATAGTGCTTTATTAAATAACAATAGCAACAATAAAATAGAATACAATAATACAAAAAAATCAATAATAAGAACTAGTTCTTTGCTAGAAGTCTGTACAGACTGATAAAAAAGGGGGCGAGCTCTCGTGCGGCCACGAGACCCTACCACAAGGGTCTCGTCGCAAGCCCCGATGGTCACGATGGTCTTGACCATCGCAACCATCAACCTGGCCGCTCGCAATAGCTGTGGGTGGTCACCCACAGCTATGCGAGCGGTCAGGAGGCCGAACAAAAAAAAAAAAAAAACGCCCTGAATCAGAGCGAGCGTCCGTCTCTGAATCAGGCCCAGACTCCAATAGGTAGTAACATCCAGCAGATATGAAGCAAATAGCAGTGTTAAAAATCCTCTGATCCTATGACGCGTTTCGCTTCCAATCTATGAAGCTTTATCAAAGAGTGCACAGTTACTTTTTTGCTTTTTTTATCCTATATATTTTTATATCTCATGCACTACATAGGAGCATATTTACAGGTCACCATGTATACCTCGACCTGACAATAAGATATTGCATGTGTCAGCCATAGCATATACTTTTAAACACTGTGAGAGATGATGTTTTATGTACACCGTGCAATAGAAGTTCCTGCACAATGCACTTTAGGCACAGATGCAACTTATCTGCTGTTTTATTTCATTTTATTGTTGTGGTAAGGTGTCCATGGCACCGGGGCTCTGCCGGATGACGTCACTTCCGGTTGCGGCAGCTCCGCAAAAACCGGAAGTGCAGCTGCTGGACGGAGGCCAGGTGGACATGGTCGTACAGGGGGTAAGTGGTTTCACATTATGTATCTTGTATGTTTGCACTGTTTTTCACTATGTTGTCCTAAGGAAGGGGTACAATACCCCGAATAGTCGACTCACCAATAAATTCCCTCCGGTGAGGGCATTATTTTAACCAGTATCCGAGTGCCGCCTGGATATTGTCTGTGTGTAATATATATATATACACACACACACACACACAGTCAGGTGCATAAATATTGGGACATTGACAGAATTTTCATATTTTGCCCTCTATTCACCACCACAATGGCTTTGAAATGAAACAAACAAGATGTGCTTTAACTGCAGACTTTCAGATTTCATTTGAGGGTAATTACATCCAAATCAGGTGAACGGTGTAGGAATTACAACAGTTTCTATATGTGCCTCCCACTTTTTAAGATGCATTATTTGACACAGGATCAAAGGTACTCTTCCTTTGGAGTTTTTGCAGTTGGTGAGGAATTTGTGTAATAGCAGAAGCAGGACTCTGTAAGTTATTCTTAGAACCCCTAAAATGTTCATGCAGTTTTAGCTGACGTGTCAATTTATATTTCTCAACCTCTAGTGTAAGGTCATTAGAGTTACATGTAGGGACGAATGATAAGCCCTTGCTCAATACCCTCATCTCAGTCTCTGATAAGGAGTGTGACGATAAATTAAACACTATCATTTCCGGGATAGTGGGGGTCTCCCGACTCTGCCTTTGCCTCTGCCCGTCTGTTCGCGTATATTGCCTCCGGCGTTTAAACCGCTGTTCCGTGTAGTAACCCCTAAAGGGATAGCTGTATTCCGTCTATTGCTGGTGACAAGATTATCTGAATCACTTGTAGAAGCAAACTCTTGTGAGGAGTTAGAGTGTACTTTGTCACGCTGAGGACCTCTGCGATGGTATCTGCCACGTTCATATTGATTCCTCTCACAGGGACCAGCTCCTATCCAGTGATATACGTGGTTTTGTTTGTAATCAAGAATAACCTTTAATAGTTTTTTCTTCTTAAATGCAATCAAATCGCATTTATAAACAGATATCTGATTAGATAATTTCTCAAGCCAATTAGTGGTAGTATCCGCTTCAAAATAAGATTTATGGTTCGTCTCAAACAATGCACTTTTTTCTTTAATCAAACTCAACTTACGAGTAGCCTCTTCAATTACCAGCAACATCAAGTCAAAACTACATTTAATTAATACTGCAATCCAACGCTTGCAGAATGAGATGTTAAATTTGCCAATAGTAGGTGCATTGCGGACCCGAAAGACCCTTGGAATGCGTTTTTCTTTATAGTAGTCACTGAGTGAGATGCCGTGGTACAAAAAAAACAATTTCTTTCTGTTTGAGACAAGACCATTCCTGATATAGGTGTTCTAATGGGGCAGCTTCAGCTTCATCAGTTAAATGTTGGTTCAAAAGTATAGACTCAGCTTTAGATTCGGAAAAACTCAAAGTTGTACCCAGTGTTTGTATCGCCAGGTTGACACTATCAGTCTCTATCTCAGTCGCCATAGCAAACAACTGAGACACAAAAAACAAACAATACACAATGAAGGGAAAAATACTGTAAAGATTGGGGTGCTCACATCCTAGATCCTACGTACTAGCTGTGATAGTCGTGAAACCAGAATATACACATCCAAAAACGGGTAGCACTCCCTCAGTAACAGGATGATAAATGCTGGTGCCTTCCTAGGTATCCTGCAGCGAGGATCCAAATACATAAAGCAATGACAGCGGCACTGAGAAATAAATCGCTGACACACAGCCAGTATATATGAATCAACGTTTCAAGACTTTTACTGTCTCGTCATCAGGATACATAACATACACATATACTAACCTTATATAACCTCCACCACACCATGTGCATCGCTGGATGACTGCTCACCCGGAAGGCGCACAATGAGTGACGTCATTCAAGGGCGTCCGTAACCAGTTGTTTTATGTTGTCCTGGTTACGGTCCTGGTTAGTGTCCTCATTGTGCGCCTTCCGGGTGAGCCGTCATCCAGCGATGCACATGGTGTGGTGGAGGTTATATAAGGTTAGTATACGTGTATGTTATGTATCCTGATGACGAGACAGTAAAAGTCTTGAAACGTTGATTCATATATACTGGCTGTGTGTCAGCGATTTATTTCTCAGTGCCGCCGTCATTGCTGTATGTATTTGGATCCTCGCTGCAGGATACCTAGGAAGGCACCAGCATTTATCATCCAGTTACTGAGGGAGTGCTACCCGTTTTTTGGATGTATAAAATATATATATATATATATATATATATATACACACGTAGGTATAGTGATGCTTCGGTGCCCTCCCAGGGTGATGACACCCAAAAACAAAAATGCAGTAATGGCGGCACTTGAGTATAAAAGTCCTTTATTCCAACGCCGTTTTGGGGTTAATCCCCCGTCTTCAGGGACAGACAGTACAAGTGTGATGATAAAACATCATCATATTTGACAATTCCATGAACGTATGGCACTGCACCGTAGTGCCATGCGTTCAGCACTGGCCTCTGGCCAAAGTGACCAACCTGTGGCCCGTCACTGTATTGCAGCTAAACACAGCATAGCCAGCATACGGTCAATTATTATTGACCATGTTCCTCTTTCTATGCGAGGGGGCAACCGTAATAAATTGCTCCTTCAAAAGGAAAGCTAATGGATTCATACTTTGAACACTCTGACACCCAGGGGCCTTAATGAGTCCTTAGGACTACAGTGCTTTTTGTGAAACATCCTAGCTGGCATTGTATTTTTGACAGGCATTTTTGATAGGATCTGCCTTCAGTAAGCTTCTGTGTATCTTAAATTTTCATTACATGATGGACGTGATCAGGTCAATCATTCAATATGTGTTTATGTTGTTTGTCTTACAGTTTGTTTTATATAGGCATGTTATATTTTCCATGCCTTTATTTTAATTGTTTCTTTGTTGTTACTCTGCAGTTGTTGCTGTGTTGTCATAGCAACCCACTTATGTCTATCATTGGTTGCCTCCCGGGGCGGTGACGGCATCGCGACCGCGCTGAGATGTCCTCGGCACGTGGAGCTGTGCCGCTATCGGTCGGAGTTGTCCAGGTGAGTCCAATGATTATGCTTTATTTAGTGTTCACTCTAGCTCCGGTGGCAGGCAGGGCGCCGGAGCTAGAGAGGGCAACTTTGTGCGCGCGCCTGAAAAGGGGGCGTGGCCATAAAAAGGGGGCATGTCTATAAGACGTGTCCCCTTTTTCGTCATACTTGGGGGCTTGCCCGGCACTTACGGACACGCCGGGCAGCCCCCAAGCGCTGTAGACAGGGAGAATAGATGCCGGGCGCATGCGCCCGGCGTCTATTCTTCGGCGGTGACCGGGTCACCGCACATTTCTTCACCCGCGGGACACTGCATCCCGTCGGTGAAGACGGCACCCGCAGGCTGTGAGGGCAGGGCACTTTTTGCCCTCCTTACTATTTATTTGTTATGTGATCTATGATATATATATATATATATATATATTATGTGTGTTTGGTGTTATCATCACACTTGTACTGTCTGACCCTGAAGACGGATTAACCCCGAAACGGAGTTGGAATAAAGGACTTTTATACTCATTAATATCCAGTCTGCTGAGTGCCGCCATTACTGTATGTATATATACACACACACACACACACACACACACACACACACACACACACACACACACACACACACTTGTCCTGCATTGTTTTGTACTCTAAAGCTGGCCACACATCTACAGATTATCTGTCCCACCAGCCAACTAGTTGGCTGGTTGGAATGAAAATCTGGTAAGGTATGGGAGTAAACGATGATCAGCATTTTGCTCCTAAATGCCAGAAAACAGATGAAAATGGACGTTCAGACAAGTTTGTTAAATGTTTGATCTAAACAATTTGTTCAAACAACAGTTTTTGTGGATTTTCCGGCATTTGGAAGCAAATTGCTGATTGTCATTTGCTTTCATACCTTACCAGATTTTCATTCCAAATAATCAATTAGTTGGCTGGTTGGATGTAAGTTGGTCTAGTGTATGGCCAGCTTTAGTCACTGTTTTCCTGTTTGCTCATTTGTTTATGTACTTTGTAAGGCGCTGTGGAACCCTTGTGGCGCCATATTAATAGAGGATAATAATAATAATTATAATTTTAATAATAAAGTGGACACACTGTGTAAAATGGAGGTTTTGATAATGTTTGCGGAGATGGCTACTGGGCAGCAAACCCTAATACAGGGCCAGCAAACCCAAATTCAGTTACTGCATGAAGAAATAGTGGAAATAAGGAAAGATGGACGAGAACAGGAGGTGATGCAAAAGCCGACACCATCAGATGACATAGAGCCTATTTGTGCACCTTTGAGTGCATGGCTACCAGGCTAAAGTGGCAAGATTAGCTCCTGATCTTACAGGGCAAGCCCAGAGGGCCTAGGTCAATTTACAAGTGTCAAACGTAGACTCTTATCTTTACCTGTGACGGGCCCCAGCAAAGCCCAGAAATTCCATGATTGGTGTCTGAACCCCTGGCTACAGCCAGATAAGAACACCCCTCAGCGCATAATGGAGGTTGTTGCTATAGACCATGCTAGAAGGGCGATAGATCGTGGTGTGCAACAGTGGGCCTTTAGGATGACCCTCAAACAATGGAGGAGTTAGCCGTGGTTGTGGAACGATATGTGACCCTTGGAAAGCTGAATAAATCTAAACAAGAGGTACGGCCAACTCCCAAACCTAGGACCAAGGTCTCAAAACTGATAAACCGCTACCGATTGTATATTTTGATTGCGGTGTGTCTGGTAATGTACACTGTCCAAACCGGAGTGAACTGATGGACTGTAGCGGGGATAAAGCAGCCCGACCTGTTGTCAGCCTGTTTACGGGAAACACCTCCACGGCAAAAACCACCTTGTTCCGTTTAAAAATACAGGTTGAAGGCGGGAGGTCTGGGCTTTGGTTGATATGGGTAGTGCACTCACCATTATTTTGGCTAAGCTGGTACCTAACAGAGTTGACCAAATTTTACCCTCTGTAAAGGTATTGTGTATCCATGGAGATTTGGAAGAATACCCACAAGTACTGCTTCAGGTGGTGTTAAAAGGATGACCATTTAAAATAGTGGCTGCTGTGGCCCCTAAGACCCCTTATCCTTTGATCTTGGACCGTGATTTTCCACTGTGTAGGAGGTGGTTACCTGGCGTGATGAAGGAGCCAATGGCTGAGATGCCCACAGAAACGAGGTCTGATTCCTAAGGCTATCAAACCTTCCTTAATAGGTGAACAGCAGGAGGGAAGCAAGGTAGAGGAGAACTGGTTACCCATTTGCAAAAATCTCTCCTTACAGGACTATGCTCGAGATCAGCAGAACAATGGGAATCTCGTACATCCTTTTGAAAACAATGGTAAATGGAAAAATAGTAAATTGCTTACCACCAGAAGGCACACCTTATTTTGTATGAAAGAATGATATATTGTATCACGTAACTTATGTGCAGTGTAAAAAGACAGACCAGTTGCTGGTTCCAAGAAAACGCGAGCAGTTAGTACTGAGGAAGGCTCATAAGCATTTGTGGGGTGGTCATTTAGGAGAAGAGAAAACTCTCCCCCCCCCCCCCCCCCCCCCTAATATAGTTAAGGTTCTTTTGACCAGGCATCCATGCTGCAGTGAAAAAAATATTGCCAGGAATTCCCAGTATGCCATAAGACAGCACCCCAACCAGAGTTTAGAGCACCCTTGGTCTCTTTACCTATAAATTCTGTACCTTTTGAGCAAATTGGTATAGACCTGGTAGGTCTGGTGGAAAAATCTGCTCGTGGCCATCAATAAATTTTAGTGGTGGTCGGCTACGCCATCCGGTACCCTGAGGCAATACCGCTACGTAATTTTAAGTCTAGCACTATCACCCGGGAATTGGTAATGCTTTATACTCGCATGGGAATCCCAAAAGATGTCCTGACTGACAAGGGGACACCTTTTATGTCTAAATTAATGAAAGATTTGTGCTGTCCGGGGTTCAAAGAATACACACTTCGGTGCATCATCCCCAAACAGATGGATTGGTAGAACACTTTAACCACACCCTTAAGCAGATGATAAGGCTGGCAGTATCCCAGGATATGAGGGAATGGGACCTGCTCTTGTCCTATCTAATGTTTGCTGTGTGGGAGGTACCCCAATCATCTATGTGGTTTAGCCCCTTTGAACTTCTTTATGGTAGACAACCCAGATGAATCTTGGACCTCTTAAAAGAAGGGTGGGAACAACTACCATCCCAATTTGTGTCACAACTGTATGGCCGATTAAGACAAATTGAGCCACTTGTAAAGGAACATATGAACTTGGCTCAGCAATGTCAAAAGCGTAATTATGATGTTACTGCAGTGAACCATTCCTTTAAGTCAGGGGACAAGATTTTGGTTCTAGTTCCCACCCCTAAAAGTTGTATGCCTATTGGCAGGGTACCTATGAGGTCATAGAGGCAGTGGGACCTGTCAACTACAAAGTGCTCCTAGAGGGTAGATGAAAGAGGTACAAATTTATCACGTTAATTTGTTAAAACCTCGGAAGGGAAGTACCAGCCAACCCTCTCGGTTGGCTGTAAAAACTCTCGATTGTCAGGTACCAATTGAAGACTCATTAACTCCCAGGCAAAAGCAAGAAGCTATAGACCTAGTAACACAAACCCGGATATCTTTTCTGCCATTCCTGAGAAACCCCAGATTATACAACATGATATTACACCACCTAGGGTGCTGATAAAAGAAAGGCCTTACCGTGCTAAATACAAAAAGGAATAGTACCTTGCGCCTCAGACTGCTGCTAAGTATTATATCCAAGGTTCACCAAAATAAACAATCACACATAAAAAAATTTTTGAATAATACACCAGCGCTATTTAAACAAAATGAAGACCACAGAAAGATATGTGGATATGACTGGGATATATGATCTAGGATCTTCCTTATTTGAGTTCTTCACAGACTTGTGATACACTGCTGTGTTCTGAATAATCTGGATAGGACTCACAAAATAGAACCTGTACCGGTCCTTGAAAGATTTCTTTAGTTTTCCCATCCTTTCTCCTACTGGTTATCCTCACACACAAATCTTAAGGAATGGGACTCACCTACCGTATATACCCCTTGTCGCATTCATATAAAAAGGTATCTTTCTAGGGGAACAATTCCCAACAGATTACACCTCAGTTTTCAAAGAAGAGAGAAATTGGCTTCTCCAAAAAGGTTGTTTATTCCATAAAACACATAAAACATGGATTTACCATAGGTAAACTCAAAACAGAAGATTTAAGGCTATTGTGGGATTATTGATCTCCTTACATGAACCTGGGGAGCAAGGTGATCTCAGCCAGATGGAAACAACAGCAAGATGACATACAATTTCTTCTGTCCGGTATATACAAGGTCCACCACCATCAACGCGTTTCAGACCACAAGGTCCTTCCTCAGGGGCGGTCTGGCTTGCGTTGCAGGAGTACAGCGGCATCCGTGGTAGGGTGCAGAGTTCCAGCAGCGTCCATGGTGGGGTGCGGAGGGGTTTAGCAGGGGTGTGGGACCATCGATGGTTTGAAAACCGATGTTAATGAAACATCGGTGGTGGCTGCTGCTGTGACCCGATCACTGTGGCCAGCCGTGATCGGGCAACCGGCCCCATCCCCTTCAGTAAGAAACAGCAGTAGCGGCTCTGGTAGCCGCCGCTGCTGCTATGTATTTGGGCCGCCAGCGGGACACCCTCCCGCTGCGGCTTCGGAACAACAGTGATCACACTAGTGATCACTGCTGTGTAGAAGCAGTGGCTCTGGTAGCCGCCGCTGCTATGTATCCGGACCGCTAGGGGGACACCCCTAACTTAGAACAGAAGAAGCAGCGACTCTGACAGCCGCAGCTGCTGCTATGTACCCGGGCAACCTAGCGGCGCCCCCTATTTCCGGCCTCAGCTACGCCTCCTCATGTGTCCTGATCACTGCCGGCCACAGTGATTGGGCAATATGTAAAATATAATATAGACCGTACATATCTATATATCTAATATATATCTCTCTCTCTCCTATCTATCTATCTATCTATATATGTGTAAAGTACAAAGAAACCAATAGACATGAAACATAGAATCATCATGACCTATAAACAAGGCAAAAGAGTATAGGGGTAACTACAAGACAAGCCTATAAGGATCGACGATCATAGATGTACTAAAGACCCGGTGTAGACACTGCACATAAAACTCTGCCCAGATAAATCATGTCATGTAAAGCAGAAACAGAAATAGGAAATAAGAAAGGTGTCATGCTCTCTATGAAACAAATCCAGGAAGAAATATGGAATATGAATAAATATTAGAAAATGTTAGATAAATGTTAAAAAAGATTAATAGAAAAGGAAAATAGAAAAATGTCATAAAGAATAAATATGTGTAAATTACACTAGGTCCGTGATACAGAATGTATGCATAACATCTATATAAATCTATGAAGTGTATAACAGGTGCCATGGCTATATGATAACGTGACCTTATACATAAAGAAAGAGTCCAGCAAAAAGGGTTATTCACCTTAATGTAAAATGATTACTACTGCACAATGGTAACTACAAAAAACACAACAGATGTAAATTCTCATTGAGGCCAAACGGAGCCACACTATTCATTTTATGTATCCATCTGGCTTCTAATTTCAAAAGTGCTTTCTCTCTGTCACCTCCTCTAGGTGATGCTGGGAAATGGTCCACTATTAGATAGGACAGGGTTGCCAGAGAGTGTTTCAGCTCTTTAAAGTGGCGGGCCACTGGTTGGTCCACCTCTCTTCCATTTAGGGCCAGTCTGATGGCCGAACGGTGCTGGGCAATTCTCTCAAGGAAATGGCATATGGTCTTACCAATATAAACCAAACCGCACTGGCATTTAATAGCATAAATGACGAATTAACTAGTGCAGGTCAGTACATGCTTGATCAGAATCTTGCATCCTGTATAAGGATGCAGTATATAACTACCGGTCTCCATATATCGACAGGTGATGCAGCCTAAGCATTTATAGCATCCCGGCTTCTTTGTCAGAAAGTTCTCTACTACAGGAGTAGTGTAGCCCGTGATATCGTTTTTTACTAAACGGTCTCTTAGGTTGGGACCTCTGCGGTAACTCTGTGTGACCTTAGAATCCTTCAAACGTTTTCAACTGTGATCTGTTGTTATTATAGGCCAGGGCTTTTTTATTATAGAGTTAACATCATTACTGGCCAAATTAAATGTATTACCAAAGAACATGTGGTTTTGTGTTTTCTTTTTCATCTCCTGTTTATGTGAGCCACTCAGGCTTTCATCTCTGGTAATTTTAAGAGCCTTGTCTAAGATCATAAGAGAAAAAATTAAAACCTTTGAGGAGACGCATATGGCTCAATTGGTACAGGACAAACCGTCCAAGTGGTTGGACAAACTTAACACCCAGGTCAAAGCATATAAACAAGATCTTATTAGATTTAAAAAAGAAAAATTACAGAAAGTAAATGAAGATTATGATGAGCAATCTGTATATCCCTGGGCTACGGGAAAGACTCCCACCAGAAACCGCAATATATATAGGAACAGACTGTTCCCTCGGACATATACGGAAACGGATCAATCCAGTGAGAATAATGCCTCAACTAGTGACCAAGAAACATTACCTTCTACATCAGCTAATAAACCCCCTTTAGGAGTTATTACCCGCGCAGCTCGCGGGTCAGGAAGAGGTGGTACACGAGATGGGGGGGTCAGAACCAAAGGCAGAAGGCCCTACAAAAGGAGGATCTAGTAATCAATTTATCATCGCATATACTAACTAATTCTGAAAAGGATTTACTAAACAATGGCCTTTCTTTTCTTCCAACCAATAATTTTCAACCTTTCGATTGGAAAGTAGACCTGTGGAAGTTCAATAGGACTCTTAAACTCAAAGAATATTTCTCAGAGTCTTCCACCAATATTACTGATGTACCCATAGCCCCTCTAAAAAGTAGATCCTCCTTTGACCCCATTTCTACGAACGCCTCAATACGGTGCTTCTCGCGTATGGTGGATCAAGAGGTCCATTCCATTTCTGGCAAGTTAGATCATAAAGGATATAATTTATCTTGTTGTCAACGGGAAGCTTTAAACACATTGAGCAACGACAAATCAATTGTCATTCGCCCCGCTGATAAAGGCGGGACAATTGTATTACAGGACACTGCAGCATATTGTAATGAAATATACAGACAGCTAGAGGACCATAAGGTATATAAACAATTAACTTGTGATCCAACACCGATCTACAAAGAAGAACTATACTGCATTTTAAGTACTGCAGTAAACTGCAATCTTATCTCTGAAAAAAACATGAAATCACTTATACAAGAACACCCAGTGGTCCCACTGTTATACACCTTACCTAAGGTTCATAAAAACCTTGCCTTTCCCCCGGGGAGGCCGAATATATTGGCTCAGAACTCTTTATACAATTCAATCTCTGTATATTTGGATTACTATCTGCAACCGCTCATTCAATCTGAATCCTCTTTACTAAAAGATACAACATCTTTGTTAATTAAATTGCAACATCTAACTGATTTACCTTCTTCTGTACTTTTATGTACCATCGATGTATGTAATCTTTACACGAGCATCCCTCACCAAGAAGGCCTTATAGCTATGTCTAATTATTTGTCCTCTAAAGAAGATTATGCAGGTCCTATGATACCTTTTTTTCTGGAACTACTTGAATTGATGCTCAGTAGAAATTATTTTTATTTTGATGCAAAATATTTCCTTCAATTACAAGGCTGCAGTATGGGCTCCAACGTCTCTCCTTCATTGGCCAATAATTATATGCTTAAAATTGAAAAACTCTTATTTTTTGAGAATTCGCAGTTTGCACAACATATGGCTTTTTTTGTACGTTATATAGACAACATTTTTGTCATCTGGTCAGGCACCGTCGAGGAATTCAGGCATTCCATGGATGAAATAAATACTGTACATGACACCTACAAATTCACTTTTGAACATAATACAAATAAGATCTATTTTCTAGACGTTGAAATCAGCTGGAATGGAACATCTTTGGGAACTAATCTGTTTACCAAATCTACGGACAGGAACACCTTTTTGCATGCCACGAGCCATCATCCTAATGCACTGAAGATGGGACTTCCTTTCTCACAATTCATGCGGATAAGAAGAATTGTGAGTAATGAGAATGAAGCTATATCCCAAATGGATATTATGTTAAATAAATTTCATCGTAGAGGCTATTCCTTGAAGGAACTCTATAAGTCTAGAGATAAGGCTCTTAAAATTACCAGAGATGAAAGCCTGAGTGGCTCACATAAACAGGAGATGAAAAAGAAAACGCAAAATAACATGTTCTTTGTTAATACATTTAATTTGGCCAGTAATGATGTTAACTCTATAATAAAAAAGCCCTGACCTATTATAACAACAGATCACAGTTGAAAACGTTTGAAGGATTCTAAGGTCACACAGAGTTACCGCAGAGGTCCCAACCTAAGAGACCGTTTAGTAAAAAACGATATCACGGGCTTCACTACTCCTGTAGTAGAGAACTTTCTGACAAAGAAGCCGGGATGCTATAAATGCTTAGGCTGCGTCACCTGTCGCTATATGGAGACCGGTAGTTATATACTGCATCCTTATTCAGGACGCAAGATTCTGATCAAGCATGTACTGACCTGCACTAGTTCATTCGTCATTTATGATATTAAATGCCAGTGCGGTTTGGTTTATATTGGCAAGACCATATGCCAATTGCGTGAAAGAATTGCCCAGCACCGTTCGGCCATCAGACTGGCCCTAAATGGAAGAGAGGTGGACCAACCAGTGGTCCGCCACTTTAAAGAGCTGAAACACTCTCTGGCAACCCTGTCCTATAAAATAGTGGACCATATCCCAGCATCACCTAGAGGAGGTGACAGAGAGAAAGCACTTTTGAAATTAGAAGCCAGATGGATACATAAAATGAATAGTGTGGCTCCTTTTGGCCTCAATGAGAATTTACATCTATTTTATTTTTTTTAGTTACTATTGTGCAGTAGTAATTATTCTACATTAAGGTGCATAACCCTCTTTGCTGGACTCTTTCTATATGTATAAGGTCGCGTTATCATATAGCCATGGCACCTGTTATACACTTTATAGATTTATATAGCTGTTATCCATACCTTCTGTATCACGGACCTAGTGTAATTTACACATATTTATTCTTTATGACATTTTTCTATTTTCCTTTTCTATTAATCTTTTTTAACATTTATCTAACATTTTCTAATATTTATTCATATTCCATATTTCTTCCTGGATTTGTTTCTACATTGCTTCCCTTTTGAGTATTTTTTCATAATCTGTAATATGCCTTCTATCAGTTTATTTCTGTTCATATTTTCATATCTTGTATCATTTCCATCCCCATGTTTAACAGTGGCCGTTTCACAGAAAGCATGACACCTTTCTTATTTCCTATTTCTGTTACTGCTTTACATGACATGAATTATCTGGGCAGGGTTTTATGTGCAGTGTCTATAGAGACACTATGATCGTCGAGCCTTATAGGCTTGTCTTGTAGTTATTAATACCCACAGCCTTCAATACCCCTATACTGTTTTGCCTTGTTTATAGGTCATGATGATTCTATGTTACATGTCTATTGGTTTCTTTGTACTTTACACATCGTCTTCACGTTGGTGATGGGTTAATCACCTTGGTTACCAGATGCTGCCCGATGCGTGAGAACATCGCACGCCCCGCTAGCGGGACGCGGCCTGATGACGTCACCTCCCCCGGAGCTGGCCTCGGACGGTGCTGCACATGGGTGAGTGCTTATCCTTTGTCTATATAAGTGTACTTGTATGAGGTTATATTGATCCCTGAGGAAAATCTCGAATAAATGAGATTGAAACGTTGGCAATAAGGTCTATGTTTCCTATGATTTAAAGCGACTGAGAGTCCTGTGAGTGCCGCTGTTCTGTCTATATTAATGCTTGCAGAGGATACAATCCCCCGGGGAGGGCACCAAGGCAAGGTCTAGTTGCAACACATGGAGTGCCGGTTAGTGAACATTGCATATATATTTATACGGGTAAAAAAATTTTCAGAATGCATCACCTCACATGCAACAGCATGTTTGTGATATATCAAATAATTTGTCCTTGTGGGCTCTCCTATATTGGGAAGACACAGCGAAAATTTAAAGAAAGGATGGCGGGCCATAGGTCTGCCATCAAAGCAGCTATTACCCATGGTACAAGTGATCAACCCGTGGTGAGACATTTTCAGGAATCTAAGCATACCTTAGCGTCATTAAGATATCGTATGATTGACCATGTCCCACCTCTAATGCGGGGTGGGGATCGCGGGAAATTACTATTAAGGAAAGAGGCAGAATGGATTCTGAGACTTGATGTATTATACCCTAAAGGTTTAAATGATAATATCTCCTTTGTTGGCTTTAGCTAAACTCTAAAGCACCGCTACCATTATGTGTTAGACTAAAGTTCCCTTTGGCTAAAATATCCATGATGATAGAATATTGGTGTATGTATGTATGTATTTTGTTCTCATTTGTCTGTTTTTATATAGGATTATTCAGTTAGATAATTGCTGATTTGTGTAGTATGGCGATGTGCTTTGAGGGTGTACCAATGTAAGTAACATTGGTTTGTAATAGATATTGACTCAGCATGATTGCATTTTTATGCATTACCCTATGAGCTTGATGTCTAAGCAATTATGTCCTGTGTGTTGAGATTCGTTCCGCTTTGTAATACATCTCTCTTTTTTACAATAATAATAATAATAACGATATACCCGGGTGATTGGGTTGTGTGAGCAGTCTATTTTGGTACTGCTGGCGGCTAACTTTTATGTACTGTTGTATTTATACAATATAACTATGTAGCCTGGTCATACGTAAGTGGTGTTGTGATTAAACAACTTGTTATTTTGTTGCTTAGCAACGATTGGTGTGGGTGTCACGTGGTGTGCGCCGAGAGTGGTGACGTCGTCGTCAGCGCCGACGATTCAGCGGGAACGAGGAAGCTGATCATGCGGCGCGGATTGGACACTTGGTGATTGGTGATGGGCTATTTAAGGTATGTTGTTTGTATGTTTTGTACTTTTCTGAAGACAGTTACATAAAAGAACTGAAACGTTACCATTTGGCTCACCTTCGTGTTTCCTCATATGGGTCCGTGAGTGCCGCACCTCCTGGTCTGTATTTCGCTATATTGTGGGGGCACCCGGCAAAGCTGCTTATATTTTCAATGAGTGCCGGTCCTGTGTTGTTTGTTGTTTATATATATATATATATATATATATATATATAATTTATGCAATCATCTGTCGACGACGCGGAAACACTCTCCAGACTTGGTTTGTAGTTGCAATATTAATCAGCTTTATTATGCATACCAAATTAATTTGCCAGCAGCAGGACGGCATACCACAATAAAAAGTCATGACAAGCAGTTAACTAAACCCTGATGTTAAGAATACTGATGCCGTGACAAAGGTTCAGTAAGAACCGAAACGTCGGCAAATTAATTTGGTATGCATAATAAAGCTGATTAATATTGCAACTACAAACCAAGTCTGGAGAGTGTTTCCTCCGTCGTCGGGAGATGATTGCATAACTATATATACGGGAAGCTGAATAAGCAACCCTGGATAGCACCCCAGTGAAAAGGACTAACTGAAGTGCGAGTGCCGGACAACTGTTTTATATATATATATATATATATATATATATATATATATGAAATATTAGAGCACAAAAAGGGGGCGCCACATCGTGCATCAAGTATAGACAAAAGTTTTATTACATAAAAAACAAAGACTCCAGGTCAGCGTGCGTACCAAAGTAGGCGGTGTAAAACCACCGCAAGCATAAACCGTGAAATAACAATAAGGCTGGTGTTTCACCCGAACGTCTCCAGGATCTAATCCAGCCAGTCAAGCAGTAACAGAGGGCCACGCCAGGCCACGCCCCCGTGTAGCCTGGTGTGACCCTCTGTTACTGCTTGTATTATAAACACAAAATGCCCAGCACTCAAGTCCATCCAAATAAACGTGCTCGGTGCCCGTCCTCCAATAAGTATTCCCACAGTAGCACTGGACGGCACTCTGAGTCCATGTATGAAAAATAAATCTCCAGGACACTGAGATAAGATCAACGTTTCAGGGAACCAACCCTTTTATCATGCAAAAGACAAAGTAATACTGCCATCTAGTTGTAGGATTCAACCATTCTCTTGAAAAAACAAATTGTGTCCAAAACAGGACTAACAAGAAAACCTGCATAGGTAAGCATGACTCATAAATTAATGGTCTTAAATTGGTACATATATAAAAATATAGAAATATGATTCAAAACCCGAGTGTCTCATATGACCATAATGATCTAAATTGACATGAATAACACTAAACCAGATCAAACTGTTATAAAAAATTAATCAGGCCCAAGTTTTAATTTAGGCCTCTCGGGGACAATGTATCCAAACGAAAGATCCATTGGGACTCCAATTGCAGGAGACGTCTAGCTCATCTCCTCCTCTTGGGGATAGTGGTACATGATTGATTATCTTATAGCGCAATGTGGCTAAATTATGTCTTAACATACAAAAATGCCGTGCAACGGGCTGTTCGCTGGAACCTGCAAACAAAGCTGATCGAATGGCTGAACGATGTTGGGCCATGCGTATCTTAAAAGTGCATTCCGTTTTGCCAATGTAGTAAAGCCCACAAGGGCAAATGATAATGTAAGTTACAAAACTCAAATTGCAAGAAAATGGCCAATCGATTTTAAAGTGTCTACCTGAGTAGACACTTTAAAAATACTGTCATAATTTAGAATATTTTCTACACCTTCAAAATTAAGTTCACTGAGAACATTGTTGTTGGCATTTGTGCATGGTTAGGTATTTTGTTACATACAAACATGTTTCCTTTATTATGTGTTATATACAGTCAACGCACATTGTCTTTTTGAATGCAAAATGCATTTTATTCTGTGGTCAGCCACTTATGGGCTTCCCACAGTCTTAAATTATATTGTTGTCACAAATTTTATTTTATATTTTTATGCTTATTGTATACATGTATTTTTTGATTGTGCACAATGTAATTATGTATTTTGTTTCACTCTATCAGTGTTGAGCTATTCACGAGCTCTCCACAGTCTTTGCTTACACCGTTGTCATGGTTCTTCAGGTTGCCATGGTTCCTACTGCCGGATGACACAGCTTCACTTCCGGTTCACGCTGATAGTACTTCCGGGTTGTGACGAGCGGGTCTGACGGAGGACGGAGCCTGGCACACCTGATCAGGGGTATGTGGGTGAGTGTTTTATCTATTTATTTGTCATGTTTGCAGTGTTTTCATTAATGTTGTCTTGAGAAAGGGGACACGATCCCCGAAACGTCGGCCTTATGTGACAAAATAAAGTTACCCCCGAGAGGGCCTTTGTTCACCTTATTTTGGAGACTCTGTGTGCCGCCTCTTACAATTGTTGACTAATAATGTGTGTGTGTGTGTGTATGTGTATATATATATATATATAATATATAAGCAGGAGTACATGGTAGTTCAGCACTCAGGACAAAAAAATGGAGATAGTGGGTGCCCTCCTAGAAATTGATGGAAAAAAAAAAAAATAATAATAAATAAATATATATATATATATATATATATACACATACACACATATGCATACACATACTCGGGACCAGGAGCATTTCGGATATGTGATTTTTTTCAGTATTTACAATACGTGGAGGTCTGGCTTGCGTTGCGGGGGTTTAGCGGCATCCATGGTAGGGTGCGAGGGTCCAGCGGTGTCCGTGGCGGGGTGCGGAGGGGTCTAGCAGGTGTGTGGGACCTTCGATGGTTTGAAATCCAATGTTAAGGAAACATCAGTGGCTGTGGTCTCAAACAATCGATGGTTTCTATTGATGGTCAAACCTATCGGCCAACGATGGTACAGCTGTCAATGGCCATCATTACAGTATACCATAAGAATTGCTATTTTATGGTATATTGTGTTTAAAAAAAAAAAAAAAAGATGTTCTTGACCTAATTCAGTCATAAAAAAAAAAAACAGACAATTCTGAGCGGTTATTGGAAAAAAAATTGTCTGTTAAGTGGTTAACTCATTATAGTTTATTCTGTTATTTGTGTTACATTTATTAGCTGAGTCTAAATGCCTTCATCAGCTCCTCAAAAGGAATTAGCAAATTGTATAAAACAATGCAGTGGCTGATGTGTATAGTCAGTATTTAAAACTGATGTCTTCTCTTCCTATGCTTAGATGTCTTCTCCTTCTGTATTGCCATGTAATGCTTATCCTTCTGTATTGCTATGCAATGCTTATTATAAATACTTCTTAGCTATGCAGTAAATACAAGTATTTGTTATATTTCTGAGTCTCTTAGCCATAAGGTTCAATCCCACACAGCAGGTATATTATGTTAGTAAATAGTTGATCAACATACCTAGTATTAATGGGTCTCCACTACATGTGATATATATTAGTAGTTCCCATTATATCATGTGTGTGAATCACATACTGTAAAAAAAGGTTAATAGGTAAAAATGGTAACCTTTACAGCTCTGGTTATTCATGTATATAATTAGGCAATTGCAATCATTCCCAGCGCTGCGTATAGCACATGTATCATTTTATACATCAGTAGCTGGAGCATTGGCCTCATATATTTAGCATAGCTTTTAATAATCGTAGGCAATAGCAATTAGTCTCGGCACTATATATAGCGCATATATCATTTTAACTTCGACATCAATGGCTGGGGTTTATATCCATTTAGCAACATATTAACATTGTTAATGTCATGTAATTTAATGTCAATCAGTTACAGATAAAGCCTGACTGCTGAAACGGCTGTAGGCTATCAAAGCATCACCTGTCATGTCATTTCCTTTTCCTTAAATCCCCTTCCCTAAGTTCTGACTGGTTGTCAGCAAATCAATCATATTTAACATTATTAGAATGGTAGTATAGTCTTATTAGTAATCCACCAACATCCACTTCTTAAAACATAAATATGAACAATTCACTTCATTATATGAAGTATAATGTTAAAACACATCCTCTGAGGTTTCTATGTGTGATTTTGCGGCCAGATATCCTATATAAAACTTGATTTTGAGTTTATCCATTATATACATATAAATTAATCCATAATGTTAGATCTTCTATATCGTTCCCATCTGATGTCCAATTTAATATATGATCAGATATTTTATATATATATATATATATATATATATAAAAAAAAATGTGTGAGTGTGTGTATGTGTATATATACACATACACACACTCACATAGTCATGCCCTTATATTAAGGCTGCATGTAAAAAACTGCAATTCTCCCATAGAGAATTCCAGAGGGGGGGGGGGAGGGGGCAGGGCGTTTAAGGGGCTAATTTGGCACGGGCGAATAGAACTGTCACTCAGTGATGCATGCCAAATTTCAGGGCAAAAAGATGAAAAAATTAGGATTTGGTAGTAATTTAAAGTTCCAACTGTCACATTTTTCTGACATTCTCAGAAGGGACCACTTTTCTGCTGTAGTTTATGGGGTTTTTTTTGGGAAGGCATACCTCAGGGTAGGGGATGAATTTAGACTCTGGGTTTGTTTTATTAGGTAGCTATTGTGCCAGGGTAGTAGGGCCTTTTGGGGTTCAGGTAAGTTAGAAAGTTACAGTTTTTAAACTATTACCTCAAGAATGCGCCATTATACAGATAGGATTTTTCAACTTGTTGCGCAGCCTCAGTAGGAGCCTCCAGCAGGTGTTCTCACTGTGGCTTCACTTGGGTGCACAAAGAAGCCCATCGTTTGCGGGCGATAGCAGCACTGGAACACAGCAATGGTAGCAGCGGCGGGGACGCAGCGGCGGTAGGGACATCAGTGGCGGCACAGGTGTCAGCGGCGGCTGTGGCACGGTTGTTGGTGGAACCCAGTGGCAGAGGAACTGGCGGTACGATCCAGTCCCCGCCAGCCATCCTGCCGGGTACGGTAGCGGCGCCCATTTAAAAATGGTGCCTCATCGCCATTTTTGAAATTCAAAAATGGAGCTGATTTTTTAAATGGGCGCGACTGCCGTACTTGGTAGAATGGCTAGCGGGGACTGGATCCTCTCGGATCCAGGCACACCACAGACATCCAAACAGGCGCCGGTCCCGCAGCTGCAGGGTGCCGCAGACGATGACGTCGCGAGCTGTGATTGGCTCACTGCGGCCATCTTTGATTTTCAAAGATGGCCGCCGTGAACCAATCATGGCTCACGACGTCTTTGGAGGCGGCGGGACCCGTCAGCGGAACCTAAAAAGGACCACATAAGCCCTGGGGAGGTGGCAGCCACCCCCCAGGTGAAGACGCCAGAAGCCCTGGCGAGTGGGCGCCCGCCAGACAAAGCGGCCGAAGCCCTGGCGGGTTGGAGCCCGCCAGGTGAAGACACCATTCGTCCTAGTGGGCGGCAGCCACAAAAAAGAGCTAACACAGGCTGTCGCCCACTAGGTGAAGACACCGAAGCACTGGCGAGTTGGCGCCCGCCAGACGAAGACACCAGAAGCGCTAGTGGGCGGCGGCCACGTAAAAGTGCTAACACGGGCTGCCGCCCACTAGGCGATCTCACATACCTCTCTAACAGCTCCCTTATTGTATAATAATCCGCACTCATAATATTGAGTGCTGGTAGGCATCCATTATATCCTTCACAACCTTAATCTAAAACCATTATTACTAAATATGAAAATAAATTACATACATAAAAAAAGCCACAACATAAATCCAAAAAACTATATATAGCCAAAAAGGTATCCACATAATTAAACAAATAATAAATAAATAAAAAAATAATAAAGAAAAAAACAAAACATGGCTCATCAGGCCAAAAAACTAACAAAAACAAAGCTGTTTCAAGTAACATAGACCTCAAATCGGTTAAATCCACTCTAAAGAGTAGATATAGTGTGAGCAGTGTTTTACGAGAAAATGGCTTTATTGAAAGAATATATTTAAAGAACTGACTTCATTTATACCTTTGGGGGACTAGAGTCTCTACTGATTAATCCATTTGACTTCTCTATCAAGTAGAATCAAGTCACGATCCCATCCCCTTTGTATATTATATATTTATTTTATTTTATTTTATATTTTGTCTGCAGTCAACAGAGAAGCATGGTGGAGGTTCCTTGCAAGTTTGGGGCTGCATTTCAGCAAATGGAGTTTGGGATTTGTTCAGGATTAATGATGTCCTCAATGCTGAAAAATACAGGCAGGTACGATTTGAAAGCAAAGCGTGGTCGCACCAAATATTGATTCGATTTAATCTCTCTTGTTCATTCACTTTGCATTTAGTTAATTGCTAAAAATGAACTATTGACACACATATATATTATATATATATATATATATATATATATATATATATATATATAAAAATACAAGAGCTGAGAACGAGCGCCTTATAGTATAGTAAGAGTGCACACTTATATTAAATTACAAAGCGTACCGTATGTGCTTAATAAGCAGGCATACAATGATGTGTTCCTGGTCCACAATCATACATACCTTTATAGTGTAGAACTTCCCTCCAGGTTAGGATGGTAAATACAGCCACAAAATTTATGAAAGTAGAAGAGGTGAGATCAAGCGTTTTATAGTGTAGTAAATTATACCATCAGCTGCACACTTATAATAATTTACAAAGCGTACCGTGTGTGCCTAATAAATAGGCATATATTGATGTATCCTTGGTCAACACCCTTGCATCCCTTTATAATGTGGCACAGTTAGTTCACTCCCCTTTTGCAATCCTAGCTCGACTGGTCCTCTTTTTGGTGTTGTTCCCCAATTCAGATCCTCAGGGTCCTCTATACTATAAGGCGCTCGTTCTCACCTCTTGTATTTTCATACATTTTGGGACCGCACAACAACGATCCTTTTGGACAACTGTGAGCAGCCACCGTGACAACGGGATTATAGTAGAATACTAACCGATCCATCAAATGACTGTGATGCTTACAGAATCCACATTGGGACTAGCGCTACTATCACTACTCCTTGTATACAATATAATATATATATATATATATATATATATATATATATATATATATATATATATATATATATATACACACACACACACACACAGCCTAATTCAGACCCGCTCGCAAGCGCTGAGCACTCGCAAGCAGGGTCGATGTTGGCCAAGTGCGCATGCGCACGACGGAGGCCCAAGCCGTCGTTATTGCTACCGTACCAAAGGGGGCGTGCTGTCGATGGTGAGTGACAGCACGCCCCCTTTGGTGGGCGTGCCATGGGCGTGGCTGCCCAGACGGAGGCGTTCCCATGGGAACGCCTACCGTCTGGGGCGGCCCCACTGACATCACAAGTGATGTCAGTGGGAGTGCTTTTGGAGGCCGCTCTAAAAAAAGAGAGGGAGGGCACTGATTCAGAGCCGGACACTCTGACAGAGCGCTCGCTCAGAATCAGGGCCGGACTCCAGGCCGCTCGCATAGCTGTGGGTGACCACCCACAGCTATAGCGAGCGGCCAAAATGATGGTCCATCGCGCGACCATTGGGCTTGCGACGAGACCCTTGTGGTAGGGTCTCGTCTGCCGCAAGCCCTGGAGTTCTTTTGGCTCTATCAGAGCCAAAAGCACTCCCACTGACATCTGATGTCAGTGGGGCCGGCCCCAGACAATAGGTGTTCCCATGGGAACGCCTCCGTCTCGGCAGCCACGCCCCCGGCACGCCCACAAAAGGGGACGTGCTGTCAATCAGCATCGACAGCACGCCCCCTTCGGTGCGAGACCCATAACGACGGCATAGTTTGTAAAAAGTAATAGCTTATCTGAGTCATGAATCAGAGGAAAATCACTTTTC
Organism: Taudactylus pleione; assembly: GCA_031769625.1. Lineage (NCBI taxonomy): Eukaryota > Metazoa > Chordata > Amphibia > Anura > Myobatrachidae > Taudactylus > Taudactylus pleione. The sequence continues at coordinate 15,238,003 of JAUIMM010000009.1, read as the reverse complement.
CTAGGACAAGAGATGGGGTACCCAACGCGTTTCGTCTTATGGACTTCTTCATGGGGATAGGGGTTGAGGTGTAGTATTCACCTATTTATACCCCCTTTCTATCATTAGGGACTGATCACTTCCGGGTCAGGGTTGAACCCCTGCATTCGTTAATTGTGCCTTCAAAGGCAAGCTCCCATAGGGGGTGTGTATAAATACTAATTATAAGATCGTGTAATTGATAAGATGCATATCTAATTTAAAAACATAGTTCCTCTGCTAATATGGCTCCGTCCGTAATAATAAGCAATTCGTTACTTCCGCCCTTCCGGGTATCGCGCGTGTGCTTCCATTAGATGTATCCCAGCAACCATGTCTAGCTACTCCGTCTAGCTGTTCCATGCGATTGGCTTCCGCCCTTAGCATACCGCTCACGACCAGTGTGTAGAGACGGCATCTAAATATATTATTCAATGTATCTATAATTAAACAGAATTCATTGTAAATATATGATGCATCAATAATAAAACGAGATTAGACACATGGTATATCAATATTATGAACTTATAAAAAGCGCACTTGGTATTCATAACAATGTGTGCATTTAGAATGTGATACAATAAAAGGAGGCAATAAAAATTAGAGATGTATGTGTGATAGTTGAATCAATCAGTAAATAAATAAAAATAAAGAAAAAGTTGTTTATATGAATAGTTCAAAGTTCAAAATTGCATATTCCATAGATATAAGTATTTATTCTCAATGTATGAAGATTTAGGATGAGGTAGTTGATTAGGTTACAATATAGTCCTCCAGAATTGGTTCAAAAAGTAACTTGAAAGTGAATTATTTGAGTATTTATTCTCAATGAATGAAGATGAGGTAGGTGATTTGGTTATAGTAACGTCCTCCAGAATTGGTTCAGAAAGTACCGTATATACTCGAGTATAAGTCAACCCGAATATAAGCCGAGGTACCTAATTTTACCACAAAAAACTGGGAAAACTTATTAACTCGAGTATAAGCCTAGGGTGGGAAATACAGAAACTACTGGTAGTAATCCTCCCCCCCTGGTACTGCCCCCAGTAGTAATATTCCCCCTCTGGTAGTGTCCCCAGTAGTAATACCCCCCTGGTAGTGCCCCCAGTAGCAATATCCCCCCCTGGTACTGCCCCAGTAGTAATCCCCCCCCCCCTGGTACTGCCCCCAGTAGTAAGATTCCCCCTCTGGTAGTGCTCCCAGTAGTAATACCCCCCCTGGTAGTTCCCCCAGTAGTAATACCCCCCCTGGTAGTACCCCCAGTAGCAATATCTCCCCCTGGTAGTGCCCCCAGTATTAATCCCCCCCTGGTAGTGCCCCCCGTAGTAATCCCCCCAGTATTAGCCCCCTCAGTAGAGAGATGTTTTAAAAAAAAAAAAAACACCTGAAACCCCACTCCTGGTCCCGACGCTGCTACTGGCTCCTCCGGCCGCTTTGCATTACGGGAGAAACGTCGTCATGACGACGTCTCTCCCATTACCCACTGTGGGAGACAGAAGATGGCTCCCGCAGTGGGAGCAGCAGCAGCCGATGAGAGTCTGACAGACTCTCATCGGCTGCTGATTACAACAAACACACAGCTGCCATTGCCGGCGGCTGTGTGTTTGGCAGTGTGTAGTGCTGACCGAACTCCGTCCGGTCAGCGCCACACACGCAGTGCAGCTGTGTCACAGAGACACAGTCTGCACCGCGGGCGACCCGCATGGTACGCTACTCAGCTGCGTACCATGCGGGCATGACTCGAGTATAAGCCGAGGGGGGGCTTTTTCAGCACAAAAAATGTGCTGAAAAACTTGGCTTATACTCGAGTATATACGGTAACTTGAAAGTGGATAGTTTGTTTAAAAATATTCTGATTCAAAGGAGGTATCAAACTTCTTGCTTGGACTAGCTTCTTCTACGATGGCTTGCATGGGAACTTCAGATTATGTATGTTAGGGGTATTGTGCTCGCCCTTTTGGACTCTAGTAGCTACAATACCAGGTTTTCCCAGGAGGTCTCCCATCCAGGTACTGACTGGGCCCAGTCATGTTTAGCTTCCAAGATCGGACAAGTTTGGACACATGCATACTGATATGACTGTAGATACTCTTGAGTCCACTTTTCACCATAACCCCATCACTGGTAACGTTGTTACCAATTGGAATTATTACTACACCTGGTATTCTCTGGGGGTCTCCCTCCCAGATACTTGTCAGGCCCAAAACATGAATCACCCCACCAGGGTGCCCACAAAATGGGCTTTTCATGTTGGTATAGTATTAATAACCATTCTGTCGATCATCTTGTTGTATCCTCATAGGAATAGTGCAATTTCATAGCTCTCGTTGAAACCTTTTGGAGCCATGGTGTTGAGTTCAAAGATCCAGTACATATACCGTCTGGCTAGAAGAATCCCCATATCACCTCCTCTTTCTCCAAGGGTCAATGTTCAATGGCTTTGAACATTAAATCCTCCGGGTTTGAATTATGTTTGGTTATGAAGTGCTTAGACACTGCATGAGCTTCTACTTTATTTTGGATGTTTCTGGTATATTCTTGGATACGAAGTTTTAGTAGTCTTTTTGTCTTTCCAACGTACTTGATTCCACAAGTGCACTCCAACAGATAAATAACCAATGAAGAATTACAGTTCATAAACCTTTTGATGGCAAATTCCTTTGTTCCATCTGAGTCTGTGAAAGTTTTTCTCTTGGGATGCAAATGTTTACATATATTGCAACGTCCACATTTATAACTCCCCTTGCAGCTCAGGGTTCCACCCATGCTTCCCTTCTTTTCTTTCCTCAGAAGACTTGGTGCTAAAATGTCTTTTTAAATTTCTAATTTTCCTAAAAATGATCTGTAGTTTAGGAGGTAACTCCTCTTTTAGAACTGGGTCCATTAGAAGTACGTTCCAGTTCTTATTAAGAGATGCCTTAATCTTTTCTTGACCATTGAATGTAGTAACAAAGGGAACAATTTCTTTCTTTTCATTTTTGTTGTTGTATTTAAGTAAATTCTTTCTATCCAATGCCTCAGTTTTCTCCAGTGCTCTCTTCAGGATCTCTTCTGGGTATTCCTTCTCCCTGAATCTGTCAGCGTATTGTTCCAGTTGTTCGTTACATATTTTTTGATCGCTGCAGTTACGTTTGATCCTGTAAAATTGGGAATATGGTATATTTTCCTTCCATTTATTCAAATGGCAACTTTTATAGTGTAAATAACTATTGGTGTCTACATTCTTGATGTAGTTTTTAGTAGAGATACTTCTTTCTTCACCAATTAAGACCAGATCTAAAAACTCAATGGTCCTCTTGTTGAAGTTGGATGTAAACTTCAAATTCATGTTGTTATTCGATACCAATGATAAAAACTGGTTAAAAGATTCTTCTTGTCCATGCCAAATGATTAGAATATCGTCTATATATCTTTTATAAAAAATTATGTTGTCTTTATATGGATTAATTAGTATAGATGTAATTTTTCTCCCAGCATCCCATTAAAAGACTAGCAAAACTGGGAGCAAAGGTAGTCCCCATTGCTGTTCCGCAGATCTGTCTAAAAAATTGGTCTAAGAATTTAAAAATAATAATGATTAAGTATAAAAGACATAAGATTGCATAAAAACTCCTTATGAGGGGGCTCCAGACTCAAATCCAAGTCTAAAAAATCTCTTGTTGCATTAATGTCTTTTGTATGTTCGATACAGGTATAAAGAGACTGGACATCGATGGTGACCCAGTTATATCCCTCTCTCCACTCAATGTTCTCTAAACATTGCAAAACATTGGTGGTATCTTTCAAATATGAATCCACTTCTTTCACATAATTCTGTAAGAAAATGTCCACGTACTTTGAGAGATGAGAAGTTATTGACTCAATTCCAGCTATGATTGGTCTACCCGGCTGTGTTTTCAGTGATTTATGTATTTTGGGTAACAAATAAAATATGGGGGTTGTGGAGTTAGTTTTCATTAAAAACTGGAACTCCTCCTTTGTGATTATTTTATTATGGAGTCCGTCAACTAAAAGTAATCTTAATTCATCAGTATATTCCTCAACCGGGTCTTTTTCCAATTTCTCATATGATTCCACATCATTAAGGAGTCTATTGGCTTCTTTTGTATAGTATGCATGATCAATGATGACCAGCCCCCCCCCCCCCCCCCTTTATCAGCCGGTTTTAACACAATAGCTTGGTTGTTTTTTAATCCCTTCAAGGCTTCTTTCTCTCGACTGTTCAAATTCTGTTTCTTGACTATCTACTTCTTTAAGTCTTTCTTTATCATCTCATAAAATATCTGAACATGGTTCCCTTTTCATTCAAGTGGATAGTAAGTGGATTTGCCCTTTAAACCAGATTTGGACAAATTCTCATTGTAATTTCTTATTGGCGCATCCTCTTTTCTCAAGAAAGGCCTCTTTAGAGTCAATAAAGACATCAAATTTCTTCATGTTGTTTGTAGGAGCAAAATTTAATCCCTTGCTCAGTAGGGATATTTCTGGTTTTGTGAGTTAATGTTAAAAATACCCTTGGTCTTAGGGTCTATTGGTGGGACCTCCTTTTTGGGTTCCTTCCTCCTGTTGCCCCTTCTTCCTCTTCGTCTTTGTACCTTCTTTTTAGCAGGGAAGCTGGTTGGATGGTTTCCCTGAATATCAATTTGTTAGGAGCCTGACTCTAAAGAGGCATTTCCTGAGAAACAAAAAACAACCAAGCTATTGTGTTTAAAACCGGCTGATAAAGGGGGGGGCTGGTCATCATGGATCATGCATACTATACAAAAGAAGCCAATAGACTCCTTAATGATGTGGAATCATATGAGAAATTGGAAAAAGACCCGGTTGAGGAATATAATGATGAATTAAGATTACTTTTAGTTGACGGACTCCATAATAAAATAATCACAAAGGAGGAGTTCCAGTTTTTAATGAAAACTAACCCCACAACCCCCATATTTTATTTGTTACCCAAAATACATAAATCTTTGGAAACACCGCCGGGTAGACCAATCATAGCTGGAATTGAGTCAATAACTTCTCATCTCTCAAAGTACGTGGACATTTTCTTACAGAAGTATGTGAAAGAACTGGATTCATATTTGAAAGATACCACCAATGTTTTGCAATGTTTAGAGAACATTGAGTGGAGAGAGGGATATAACTGGGTCACCATCGATGTCCAGCCTCTTTATACCTGTATCGAACATACAAAAGGCATTAATGCAACAAGAGATTTTTTAGACTTGGATTTGAGTCTGGAGCCCCCTCATAAGGAGTTTTTATGTGATCTTATGTCTTTTATGCTTAATCATAAATATTTTAAATTCTTAGACCAATTTTTTAGACAGATCTGCGGAACAGCAATGGGGACTACCTTTGCTCCCAGTTTTGCTAATCTTTTAATGGGATGCTGGGAGAAAAATTACGTCTATACTAATAATCCATAAAAGACAACATAATTTTTTATAAAAGATATATAGACAATATTCTAATCATTTGGCATGGACAAGAAGAATCTTTTAACCAGTTTTTATCATTGGTATCGAATAACAACATGAATTTGAAGTTTACATCCAACTTCAACAAGAGGACCATTGAGTTTTTAGATCTGGTCTTAATTGGTGAAGAAAGAAGTATCTCTACTAAAAACTACATCAAGAATGTAGACACCAATAGTTATTTACACTATAAAAGTTGCCATTTGAATAAATGGAAGGAAAATATACCATATTCCCAATTTTACAGGATCAAACGTAACTGCAGCGATCAAAAAATATGTAACGAACAACTGGAACAATACGCTGACAGATTCAGGGAGAAGGAATACCCAGAAGAGATCCTGAAGAGAGCACTGGAGAAAACTGAGGCATTGGATAGAAAGAATTTACTTAAATACAACAACAAAAATGAAAAGAAAGAAATTGTTCCCTTTGTTACTACATTCAATGGTCAAGAAAAGATTAAGGCATCTCTTAATAAGAACTGGAACGTACTTCTAATGGACCCAGTTCTAAAAGAGGTATTGCCTCCTAAACCACAGATCATTTTTAGGAAAATTAGAAATTTAAAAGACATTTTAGCACCAAGTCTTCTGCGGAAAGAAAAGAAGGGAAGCATGGGTGGAACCCTGAGCTGCAAGGGGAGTTATAAATGTGGACGTTGCAATATATGTAAACATTTGCATCCCAAGAGAAAAACTTTCACAGACTCAGATGGAACAAAGGAATTTGCCATCAAAAGTTTTATGAACTGTAATTCTTCATCGGTTATTTATCTGTTGGAGTGCACTTGTGGAATCAAGTACGTTGGAAAGACAAAAAGACTACTAAAACTTTGTATCCAAGAATATACCAGAAACATCAAAAATAAAGTAGAAGCTCATGCAGTGTCTAAGCACTTCATAACCAAACATAATTCAAACCCGGAGGATTTAATGTTCAAAGCCATTGAACATGTGACCCTTGGAGAAAGAGGAGGTGATCTGGGGAATCTTCTAGCCAGACGTTAAATGTACTGGATCTTTGAACTCAACACCATGGCTCCAAAAGGTTTCAACGAGAGCTATGACATTGCTATGAGGATACAACAAGATGATCGACAGAATGGTTATTAATACTATACCAACATGAAAAGCCCATTTTGTGGGCACCCTGGTGGGGTGATTCATGTTTTGGGCCTGACAAGTACCTGGGAGGGAGACCCCCAGAGAATACCAGGTGTAGTAATAATTCCAATTGGTAACAATGTTACCAGTGATGGGGTTATGGTGAAAAGTGGACTCAAGAGTATCTACAGTCATATCAGTATGCGTGTGCCTAAACTTGTCCGATCTTGGAAGCTATACATGACTGGGCCCAGTCAGTACCTGAATGGGAGACCTCCTGGGAAGACCTGGTATTGTAGCTACTAGAGTCCAAAAGGGCAAGCACAATACCCCTAACATACATCAACTGAAGTTCCCATGCAAGCCATCGTAGAAGAAGCTAGTCCAAGCAAGACGATTGATACCTCCTTTGAATCAGAATATTTTTAAACAAACTATCCACTTTCAAGTTATTTTCTGAACCAATTATGGAGGACGATACTATAACCAAATCACCTACCTCATTTTCATTCATTGAGAATACTCAATTCACTTTCAAGTTACTTTTTGAACCAATTCTGGAGGACTATATTGTAACCTAATCACCTACCTCATCCTAAATCATACATTGAGAATAAATACTTATATCTATGGAATATGCAATTTGAACTTTGAACTATGCATATAAACTACTTTTTCTTTATTTTTTATTTATTTACTGATTGATTCAACTATCACACATACATCTCTAATTTTTATTGCCTCCTTTTATTGTATCACATTCTAAATGCACACATTGTTATGAAAACCAAGTGCACATTTTGTAAGTTCATAATATTGATATACCATGCGTCTAATCTCGTTTTATTATTCATGCATCATATATTTACAATGAATTCTGTTTAATTATAGATACTTTGAATAATATATTTAGATGCCGTCTCTACGCACAGGCCGTGAGCGGTATACTAAGGGCGGAAGCCAATCGCATGGAACAGTGTTGTAAGGGCGGAAGTTATTGGATCACATGCCACCTAAGCAGACGCCAGCCGAGAGCAACAGTCCGGAACGGAGTAGCTAGAAATGGTTGCTGGGATACATCTAATGGAAGCACACGCGAGGTGTCTGGAGAGGGCGGAAGCACACGCGCGATACCCGGAAGGGCGGAAGTAAGGAATCACTTATTATTTACGGACGAACCATATTAGCAGAGGAACTATGTTTTTAAATTATATATGCATCCTATCAATTACATGATCTTATAATTAGTATTTATACACACCCCCTATGGGAGCTTGCCTTTGAGGACACAATTAATGAATGCAGGGTTCATCCCTGACCCGGAAGTGATCAGTCCCTAATGATAGAAAGGGGGTATATATAGGTGAATACTACACCTCAACCCCTATCCCCATGAAGAAGTCCATAAGACGAAACGCATTGGGACCCCATCTCTTGTCCTAGGAAAAGTGTTTTTCCTCTGAATCATGACTCAGATAAGCTATTACTTTTTACAAACTATGCAATTTTTATTCTATTTAATTGTAATGGCTATGTTTTAATCTCTTAATTGAGCATCCCCATTTTTACCTGTTATCCATTTATCTCGTTTTAATCTCTGAAATAAATTCTATATCGTTTTTAACTTTATTTATTGGTATATTTATTGCACTGATTTTATGTGTTACACTGCTTAGCACATTTGCACTTTAATTAGTACTTTATATATTGATTATTTGCACAAAAATTTTATTTTTTGCACTTACTAGCGGATTTGTCGCACATGGTCAATTCCCCCATTTGTATACATATATAAACAAATGGGGGAATATATATATTTGTATACATATCTATATGTCCAAATACTCGGCACTGAACTAAAACACTTCAACTGCTGCTGGTGCCCCCCTTCACAAACAACAAGTACATATACAGTAGGCGGCACTCAAGCATATGTATAAAATAATCACACAGAGTTCCCGTAGTTAGGTCAACGTTTCAAGGACGTCCTGATGAAAATTAATTTTGTGAATTGAAACGTTGACCATACATATGCTTGAGTGCCGCCTACTATATATGTACTTGTTGTTTGTGAAGGAGGGCACCAGCAGCAGTTGAAGTTTTTTAGTTCAGTGCCGAGTATTTGGATATATATATTATACATATATACATACGGGCTCAACAAATCACAGTTGCCATGGTGACCAAGGTTTTGGTCCTGGCGACTAGGTTTTGCAGTACAAGTAAAGCTAATTAAAAAAAAAAAAAGCTCCTCCGGAGATGGTTACAGCAGTAGGCGTGTGTGTGCTTGTCACAGGAGGAGGCATGTGTGCCTGCCACTTTCAGTCAGAGCGGCTCCGGCTCCTCCCTCCTGCAAGGCAGAGTTTGTGGTGAGAGAAGTTACCAGAGCCTCCTCACCGCAGCGTGTAAGTGTCGGGGGGGGAGACGGACGGACAAAGAGACCGACCGCCTAACGGGCCATGCCACCGCGCTGTGACTGCCCACTAGAGTGGATGGAGCCCACCTGGTCTGACTGTTGCTGCAGGACCCAGTCCAACGGAGATCAGATCTCCGAATTTTAAAGTAAGTGGCCGATACCCCTCCTAGCTCCCACAGCGTGGGGTAGATATGCATGCGGTATGGCTGTGGGGGTGGTTTGTCTGGGGGTAGCAGAGCAGTGGTGTTGCCGCATCGGGTGGTTTGTTCGTATGCAGTACTTTCTGATACCACATTAATGTAAAAGAAAAAAAATGGTATGTTATGGGGGGAAGGGGAGAGGAGCTGTGCAGAGTAGTGGCATGGCTAGGTGAGGAGGCACCTTTCTCCTGGTGGGTCATATAGTTTTGTCCAAATTCTATTGTTTTATTATATGAGTATTAATGTGCATTTGGATCCTACTGTGTAATAGAATTTGTGTCCTTGTTTGTGGCATAAAATGTATTTGGTCCTACTGTGTGTCATAATGTGTATGAGACCTACTGTGTGGCGTAATGTGCATTTGGGACCTACTGTGTGGCGTAATGTGCATTTGGGACCTACTGTGTGGTGTAATGTGCATTTGGGACCTACTGTGTGGCGTAATGTGCATTTGGGACCTACTGTGTGGCGTAATGTGCATTTGGGACCTACTTTGTGGCGTAATGTGCATTTGGGACCTACTGTGTGGTATAATGTCATTTGGGACCTACTGTGTGGCGTAACGTTCATTTGGGACCTACTGTGTGGCGTAATGTGCTTATGGGACCTACTGTGTGGCAGGTATAGGCATGTGGTAGAATCTGATGACCAGTGAAGAGGCATGTGTATGGTCTGATGGCATGTGGGGAGGTTGAGGGGCATGTGTCTTGGTCTATACAAGTTTTCATTTATTTTGGTCAAGAAAGTTGGTCAGGCTCGTAAACTTTTAAGCTGGCTCCTAGATTTTACAAAAAATTGTCGAGCCCTGGTATACATATACATACACACACGTTTAGTCTCCCATATCCAAAATGCTTGGGATCAGAAGAATTTTTGGATTTTTTTCAAATTTTGGAATATTTGCATACCCTAATGACATATTTTGGGAATGGGACCCGCGTCTATACACAGAATGCATTTGTTTCATATACACTTTGTACATACAGCCTGAAGATAATTTTATACAATATTTGTTATAATTTTGTGCATCATACAAGGTTTGTGTACATTGAACCATCAGAAAGCATAAGTGTCACTATCTCAATCATGCTAAATAATTCTGTATTTCTTATATATATATATATATATATATAATTTATATATTAATATATTAGAGAGAGAGATATATATATATATATTGATACAGAGATCGATCGATAGAGAGATATCATACTAAGAGCCGTGGTGAAAATTTAACCCAAGACCAACTGTGCAGACTTTGTATATTCTTCCTATGCTTGTATGGGGTTTCCTCCAGGTACTCTGGTTTCCTACCACAATCCATAAATATGCTGGTAGATTAATTGACTCCTGACAAAAAATGAACCCTAATATGTGGGTGCATGTGGTAAAGAATATACATAAAATGGGGTACACTTTGGTTGGTAAGGGGCACCCCTGTTGGTAGTAATAAGGCACGTAGGAGGATTATGCAGGTAAAAAAAAAGACAGGCCACAGCCCCAGATTTAAATTTTTTTTTAAAGGTTTTTAGCACTTAATACATATTTATGCCAAGGTGTATAGTGGTGCCCCACTAAGGCTGTCAGCAGGCAGTGAACTAGTCTTGACCCTTTCTATCTTATAGCCACGGTGCATATGCTAAACGGCTGGCAGATCCCCAGGCCAGGCAGCAACGGCTGTAGCCCGCAAAAATTACACCATAATCTGATTTGTGGCCGGGGTTGTGGGGCAAAAGTACCCAGGGCCGGCTGTTAGCATAGAATCGAGGCCAGTGAGGGAACAGAGGCCCTCATTCAGAGGCGGTCGGAGGATGCAAGCGGTCGCTCTGAAACTGGGCGGCCGCTTGCATCCTGACTGGCCGCCTCTGTTTCGGTCGTTAGGCTGTGGGTTTACACCCACAGCTCTAACAACCGCTGCCACCCCCCCGGCCCGCCTTCCAAACGGGGCGAGCTGTCAATCAACATAGACAGCTCGCCCGCTTTGGAAAGAGACCCGCTACGACCGGCGCTGTCGGTCGTAGCGGGTCTCACGCATGCACGCGAAGGAGCCGGCTCCCTCGTGCGCATGCGCACTGGACAAGCATCGAGGCGGTCGTAGACTGGTGGTACAGTATGCTGACAGTGGTACAGTATGCTGACAGTATGTACTGGTGGTACAGTATGCTGATTTCAAGGGAAGGACCTCCATTTCCCCCCATCCCATTTGCTGACTCCCAGGTGTAGAAGAGGACCCCGCCAGAGGGACTGTGACTGCTGGACCATGGAACAAACACCTTATGCCCGGAAACTGGATTGCTGAAGGGGAGGTGAAGTCGTGGAAGTACTGGAAAAGACCCTGCCGGAGAAGGGGACCCCTGCCTGCCAACAGAGACCGGTACCCTGCAGACCGTGAACACCGTTGGAAGGATCCCAGGGAAAGACCTCTGTAGGGATGGACATCAATGGTCGATGTTTGCCAACCATCGATGTTTTTGTTTTTATGGTAGTTTTTTTACCATTCGATGGCAGCATTCCGATGTTTGCCGCCACTGAATGGTAATGATTCGATGGTCTTGTGATTGTTGTCTTTTTTTTTCAATAATAATTCTAAGAGCTGCGCTGTCCCTGCCTGCATCTCTCACCATTGGGAAATCTTGTCATTGGAGCTACTCCAGGTCCATCCCCAATCTCATCCCACCTCTCCCCTGATCCTGTCCCTTGCCAGGCGCAGTAAAAGGTTATTGCGCATGTGCAAACAAGGTCTTTTGCGCATGTCAAATTAATAGATTTTTCAATCGAATATTTTTCATGCGATGGTTACTTACCATTACATCAAAAGTTTTGATGGTGGAAGCCTAGCTATCATTTGATGGTGGACTTACGATGTCAATTCCTAGACCTCTGCCTACAGCCATAGCTGTCCCTGTCATTGCCGGTGCCTGAAGTAGTCGTTAGGGGAAACACTGAAGACTGCAGCAGCGAGAACACAAAATGAATGGAGGAGTGGAAGAGTACCTGCGGAGGTGACAGTTGCAATGGGGTCCGTCACAAAGGGCGGCAGTGGATGCAAAATAAGGCGGCTGGCTAGAAGTCTCAGTAAAGGACCCCACAGCAAGGACTGTCAGGGCACCCATGCCAATTCAGCAAATAAGTGGGGAGAAAAGACCAGGAATATGAACCCATGATCGATGGACAAGCAAGATGTCAGACGTACTGGGACAGCTCACCTAAAGACCCTGCAGTTTTTATGCTGTCCGATGCAGTGTATCATCCTGGGCAGCACTGAAGTCCAGGGAATGCTGAGAGCTGGTCATACGGAGGCAGAACAGCTGCTGCTGGGGTTGAGAAACTCTGTGCGGAAATTCCCAAAGGCTGTCTCTTCTCCCCCCTTTCCCCCAAGCTCCTACGTATCTATATAGTTTTGGTTAGGATGTTAAGCATTGTCCCCTCTACTCCTAGGATAGGATAGTCAGGGGCAAAAACCTCTGAGTGGTCCCATTTTAGGGTTCATTGCTCTGTTGGCCTTTCTGTTCTTTTACTGGCCTCCTCCCTCTGGTCACTCCAACTACTCCTTTTGGGGGTGAGAGTTATTATCCTTCTCTCTCTGGGTGTTTCAGGGGAAGTTCATATAGGGGGTTAGTGAAAAAGTATTGAGGTGTCCAAAATTTAGGAGAAGCCTCATAGCCTTCAGGGTAGTAATATGATATGGTGATACCTGCTTGCTCAAAGGTGATTGCTAAAAGAAATGTATGTCAAATTCTGTTGGTATATGTTTTTATGGTGATATTAAAATGTCTTCACGGGTGTTTATACTGCATTGACTTTCTGGTGTGAATTAAATAGTGCACTACAAAACCACAATAACCTGAATATACTGAAATGTCTTCACTTGAGCTGTTTAAGTTGCATAAACTTACTGGTGTGAAATAAGTAATCCACTACAAGTACAGTAACTCAGTAAACTGCATGTGCAGAACTGTCTTCACCTGCGCTGTTTAAATTGCATAGACTTCCTGGTGTGAATTAAGCAGTGCACTACAAGTACCACAGTAACAGTAATCTGCATGTGCTGAACTGTCTTCACTTGAGCTGTTTAAATTGCATAGACTTCCTGGTGTGAATTAAACAGTGTACTACAAGTACCACAGTAGCTGCAGGTGCCCAACTATTTTCACCAAAACAGTTACTGTATCTGGTATGCTTTTATTCAGAATCTTTTTGTTTTTACTTATTTATAATTGGCATATTATTGTTGGCCCGATGCTTTTAACCATTGAATTAAGGGGAAAGCAGTGTATATGTATTAAACAGTTATAGTCGGTCTGTCAAGCAATTGTCCTGCATATTCTTTTCACAATTAAATAGTGTAGGATCCTCCATTTAGTAGTTGGGCTTGCCTCTGTCATGGTGTGTTAAACCAAAACAAGCAGAAGGCAATCTAACACTGTTAATGCAAGTCAACCCACACCTGAGCCCGTTCCTTGGCGGTGCCCAGTTTCCGCTGGGACATTACAATGGTTAGCTCCACTTGGGAACAAATAGGCTCTGTAAAGCGTTGTTGAATATGTGTGGTAAATAAATAACTGTTAATAACACACACATTATATATATATATATATATATATATATATATATACACACACACACAGTATATACTCATGCATACACACAGTTCAGTCTTGTTTCAATAGTAATTTCACAACATTACACTGTAATGCCATCAATACACAACAGTTTCTGTGAAAGTGCAATAATCAGGTAGTTTACATAAAAAAAAAAGAAATTAAAACACCATGTACTGTGCAGACACCGATGCCAGGAATCTGATTTAGCACAAACCAGAAAAATATTTTACGCTAATGCATAGAAAAAGGACCTACAGTATATATTTTCTTTTCATTGCACTTTTTACTTCCATTTTAACTATATACTGTACATACATGAAAATAAATGAAGTACTGTATTTTTCACACCATCTGCCGATCGAAGAGAAAGTCTAAAGCTGGGTACACACCAAACAATGTGTGTACCCAGCAATGCGACACACAGCCCGACTGCTGACAGGTCAATATATCGGGCGGTCTGTACATACTGGCGATCCAGTGCCCGATATGCCACCCCCCTCGCGAATATCGCTGCATGTGATCGTCAGCTGATCGCCTGATCTTACATGCTGTACATAAGATCAGACGAATAGGCTGACTATCCACAGCATGCACTACACGATGTAGTGCATACCACCACACATTTTTTAACGATTTGCCGTCCGATGTGGCGGAATCAGCCAAATTGTTAAAGATATCGTGTACTGTGTACCCACCTTAAACACTGTAGGAATTGTAAAGCTAATAATGTTTATGTGTCAGTCTATCATCTGATAGATAGCCAAGTAACACAACAATGCACTATTTGCTTCCATTTCGTCATGCTTTAAACACTGACTTTGCTGTTGTTTCCTTACCTAATACAATTGACAGGGTTCAGTTTACAATCGGTCTCACACATGAATCTCTGCCAGTGTAACCAGCCCATAGGAGGGGTAAGTGCCAAGCCGTTGTGAAGGGCAAGCAAATCTGTGTGCCATAATACAGCACCCAGAATTATTACAGTCCACGCAGATTTCATTATGGCACGGGCCATCTGTCATAAAAGCTGCACAGCAATCACTTCACTAGTAACCTGCAAGAAACCTACTTAAGAAACTGTATGAAATGCTCAGCAAATCAGTGTGCAGCTTCCTGGATAGAACCCACCCACGGTATATGTATATCCACCCAGCTGAGAGCAGCAGCCAACCAATCCCAATGAAGTGGAAGAAGGGAGGAAATAGTGACATGTGACCTAATGGTAGATGCTGTATCAGAGTGGGCTAAAGGTCTCTTGCTGCTATCACATGACCAGCCACATGACTGGGACTCTGGGAGGAGTTAAGCATATAAAGAAAATGTTTTGTGTCATATTTACTTTTTAATTCGTATAAGGGTGTGTGATGTACTGCTTTGTAATCCACAAAGGTTTGATTCACATGGGCAAAATGCCAATCTTTTTTTTTTTTTGTGTGTGTGCAGCCCAAAAATGTTGCACAGCTTTGTTTTTACACTGCAGTTTAGCTTTGAGCTATGAGACGTCCCTCCCATATCTAATTCCCTCTACACATTTAAATCTACTCAACCCACATAAAACATTGTTTGCTGGTATATATTTAGCATGTTGACATTAACAATGGCGGCATTATGTCAGTGCCAACAATGTGAATGTCGACAATTGCATATCTCCCAACCAACTCGACTCCAGCAGGACAGTCACGTTTTTCATGCACTATCCTGCTATCCCACCCACTGGGCGACACTGGCACTGCCTCTGCTCTGCATAGGGTGCAGTTGAAAGTAAATGGATGCCGCACACATTCAAAGAAGTGAGGAGGCTGGGGGCAGCCCAGCAGTTGCCCACAGCATGGTGAGAAAAATAGCATACTATTATAAGCATACTACTCCAACTATACCGATTTGGCCGGTACAGTACCGTTTTTTAATGGTCTGTACTGGCAAAACAGGAGAGGTACCAATTGTACCGGATGAGTACAATCTCCTGAATTCTATAGCAGCACTGCGGGGACACAGACTCCTGCAGCGCTGCTGAGTGACAGTTGGCTCCGTCCTCCGTAGTTCTGGGCAGTAGGCACCGACACTGACATAATGACCAACCAGGACCAGCTGCCTCCAGTCTTCAGTACCCGTGGACACGCCCCCTTTATATATTTCTTTTTGGACGCTCGTATATGCTGTGGGTGGTGACCCACAGCTCTACGAGCGTCCATGAGGACGCTCCATTTTAATTGAGGAGGGCCCTGATTCAGAGCGAGCGCTCTGGTCAGAGAGTCCGGCTCTGAATCAGGGCCATAGTTTATTGTTAGATCTTTTGCAAATCTTTTGCAAATTGTTCAGAGTGGAAGATCATATTTCAAGGGAAAATCGTTCAGAGGTTGGACAGGGATAAAATTGTCTAGTGGATGCCCCCCATTAGGAGACCTCTTTCTATTAAACTAGCAGCCCCTTATCTGTCAGTTAGGAGTCCGTTCAGGTGGCCAGGTAAAGTCTAAGGTGTGTGAGGTATTATCCTAGCAGTTGATTTGTGCAGGGGAAGTAAAGGATAGGTCACTCCCTCTCCCTTTGGCCTGAGAGTGGCTTGCTTACTTACCTGATTACTCTGTGGGTGACAATAACATGCTCATGCTGGGAGGTAATGTCTGAGGTTGAATTGCACCAGCTCATGCCTAATGCAACTGTTTTGCTGTGAAATATTTCAAATGCTATTTTTCTTTAATGAAGTGTACATTAATTGTTGCTGGTGCCGGATTTAAATGCTGAATTCTTTAAAGGCCTTATATGTACCTCTGCTATGAAATATTGCAAATGTTGGTACAATCCAATGCAATGCATGTTAATCCGCTGTTATTCATCTAAATGGTGATCGTGTTGCAGTTACTAGGTGTACTATTATATTCTGTAGTAGGATCCCCCAAACCCTGTGTGACCTCAGCTGGCAAGATCCCCTTGGTACTATTTGTGCACTTATTGTTAGTAACTTGAGGAGAAATCTATGAATCATTTAAATTCGGCTACCGTGTGCCGCAGGCCTAGGACATCAAATTGTATTCTCTATCTTGTGTTTTGTCTTGAGTCTAATTAAATTGGATGATACCTTATACTATTGCTATAATAAAATAGTGTTGTATCTTTACCCTGTGTGGTTATTGTGTCTTTTCTGTCACGGTGTGCTGTTCTTAGGGTTGTGCCCAGAAGGCGACACCAGAAACCTACCAAAGGAGAGAAACCGGTACTTTAGTAACTTAAAGTTGCTACTTTTTTTTCTTTGCTTACAAATCTAAGCCAGTGATGTGCGGTCAGGTGAGGCAGGTCAGCAGAGCCTTTCCCGTCATACCTAGATATACTCCAAAGTTTTGACTATAAAAATATAAGAAAAAATTAAGGAAAATATAATACATATCTTCTTTGTATTATTCTAATAATTTTTATAGTTAAAACTCTGGAGTAAAAAGTGTATGACAAGGGACAGCCTCCCCTGCATTCCTTTTCCGTACATCACTGATCAAAACACACCAAATTTCCAGCACCTTTGCATAATGCCCACATTAACCCTTGTGTTCATATATGTATTTGTAAACTGACTCTGATACAAGCCAGTGCCCCCCCAGCCATTTACCTCACCGCACGTTACTGATCTGAGGGCCTAATACATCACAGATAGTAACTACAACAGGGTACGCAGATCAGCCGATGGTGCATACTGCACATGCGTATGCCCCGCTGTGCACGTCCGTGAGGTTAGCATTGCGATCTCCTACGCAGATACAAAGCCATCACAGACCAAGGGACGAGATGTCAGCGGGTGGTGACAGGGGAGTGGTCAGAGAAATGTGGGCGTGCCAGTCCATTTGAACGCCGTTGCATGGACGTGCATTAATTAGCCACTGCAACGGCATACGCAGCTTGAGTAAGATCAAACCTGTTGTAATTGTGCGTGAGGGGCCGATGTTACTCAATGTCCCCGATGTATGCGCAGTATTGCAAGGTATTACGGATGTGAGATAGCGGTAGTGGGCGTCTCTATGGTGGCTGTGCGGTGGCTTTGCGATTGCATTCATTAGCATATTTTTGCAGCAGACCTGCATGTGTAATCGCAGCTGTGATCGCAATTGCAATCCGTAGTGAATCAGGCCCTCTGTGTGTGTGATATGTTTTATATTAGGATGTGTGTTGTACACTTTGTAATCCACCTTAAATGTTTTTTAGTTTTTCTTTAACAGGGTAAAAGTTGATTTTTTTTTACATGTCCTGACTTAAGCCCTGGTGCATCGGGCTTCATAGATGACGTTGACGGCCTTGCATCGTCATCATGACTGCTGCCGGCAGCTACAAGACTGGTATGTGGATCCTGTGCTCTTGTCATGTGACTGTCCTCCATACTCACTGCGGTCTTACAGCAGTGTCACCAAGCAATTATAGCGCAGCTTAGTTGCGGCTACCGCACACAACCACACACAGGAAATATATATTTTTTTCACACTGGGGGGGTAGAGCATTCCTGTACGAGGCAGCAGCCCCTTGATAAATGACACAATTAAAGTTTGATTTTTTTCACACTGGAGGTGAAGATAAAACACACACACACACAAAAGAATGGTTTTTATATTTTTCACACGGGCGGGGGAAGTACCCCTGAATGAGGTAGCAGCCCCTTGATAACTGAGACACAGGCAGCACAGCACCCCTGCGCACCTATGTTGCTGATAACTGTGGCTAACATGCACACAAATAAAATACTTAATTTTTTTCACATTAGGGGGTGGGCACCCCTAAACGAGGCAGCAGCCCTTGATAAATGATACATGCAGCACCCCTGCACAACCTACGTTGCTGATAAGTGTGGCTAACGCGTACAGACACAGAAAAAAATTATATATTTTGTTTCACACTGGGGGTGAAGAGCACCCCCTGGACAACACAGCAGCACAGCCAGCCCCTATGGACAGGATAACAGCCAGCCATAGGTGAAACTGCGTGGTGGTCCGGGGGTCCACCCATTAGAATTGCGGCAGCATTTTTAAAAAAAAATCTATTTGATGTAGCCGAGGAGCAGCTCGGCCCCCTGTAGTGCACTCTGACTACTCAGCATCAGCAACAGTGTCACTCTGCCGCCGGGGAATGGACACTGGACACAGTGGACAGGAGGGAGCCTCGGGTGGGGGCGGAGCTGCCTTATGACTCATCGGACTACTGTAAGCTGAACTGCTTCAGTCATGGAAGCTCCACCCCTTAGAGCTCAGCCTGTACAGTCCTCGGCAGAGGAAGAAGCAGACTCAGAGGAGTCAGAAGACAGCCCTGCCAGTGTTGTTACAGGTAAGAGTAGCCTGTCTGGGAGGACCCGGGGGTTAGGGGGGAGGGGGTAAGGCATTATGTGGAAATGAATGTTAGGAGGGAAAAGCACTATGTGGGAGTGGGGCAGGGGAAAACACTTTGACTGGGGTAGCACTTTGTGTAATGGGGCAGGGAAAGCACTATGTGGGATTGGGGCCAGGGAAAGCACTATGTGGATTGGGGGCAGGGAAAGCACTATGTGGAATGGGGGGAAGCATTATGTGGGATGGGACGCAGGGAATAGCACTATGTGTAATGGGGAAGCACTATGTGGGATGGGAGGAAGCACTATGTGGGATGGGAGGAAGCACTATGTGGAATGGGAGATGGGATAACACTGTGTGTGATTGGAGAAGCACTATATGGAATGGGATAAGCCCTATGTGGGATGGGGGAAGCACTATGTGGGAAAGGGGACAGGGAAAGCACTATGTGGGATGGGGGAAGCACTATGTGGGATGGGGGCAGGGAAAGCACTATGTGTAATGGGGAAGCACTAGGTGGAATGTGGGCAGGGAAAGCACTATGTGGAATGGGGGCAGGGAAAGCACTATATGTGGGATTGGAGGGAAGCACTATGTGGGATGTGGGGCAGGGAAAGCACTATGTGGGATGGGGATGCAGTCAGGAAGCCGACGGTCAACATGCCGACCGCCGGCTTCCTGACTGTCAAATCCCGGCAGGGTACTAATGACGGGCAGTGAATCCCGTCGCCTGTCATTATACCTACGCCGGGAGCCCGACGCCCTGCATACTGAACGAAGGTAAGACGGGTGGTGGACGCGGACAGCTACGGGGGGGAGAGTTAGGTTAAGAACTCTGGGGGGGACTTAGGGTTAGGCACCCCCCCGGGAGGGTTAGGGTTAGGCACCCCCCAGGAGACTTAGGTTTAGGCTGCAGGGATGGGGGGGTTAGGTTTAGGCACTTAGGGGGGGTTAGGGTTAGGCACTAAAGGGGGAAGTTAGGGGAGTAGGGTTAGTTATACTTACCTAAATCCTGTGTCGGGATTTTCACTGCTGTCGGTCTGCCGGCGTCGGGATTTGAACCATCAGCCATAGGTCAGTCATACTAATTCTGTGTGGGATGGGATGCAGGGGATAGCACTATGTGGGATGGGGGAAGCACTATGTGGGATGGGGGAAGCACTATATGGGATGAGGGGCAGGGAAAACTATGGAAGTGGAGGCAAGAAAAAGCACTATGTGGAATGGGAGGCAGGGGATAACTATGTGGATGGGGGAAGCACTATGTGGAATGGTTGTGAAGAACTATGTGTGATGGGGTGCAGGGAAAGCACTTTGTGGAATGGGAGGCGTGATAGCACTATGTGTGATGGGGAAGCACTATGTGGGATGGGGCAGGGAAAGCACTATGTGGGATGGGGCAGGGAAAGCACTATGTGGGATGGGAGGCAGGGGATAACACTATGTGGGATTGGGGAAGCACTATGTGGAATGGGAGAAGCACTATGTGGGATGGGGGCAGGGAAAACACTATGGAAGTGGAGGCAAGAGAAAGCACTATGTGGAATGGGAGGCAGGGGAAAGCACTATGTGGAATGGGGTGAAGAACTATGTGTGATGGGTGCAGGGAAAGCACTTTGTGGAATGGGAGGCATGTGATAGCACTATGTGGGATGGGGGCTGCACCATGTGGGATGGTGGGCAGGGAAAGCACTTTGTGGAATGGGAGGCAGGTTATAACACTATGTGGGATGGGGGAAGCACTGTGTATATCATTCATCTCATCAGTGCGTTACCACCTCGCCTGTGTGCAGTATACCTCCATTCCACCAGTGCGTTACCACCGCCGCCTGTGTGCAGTATACTATCCATTTCACCAGTGCTTTACCATCATAGCCTGAGTGTAGTTATATGTACCAAAATCTCCAGCGTTATAATCTCTGGCTGGCTCCAGTACTACTACCCACCTCGTTACTGGACTCTGTGGTACCTACCTACGTGTTACAGTATTGCACCGTGGTGCACTCTTTCTGACCAGCAACCCGGTAGAGTGTGTCCGCAGTGCACACTTCCTTGTACCTCAAGTACAGTGTCCCTACGTGCCCCTTACTGGCACCGACCCTTTGGCCCACGAGTGTTCGTCTCTCCTTTTTCCCGCAGGCTTTGGTCACCTAGTCAAAGGACCGCGACCTGCTTACGAGGTGCAGCTCAAGCCCATATCCCTATTGGTGGGGTCACTGGCGAACACCATCTCGTGGGTTAGATTCCGCACATTTGACTAGGTCTCGCCAACGACCAAGACCCGTGGATGCGGAGGTCGTACATTCAGGCCCCTCGCCTCCGTTTCCTCCCGCAGCCTCAGGCCTCAGCTTCCAGAAAACCGCCTCCCAGCATGACAGTGGCGCTTCACAGTGCAGATGGACAATGACCCGAAGCATACTGCAAAAGCAACCAAAGAGTTTTTTAAGGCTAAAAAGTGGAATGTTATGCAATGGCCAAGTCAATCCCCTGACCTGAATCCAATTGAGCATGCATTTTACTTGATGAAGACAAAACTGAAGGGAAAATGCCCCAAGAACAAGCAGGAACTGAAGACATTTGCAGTAGAGGCCTGGCAGAGCATCACCAGGGATGAAACTCAGCGTCTGGTGATGTCTATGCGTTCCAGACTTCAGGCTGTAATTAATTAAAAAAGAAGAAAAAGGAACTCTGTTTGGTGAGCACTCTAAGTTTTGGTAAATCTTATATAAAATAAAACATAACTTTTAATGTAGATAATTAATATAATTAGACTCACTATTGTATAGAACACTCAAAATTTATATCACAAAAAATGTAAAAAAATTGTTATAAATCTAATACACTTGAAATCCTAGAAATCCTGTGTATTATTATTAGACATATACAAAATATGTAACTATACACAATAATATTAGTAAATTTCAAACACCCTCCTATATATCAAAAAAGAGCGAAATATACAGACAATAAAAGACAATTAGAAACAAGCTTAAATAGCATACTTATGCAGACATCGGTTTATCCCCTAAAGCATGTCGTGAATACATCCTTGCTTAAATAGCATAATCATACAGGCATCAGTTAATCCCCTAATATATAGCATGAAAGTATCTTTAATTTAGGTTTAGAAAAGTCCAGGCATAGGAACTGCCAAACCTCATTCTACTTCTCCTCACTTGGACCACGGTCTGTCTATGAGGAGTGAGAGATTACTGGAAAGGCAGGTTGCCCTTAGAAACAACAGTATAACCGCAGTGTTATTCAAGTATTCATTTCTGCTGTTAGGGGTCTTACTGTGTAGAATTGGACCCCTAATGAGAGAACTACTAACTTGAGGTAGCCGTCAGTTAATAGAGGGATAGGGAAGTGACAGCAAACGTCAATTATAATAAAATATGATAATAATAAAGATCAATAATACTCAACGCTATGTCTATCCTGAATTAAATTCTATCTCAGTGAAAATGCAACTCTAACATTGTAAATGATGAAGACAGGCAATAAATTCAGTTCACATAAGTATGTCAATAATACTGCAATATAATATAATAACATCTAGGACACACCCAAATTGTCACTGTATGAATTGCAATAAATCAGCTCGTTTCCATCCAGACAATTACATCAGGTGTGACATTTAATAATAAGGCCAATTAATTACTACGTTGTAAATAATGAAAACAGACAATGAACTCCATTCACATAGATTGTGTCCTAATATTGTGGTATAGAATATTGACACTTAGGACATATCTAAGAAATCATCATATGAAACAGTAGGTCAGATAATTTCCGTATAGATAACTACATCTGATATACCATTTAGTAATGGAGCCAACTAGTCAGAAGATAAAGTGACTGCATGCATATAACTATATCTTTGTTGTCACAAAAAGATAAATAGTTATATAAGAAATGTTAAGTAGATAATTTAAATAGGATACAGCGTATTTCAATGTTAATTGTATCAGAGTATAACCGCAAGTGACCTCTACATTAAATCCTATTTGTATCTCAATATGAGCAGCAAATAACTGCTAACACGTGTACTACCTATTAATGCAATGATCCCCTATTTTAACAGGATACAATTTAATGGATCTAAACAAAAAGCTGGATTAACGTGAATAATATATATCCTAGTAATACCAGCAAAATATATAGATATTCTGGCGTATATAAATTAGTCCCCATATAATCAGATGAAATCCGCATAGATAGTTACATCTGGTATAATAGAGAACGCTGAAAATAAACCTGTCAAATAAGAGAAGTAACTACATATAATTAAACAGATCAATGGTACTGTAGTATAAATGATAGTTAAACAAACGTGTTTACATTAATACGAGATACATGAAGTGTAAAAAAATTTTTTACTTATCAGTGAATGACCTCAGGTAACCTCTATCATGAAGGGGAGGATCTGACTGGGTCATATACGTGTAAGAATAAGGATCACTTGAAGCAATAGTGCAAAGGTGTCCGGGGATACAAAACCTGATGGAGGGGTGTGTCGGGTAATAAATCATCAGACACCCGATGCTGCCTTGCTGCCTCAACGCGCGTTTCGCCGTACCAGCTTGTTCACGGATTAAATGGTGTGATGACAGTACCTAACAGGCCTGAGTATAAAATGAATAGAATCACCAATCATCTACTAATTGGTCATGAAGGACAGTTCCTATAGCCAATAGAAGCCGCGCCTTGATCTTTCATTATCAGGGCAGAAAAGCCTACTCTATTAGCGGCTTCCCTCTTTATGCTTTGAAAAGTAACATTTGGCAAAATTCATATTATTGTTGCTAACGAAAAATGTGGAAACCTTATATTAAGGTAACCATAAAATTATTCATAGATAGAATAAGAATAGATCATAATTACATCATACATTATAAATTAATAAATTCTAACAGTGTAAAATATTTATAACTTGTGTTGCATACTTATATATATATATATACATTCTACCATAGTATAAAATAATCTCAGTGAATAATTAATAATGGTAAAATTATATTTAAAACACTTGCACTCAACTAGTGCCATTATTTATTGAATAAAATAATAATATTATTATTAAATCCTACCTAACACCAATATGTGCTGTGCTACATGAAGAATACAACAAAAGAAAAGAAGAAATGAAGAAAGAAAAATTTAATTAATTAATAGTGCCATAAGAAGTGTTGTTCAAAATTATTATAGTAAATGCTATAGGTAATGAGTGAAGGTGAAAATATATATATATATTGTGTGAATGAAAAAAGAGGTGATGTCCAATAAACTATTACCGGGATGTATAGTGGAAATAATAATATTATGACATATAAGTAGGAACATATTTTAAATATAAGTGTGGTAGATACTTGCACTGTTAACATGATATTGTGATAAAAGAGAAATAATATTAGGAAAAAATTAATAAGATGTACATCATTACTAGGATCTCTATATAACCATGTTGTATATATGAATAAAGGAATTATGCTACTAACATATTGTAGCTATAGTCAAAACTATGATAAAAAATATAAAATATGGGTGAAAAAAATATATTTTATATATAGTCAACAAAATATGACTTGTGATAGTGTAATGTGAAAAAAGGTGATAAAAGTGACCATCATCAAGATATTTAGTGGAAATTAATATCATATAAATAAAGGTATATTTGTACGCGTGATATGCACATATACTGTAAATATGAGATTGTAGTAAATAAAGAAAAAAAACAAGGAAAAAATCCAAAATGTACAAAGGTTTTATTAAATGGAAAAGAACTACTTTTCGAGATCTAGTTTATAGAAAGGCACTGTAACTATTGTACTCATTTAAGCCTCCCGGAATGAGTGTGCCCAATTTAAAGATCCATTCTGTTTCTTTACGTAGCAAGGTGGTATTCAGATCTCCTCCTCTAATGCCCATATAAATCTTTTCAAGGCAAAAGGCTTGTAGTTGCCCCACATTACTATGGTGTTTCTGCAAAAAGTGCCTGGCAACTGAGGTGAGTTTCTTCATTGTAAGGGCATCTGATCTAGCATTCCTGATATTACAGGCATGTTCTAAAAGACGTAGTTTAAAAGTATGTGTAGTCATGCCCACATATCTATAACCACATGGGCACAATAGGCAGTAGACTACACCAATGGTATTGCAGTTGAAGTATTCTTGTATAGAAATCTTGTTTCCAAATCTATCTTGTATTTCATTAATTGTAATAATGAAATTACAAGCTTTACATCTACCACAGGGATACGTGCCTTTCACTTTAGTTTTTCTCCTGCAGGTTTGCTCATAGTGGCTGTGTGTGAGTAAATCCCCCATCTTCCTTGCTCTCCTCCAACTCATGGAAACCTTGGTTTCTAGACGATCCTTCAGATCATTATCAAGAAGTAGAACTGGCCAATATTTTTGCAAAATACCTTGTAACATTTGCCACTTTTGGAAAAGTCTCCAACGAATCTAATAATAGTATTTTCTTCCTTTTTCTTAATTTTGGGAAATAGAAGGGTATCTCTATCGACCTGAGAGACTAAGTACTTAGCTCTTTTAATAGAGCGATTGCTATAGCCCCTGTTTTTTAGTCTCAAAGAAAGATCTCTGCATTGTAGTTGATAATCACTTTCATTAGAACAATTTTGTTTTAGTCGAAGAAATTCACCTTTTAGTAAATTGGAAATAGTGGGCGGAAAGTGACAACTTTTTTCGTGTAGCAGACTATTTGTAGCCGTTGATTTTCTGTACAAGTTAGTAATGATTTCCCCATTCATTCCCTTGTTAATTGTTAAGTCCAAAAAGGAGATACTCCTATCACTCAGATCCCAGGTAAATTTTAAGTTAAGATGGTTGAGGTTGAGAATTTCCATAAACTCAAGAAATTCCTGTTTCTGACCTCCCCATATGACAAAGATGTCATCAATGTAACGCAACCATTGAACAATATACTGTGTATATTTTTCATTTATTTCCGAGAAGACAATCTCCCGCTCCCACCAACCCAAAAACAAATTGTTTGACACTTCAGGCTGTAATTGCCTGCAAAGGATTTGCAACAAAGTGAAAGTTAGATTTAAGATTGTTTAGTTTGTCCCATTACTTTTGGTCCCTTAAAAAGTGGGAGGCACATATAGAAACCGTTGTAATTCCTACACCGTTCACCTGATTTGGATGTAATTACCCTCAAATTAAATCTGAAAGTCTGCAGTTAAAGCACATCTTGTTTGTTTAATTTCAAAGCCATTGTGGTGGTGAATAGAGGCCATAATATGAAAATTCTGTCAATGTCCCAATAATTATGCACCTGACTGTATGTGCATGTTTCTTTGTGTACTTATGTAAAACGTTTTTTATAAAAAAAAAATGGCGTGCAGTCCCCCCGCCCAAAGCATAACCAGCCCCGGGCTTTATAAAGCCTGTCCTGCTTCTAAAAATACAGGGGACAAAATGTGTAGGGAGTCCCCTGTATATTAAGAACCAGCACAGGGCTTTGCAGAGACGGTGCTGGTTATGGAAAACAGGGGACAAAACAAGTAGGGGTCCCCCTTATATTTTATAACCAGCACCGGACTTTTTCTAGCAGGGGGGGTAATGCCAGAGCCAGGGTAAACCTTTCACCGGTTTACCCCGGCCACAGCATTACCCCTGACTGCTAGTCAGCCCAGGCCCGGGATCCCTGAGGAGTTTATCCCCGCCAATAAAGGGGTTCCCCTCTGCAGGGCACCCCAGGCCTAGACTGATAGCCCGAGGCTATCCCCGGCACCCTAGGGTGGTGGCTGCCAGGTTGATAGTGTTTTCGTGTAGTGTAAAATAGTGGTTTCAATATTGTCTTTAGTTGTGGTACTACACGTCCCAGCAAGCCTCCCCCGCATGCTGGTATTTGGAGAACCACAAATACCAGCATGCGGGGCATTACGGGCCCGCTGGTACCTGTAGTTCCACAGCCAAAGAAATACGTAAATAAACACAACACACACCGTGAATGTAAAAGTTTATTCTAACATACCTGCACACTCACCCTTACACACACTCACACATACTCACCTAGTATCCGTACACATACTCACCTAGTATCCATAGTAATCCATAGGGGTACCTATAAAAAAATTCCATACTCACCTCTCCTGTGAATAGTTCACATCCTCTTCGTTACAAATAGACATCCAAGGGGTTAAAATAAAAAAATGAGCATTCCCGAAACCAAGCCGGACTGAGTAAAGGTATGTGTGTACACATACCTTTACTCCGCGAGAATGACTCTAGCACACGTGTGCTCCAGTCATTGTAGGAGCTGCCAGTCAATCAGCAGACGTCTCCGTCATAGCTGCTTGCTGATAGGCTGTGTGCGGTCAGCCTGTCTTCCCCATAGACTTCAATGGAGAGAAATCTAAATTGAAGTCTATGGTAGGAACCGTGACATTGTATTTACTGATGTAACCACAAGGTTCACATCAATTAACTGACACCCTATTACATTTGGCCCTATATGTTTTATTTTTTTTCTGTGGTCAACATTTTATTTGACAGTATTTTTCTCTGTATCAATGTATTTTTTTTTTTCCTAGCGGGTCTTTTGTGCTTTTGTCATGTGAAGCCTATAGGGCCTCATTTATCAACGAATTTTATCACTCACGAGTGATAAAACTTGTTGTGTATGATAATGATGCTCCAGCCAATCAGCTCCCAACTGTCATCTGTTTAAAAAATGACAGTTTTGAGCTGATTGGCTGGAGCACCATTTATCATACGCTCACTCGTTGTGAGTGATAAAACTCATTGATAAATGAGGCTATATATGATTTCTTTTTTTTTAAATAAAGTATTCTTTATTAAAACATTTTTCAATTTTAAACATATACAAAATAAAACAAAACATACACAAAATAAAACAAAAAAGAACACTCCACATTCAGTATTCCTGAGCAACAAATAATATAAAATAAAATAGAGAAATCATGTTATAAACCAAAATGAAATCAACCATGATTTATTTTTAAGTGCTGTGCAAGCCGTTTAATTTTTCTCTTATCGGTGCTAATGTGTGGGGTTTTTTTTCATGTAAAGCTTATGTTTTATTTTTTTGGTGGTAGCCATTGTGTTTTATATTTCTCCTATCAGTGCAGTCAGATAGTATATAATGGGCAAACATGTTTCACTTATATAAAATTAGGAGGTGCTGTATATGCCAGAATCTAAAGCGTAGGAAGGCCATCAGCTGTGGCATTTGCATAAAGATACAGTCGCAGCTGCAATTGTATCCAGCTCTGAATCAAGGGCCTGATTCAGACCCACTCGCGAGCGGCTGTCTGCTCGCAAGTGGATCGATGGTGTGCACTGCGCATGCGCACGACGGAGGGAGCTCCGTCGTGCGCGTGCGCGAGACGCGACGAGCGAAGGACTTTCCTTCGCTCGTTGTGTCTGATCAAAGGGGGCGTGCTGTCGATATTAATTGACAGCACGCCCCCTTTGGTTCCCAAGGGAACGCCTACCGTCTGAAGCCGGCCCCACTGACATCACTAGTGATGTCAGTGGGAGTGATTTTGGCTCTGATAGAGCCAAAATCACTCCGGGCCTTGCGGTTGAAAAACTCAACCGCAGGCTTCGGCTCGCACTGGCGATGGTCGCGATGGTCAAGACCATCGCGACCATCATCCTGCATGCTCGTATATGCTGTGGGTGGTGACCCACAGCTATACGAGCGTCCAGGAGGACGCTCCATAATTATGGAGGTGGGCCCTGATTCAGAGCGAGCGCTCTGGTCAGAGCGTCCGGCTCTGAATCAGGGCCCAAGTGTGCTTGTATGGTGCTGTAATGTTTGTGAGGCTGCAGCCCCCTCAGCAAAATCCACCACCTCAGTGTAGTCAGTGCAGTCCGTGAAAAGGGAAAATAAAGGAAAGCTCATGTGGTGGATTATATTGTTAAGAAATGCTAATATATGCATAGGAAGCGATCGCACGGCCAGGCAAGAGGACGCCCACTATGTCTTAGCGAGCAATGGCACAGCGAACGCACGCCAGTGTAATGAAACCCCCTTCCCTTCGCAGCACACGTCATCTCCAGGAAGTGTATGCAATATCAGTAATATCGAGAGCCATCGGAGCTGCTCGTAGCCCTTGAGGTGGACCCTATCCCACCGCAAGCACTGCGTTCACTGTAGTGTGAAATACAACCAGGTGACGTGTACAATGACGCCTCCATGTTAATTATGCACGCCCATGAAACGCCATTAGAACGCAAAGGCATGCCTGCGTTCGCACATCCACTCCCCCATTTTCAAAGACCAGCCCCTGTCACCACCCACAAACGGCACAATCTGTCACTCAACCACACTTCCCGATCGCTATGACTGGCTCGAGCACGCACAATGCGATGCATATGCATGCGAAAATGGGAAAAATTGGCCGGCCCCCGTGTTTTGGTTTTAGAACTGTATGTTCTTGTGTTTTGGATTTGGTTTTGCCAAAACCGTCCCTTGCGTGTTTTGGTTTTGGATCTGTATTATTTTTTTTTAATTGCTAAAATCTGCTAAAATCACATAATTTGTTTTGTTTTTTATTGTTCCTACAGTATTATTAACCTCAATAACATTAATTGCCACTTGTTTCCAGTCAAGTTTGACCACCTCACAGCACACAATATTGTTTTCATCCGGTTTAGGCCCAAAATTTGCACCAAGCTAGCTGACGGACTAAAGTCGGCCATACATGGTACGATTTAGATATGTCACGATGTGTTGTATGAGTTCCCTTGAGATTTTTCCCTTGAAATTCTCTATACGATGTGGTCAAATGGTGTATGATTGTACATATGATACGATGCGTCCTTTATGATGGCAAATCGTAAACAATTGATCGTTTACTGCACATAACCTCACGATGAATCAGCTGGAATCTGAACAGGTGAGGGCTAATCTAGGGGGTATAAAAGGTAGCATCCATTTTAGATCTGTGCACACTCTGGGCCTGATTCAGAGCTGAACGCTCTGACCAGAGCGCTCGCTCTGAATCAGGGCCCTCCTCCATGAAAATGGAGCGTCCTCCTGGAAGCTCGCATAGCTGTGGGTGACCACCCACAGCATATGCGAGCGTCCATGATGATGGTCGCGATGGTCTTGACCATCGCGACCATCGGGCTTGCGATGGAGACCCTGCGGTAGGGTCTCGCTGCCGCAAGCCCTGGAGTGATTTTGGCTCTATCAGAGCCAAAATCACTCTCACTGACATCACTAGTGATGTCAGTGGGGCCAGCTTCAGACGGTAGGCGTTCCCATGGGAACGCCTCCGTCTGGCAGCCACGCCCCCGGCATGCCCACCAAAGGGGGCGTGCTGTCAATCAACATCGACAGCACGCCCCCTTTGGTGCGAGACCCAGAGCGATGGAGAGCCCGTCGCTCGCCGGGTCTCGCGCATGCGCACTACGGAGCTCCCTCCGTCGTGCGCATGCGCAGTGGGGGAACATCGACCCGCTTGCGAGCGTCCTGACGCTCACGAGCGGGTCTGAATGACCCCCTCTGCTCAGTGACTTGTGAGCCTTGGTTTTATACCCTGCTCAGTGGAAAATGCAAGATTTCTAGAGGGGGGGTTTCCAAATGCTTGATATAGGACTGAGGACCTCATTCAGAGTCGGTCGAAGTGGCCGCACGGTCGTACGGGAAAAGGGGCCGGATATGCAAATGATTCCCTCGCAAGTTGCGTCCCTAAGTTCGGATCGGCTGCTGGCCGACCAAGGGGAGGAAGCGGCCGGAAGGCAAAAAAATACGCCCCCTTCTCGTACGCATTACACGTCATCTCCAGGAATATAAGGATTAATCGAGACCATCGGGAACCATCGGAACTGGTCGTAGAGCTTAAGGTTGACCATACCCTCTCTTAAGCTCTACGATCATGTCAGTGTAAAAACCTACCATGTCACATGTGCCATGACGCTACTTTGTTAATTATGCACTCCCATAAACCTTATGCACTCCCATAAAACGCCGTTCGCATAATTAGGCACGCCTGCGTTTGGATCTCCACTCCCCCGTTTTCAAGCACCTTCCCCTGTTACCACCCACAAACGCCTCAATCTGTCACTCAAACTACCGACCTGGCTGTGTTCAAGGAGAGAGAAATTTCTGATCGTAACAGCTAGTTTGCGCACGCGCATTGCGAACTTTACGCATGCGCAGTATAGTGAACATCGGTGGCGTACGACCGTGCGGCCGCTTCGACCGACTCTGAATGAGGTCCTGAGTGTGGCCAGGCCCAGTCCACAAAGAGGGCATAATTAGCACTTATCCAGCTTTAATATGCATCATACAAAGGGTATTGAGTGTCATAATTCTAGCATATACAGGAGCACCGATCACAGTAAGACATTAGATGCAGCAGTAGGGCCATCCTGCCTGAGCTGAATGTTTTTATTTCAGATGTGGGCTCCATTCCAGAGCATTGGAGAAAGTCCGAGAGTCTGGGGGAGTAGCAGAAGAACCTAGCACTGCCCTGGGCATATATGTAAATATTGGTCTCCTCATGCAATGGATAGTGTATTTTTGTACAGTATTATTAATTAACCCTATTGATGGTCTATAGCAGTGCACCCCTAACAGTGCATGTTTTCCCGATCTCCTAGTTTATTTGGTGCATAGCTGTATTTGTTACTGGCTGACGCTTGTTAAAAGATTGACAGGTGGTCCTAATTATTTCATTTGTGACCCTGAGAAGAACATGCAGCACTAATAAAATTCTATTTTATTGCTATTTCTATTGTGATCATGGTGTGGGCTGGGGAGGGGGTTTCCAGGCAACCGGAACCCCCCCTGCGTTTGCCTATGCTGCTGAACATTGTACTTTGCTAGTGTGTTCTTGTCATGACCAGGGCTGCGAGGGGTCAGGGTCAGCGGGACATACCTGTCCAAACACTCTGGTGGGGTCCCTCTGGTGGGGGCGCGGGCATATGGAGGTCTGTGCTGCATGCTAAAGGGGTCTGGAGGCATAGTGTCCTGGTTCCTGGTGTGAGCATAGCACACTCTGGCAGTGCTGCAGCACGACATGGGCAACGCCAGCTTGGATTTGGTCAGGTGACCCTTCTCACCCAATCCAGGCAGAGCATTCGGGGAGTCCTAGCAACCAGTCCTGCACTTCCTCTGTGTATTTAAGGGCTGAATTGCAGTCCTTTCATTGCCAGTGCAACGTTATTCCCAGCCTAACTGGGTGATAGTTGTCTGAGCTCCTTGCAAGTATCCTGTCTCTGCTGTGTTTCATATATCCACTGTTCCAGGTTCCAGCCTCCGTCAGCCTGTGGACCAGCAGTGCTACTCCCTGCTACCACCCATAGATGGAGCCTTGCTTCTACATTCTGACAGATGGTGATCCTCTCTGACTACCCACTTACCTGTTGTGTGTATCCATGCTCCATTCTGAGTATACACCTCCGCCAGTATCACTCCTCCGCTAGTGGGTCATCCATGAGCAACACTCCTCTCAGACCAGTGTCCTTTCAGTACCAAACGTCTGCCCTCATAACCTCTCCTGGATCCACCCCGGGTTCAGTACCCGAACCGCTTGTGACAGTCCTGCTTTGTGTTAAGGCTTGCCTTTTACAAAGTGTTTTGTTTCTCTGCTTTCTATCGTCTGCTGATGGATTCCTATCGCCATAAACTTCTGCTAGCCTATGGCTATCTGAGGCTCAAAGGTGAAGGAGCTGAGGAGAGGAGGAGGTTAAGGTCATGCTGGACGAAGGAGTGGCTTACGAGGAGGGAGAGTCGCTCCCATGTGCCATGCTGATGGAAGTTAGGGAGAACAACCTGGATGATGATCGCAACTACCTGTGTATGGATGATGCCACATTCCAGGAGTTGCTGCATCTGGTGACCCCCTATATCCAGAGGCAGGACACCAGCATGAGGATGGCCATACTGGCTGAGAAGTTGGTGGCTACCCTGAGGTACCTGACTACAGGACAGTCTTTTGAAGACCTGAAGTTTGGGACCCTTATTTCCGCCCAGGTGTTGGGGCGCATCATCCTGGACACCTGTGATACCATTGTAAAAGTGCTGAAGTTTCAGTACTTTAAGGTGAGTAAAAGCACAACTTTTTTTTTTTTTGGTAAAAAGAAATATGTTCACATTAAATAACATTGTAAATAGAAACGTAAGCGTAACCAACATGGCTGCTTTTTAATGTTTACTGAAAGCAACATGGTTTGTTTATTAAAATAACTGGTAATTTCAATCATTTTTTTGTCACCCTATAGATAGCCAGCTGCATGGTATACGGTGTCAGATGACGTATTGAACAGGTCAAGATGCACATGGCGCAAGTGCAGATTGGCAAACATCAATCTGTTCTTCCGCCATGCGTTTAGTGACCCTGTCCAATCCGCATCATCCGCACCGCATACCATGCAGCAGGTATTGGGAGATGAAAAACTGGCTGATACTGTAATAATAATGGAATTTTTAAAAATTAACATATTGTGGCGTCTCATCCTCCGCTAACATGTCATTATACAAAACCTCAGAAGAGGTGGATGTGGAGGGGTAGGTGGTTTCTGATCTAGTGAGAGGGGGTGCGGGGTGGAATGGGGTTGGCCCCATTCTGTTTGTGGCCAGGTAGGTTGGTGGTGGATATGTATGGGATTCCGTATACCCATGGTATGAAGGAGCTGCGGACGGCAGTAGAGGCTCTTGGGTCACCCTACATGTGCCTGATAGATTTTTTAATTTTCCCTGCATAATTCCTTCATAAATTATGTTTTCTGCATGTAGTTGTTGTTCCTCGTCCATGACCCTGATACTACTTGCAACATGGCATTCCAGGCTGTCAAATTGGTCTGGTGGTTTGGAGAGGGCCTGTTTGATCTGCTGCAGGAGTGGATCAGGGGTGTGCTGGCTCCTGCGTTGCGCTCTTCGGGCTCGCCTCGGAGGCTTAGGCACTGCTTTACCACTTTCTGGAGGCTGTGGTAAATTCAGGCTTGGACTCCGCTCCAACTGAGGCGTAAAAGACTGTAGGAGAAGAGATTAATGTTAATATACAGTAAAGTACAATTATTGTATTTGCTAGATTTTAGTTTCCAACAACGGTGGAGGACTGGCAGACCTTTGCTGAGGAATTTGATGGGCGGTGGAATTTCCCAAATTGCGGAGGAGCCATCGACGGGAAACACATACGCATTACCCCGCCTGCCCACAGCTGCTCCTTTTATTTCAACTACAAGGGCTTTCACAGTATTATGCTGATGGCGGTGGTAAATGTGAACTATTAATTTATTTATGTTGATGTGGGAAAAAATGGGCGTGCTTCAGATGGTGAATCCTTCAAACAAACGGAATTTTATAACAGACTCTCCACCAACCGTCTAAGTTTGCCATCATCTGCGGTTACAAAGCACGGCCTGAACAATGTGTTTGTTGCTAACGAGGCATTTAATGAAGCCGTATGGACAAAGATAAACGCATTATTGCCTATCCAGGGCCCAGCGCATAGTTGAAAATGCATTTGGGATAGTGGGGGTTATTCAGACCCGGTCGCAAGCACTGAGCGCTCGCAACAGGGTCGATGTTTCCCCAGTAGGCATGCGCTCCGTCACTACGAGTCTCGTACCAAAGGGGGCGAGCTGTCGATGAGTGAGTGACAGCTTGCCCCGTTTGGGAGGCGGGCAGGGGGCATGGCCGACCAAACGGAGGCATTCCCGATGGAACGCTTGCGTTTGGGGGCGGCCCCACTGACATCAGCAATGATGTCAGCGGGGAGCTTCCTGCTCGATCAGAGTAGGAACTTCCCTGGGGCTTGCGGTTGATGAGACCCAACCTTAGGTTGATCACAAGAGCTGTGGGTGGTAACAGCCTAGCGATCGACCAGGAGGTGGCACTTAAAAAAGTAAGCGGCTGCCCTCATTCAGAGCGATTGCTTGCAGCAAGCGATCGACTCTGAATGAGGTCCAATGTGCAGCCGGTTCCGGATATTCCATATGGCTATAAATCTTCGTGTGGACAAAATAGATTCTGTCGTCATGGCCTGTTGTGTTCTTTACAATTTCTTAATGAAAAGAAGTTTGATACAACAGCAAACAATGAGGATGACCATCTACGACACAGAGCAACCACACGAGGGTGTCTAAATGCCCTCTGCCACTGCACCCACAGTGATGGAGACACTAGCGAATGCGCAGACAAAACAGGTCAGGGAGCAATACCTGGCCTACTTTAATGGAGTGGGGGCAGTAACATAGCTGGAGGACACTATCCGATAATTAACTTATATTTACTTACAACATCCTTACTGGACGGTGGCTCACTCCCAGGGTTCTCCAATGCCTCATCTTCGGGGACTGTGGGCCTGATTCAGAGCTGGACGCTATTTGCAGACGCTCGTTCAGAAAAAGGAGCTGGCTATTTAAATTGAGCACTCGCTCTTTGCGGTCTGTTGATGCCTCTATGTCTGAGCGAGCGAACGAAACATGCATTCGCTATTTTGTAAAGACGCCCCTTGGCCGCTCGCATCATACGTCATCTCTGCTATTTATTTGATTAATCGAGTACATCGAAAGGCGTATGAACTGCTCGCTATTCTTGTGGTAGCATTTTCCTACCGCAATCATGCGAGCAGTCCAGGCTAAAAGACAACCAAGTGACGTGGTCGATGACACTGCTTTGTTAATTATGCACACCCTTAAAATGCCCGTTTTGACCGTTTGGCACGCCTGCGTTCGGATCTCCACTCCCCGTTTCCAAGCACCTTCCCCTGTTACCACCCACAAACGCCTCATCCTGTCACTCAAATTAGCAGGCATTCGCTATTTTGCGAGCACACGATTTCTGACCGCACTGACTGGTTGGCGCATGCGCATTACAACCCATACGCATGCGCAGATGTGCGAACATCGCTCGGAGCGAACGAGCAGCCGCTTACGAGCGGCTCTGAATCAGGCCCTGTATCCACTAACAGGCTTTGAGATGTTCTCTGGGGCTCTGCTTCATGGAGGAATTCCAACAGATAATAGTACCAAAGGGTGCTGTTGTACAGCTCCTCTACCCTCACTTCTGAAGCCCGCGACTCACTCTCCTTCCTTCTCTCTTTGACATACATTGTCCTGAGGTTCTGGATCTGCTGTTTTACCCACTTGGGGCATGCCTCATTGTAGTACCTGAAGCTGTAGGTGACTATGTCATCTATCGCAGAAGCCCCTTTGTGCTTATTTTTATAATCTCTGGATTTGACACTCCAAAGACACTTGTGAGAGCGATAAAGCTCCAAGAATCCGGAAATAAATTGCCGTTCCCTTGGGCTTGTCATATCTGTGGAAATACAATACACCAGGAGCATACATTTATATATTTAATGTTGGAATGTTACAAATTTTAATGTTTATCACTGTTTATTTTATAATGTTGCTAAAGGTGAGTTTATATTATATTTTAGAAGTTTTTAATACAAAAAAAAATAATCAAATATTAATCTGTGTACATAAATCTGCACCAATGATATGATCTGGACAGTGGTATAAACAATGCAGAGCCAGGGGTGATACACATTGGTGGCACAGTGGTATAAACAATGCAGGGCCAGGGGGGATACACATTGGTGGCACAGTGGTATAAACAATGCAGGGCCAGGGGTGATACATATTGGTGGCACAGTGGTATAAACAATGCAGGGCCAGGGGGGATACACGTGGGTGGCACAGCGGTAGAAACAATGCAGGGCCAGGGGTGATACACATTGGTGGCACAGTGGTATAAACAATGCAGGGCCATGCGGGATACACATTGGTGGCACAGTGGTATAAACAATGCAGGGCCACGGGTGATACACATTGGTGGCACAGTGGTATAAACAATGCAGGGCCAGGGGTGATACACATTGGTGGCACAGTGGTATAAACAATGCAGGGCCAGGGGGGATACACATTGGTGGCACAGTGGTATAAACAATGCAGGGCCAGGGGTGATACACATTGGTGGCACAGTGGTATAAACAATGCAGGGCCATGCGGGATACACATTGGTGGCACAGTGGTATAAACAATGCAGGGCCAAGGGTGATACACATTGGTGGCACAGTGGTATAAACAATGCAGGGCCATGCGGGATACACATTGGTGGCACAGTGGTATAAACAATGCAGGGCCAGGGGGGATACACATTGGTGGCACAATGGTATAAACAATGCAGGTCCATGCGGGATACACATTGGTGGCACAGTGGTATAAATAATGCAGGGCCAGGGGTGATTCACATTGGTGGCACAGTGGTATAAACAATGCAGGGCCAGGGGGGATACACATTGGTGGCACAGTGGTATAAACAATGCAGGGCCAGGGGGGATACACGTGGGTGGCACAGTGGTATAAACAATGCATGGCAAGGGGAGATACACATTGGTGGCACAGTGGTATAAACAATGCAGGGCCAGGGGGGATACACGTAGGTGGCACAGTGGTATAAACAATGTAGGGCCAGGGGGGATACACGTGGGTGGCACAGTGGTATAAACAATGCAGGGCCAGGGGTGATACACATTGGTGGCACAGTGGTATAAACAATGCAGGGCCAGGGGTGATACACATTGGTGGCACAGTGGTATAAACAATGCAGGGCCATGCGGGATACACATTGGTGGCACAGTGGTATAAACAATGCAGGGCCATGCGGGATACACATTGGTGGCACAGTGGTATAAACAATGCAGGGCCAGGGGTGATACACATTGGTGGCACAGTGGTATAAACAATGCAGGGCCAGGGGTGATACACATTGGTGGCACAGTGGTATAAACAATGCAGGGCCATGCGGGATACACATTGGTGGCACAGTGGTATAAACAATGCAGGGCCAGGGGGATACACATTGGTGGCACAGTGGTATAAACAATGCAGGGCCATGCGGGATACACATTGGTGGCACAGTGGTATAAACAATGCAGGGCCAGGGGTGATACACATTGGTGGCACAGTGGTATAAACAATGTAGGGCCAGGGGGGATACACATTGGTGGCACAGTGGTATAAACAATGCAGGGCCAGGGGGGATACACGTGGGTGGCACAGTGGTATAAACAATGCAGGGCCAGGGGGGATACATGTGGGTGGCACAGTGGTATAAACAATGCAGGGCCAGGGGGGATACACGTGGGTGGCACAGTGGTATAAACAATGCAGGGCCAGGGGGGATACACGTGGGTGGCACAGTGGTATAAACAATGCAGGGCCAGGGGTGACACATTGGTGGCACAGTGGTATAAACAATGCAGGGCCAGGGGGAATACACGTGGGTGGCACAGTGGTATAAACAATGCAGGGCCAGGGGGGATACATGTGGGTGGCACAGTAGTATAATCAACGCAGGGCCAGGGGTGATACACATTGGTGGCACAGTGGTATAAACAATGCAGGGCCAAGGGGGATACACATTGGTGGCACAGTGGTATAAACAATGCAGGGCCATGCGGGATACACATTGGTGGCACAGTGGTATAAACAATGCAGGGCCATGCGGGATACACATTGGTGGCACAGTGGTATAAACAATGCAGGGCCAGGGGGGATACACATTGGTGGCACAGTGGTATAAACAATCCAGGGCCATGCGGGATACACATTGGTGACACAGTGGTATAAACAATGCAGGGCCAGGGGGGATACACGTGGGTGGCACAGTGGTATAAACAATGCAGGGCCAGGGGGGATACACATTGGTGGCACAGTGGTATAAACAATGCAGGGCCAGGGGGGATACACGTGGGTGACACAGTGCTATAAACAATGCAGGGCCAGGGGGGATACACGTGGGTGGCACAGTGGTATAAACAATGCAGGGCCAGGGGTGATACACATGGGTGGCACAGTGGTATAAACAATGCAGGGCCATGCGGGATACACATTGGTGGCACAGTGGTATAAACAATGCAGGGCCATGCGGGATACACATTGGTGGCACAGTGGTATAAACAATGCAGGGCCAGGGGTGATACACATTGGTGGCACAGTGGTATAAACAATGCAGGGCCAGGGGTGACACACATTGGTGGCACAGTGGTATAAACAATCCAGGGCCATGCGGGATACACATTGGTGGCACAGTGGTATAAACAATCCAGGGCCATGCGGGATACACATTGGTGGCACAGTGGTATAAACAATGCAGGGCCAGGGGGGATACACATTGGTGGCACAGTGGTATAAACAATGCAGGGTCATGCGGGATACACATTGGTGGCACAGTGGTATAAACAATGCAGGGCCAGGGGTGATACACATTGGTGGCACAGTGGTATAAACAATGCAGGGCCAGGGGTGATACACATTGGTGGCACAGTGGTATAAACAATGCAGGGCCAGGGGGGATACACATTGGTGGCACAGTGGTATAAACAATGCAGGGCCAGGGAGGATACACGTGGGTGGCACAGTGGTATAAACAATGCAGGGCCAGGGGGATACACGTGGGTGGCACAGTGGTATAAGCAATGCAGGGCCAGGGGGGATACACTTGGGTGGCACAGTGGTATAAACAATGCAGGGCAAGGGGGGATACACGTGGGTGGCACAGTGGAATAAACAATGCAGGGCCAGGGGTGACATACATTGGTGGCACAGTGGTATAAACAATGCAGGGCCAGGGGGGATACACGTGGGTGGCACAGTGGTATAAACAATGCAGGGCCAGGGGGGATACACGTGGGTGGCACAGTGGTATAAACAATGCAGGGCCAGGGGTGATACACATTGGTGGCACAGTGGTATAAACAATGCAGGGCCAGGGGGGATACACGTGGGTGGCACAGTGGTATAAACAATGCAGGGCCAGGGGGGATACACGTGGGTGACACAGTGGTATAAACAATGCAGGGCCAGGGGGGATACACGTGGTTGGCACAGTGGTATAAACAATGCAGGGCCAGGGGGGATACACGTGGGTGACACAGTGGTATAAACAATGCAGGGCCAGGTGGGATAAGCATTGGCGGCACAGTGGTATAAACATTGCTGTTCCCAGGGTTGCCAGAGTGTTCAGTGTTGTATGGCGATGTATATATATATATACTCTCTTTTTATCAGATTCTTCTCACCACACACTATCAAACGCACAGACGATGCTGCCAGCCTCTTTTTACCTGAAATGCCGTCTCTCACAAAATGGAGGAGGGGTGTGGCTAGGGATTTTGCAATACCTTGTACATTGGATCGGAGAACCAGCAAAACAGCATACGATGTGTGTCACATAGTACACGATACTTCGCAATCTTACGGTTTTGCTGTAAGATCTATGATCCAGCTATACGATGGAGGGGATGTGCATCGGCATTGTAAACGTACAAAAACAAGACACGATGTGCATGATTGATCGTTATGATCAATAGAAATCGTCCACATCGTGCAAAAAATCGCACCATGTATGGACCGCTTAAAGATGCAACTCATATTGGACAATTATCATCGATATCCTTGTATGAATTTTTTTTCATGTACTACTGATATCATTATTCACCATAAGTTCACCAGGATCTTCAGAGAAGAGATCAGCAAATAACAACAATTTTGCACAAGGACTGTTCGTATGTTCATGTTTATTATTTGAAGACTTCACTTGCTACACTAGATGGCGCTATCTTCTCACTATTTTTAGACATAACGTTTGGGACTGATTGAACAACGGTCCTGTTTGGAGAATTAAAAAGCAACCGCCCTTAGAAAGGGAAATGTTTTTTTCATCTTGCGGATTACAACTGACCATGGGCCTGATTCAGTAAGGATCGCTATTGCGATCGCAGCTCCGTAATCGGACGCAGTCTCACTGCAAAAATATGCTAATGATCAGGGCAGCACAGACGGTGTAATGGTTAGCGTTACTGCCTCACAACACTGAGGTCATGAGTTCGATTCCCACTACGGCCCTGTGTGGAGTTTGTATATTCTCCCTGTGCTTGCGTGGGTTTCCTCCGGGTGCTCCGGTTTCCTCCCACAATCCAAAAATATATTGGTAGGTTATTTGGCTCCCAACAAAATTAACCCTAGTGTGTATGTGTGTGAGCATGTGGTAGGGAACATACCTGTAGATTGTAAGCTCCACTGGGGCAGGGACTGATGGGAATGGCCAAATGTGCGCTATATAAATAACTTGTAATAAATAATAATAATAATAGTGATCGCAATGCCGTCACAGCCTAACATAAGGATGCCCACTTTACCTAACACACCCATTCGTAATATTTAGCAAGTCTGCGAAACCATCGGTAACATCGGAGCCTCACGCACACTTGCACAAGGTCTGACTGTACTCAGAATTGCTAACGCAGTGAAAGGCCAAGCTGCGTATGGAATCGCAGTGGCTAATTTATGCGCGCCCCTGCAACAACATTCAAACACACTGGCACGCCTGCGCTTCGCTGACCACCCCCCAAACGGTACTGCCTGTCAATCACTCTGCGATGAGTCTGCGTATATACAGCAATTGCAGACCCCACACATGTGTGATCGCACATGCGCACCGTGATGCATGTGCAGAATGCAACAATCTGCCAATTATCATACCTCCAAACTTTGCTGTACGTGGATGCAGAAACCTGCGCGCATCAAAGGGAGAGAAGCCCCAGGCAAAAGGGGCAGAGCTTCATGAAACTCCCATTCATGTCACTGTGAGGGTGTGCCCAGCACTCTCAGAGATGTTGGGCTGCCCCCAGGCTCCTGGTACACTGCAGTGTACATGTACACGACATCTATTCTCCCACTGCAACACGTGTGTGGGACAGCGGGACAGTCACAGGATAAAACACAGAGTTAGACTGGGCCACTGGAGAGTCAGGGAAATCCCTGGTGGACCCTGCTGATTCATAGCCACCCCTTATATCGCTTTTGGGTGAGACCTGCAATGATGGCGGTGTAGCTGCTTGCTGGGCAATCATCAAGGTTGTTTTGACTAACCCAGCTGTGGCTGCAGGCATTAGGCAGGTTAATGGGGTCCTGCAGCTATACGCCAAGGACCAGGGCACTGCATTACTGGGTAAATCCTATGAGACTCTGCTGGGGGTCTGAGGAGTATATGCTGAGCTATGATTGAAGGAGCCAGTTTTATTTGAGATCAGCAGCAGATCAGCCTCCCAGGAGTGATTCATTGTCAGGCTGAGTCTGCTGTACTGGATGGAAATAAGGGCCTGATTCATCAAGGATCGCTATTCTGCTAGTACGCATGCAACACAGTTTCTAATATCAGTGGTGATATGCATGTAATTGCATTTGGATTGCGATCACAGCCTAACATAAGGACGCACACTTCCCCTTATTCATATCAGTATACTTTAGCAATATAGCAAAATAACATCGAGTAACATCGGACCCATACGCACAGTTAAGGCAGGTCAGTCCTCACTCATGAATTGCTAACTTCAGCGCACGCTATGAGGCCTCAGGCCGTGTATGGTTTTGCAGTGGATAATTTATGCACGCCCATGCAACAGTGTTGAAACGCACTGGCACGCCTGCGTTTGCATGACCCTGTCACCACCCACAAATGGCTCTTCCTGTCAGTCACTTTGTTATGGGTCTGCATAGCAACTGCGACCGCAGTTCAGATTGCAGTGGCTGGTTCCCGCACGAGCACTGCGATGCAAACGCATGCGCAGTGCGAAACAATCGACCGATGCATGTGTATGTTCTACTTGATTACTCCTGATGACAGTGTTGATTAAACAGACACTGAAACATTGCAAACACATTTGGATATTGTGTATTTATTTTGACTTTCCCGAGTGCTGCACCTGAAAGGCATCTACAAATCGTGAGTGTATGTGCGGGCACATGGCATATTGAGTTTACTACTGTGAGTTCCGGATCCATTTATGACTATTACTATTTGGAGATTATTCTCTATATCTGCGCACCCAGCGATATATATATTTGATGTCCACCTACTAGTGGCTGAAAATCAGGATTTTTTGCATGTGCTCAATTTTACTGTGGATGTTATGGATTTTTCCTAGACCACGCCTGGGGATTGTTTTTCAAGTATTTGAATTCTTCTATTTTTCTACATATGAGTCAATGTTATATATATGCAATTCAACATGAACTTTATTGATTAAATCTGCTGCTGTCTTTTATTGATATAATTTTGCACTCTATGGCCCGTATTCAATTTGATTCGCACCAGCGATACATTTTCGACTCCCGGACATTCCATCTACTTCGCCTGTTTTGCATGCGGAAGAGTATCGCGTGCGTGCCCACGTATCCCCGTATTCAATTTGAAAGTACGCGAAAACGGGACCCAGCAAAACTGAAACAAGCGGAAAGTCATGTCAGATTTGGGGAAATCATCCTGAAACCCCCCAAAAGATGCTCTGACATGGGGGTTAGCTATGGTTACCCCCGAATTGGCTTGCTGAAGGTATTTGGTGCTTTTAAACGGGCTCAATAGCTGCTAAATAGCGTTTTTGTATAAGTGGTGAAGAATAGTATTCAGGAGGATTTTTTCCAGAAAATAACTTAGCCCAGCAAATTTGGGGTACTTGAAAATGGGGGCCAGCATATTTTAAAGTTGCTAAAGTTAAGTTTATAAAATCATGAAAAATCCACCTGCCACAAGCACCTGCAATAAAAAAAACACCTGGGGCATACTTGGGGACCTCCCTGGAGTCTAGTTAGCTAGCTTTTAACTTTGTCCCCCAACTTTTTTTTTTCGACCCCCAAAATGAAAGTGATTTTTTTGGGGTGTTCTTAAGTGTTTTTTAGAATTTTTTTACGCAGTTTAGCTTTGGGGGACTGAAGGCTGCACGGGGGTTCCCACAACGTTGCACCCCAAAACCCCAATTCTGTACTTTTTTCCGCCTGCTATTCATAGGCGAAACTTTTTTGTCTATTACATTGCATTGACTTTCCGCCTAGGCAGAAAGTCTTTCAAATTGAATATGGCAATACTTTTCCGCCTGGCGAAATTACTGGGGCTTTTCGCTCCACATTGAATACGGGCCTATGCTGCATGATGTTGTACAATTAAGCTAAGCCCAGCTGCTTTCTATTACTACATGCTGGATCCAACAAGTGCTCTTTGGAAAATCTACCAACAGTTATTCATCACTACTTGGTGCATATTTAGATGTTTGTGCATTGTGACTAAGACCCGTATTCAATTTGAGGCGAAAAGCCCGAGGTCGGACTTTTCACCATCATCAACATTTTTTCTGGGATAAAGTATCAGGGCATGCCCGCTTTATCCCAGTATTCAATCAGGATCCGGCAAAAACGGGACCCGGCGGAAAGGTAAGTATCGGAAAACTCCTGTAATTTATCGGGAAATCATCCTGGCACCCCCCCTAAAGATGTCCTGACATGGGGGATCACTATGGGTACCCCCGTTTTAGCCTTCGGAAG
Organism: Taudactylus pleione; assembly: GCA_031769625.1. NCBI lineage: Eukaryota > Metazoa > Chordata > Amphibia > Anura > Myobatrachidae > Taudactylus > Taudactylus pleione. The sequence continues at coordinate 15,193,538 of JAUIMM010000009.1, read as the reverse complement.
GTAAGTCGGGTTTTTTAATAACCGCGGCAGGTGCATAAATGCGGCTTTGCTAAAGTGGTGAAGAATAGCACTTAGGTTTTTTTTTCTAAATAACTATGGCCATCAAATTTGGGGTACATGAAAATGGGTGCAAACATATTTTTAAGTCCCTAAAGTTCTTTTTTAAAATTCTTCAAAAATGCACCTGTCGCTACCAGCCGCATTCTAGAAAACACCTGCCGCATACTTGGGGACCCCCCCCCCGTGAATATATTTTGCTAGTTTAATACATTGTTCCCCAATAATTTTTTTTTCACTAAAGTACATTTTTTGGGTGTCCTGAGGATTTTTGTTAATTTTTTTTTTACACAGATTACTTTTAGGGGAGCCTCCCAGGGCTGCAGGCTATTTTTTTTAAGCCTGCACCCCTAAACCCCAATTCTGCCCTTTTTTTCGCCAAGTATTACATGGTGAAAACTTAACCCCATTTTCTAACAAAGACTTTTCTCACCTGCGAAAAGTCTTTGAAATTGAATATGGGGATAATTGAAATAGGCGAAAATAATGTCATCGGTGATAAATTATCGCAGATAACGGACTTTTCGCCTCTAATTGAATATGGCCCTATATGCGCATTATAGCTTTATTTATCTGCTGCTATTGCACAAAATCACTTTTTTCTTGTTGCACTTTATGTTGCATGTTGCTATATAAGTAAGAAGAGCTCAGTCGCTTTTCATTTTTTGTATAGTTCCTAAGTGAGATTAAACAAGTGCTATCTGGAAAATCTGTGAATAGTCACTCATTTCTATTACTATATGGTACGTATCTGGATATTTGTGTAGTGTGGTTATATGCACATTATGATATTACATCTGTATATGATTCATTGAATACCATCATATATTCTCGACTCCTACTGTGGGAGGTAATATTCTGCATTTTCGATTGCTATTGGTGATCTATGTATTTCTGTCATACAAAAAAATGGAGTTCACCATGACGGATTTAGCAGAAAAGTTAATAGAATCTGGCTACAATTATCCTGTCTACCCTATGGGTGATACTCTAAGTTTTTCCGAATCAGAAGCAGAAAATATTTTATTTAAAGAACAACTATTTGACCAAACTGAATCTACAGCTGTTGAGGATTTATTTTGTGATCTCCTTAAATTAAAGAAAAAAGAAACAGAGTTCTTTTATCATGGAGTTACACGAAAGCTGGGTACACATGTAAAGATTTTCTGTCCAACCATCCAAATAGTTGATTGGTTGGAATGAAAATCTGGTAATGTATGGGAGTAAATGATGATCAGCAATTTTTTCCTAAATGCCAGAAAACAGATGAAAATGGTCGTCAGACAAGTTTGTTAAATGTTTGATCTAAACAATTTGTTCAAACAACAGTTATTGTTAATTTTCCGGCGTTTGGGAGCAAATTGCTGATTGTCATTTGCTTTCATACATTACCAGATTTTCATTCCAACCAATCAACTAGTTGGCTGGTTGGATGTAAGTTGGTCTAGTGTGTGGCCAGCTTTAGTCTAGCTGACACATGTGCTCAGGCAATAGGGAAGGTAATTGGAGGAGGCAGGGGAATCCAGCAGGGTTGGAGCAGGTCAGGTGAAGCAGGCTTAGGCAATGAATCCAACAGACAGGTGAAAGCACAGGAACTCTCTCTCTCAGCGCTCGCTGAGAAACACGTTGCACTGGCAATGCAAGGGAGCTCTGAACTCCCTTAAATCCCCAGTGCTCAGCCGTAACTGGTCAGAGAGGAGCACGTGACACACCAGGATAGGGTATCTAGGTCACATGTCCAGAGGCAAAATGGCGGCGCCCATTCCAGAACGGAATGGAAGCACCACCAGGCCTAACCAGACCAGAGTGACAGTATGCCCACACAGAACCACGCACAGCCAATGCTCCCCCCCAGGCACCAGCACCACCGCCAGATGCCCCTCGCCATAGCATCCTCACAGGTATCACCCGCTCACCGCCATGCAGAGAAACCCTGGTCGTGACATTTTCATACCTTACCAGATTTTCATTCCAACCAATCAACTAGTAAAGGACAAAAAGTAAAGTACTTGCACTAGATAGATCCACCTTACTCAATAATAAACAAAAAGATCATAAGAAAACATATATTCCATGGGTTAATAAATTTTATCAGAATAGTGATATCATTAACCAACAGCCTAAAAATCTTTGGCCCATTCTACAGGCGGATGATCATCTTAGATTATCTGATACTAGGCTGATGTCCTGTTATAAATGGGGGAAAAACCTTAGTTATTTTCTGGTTAAAGCAGATGTTAGTGGTTTAGGTCGTGCCTTGCCATCTCATTTTCTAGCCCCTAAAAATGGTTGTTTTAGGTGTACCTGTACTACCTGTAGGTTCCTTATCCAAGGCAATTAATTCAATCATCCATTATCTGGGAAAAGATTTAGTATTCAACATCATCTGACATGTAAAAGCCAATTTGTGATTTATCAAATTGTATGCCCATGCGGGCTTTCTTACATTGGTAAGACGGAAAGGTCTTTTAGGGAGTGGATGGCTGTCCACCACTCCTCTATTAGATTGGCACTAATATCTGGTACTAGCGATCAACCTGTAGCTGTTAGGATCTGGGTTTGTTGTGGAACCGGGGTGGTAATAGGAGCAGACACCTGAACAGATTTAAGTTGAAAAGTGGGTTTTTTAATGGGTGAACTTGCAGACATGTACACAGATAAAATAAAGTAAACAATATTAAGAGGATGGTGATGATTAGAAACTGTAGTGAAGTAAGAACAAATAATGTCCGGGTAGTGGAAGAACTAATAAAAGTCTTTGTAATCCAAAAGGTCACTGCAAGGCTGCAGACAAGGAAACAGTTACTGATTGATACTGGTGAGATGAAAGCCAGAGAGGTTATAGAGTAATTGGATTAGCAGCAGATGATGAATTAAGTGGAGAGTTGTACTGAGACGGCTCAGTGTAGAGTCAGAGAGCTAGGTAAATGGAGGCACTGTAGGTACAGGGCTAACTTCACACTCAGGTCCTTTGGCAGGGAAAGGGTAGATAGAAGGTGTAGGGTGGTTCCAGCAGGAGACTGGAAGCAGGCAGGGCGATGTAGGCTGCTAGGATTCAGCAAGAGCACAGGTGTGCACTCAAACAGACAGGTATTCAAGAGCACAGAAACTCTCACAGCATGTGCTGCAATATACATCGCACTGGCAACTATGGGAAGCTCTGAACTCCCTTAAGTATCCAGTGCAGAATCATGATAGGTCAGAGACAGCATGTGACATGCCAGGACTTGAGCAGCTAAGTCACATGACCAGGGGCAAGATGGCGGCATCCATACCAGAGCAGAATGGAAACACCACCAGGCCTAACCCGGACAAAATGCGGAACACTTCGAACAGCCAACGCCCGTGGCCACACACCAGCCCCTCCGCCAGAAGGACCATGCCACAGCACCCTCACAGGTAATACCCGTCGTCCCCTATGCCGAGAAACCCTGGTCGTGACAGTAGCCAGGCATTTTTGCCAAGCAGTAGGTAATAGATCTAAATTGCTTCTCCAATGTGAAAGTCAATGGATTATACGTATGGATATTAATTCTTCTAGAGGTCTGAATGTCCACTTACTGTAGGTCTTGGGTGCATAAAACAAACAACAGCTGCTGCGAGCTCCTAGAATCTTTTTGTGCTGGATTGCTATATGTACTATATGTGACTAGATTATGTAACAATTGTTTATATCTTAATGCAATATTGTGATAATTGTATATGTATACTACCCCTGAATGGCTTATGGATTCCACATTGTTTATTGTTGCTATGATACATTGGTGATGGGTTGAGTCACATGATTACTAGGGCTGTCAAACAGATGTGACTGGCTCTGCTGATATCAGTGTCCTGCGCCTCTGGCCAGGTGTTACATGATGAGGCCTAAGGCTGTATATGGTTTTGCAGTGAATAATTTATGCACACCCATGCAACAGTGTTGAAACGCACTGGCACGCCTGCGTTTGCATGACCACCACCCCGTCACCACCCACAAATGGCTCTTTCTGTCAGTCACTCTGTGATGGGTCTGCATAGCAACTTTGCCCGTAGTTCAGATTGCAGTGGCAATCGGCCGATGCACGTGTATGTTTCTATTTGATTACTCTTGACGACAGTGTTGATTAAACAGACACAACGTTGCAAACACATTTGCATATTGTGTATTTATTTTGGCTCTCCCGAGTGCCACACCTGGAAGGCATCTACAAATCGTGAGTGTATGTGAGGGCACCGGACATATTGATTTTACTACTGTGAGTGCCGGATCCATTTATGACTAATATATATATATATATATATATATATATATATATATATATATATCATAAACCCCCCTAAATAATCCCGCGTTTTGCCCCTGCCTTCATGCCCCTGTCCAACACGTTATAATGTGTTGGACAGGGGCATGAAGGTAGGGGCAAACGCAGGATTATTAAGGGGGGTTTATAATATATATATATACACACAAACACATAAAAGGCACTGATCCACTGCACTCGCCACTCCTATATCTGGGGTGCATGGGTGGTATGTGACCACATTATTTAAATAAAAATCAGAAGCTCTGCACTCACCATATACATTACAAACACTCCAAGCTGTATACTTTATAAACAGGGGATGTTAGTTTCAAATGTTTCAACTGCATAACAGCATGCAGACAAGATCAAGAGGTTCAGTTGTTGTTCAGACTAAACACCAAGGGGTATATTTACTAAAATAAAACTAAATAAAAAATTGTCTGTTAGTAAATGTGTGGTTTGGCCCCAGAAAAAAAATATCAATGTTGATCTACGGTATTTTAATCGAATTTAAATCGATTAAAATCGACCTTTAGTAAATATACCATCAAGACTTAAATTTAATAAGCAGCACTTTTCAAAGTGTCATTTTTGGGGCGTGGGTCCCCCTGGATTGCTTTTGTTGAACTGTTTCAGGGCACCTCATTATAACAAATTTTTCTTTTAGAACACATTTTAACCCTTCACAGTTTGTTTATTATACATGTACTTCACCTTTTTATTTTCATTTCTTTATAAGCAAAAATGACTGCTCTTAACTATCTCTTTTACACTTCAGCTGGGCTAGTTTGGGGGTGTCATGTGCTCTAGATTTGAACCCTAGTATGTTAGGGACCTACCCGACAGAGGTTACCTGGATATGGTGGGTAGGCCCATAACCTTGGCCATGATTATGCTAAAAACCTCTATTGATTGCAAAATTTGATTGGAAATGTATTTATATATAATTAGTAATTTGGAGTTGTGCACCTGTGGTCTGTTTGTTTCTGTGCCATCACAGATGTCTAATTCTCCCAATGGTTCTCTGTTGCTGCATCCTCAGACGCACGCAGCATATATGAGAAGCCGGCAATGGGCGACTCATTTCAAAAGACACCACCTGCAGCATTTGTATAACTTCTCAAATCCACTGCTACCGAAGACACAGCACCGATTCCTCTTGTGTCTAGATCTGAATCACCCCTAATAACTTGAAATGAGGCTCATTATTTGAATGACGGGACTCCTCTCTTTAAAACAAGTCCTCACCCATCTTTGAATGTGCCAGGATTGGGGAGAAAGAGGGACTTAAAATATTTAAATTTTTTTTTAACAAAACTGATACGCATACACAGTTAAATAATACTCACTAGATAATGCTGGACACGGACCAGCATATTCAAAATCAGGACATGGATGTTTTATGTATTGTGCACCATTCTCTATATTCTACAGTCTGCTGTGCATGTAAATCCAAAAAGATCAACAGTTTATGAGACATACCACCCCATCTGGCACCAATCATTCCATGGTCAAAATCACATATCACATTTTTATACCACTCTTGTGTTTGGACTGAACAAAACCTGAACCTCTTGACCATGGGCCTGATTCAGCAAGGAATGCATAGGAGAGTACACACGCACCCGTCCGCTGCGAGAATATACTAATCAATGCATACACACGGAGACCACAGCACAACATGCAGACGCCCAGCCCTATATTAAGCCGCCCATCTCCCTTTACTTTAATTGTGCACCTGTGATCTGTTTGTTTCTGTGCCTACAATCAGTGGTGTAACTACAGCCCCCACAGTGGCTTGGGGGCGCGGAGGATTGCGCAGTGAGGTGGCTGCAAATTCCATGCGGACTGGCCGTCCGCATGAAATCTGCAGAAAACAGCCCTCCCAAAATGGCCACCGCCTAGGAGGAGACATATGCTAGAGGTCCTACTGGACCTCTAGCATCTGTTAGTCATCCAGGCAGGGCGGTAGTGTGGACGGCACATAAGTGCCATCCGCACTACACTACTAGCAACAAACACACAGCCGCCGGCGTCAGCAGCTGTGTGTTTGTTTTAGCAGCTGATGAGAGTCTGACAGACTCTCATCGGCTGCTGCGCCCACTGTGGGAGACGGGCTTCCGGCTCCTGCAGTGAGTGATGGGAGAGACGTCATGACGTCTCTCCCATCATGCAGAGCGGGCCAGCCTGGGAGGACGCTGCACGGAGGAGCATGCCGGAGCGGGTATCAAGGTAAGCGGAGTTTTCTTTTCTTCTCTTTGTGTGTGCGTCTGGCCGGGCAGGGTGCATTGCTGGGGGACTACCACTTAGGGCACTGCTGGGGGGGAGGATGGACTACTACTAAGGGCACTGGGGGGGACCAATACTACTAAGGGCAGTGCTGGGGGGGAGGACTACTACTAAGGGCACTGCTGGGGGGGACTACTACTAAGGGCACTGCTGGGGGTACTACTACTAAGGGCACTGCTGGGAGGACTACTACTAGCACTGCACACTGGTGGGACAACTACTGGGGGGACACTGCATAGAGGGGGATTACTACTAGGGGCACTGCTGGGGGGGACTACTACTGGGTGGGACTGCTGGGCGGGACTACTACTGGGGGCACTGCTGGGGGGGACTACTACTGGGGGCACTGCTGGGGGGCTATTACTGGGGGCATTGCTGTGGGGGGACTACTACTGGAGGCATTTCTGGGGGGGACTACTACTGGAGGCATTGCTGTGGGGGGGACTACTACTGGGAGCACTGCACTGGTGGCACCACTACTGGGGGCACTGCACTGGTGGGACAACTGAGGGCATTGCATAGGTGGGGATTACTGGTGGGGGACTACTACTGGGGGAGGACTACTACTGGAGGCTCTGCTGGGGGGACTACTACTGGGGGCACTGCTGGGGGGTTAGGACTGGGGCACTATATAAGGGGGTCCACTACTGGGGGCATTATGTAAGGGGCACTGCATAGGGGGACCGCTACCTGGGGCACTGCATAGGGGGACCACTACTGGGGGCACTGTATAAGGGGCACTACTTGGGGCACTGTATAAGACCCCTGACAATGAGCAGGTAATTTAAAAGTAATTAGAAGCCTTACTGTGGGGCATAAAATGGTGTCTTGGCAAATATGTAAGTGGCACTTTGGTAATAGGCATTACAGTGTGTGGCATAATGTTTAATGGGCATTATGGTGTGTGGAATAATTTGTAAGGGGCATTACGGTGTGCGGCATAGTGTGTAATGGGCATTACTACAAGGAGGAAAATACTGTAAACTGTCTAGGGGTGGTGGGGGCACATTTTGAACTTTTGCACTGGGAGCCAAATTGCGTATAAATGGCCCTGTAATGATTTTACCAAAATTTCCATGGGGAAGGGAGGGGGCGTCAGAAACATTTTTGGCAGGGGGGAGCAAAATTTATAGTTACGCCACTGCCTACAATAAAAGTCTCACACAGATAGCACCTCCCATTATATATATTCAGGGTGTGAAGGCCAGGAATCTTTCCTATAAACAACCCTAATGATGCTCAGAGTGTCCATCGCAACTAAGCTGCTGAGGCCATTGATTCTGCAGTTGCTGACTTTAGCGTGCCCCCAAAATGCGTTGACAAGCCTCCATTTTTTATATCATTCTCCATCGCCACCCCCAAATGCCTGCAAGATATCAATCACACTACAGTTAAGACCGCAGTGTGACCAGAGCCTCAAAATCATCACCGCACATGCGCACTGCGGTACTGACGCATACGCAGAACAGAAAACATTGGTTATTTGCAATCGAATCGGAACAGTGTCCTCTTCTGAATCATCCCTGTTGTCTGTTGATCAGCATGATTATCAGACATTAACCCTTTACACTGCAGTAAAATATTGGAATTTCCCAATCTGACTTGCAATAAGTAAGGGACATCTACATTAGAAATAATGGGGCCCCTTAGTACTTAATATTCGGTGATCACAAATGTCACCGTACACTAAGGAAAACATATTGGCCCTCATTCAGACCCACTCGCGAGCGGCTGTCCGCTCGCAAGTGGGTCGATGGTCCGCACTGCGCATGCGCACGACGGAGGGAGCTCCGTCGTGCGCATGCGCGAGACCCGACGAGCGAAGGACTTTCCTTCGCTCGGAGTGTCTCATCAAAGGGGACGTGCTGTCGATGTTGACTGAAAGCACGCCCCCTTTGGTGGGTGTGCCGGGGGCGTGCCTATCAGACGGAGGCGTTCCCAGGGGAACGCCTACCGTCTGAAGCCGGCCCCACTGACATCACTAGTGATGTCAGTGGGAGTGATTTTGGCTCTCATAGAGCCAAAATCACTCCTGGCCTTGCGGTTGAAAAACCCAACCGCAGGCTTTTGCTCGCAGTTTCGATGGTCGCGATGGTCAAGACCATCGCGACCATCATCCTGCACGCTCGTATATGCTGTGGGTGGTGACCCACAGCTATACGAGCGTCCAGGAGGACGCTCCATATTAATGGAGGTGGGCCCTGATTCAGAGCGAGCGCTCTGGTCAGAGCGTCCGGCTCTGAATCAGGGCCATATTTTCCATTTATGGGTGGTACTGATCTGTGTGCTAAATCACACAGATAATTGCCCTTGCTACTATGTGAGCATCCCTTTTTCAAATTGTGGGGATCTTCAAGCTATTTTCAGGTGATCACCTGTGTTCTCTAAACATGATTCTGAGTTGTTTACAAACCCGATGGTTTGTGTACTGCACCTATGTTTAGTGATAGGCTCATGCGCAGGATCTGTAATGCGCATGTGCCAATCACTGACTGTTTGATAAACTGCATCCGTTTGACGGTGGGACAAGGCAGCTTGTATTCCGAAAACGGGAGCATGTTGGGCCTGTTTTTTGGGAGTGACGCAGATTTACTGGCCTCACAAGCAGGCAGGAGGTGGCCATTTTGAGTAAGTTTAGGCTTACTCAGATGGTTGTTGTCGCAATGTTGATCCATCCTGTGTCTTCAGACGCAGGCATATGATCTCAGGTGCTTGCTCTAGGCATTTTTTTCTTTCAGGTGTCTCCTGCAGCATCAGCATATATGCACACAGGAATGGGATTGAAATAACGGCGGCTAAACCGCCGGTTCAAATCCCGACTGCACAACTGCACAAGCCCCTCTCCGACTCCCCCCTAGCCCTAACCCTCCCTTGGTGATGCCTAACCTTAAAACTCCCAGGGTGGTGCCTAACCCTAAATCCCCCATGGGTGCCTAATACTAACCCTACCTTTCCACACACTAAACCTAACCCTCCCGGGAGCCTAACCCTAACCCTCCCTTTCCCTAGCCTAACCTTCCCTGGGGGTTGCCTATAACCCGAAGTCCCCCCAGGGATGCCTAAACCTAACACTTGCCCCGCGCAGCTAACAGTTAAGACGCGCCGGACTTATCTCGATTGGTCCGTCGTCTGTCTGTCTTCCAACGTCGGGATTAAGATAGGCGTCGGTATTTCAATGCCTATCTTAAGTCCCGTGTCGGCCTTTAGGCGTCGGTATTTAGACCGGTGGCATTCAGTCCACCAGTCTAATAACTGCCTCCCATGCACACAGCAGCTGCTTCTGTCTGTGTGCACAAGTGTACAGTTCTGAATCAGGCCCAATATCACCCATCGCTAAGGAACATTTTTGTTTCCATAGATGAGGGGAGGGTGCATTGGGCCCGACTCAGAGATGGACGCTAATGCCACCGTTGCTGCGATCCCGTATGCAGTGGTCTTGTGAAATTATGCAAATGTTGCAACAACATAGATTTGTAAGAGACACCCATTGGCTGCTTCGCAAGTCGAGTCGCAACCATCGAACTCACATCTGAGTAACTCTACGGACGCCCAGAATGGCTGCCAGAACTGAGATGTTAGAATCATTTTTTTTTCTGCATCTGGGATCGCAGTTGCTGTCTGTGACACATCCTGAAAACGGTCAGGACAAGCCTGCATTTGAACTGCCACTCCCCCGTTACCTCCCCTAAATGCTCCCTGAATGACAATCACACTGCAACCAAATCATCACTGCCACCGCCGACGTAATACACAGTGTGACTCAAATGCATGCGCAGATTTCCGATAAACGCTCAACTGTGAAAATATCTGGTTTGCGTCCAACTGTGTATCAGGCTCTTTGTACCCTATCTCCTCCTAGCTGTCCTGCACACACAATTGGGTACCCTTATTTGAAAAGAAAGAAGTCTTCTCTATCAAACAATGTGAACCCTTAGCAGTTGTTGTCTTGTGATCACCAGCAGGGCCGTAGGGAGGGTGGTGTGGCCGGTGCCTCTGCATAGGGCTGAATCCTGCAAGGTCACCGGCAGCTACAGTACCTGCCGGGCTCCGGAGGTCTGCAGGAAGAGACCTCCTGGAGTGCTACGCGGCAGAGCAGAGCAACTCTAAAGAAATCCCCGCCCTCCACCCGACAGCCGGGTGAAAACTTATGTGCTTACGGGAAGGAGGGGGCAGGGGGAGCGAGAAGGGCGGCAGTGCAGCACAGAGCGCACTGCCATCCTGCTACGGCGCTGATCACCAGTGACTTAAACACCACACAGAAAAAAGAAAATGACCACACATGGGGGTGATTTAAAGACATGGGGCAGGACGTATCAAGTGAGTCCCTCTGCGTATGCATGGCCATCAAGCCGCACATGCATGAGCCACGGGGGACCCTTGGAGGGATCATATTGGATCCCTCTCAGGGAAGTTTCCAATTAAAAAGCCTATAGGGTTCTATTATTTATAGATGCATATGGTGCATATGGAAAATGCGGTCAACCCCCAAAAACTGCATTTTCGGGGGTTTGACTGCATTTTTAGCTTTGATGCATCCCGTCCGCATCGCTTCCATTATATGCCAAATTAAAACGGAGTCCCTTAATTTAATAAGGTTTCTTATTCTACTTTAAAAATGGCAGGCCTTGCTGGGCTGCAATAATATTTGTACACATATGGCCTGATTCAGGGTTGTACGCTGTGCTTGGACTGGGCCACCGGGGATGTAGTGAAATCCCCGTTGGGCCCCTCTGGTTTGTAGCCACCCACTCTATCACGGGAGGGTGTGGCCTGGTATAGCAGACAGTGCAGCTGCTTGTCGAGCAGTGACCAAGGCTCTGAATGACCCGGCTGGCAGCTACACACAGAGGACGGAGTCACAGTTAATCAGATCCCCACTGCAGTGCACTACTGGGTTATTTCCCAGTAGTCTCTGCAGAGGGGTCAGAGGAGCATGTGCTGAGCTCTGATTGGAGGAGCCCATCACATGCTTCTCTGACCCATGAAGATAAGCAACTGCACAGCCTCATGGGACTGATACAATGTGAGGCTTGTGACTGCTGCTCTGTCAGCTGCCTGAAGCTGCTGTGGCTTCTGGTGAGTTCACTGTGTGGGCACTACAGGTGGCATAATGTGTGGGCACTAGTGTGGTTAGTGGATTATAAAGAATGGCATAATGTGGAGGGCACTACAGTGGATAATAATGTGTGGGCACTACACACTGTGGATACTACAGTGTGGCATAATATGGGGGGGTACTACTGTGTGGCATAATGTGGGGGGCACTACAATGTGGCATAAAGTGTGGGCACTACAATGTGGCATAATGTAGGGGCACTACATGTGGAATAATGTAGAGGCACTACATGTGGCATAATGTGAGGGCACTACATGTGGCATAATGTGAGTTCACTACATGTGGCATAATGTGTGGATACTACAGTTTGGCATAATGTGTGAGCTCTATAGTGTGATATAATGTGTGGATACTTCAGTGCAGAATAATGTGTTGACACTATAGTGTGGTATAATGTGGTGGGCACTTTAGTGTGGTATAATGTGTGGGTACTACAGTGTAGCATAATGTGTTGGCACTACATTGTCATAATGTTAGGGGCACTATAGTGTAGCATAATGGGTGGGCACTACAGTGTGGCATAATGTGTGGGAAATACAGTGTGGTAAAATGCGTGAGCACTGCACTATGGTGTGGTGTAATGGGAGGGCACTAGAGATCACTGACCTCTCCCACTAATTATATATATATATATATATATATATATTTATATTGTGACAGCTTGGGGTTAATTAGCTAGGCAGAGGGTGGATAGGTGCAGTGTTTAGGTGCTTAATGAGGGTCCACACATGGCATTCCAGTAAAATAAAGGAAATGGTGCTTTACTTCAGCATGATAGCCAGGAAACAAGAATAGAAAATAAAACAACCTAGCCCTCTCTTAGGGCACTAGCTCACTTCTTGAACCCTCTCTATCAATGGTGCAGCTAGTCTGCCAATAACAGTCCTGGTGGCCTTTCCTTTATCATACAGATATAGGCCCTGGCTTCCTCAGCCTGCAGCTTTACTGCTCCAATGTCACACAGTCCGAGAGTTTGTGGTCCCCCCTTGCCTCCTGCAATGTCCAGACACAGGCCTCCTGGCCCCCAATGGCTCGCTCAGCTTCACTGGGCTCTCTAGCTGCCACAATCCCACATAGATTGTTTCCCACGGCAGCCTGACTGGTCTGCCTTCTCATCAGCCCACACCTGAGCTCTATCCACAAGGCAGCCCTTAGGCATCTTCCCACAATGCTTTTCTAGTCTGTGTGGGCGGATCTCCCCTGCCCCACACAGAATCTGCTGCTCACCAGTGCCAACTCTGGTGATACTGCCACTATATATATATATATATATATATATATATATATATATATATAAGAGAGAGCGAAAGATTTATAGTATTTTTTTTGTATAATAACAGGTCATAAATTAAACTAATACTTTCCCCCATTATAGTTGTCCACACACCCTCTAGTGGCTGGTCACATGCCATTTTGGGCCTCTATTATTGCGTTCCCTTGTGGACCCTTCATACTCCAGTCCGCCACTGGTTGTATGCCACCCATATGGTTTGCTTACAACACCAATTGTGAAAGACCTGCGCATGGATCTGTACTGCGCATGTCAGGTCTCCCTGTGGTGGTGTGTCGCTCCCATTTTCTGAGAGTACCGAAACCAGGCTTCCTGGCCTCAGCTAAGGAGCTGCAAGGGCAATCTGAGTAACCTCAGGGTTACTCAGATTGCTGATGGTCTTACAGAAGATCCAATGCTGCATCTTAGGATGCAGCGATCAGATCTGCAATGTGGTCAGGATGCGTCTTGCTACATTAGCATATTGGATAGTATTATACAAACACTTCCCTGCAGCTGTGCAATACCATACAACTCTGAATAAGGCCCATGATTAGCTTTTAAATTGAGATGGGAAAAATTTGCAAACACGAAAAAAAATTATACTTTTGAAGAGCGATTTTTGTTTTTTTTGTGAAACCCTACATGTAGAATCCTGTTTGTTGCAATTGTTTGAATGGTTAATTAATTAAGAAGTAAGAACCACAAAGCATTTATTTGTGGTGTTTCTAAAAAATATTATCAGATTTGCTTTTGGTACACTTCCTTGAAATTTTGGCTACATTTTATTTGACATGTTAAAATCAGAAATAGACTAATGGTATCTCAAAGTGTAATTTGTGTGGGTACTGCATAACAAAATCAGTGATATTGATGTTGGAATGTGATGAATGAAAGTAAATGTAAAAAAATGGGACGAGAAAACCCTTAGCAGCAATGGTGGTAATAAACACCACTGAATAGATGAATGATTGATCCAGCACAAGGCCGGATTATAGGAGGGACGAACAGGGCGGTCGTCCAGGGGCCCCCACACTGCCGAAAATATTGACTGGAATCTGGCCACTCACCCTGGCTGGCTTCCGGTCCCGGCAGCATCACAGCACAGTCTCACTGCCACTGATTCACAGACCCGACAATGACTGTCTATGTAAGCCCCGCCCCTTTGTTGACATAATGCCTTGATTCACGGGTGCACAGGTAGGGGGGGTGGGGCCTAATGCAGTGAAGTGCTTACCCCGATCAGAAGACTGATGGTTGCCTGCTGCAGCTGCAAGAGGTTTGTGTGTGTGCTCCCTTCCTCCCTCTCTCTCTTCCCCTCTGGCCCCTACTCCCTTCTCACTCCCTTCCTCTCTCCTCCTCTATTTCCCTTTGTCTCTCTCTCTCTCTCCCTTTCACCCTCCCTCCCTCCCTCTCTCTCTCTCCTAATTCTCTCTCTCCCCTTACTACCTCTCTGCCCTTATTCCCTCTCTGTCTCTTTCTCTCTCTCCCTCCCTCCCTCCCTCCCTGTCTCTCTCCTCCCTCCCTGTTCCTTCCTTCCTCTCTCTATCCCTCTCTTTCTCTCTCCCATTACTCCCTCTGTCTCTCCCCTCCCTCCCTCCCTCCCTCCGTCTCACTCCCGGTCCCTCCCTCCCTCTCTCTCCCCCTCCCTTCTCCCTCTCCCTCCCTGTCCCTTCTTCAGAGGAGTAGCGTGTAGCCAGGGTGCCCGGAGCATGTGCGTGCTACGGCGCCCCCATCAAGTGTTTCAGGGAGGAGGCGGGTCCATATGGGATTAATGTAAAAATAAAGATTAGGGGCAGCCCCCTGTAGTGGTGCCCATATGCAGTGCCCCCTGTACCCCAGGAGAGGACCCCCTTATGCAGGCCTCCAGTAGTGATCCCCCCTATGCAGTGCCCCTTATACAGTGCCCCCAGTAGTGGTCCCCCCTGTGCAGTGCCCTTTGTGCCCCCAGTAGTAAGCCCCTTATATACTGTAGTTCTCCCAGTAGTGGTACCCCCTATGCAGTGCCCCCAGTAGTGGTACTCCCTATGCAGTGCCCCTTATATAGTGCCCCCAGTAGCCAGGGCCAGATTAAAGGCAGGGCGACAGGGGCGATCGTCCAGGGGCCCCCACACATAGGGGGCCCCCACACACTGTACCCGGTCCCGGCGCTTCTACTAATTAAACTGCTGCGGTCCTCGGCAGCTCAGCTGTTCCCTTACACAGCGGCTGCCGAGGACAGTGACTCACTGCAGAGACAGTCACAGTCTCCTGAGATTATGTCAAATCTCGCGAGACTTTGACTGGTCTCAGAGAAGAGCCCAGGCTGCTAGCACTGCGTGCGGGGCATAGCAGTTGCCTCAGCGTTTCGTCTGGCCGTGGAGCAGAAGAGCAGTCAGCAGAAGATAGCAGAAAGGTATACATACACTGTATACATACAAACACATACTGTACTTATACTGTCTGTATGTGTGTGTGTATATATTAGGGGTGAGCGGGTTCGGATTTCTGAAATCCGAACCCCCCCGAGCCCCCCCGATCCGAGTCCGATCCGAGTCAGGCTCGACTTTTCCCGACTGACTCGGATCTGAAATCGAGGCAAAACGTCATCATCCCGCCTTCCGAGTCTCGCGGGTTTTGGATCCTATATAAGGTACCCGCGTCGGCGCCATTTTCTCACTCGGCTGTGGACAGTGAAGAGGGAGGGTGGGAGTTAGGGCTGTGTAGTGTAGTGTAGTGTAATGTAGTGTAGTGCTGCTGTTGTCCACTACTTCAAAGTCCATAGGGGCTGGCTGTGTTGTGCTGTGCTGCTGTTGTTAATAGGGGCTGTGTCCACTACTTCAAAGTCCATAGGGGCTGGCTGGACTGTGTTGTGCAGTCAGTTCTCCATAGGGGCTGTGTCCACTCCAAAGTCCTGTGCAGTGTCCCAGTCCTAAAGGAGTGCTGTAGTGTTGTCCAGGGGGTGCTCTGTCCATCAGGGGTGCTCCCCCCAAGTGCTAAAAAAATAATATATTTTCTGTGTTTGTGAATTGTGTGCGCAGTAGCCGCACGTGCATCAACAAAGTAGTGCCAAGCGTGCGCCTGTGTCATAAGTAAAGGGCCGGCTGGCTTGACCGTTAAAGGGTGCTGTAACCCCCGAAAGTACACTCCAGTCCAAACCAAAAAAAAATTATTTTCTGTGTTTGTGAATTGTGTGCGCAGTAGCCGCACGTGCATCAACAAAGTAGTGCCAAGCGTGCGCCTGTGTCATAAGTAAAGGGCCGGCTGGCTTGACCGTTAAGGGTGCTATAACCCCCGAAAGTACACTCCAGTCCAAACCAAAAAAAAAATTATTTTCTGTGTTTGTGAATTGTGTGCGCAGTAGCCGCACGTGCATCAACAAAGTAGTGCCAAGCGTGCGCCTGTGTCATAAGTAAAGGGCCGGCTGGCTTGACCGTTAAAGGGTGCTGTAACCCCCGAAAGTACACTCCAGTCCAAACCAAAAAAAAATTATTTTCTGTGTTTGTGAATTGTGTGCGCAGTAGCCGCACGTGCATCAACAAAGTAGTGCCAAGCGTGCGCCTGTGTCATAAGTAAAGGGCCGGCTGGCTTGACCGTTAAGGGTGCTGTAACCCCCGAAAGTACACTCCAGTCCAAACCAAAAAAAAAATTATTTTCTGTGTTTGTGAATTGTGTGCGCAGTAGCCGCACGTGCATCAACAAAGTAGTGCCAAGCGTGCGCCTGTGTCATAAGTAAAGGGCCGGCTGGCTTGACCGTTAAAGGGTGCTGTAACCCCCAAAGTACACTCCAGTCCAAACCAAAAAAAAAAATATTTTCTGTGTTTGTGAATTGTGTGCGCAGTAGCCGCACGTGCATCAACAAAGTAGTGCCAAGCGTGCGCCTGTGTCATAAGTAAAGGGCCGGCTGGCTTGACCGTTAAAGGGTGCTGTAACCCCCGAAAGTACACTCCAGTCCAAACCAAAAAAAAATTATTTTCTGTGTTTGTGAATTGTGTGCGCAGTAGCCGCACGTGCATCAACAAAGTAGTGCCAAGCGTGCGCCTGTGTCATAAGTAAAGGGCCGGCTGGCTTGACCGTTAAGGGTGCTGTAACCCCCGAAAGTACACTCCAGTCCAAACCAAAAAAAAAATTATTTTCTGTGTTTGTGAATTGTGTGCGCAGTAGCCGCACGTGCATCAACAAAGTAGTGCCAAGCGTGCGCCTGTGTCATAAGTAAAGGGCCGGCTGGCTTGACCGTTAAAGGGTGCTGTAACCCCCGAAAGTACACTCCAGTCCAAACCGAAAAAAAATTATTTTCTGTGTTTGTGAATTGTGTGCGCAGTAGCCGCACGTGCATCAACAAAGTAGTGCCAAGCGTGCGCCTGTGTCATAAGTAAAGGGCCGGCTGGCTTGACCGTTAAAGGGTGCTGTAACCCACAAAGTACACTCCAGTCCAAACCCAAAAAAAAATTATTTTCTGTGTTTAGCCGCACGTATATATCAAATCGATATAACATAAATGGAGGACCAAACTTTCTCCGATAAAAATAAAATAGAGAAAGATCAAGAACCACTTCCTCCTAGTGCTGAAGCTGCTGCCACTAGTCATGACATAGACGATAACATGCCATCAACGTCGTCTGCCAAGGCCGATGCCCAATGTCATAGTAGAGGGCACATACAATCCCAAATGGCAAAGTTCAGGAAAATGACCTTGAAAAAGACATTTAAATCAGCTGAAGAGAAACGTAAACTTGCCAATATGCCATTTACGACACGGAGTGGCAAGGAACGGCTAAGGTCGATCCCTAGTATGTTCATGACTAGTGGTTCAGCTTCACATGACGATGGAAGCCCTCCTCCCACTAAAAAAATCAAAAGAGTTAAGCTGGCAAAAGCACAGCGAAGAACTGTGCTTTCTAAGAAGATATCACAAATCCCCAAGGAGAGTCCAAGTGTGGTGGTGGTTGCGATGCCTGACCTTCCCAGCACTGGACGGGAAGAGGTGGCTCTTTCCACCATTTGCACGCCCCCTGCAAGTGCTGAAAGGAGCACCCACAGTCCACTTGCTGATATGCAAATTGAAGATGTCACTGTTGAAGTACAACAGGATGAGGATACTGGTGTAGCTGGCGCTGAGGAGGAAGTTGGCGAGGAGGATTCTGATGGTGATGTGGTTTGTTTAAATCAGGCTCCGGGGGAGACAGTTGTTGTCCGTGGGATGAAAAAGCCCATCACGGTCATGCCTGGGCAGAAGACCAAACATTCCACCTCTTTGGTCTGGCAATATTTCTATCCAAATCCGGACAACAACTGTCTTGCCATATGTACCATATGTAAAGGTGAAATAAGTAGGGGTAGGGACGTCAACCACCTAGGAACATCCTCCCTTATACGGCACCTGCAGCGCGTTCATAAAAAGTTACTGTCAAGTTCAGAAACTTTGGCTAAGACCGTAAGCAGTCCAGGGACACCTAAATCCCGTTGTCCTGTTGTATCCAAGCGCCTGCAAACCACACCGTCAACTCCCTCCTCGTCAATTTCCTCCTTAGTTAGGATCGGAAGTAGTCCTGCAGGCCATGTCACTGGCATGACTGACTCTCCTATCCGGGATTCCTCCGGAGGATCCTGCATTGCTACGCCTACTGCTGCCGCTGCTGCTGTTGCTGCTGCTGGGAGTCGTTCATCATCCCAGAGAGGAAGTAGGAACACCACTACTTTTACTAAACAATTGACCCTCCAACAGTCCTTAGCGAGGAGGATGAAGTACGACAGCAGTCATCCTGAAGCAAAACGTATAACTGAGGCCTTGACTGCTATGTTGGTGTTAGACGTGCGTCCGGTATCCGCCATTAGTGCAGTGGGATTTAGACAATTGATGGAGGTAGTGTGTCCCCGGTTCCAAATCCCGTCTAGATTCCACTTCACTAGGCAGGCGATACCGAGACTGTACAGAAACGTCAGAAAAAGTGTCCTCAGTGTCCTGAAAAATGCCGTTGTACACAATGTCCACTTAACCACGGACATGTGGACAAGTGGAACAGGGCAGACTAAGGACTATATGACTGTGACAGCCCACTGGGTAGATGTATCACCTTACGCAGCAACAGCAGCAGCGTCACCAGTAGCAGCATCTCAGAAATGCCAGCTCGTTACAAGGCAGGCTACGCTGTGTATCACCGGTTTCAGTAAGAGGCACACCGCCGACAACCTCTTAGAGAAACTGAGGGAAATCATCGCCCAGTGGCTTACCCCACTTAGACTCTCCTGGGGATTTGTGATATCTGACAACGCCACCAATATTGTGCGGGCATTACATCTGGGCAAATTCCAGCACGTCCCATGTTTTGCTCACACAATAAACTTGGTGGTGCAGAATTTTCTGAAAAGCGACAGGGGCGTGCAGGAGACGCTTTGGGTGGCCCGAAAAATTTCTGGCCACTTTCGCCATTCAGCGACTGCGTGCCAAAGACTGGAGCGCCAGCAAACACTCTTGAACCTGCCCCGCCATCACCTGAAGCAAGAGGTTGTGACGCGGTGGAACTCAACCCTCTATATGCTTCAGAGGATGGAGGAGCAGCAAAAGGCCATACAAGCCTATACATCCACCTATGACATAGGCAAAGGAGGGGGTATGCACCTGACTCAAGCGCAGTGGAGAATGATTTCCGTGTTGTGCAAGGTTCTCCAGCCCTTCGAACTTGCCACACGTGAAGTCAGTTCAGACACTGCCAGCTTGAGTCAGGTCATTCCCCTCATCAGGCTTTTGCAGAAGCAGCTGGAGAAAGTGAAGGAGGAGCTAAGACGGAGCGATTCCGCTCGGCATGTGGGACTTGTGGATGAAGCCCTTCATTCGCTTTGCCAGGATTCCAGGGTGGTCAATCTGTTGAAATCAGACCACTACGTTTTGGCCACCGTGCTCGATCCTAGGTTTAAAGCCTATGTGGTGTCTCTCTTTCCGGCCGACACAAGCCTGCAGAGGTGCAAAGACCTGCTGGTGAACACACTGTCAGCTGAAGCGGAACGTGACACGTCAACGGCTCCTTCTTCATTTTCTCCTGCAACTGGGGCTGCCAGGAAAAAACTTAGGTATCCTAAGCAACCCGCTGGCGGTGATGCAGGGCAGGCAGGACCAAGTTTGGACATCTGGTCCGGACTGAAGGACCTGGCAACAATTTCTGACATGTCTACTGTCACTGCATATGATACTGTCACCATTGACAGAATGGTGGAGGATTACATCGGTGACAGCATCCAAGTAGGCATGGCAGACAGTCCATACCTGTACTGGCAGGAAAAAGAGGCAATTTGGAGGCCCCTGTACAAACTGGCTCTATTTTACCTGAGTTGCCCCCCCTCCAGTGTGTACTCCGAAAGAGTGTTTAGTGCAGCCGGGAACCTTGTCAGCGAAAGGCGTAGGAGGTTGCTTCCACAGAATGTGGAGAAGATGATGTTCATCAAAATGAATTATCAGCTCTTCCAGGGAGACCAGCCTCCAGAAGGTACAGAGGGACCTGTGGTGGTGGATTCAAGTGGGGACGAGTTAATACTTTGTGAGGATGAGGATGTACACACTGAAGAGGGTGAGGAATCGGTGGATGAGGAGGATGAGGATGACATCTTGCCTCCATAGAGCCAGTTTGTGCAGGGACACATTAATTGCCAGCTTGTTTTGTGGGGGCCCAAACGAACCAATCATTTCAGCCACAGTTGTGTGGCAGACCCTGGCGCTGAAATGATTGGTTTGTTAAAGTGTGCATGTCCTTTTTATACAACATAAGGGTGGGTGGGAGGGCCCAAGGACAATTCCATCTTGCACCTCTTTTTTTTCTTTGCATTATGTACAGTTTGGGGCCTAGTTTTTCAAACTGCCATCCTGTCTGCCACTGCAGTTTCACGCCTAGATGGGTCACGTGTTTGTGCCGCCCACTCGTGTCGCTTAGCATAGTCATCCAGCTACCTCGGTGCAACGTTTTGGACATAAAAACACTATTGTGAGGTGTGAGGTGTTCAGAATAGACTGGAAATGAGTGGAAATTAAGGTTATTGAGGTTAATAATAGCATAGGAGCAGAAAAACCTACAAATTCTGTGATTTTAGCTGTTTTTATGCTTTTTTAAAAAAAAATACAAATCCAAAACACAAAACCCAGAACCCAAAACACGGAAGGGTGGTTTTGGCAAAACCAATCCAGATCCAAAACACGAAGAAAGATCCAGATCCAAAACCAAAACACAAAACACGAAAAGTGGCCGGTGCACACCCCTAGTATATATATATATATATATATATATACATACACATACACACTCACACACACATACACTGTATACATACAAACACATACTGTACTTATACTGTCTGTATATATATATATATATATATATATATATATATATATATATATACACACACACACACACACACACACACACTGTATACATACACACATACTTATGCTGTATGTATATATATATATATATATATATATATATATATGCACACAGTATAAGTATATGTGTGTGTATATATATATATATATATATATATATATAAATAAAATGTACACACACATAAGGGCACTCACCAACACCAAGGTTAATCACACACACACACACACACACACACACACACACACACACACACACACAAAACACACACACACACACACATATATAATATATATATATATGTATTTGTGTGTACATATATCTACAGTATATATACATATATACTGTGTATAATTTTATTGATTGGGGCCCCCACAAGTTTGTTGCCCAGGGGCCCCCACAGACCTTAATCCGGCCCTGCCAGTAGCAGTCCACCCCTTATGCAGTGCCCCTTAAATAGTGGCCCAGTTGTAGTCCCCCCTATGCAGTACCCCCAGTATTGCCCTTTACATAGAGCCCCCAGTAGCGGTCCCCCGATGCAGTGCCCCCAGTGGTAGTCCCCTCTCCTTGTAATGCCCCTAGTAGTAGTCCCCCACTTGTAGTGCCCCTAATAGTAGTCCCCCCTTGTAGTGCCCCCAGTAGTGTTCCCCCCCTTGTAGTAGCCCCCCAGTAGTGGTCTCCCCCTTGTAGGGCCCCCAGTAGTGGTCTCCCCCTTGTAGAGCCCCCAGTAGTGGTCTCCCCTTGTAGGGCCCCCAGTAGTGGTCCTCCCCCCTTGTAGGGCCCCCAGTAGTGGTCCTCCCCCCTTGTAGGGCCCCCAGTAGTGGTCTCCTCCTTGCAGTACCACCAGTAGTGCCCCCCCAGTAGACACATGTAAAAAAAACAAACAAAAAAAAAACACACCTGAATCTCCGCTCCTGCCGCTGCCATCGGCTCCTCCGTCCGTCCTCCCGGGCCGGCCTGCTCTGCATTACGGGAGAGACGTCATGATGTCTCTCCCATTACCCACAGCAGGAGCCGGAAAATGGAGCGGCTCCGGCAGTAGGCGCAGCAGCAGTCAATAAGAGTCTGAAAGACTCTCATTGGCTGCTAATTAAAACAAACACACTGCTGCCGGCGCCGGTGACTGTGTGTTGGTCAGTGACTGTGTAGTGCTGACCGAACTTCATCCGGTCAGCGCTACATGCGCGGTGCACCTGTGTCACAGAGACAGACTGCCCACGGCCCGCATGGCGCTGCGGCCGGGGGGCACATGGCACCCTGCCCTCCAGCCCAACACGCCTTTGCCCGGCAGGCTGTCAGCTTAGACAGCTGCCGGGTACTCAGCGGGCAGTGCCTCCGGACACCTTCGGCGTCTGGAGCTTGCGCACCACTGGAACCGCCCTCCCTATGCCCCTGCCCTTACTCCCTCTATCTATACTGTATATATATATTAGGGGTGTGCACCGGCCACTTTTCGTGTTTTGTGTTTTGGTTACGGATCTGGATCTTTCTTCGTGTTTTGGATCTGGATTGGTTTTGCCAAAACCACCCTTCCGTGTTTTGGGTTCTGGGTTTTGTGTTTTGGATCTGTATTTTTTTGAAAAACAGCTAAAATCACAGAATTTGTGGGTTTTTCTGCTCCTATGCTATTATTAACCTCAATAACCTTAATTTCCACTCATTTCCAGTCTATTCTGAACACCTCACAATAGTGTTTTTATGTCCAAAAGGTTGCACCGAGGTAGCTGGATGACTATGCTAAGCGATACAAGTGGGCGGCACAAACACGTGGCCCATCTAGGAGTGACACTGCAGTGGCAGACAGGATGGCAGTTTGAAAAACTAGGCCCCAAACAGTACATAATGCAAAGAAAAAAAAGAGGTGCAAGATGGAATTGTCCTTGGGCCCTCCCACCCACCCTTATGTTGTATAAACAGGACATGCACACTTTAACAAACCAATCATTTCAGCGCCAGGGTCTGCCACACGACTGTGGCTGAAATGATTGGTTCATTTGGGCCCCCACAAAACAAACTGGCAATTAATCTGTCCCTGCACAAACTGGCTCTACAGAGGCAAGATGTCATCCTCATCCTCCTCATTCACCGATTCCTCACCCTCTTCAGTGTTGTGTACATCCTTATCCTCACAGAGTATTAATTCATCCCCACAGGAATCCACCACCACAGGTCCCTCTGTACGTTCTGGAGGCTGGTCTCCCTGGAAGAGTTGGTAATTCATTTTTATGAACATCATCTTCTCCACATTTTGTGGAAGCAACATCCTACGCCTTTCGCTGACAAGGTTCCCGGCTGCACTAAACACTCTTTCGGAGTATACACTGGAGGGGGGGCAACTCAGGTAAAATAGAGCCAGTTTGTACAGGGGCCTCCAAATTGCCTCTTTTTCCTGCCAGTACAGGTACGGACTGTCTGACATGCCTACTTGGATGCTGTCACCAATGTAATCCTCCACCATTCTGTCAATGGTGACAGTATCATATGCACTGACAACAGACATGTCAGAAATTGTTGCCAGGTCCAAACTTGGTCCTGCCTGCCCGGCTTCACCGCCAGCGGGTTGCTTAGGATACCTAAGTTTTTTACTGGCAGCCCCAGTTGCGGGAGAAAATGAAGAAGGAGCTGTTGACGTGCCACGTTCCGCTTCAGCTGAACAGTGTTTTCACCAGCAGGTCTTTGCACCTCTGCAGGCTTGTGTCGGCTGGAAAGAGAGACACCACATAGGCTTTAAACCTAGGATCGAGCACGGTGGCCAAAATGTAGTGGTCTGATGTCAACAGATTGACCACCCTGGAATCCTGGCAAAGCGAATGAAGGGCTTCATCCACAAGTCCCACATGCCGAGCGGAATCGCTCCATCTTAGCTCCTCCTTCACTTTCTCCAGCTGCTTCTGCAAAAGCCTGATGAGGGGAATGACCTGACTCAAGCTGGCAGTGTCTGAACTGACTTCACGTGTGGCAAGTTCGAAGGGCTGGAGAACCTTGCACAACACGGAAATCATTCTCCACTGCGCTTGAGTCAGGTGCATACCCCCTCCTTTGCCTATATCATAGGTGGATGTATAGGCTTGAATGGCCTTTTGCTGCTCCTCCATCCTCTGAAGCATATAGAGGGTTGAGTTCCACCGCGTCACAACCTCTTGCTTCAGGTGATGGCGGGGCAGGTTCAAGAGTGTTTGCTGGCGCTCCAGTCTTTGGCGCGCAGTCGCTGAATGGCGAAAGTGGCCTGAAATTTTTGGGGCCACCCAAAGCGTCTCCTGCACGCCCCTGTCGCTTTTTAGAAAATTCTGCACCACCAAATTTATTGTGTGAGCAAAACATGGGACGTGCTGGAATTTGCCCAGATGTAATGCCCGCACAATATTGGTGGCGTTGTCAGATATCACAAATCCCCAGGAGAGTCTAAGTGGGGTAAGCCACTTGGCGATGATTTCCCTCAGTTTCTCTAAGAGGTTGTCGGCGCTGTGCCTCTTACTGAAACCGGTGATGCACAGTGTAGCCTGCCTTGGAACGAGCTGGCATTTCTGAGATGCTGCTACTGGTGACGCTGCTGTTGTTGCTGTATAAGCTGATACATCTACCCAGTGGGCTGTCACAGTCATATAGTCCTTAGACTGCCCTGTTCCACTTGTCCACATGTCCGTGGTTAAGTGGACATTGGGTACAACCGCATTTTTCAGGACACTGAGGACACTTTTTCTGACGTTTCTGTACAGTCTTGGTATCGCCTGCCTAGTGAAGTGGAATCTAGACGGGATTTGGAACCGGGGACACACTACCTCCTTCAATTGTCTAAATCCCACTGCACTAATGGCAGATACCGGATGCACGTCTAACACCAACATAGCAGTCAAGGCCTCAGTTATACGTTTTGCTTCAGGATGACTGCTGTCGTACTTCATCCTCCTCGCTAAGGACTGTTGGAGGGTCAATTGTTTAGTAAAAGTAGTGGTGTTCCTACTTCCTCTCTGGGATGATGAACGACTCCCAGCAGCAGCGGCAGAATTAGGCGTAGCAATGCAGGATCCTCCAGAGGAATCCCGGTTAGGAGAGTCAGTCATGCCAGTGACATGGCCTGCAGGACTACTTCCTATCCTGACTAAGGAGGAAATTGACGAGGAGGGAGTTGACGGTGTGGTTTGCAGGCGCTTGGATACAACAGGACGAAGGGATTTAGGTGTCCCTGGACTGCTTACGGTCTCAGCCAAAGTTTCTGACAGTAACTTTTTATGAACGCGCTGCAGGTGACTAGGGAGGATGTTCCTAGGTGGTTAACGTTCCTACCCCTACTTATTTCACGTTTACATATGGTACATATGACAAGACAGTTGTTGTCCGGATTTGGATAGAAATATTGCCAGACCAAAGAGGTGGATGTTACGTTCTGGGTTATTTGTGGACCCGGGGTGGTAGCAGGAGCGATCACAGAAGCAGATTTGTAAATAAAACTAGGATTTTTAATAAGTGCTCGAGTGGACATATAATGTGGCAGTAAATAAAAGTCCAGGAAAATATAAATGTGCACAAGAGTTCTGTGGTGGGAGCAAAAGGGTTAATGTCCAGGTAGAAACAATTAGAGCAGTCCAGCTGTGCAGGTAGTGAAACTGAAAATAAACAAGCCAGGTTTGTAGATAGTGAAACTGAAAATAAACAAGCCAGGTTTGCAGATAGTGAACTGAAGTGCAGGATGTCAGCAGGCTCAGGCACTCAGGTATGGGCAAGGGTGATGGAGGTAGCGGGGTAGTCCAGTGGGAACTAGGAGCTGACAGGCAGACTGGCAGACAGCGGATTCACAGGAACAGGAAAGCACAGAGAACTCCCTCTCAGCTAGGCTGAGATACACGTTGCACTGGCAAAGAAGGAAGGCACTGACCCTTCCTAAATACCCCATACCGTGCTGTTACTGGCTGGAGGGAACATGTGACTCACCAGGATTGGCCAGCCACATCACATGGCCAGATGGCAAGATGGCAGCGCCCATGCCAAACGGAATGGAGACGCCGCCAGGCCTTACCAGCGCAGAGTGACAACAGGCCCGCACAACAACGCGTGCAGCCAAAGCCCCCCGCCAGACACCAGCTCCGCCACCAGACAGCCCGCGCCACAATGACCTCACAGGTAACACTCGCCTAGCGCCATGCTGAAATACCCTGGCCGTGACAGTGGAATGTTTGGTCTTCTGCCCAGGCATGACCGTGATGGGCTTTTTCATCCCACGGACAACAACTGTCTCCCCCGGAGCCTGATTTAAACAAACAACATCATCACCCTTGTGGGTTACAGCACCCTTTAGCGGTCAATCCAGCCGGCGCTTTATTTATGGGACACAGGCGCACGCTTGACACTACTTTGTTGATGCACGTGCGGCTACTGCGTTACCGGATGCACGTCTAACACCAACATAGCAGTCAAGGCCTCAGTTATACGTTTTGCTTCAGGATGACTGCTGTCGTACTTCATCCTCCTCGCTAAGGACTGTTGGAGGGTCAATTGTTTAGTAAAAGTAGTGGTGTTCCTACTTCCTCTCTGGGATGATGAACGACTCCCAGCAGCAGCAACAGCAGCAGCGGCAGCAGTAGGCGTAGCAATGCAGGATCCTCCGGAGGAATCCCGGTTAGGAGAGTCAGTCATGCCAGTGACATGGCCTGCAGGACTACTTCCGATCCTGACTAAGGAGGAAATTGACGAGGAGGGAGTTGACGGTGTGGTTTGCAGGCGCTTGGATACAACAGGACGAAGGGATTTAGGTGTCCCTGGACTGCTTACGGTCTCAGCCAAAGTTTCTGACAGTAACTTTTTATGAACGCGCTGCAGGTGACGTATAAGAGAGGATGTTCCTAGGTGGTTAACGTTCCTACCCCTACTTATTTCACGTTTACATATGGTACATATGACAAGACAGTTGTTGTCCGGATTTGGATAGAAATATTGCCAGACCAAAGAGGTGGATGTTACGTTCTGGGTTATTTGTGGACCCGGGGTGGTAGCAGGAGCGATCACAGAAGCAGATTTGTAAATAAAACTAGGATTTTTAATAAGTGCTCGAGTGGACATATAATGTGGCAGTAAATAAAAGTCCAGGAAAATATAAATGTGCACAAGAGTTCTGTGGTGGGAGCAAAAGGGTTAATGTCCAGGTAGAAACAATTAGAGCAGTCCAGCTGTGCAGGTAGTGAAACTGAAAATAAACAAGCCAGGTTTGCAGATAGTGAAACTGAAAATAAACAAGCCAGGTTTGCAGATAGTGAACTGAAGTGCAGGATGTCAGCAGGCTCAGGCACTCAGGTATGGGCAAGGGTGATGGAGGTAGCGGGGTAGTCCAGTGGGAACTAGGAGCTGACAGGCAGACTGGCAGACAGCGGATTCACAGGAACAGGAAAGCACAGAGAACTCCCTCTCAGCTAGGCTGAGATACACGTTGCACTGGCAAAGAAGGAAGGCACTGACCCTTCCTAAATACCCCATGCCATGCTGTTACTGGCTGGAGGGAACATGTGACTCACCAGGATTGGCCAGCCACATCACATGGCCAGATGGCAAGATGGCAGCGCCCATGCCAAATGGAATGGAGACGCTGCCAGGCCTTACCAGCGCAGAGTGACAACAGGCCCGCACAACAACGCGTGCAGCCAAAGCCCCCCGCCAGACACCAGCTCCGCCACCAGACAGCCCGCGCCACAATGACCTCACAGGTAACACTCGCCTAGCGCCATGCTGAAATACCCTGGCCGTGACAGTGGAATGTTTGGTCTTCTGCCCAGGCATGACCGTGATGGGCTTTTTCATCCCACGGACAACAACTGTCTCCCCCGGAGCCTGATTTAAACAAACAACATCATCACCCTTGTGGGTTACAGCACCCTTTAGCGGTCAATCCAGCCGGCGCTTTATTTATGGGACACAGGCGCACGCTTGACACTACTTTGTTGATGCACGTGCGGCTACTGCGCACACAATTCACAAACACAAAAAAATATATTTTTTTATTTTGTTTGGAGTGCCCTTTGGGGGCTACAGCACCCTTTAACGGACAAGCCAGCCGACCTTTTACTTATGGGACACAGGCGCACGCTTGGCGCTGCTCCTTTGTTGATGCACGTGCAGCCACAGTGCACACAATTCACAAACACTGAAAAAATGTTTTTATTTTGTTTGGAGTGCCCTTTGGGGGTTACAGCACCCTTTAGCGGTCATTCCAGCCGGCCCTTTATTTATGGGACACAGGCGCACGCTTGACACTAGTTTGTTGATGCACGTGCGGCTACTGTGCACACAATTCACAAACACAAAAAAATATTTTTTTTTATTTTGTTTGGAGTGCCCTTTGGGGGCTACAGCACCCTTTAACGGACAAGCCAGCCGACCTTTTACTTATGGGACACAGGCGCACGCTTGGCGCTGCTCCTTTGTTGATGCACGTGCAGCCACAGTGCACACAATTCACAAACACTGAAAAAATGTTTTTATTTTGTTTGGAGTGCCCTTTGGGGGTTACAGCACCCTTTAATGGACAAGCCAGCCGGCCTTTTCTTATGGGACACAGGCGCACGCTTGGTGCTGCTCCTTTGTTGATGCACATGCAGCCACAGTGCACACAATTCACAAACACAGAATTTTTTTTTTTATTTTGTTTGGAGTGCCCTTTGGGGGTTACAGCACCCTTTAGCGGTCAATCCAGCCGGCCCTTTATTTATGGGACACAGGCGCACGCTTGGCACTACTTTGTTCATGCACGTGCGGCTACTGCGCACACAATTCACAAACACAAAAAAATATATTTTTTATTTTGTTTGGAGTGCCCTTTGGAGGTTACAGCACCCTTTAGCGGTCAATCCAGCCGGCCCTTTATTTATGGGACACAGGTGCACACTTGGCATTACTTTGTTGATGAACGTTCGGCTACTGCGCACACAATTCACAAACACAAAAAAATATATTTTTTTATTTTGTTTGGAGTGCCCTTTGGGGGCTACAGCACCCTTTAGCGGTCAATCCAGCTGGCCCTTTATTTATGGGACACAGGCGCACGCTTGGCACTACTTTGTTCATGCACGTGCGGCTACTGCGCACACAATTCACAAACACAAAAAAATATATATTTTTTTAATTTTGTTTGGAGTGCCCTTTGGGGGTTACAGCACCCTTTAGCGGTCAATCCAGCCGGCCCTTTATTTATGGGACACAGGCGCACGCTTGGCACTACTTTGTTGATGCACGTGCGGCTACTGCGCACACAATTCACAAACACAAAAAAATATATTTTTTTATTTTGTTTGGAGTGCCCTTTGGGGGTTACAGCACCCTTTAACGGACAAGCCAGCCAGCCTTTTACTTATGGGACACAGGCGCACGCTTGGCGCTGCTCCTTTGTTGATGCACGTGCAGCCACAGTGCACACAATTCACAAACACAGAAAAAAAAAAATATTTTTTTTGCACTTGGGGGGAGCACCCCTGACGGACAGAGCACCCCCTGGACAACACTACAGCACCCCTTTAGGACTGGGACACGGCACAGGACTTTGGAGTGGACACAGCCCCTATGGACAACTGACTGCACAACACAGTCCAGCCAGCCCCTATGGACTTTGAAGTAGTGGACACAGCCCCTATGGACAACAGCAGCACAGCACAACACTACACTGCACTACACTACACTACACTACACTACACTACACAGCCCTAACTCCCACCCTCCCTCTTCACTGTCTACAGCCGAGTGAGAAAATGGTGCCGACGCGGGTACCTTATATAGGATCCAAAACCCGCGAGACCCGGAAGGCGGGATGATGACGTTTTGCCTCGATTTCAGATCCGTCAGGCGGGAAAAGTCAAGCCTGACTCGGATCGGCCTCGGATCAGGGGGCTCGGGGGGGTTCGGATTTCAGAAATCCGAACCCTCTCACCCCTATTATAGACCCATTCGATCTGGTGGTAGGGCTTGCTTCCTGGACAATTTGGGCTGTGGTATTCTGGTCTTGACAAAGGGCACTGTGGGGTACGAAACTTCGACTTTCTGAATTGTTATCCTGATGACGTGAGTTATTAAAGTTGCCTGCCTACTTTATGGAGATTGGTGAGTGCTCTCTTTTTTGAATATATATATATATATATATATATATATATATACATACATATATACATATATATATTGTGACAGGGTCAGCATGATTCCACATGAAGTAAATGTGGAATTTTCAAATCTCCCAGCCAGGTTTGGCAGAAAAAGGTATTAGGATTGTGTAAATGTCCAGTTCAGGTGTTGCCTCAATCAGTGCCTGGAAAGGCAGCTGACTACAGACACCTGTGTAAAGCTGGTTTAAGAACTGCAGAGACACTGGGGAAACTGAGCCTGATGGTGAAATAGTGGCCCAGCTTGGGGGTGACTAGTGTTAGGGTTCCAGGACCTGTGAGTCGACTGAAGAAATATTGCTGTATTGGAAGACTTTGTATGACATCTTGTCTGTGGAACTACCATATCCTATGTACCTGCCTGTGGTGAGCAATAAAAGCTACTGATGGATTTTACCAGGTGTAGTAGGTACCGGGTGCCGGCGGTTCAAATCCCGACAGCGGCAGCCCGGCAAGGGTGAAGATCCTGATCATCCCTAAGGTAAGTATCGCTAACCTAATTCTACCCCCTAACCCTAACCCTCCCTTAGGGGTACCTAACCCTAACCTCTCCCCAAGTGCCTAACCCTAATCCCCCCTCTAAGTGCCTAAACCTAGCCCCCCCTTCTTCACTGCCTAAACCAGACCCCCAGGGGGTGCCTAACCCTAACCATCCCCCCGGGGGTGCCTAACCCTAATCCCCCCCTGGCCTAAACCTAACCCTCCCGGGGGGGGGTGCCCAACCCTAAGTCCCCCCCGGAGCCCTAAGCTTACCCCCCTGCGCGGCTTTCTGCGCCCGGCATACCTTCGTTCGGTATGTCGGGCGTTGGTCTTCCGGCGTATGGTTAATGACCGGTGTCGAGTTTTTGACACCTGTCATTAGTACCACGCCGGAATTAGAGAGTCTGGAAGCCGGCGGTCAGCATTTAGACCGTCGACTTCCAGACTACATCCCATTTTACCCAGTCTATGTGATTCTTGTCACAATAAATAATATATATATATAACAATGTTGCCCGGCACTCAACTGGTCACTACAGACTTGTAACTTGCTCCCGGTGCATTCCTTAAGGAGATATGCACACCCTGCAGACAGGAAGACAGGCGGCACTCCAGAGGCTTGTGGCTTGGTGAAAAAAAACGTGTTTATTACATTAAGTGGCTAATTTATACACGCCCATGCAACGGCGTTCATACTGACAGACACGCCTGTGTTTTTCCGACCACTCCCTCGTCACCACCCCCAAATGCTCACTGCCTGTCAATTACTCTGCGATGGCTCTCCATGGTCTATTTGATCGTAATGCGATGCATGCACAATATGCAAAAATCAGCCGTCTGCGTACGCTTTAGCAATAACGATCCTTAAAGAATCAAGCCCTCAGTCCTTAACACTCTCTGTATGTAACAAAACAGTATCAGCTCCCCCTAAGTAAAATAGGTGATGGAAAGCCTTTGCAAACAAAGTAATAATAGGGTAATAGAGTGACCATAGGTGTCCAAATCACATTAAAATATGACTGAGAACTGTGTTTAAAAAAATATATAACATCCAATTATTAAACACAATTCAGACAATAAAATAGCATATAGTAGCAGTTAAGAAAATATATAGCACAGGAAATGATTGAATAAGTCACCCATTCGTTTTATCATTCTATTTGTTAACTTATCTTAACCTAAGCCTAGAAATGAACACACTGACACATGAAATGCAATTAAAGAGGTCACAGCCATAATTTATTGATCGAATTAGAATTGGTAATGGGTGGCAGGACAAAAGCAGTGCTCCGAGGCCACAGCCTTGCTGGAAACAATAATAAATAAACGGAAGCGGATTCCCGCCCAGCACAGACTGGCCTGAGGTAGTACCATCCCCCCTTAATTGGCACAGCCTTCGGCCCTTCCCTTGGACAGGGACCAGGTCCCCCTTTATGGGCGGTGACCAACTTGCCGCTCTCAAAGGAAAGATGCTACCCAGTCACTCCTGCGCTAAATAATAGGCCGCCCAGGAGCACTGCTTCCCGCCAAAGCCCGGTTCATAGAACCAGGCCCGCCACCAAACTGTGACCCTCCAATACCTAAAGGAAACTACATAAGTCACTGATAAACAGCTCTAACCCTACTCCCGTTAGGTGTACCCCATCAGGCCTATAGAAGCTCTCCTCTTCGAAACGTAAACGTGGATGCCGTATGACGCGGCCATCCACACTGAGGATAAAACGGCCAACTGCCATATTGACCTTACGACGAACTCCATCTAATGCCTTACCACCCTGGGGTCCTCGCCAAACTCGCCGTGGAACAATGTCCGACCAAGCAATGCGCACATTGGGCCAACGGTTAACTAGCACTTGCAAGTCGTTTCTAACAGCATGTATTAGCTCGATGCCTTTGCAAGTGCCCAAATCATTCCCCCCTAAGTGAATGACCACCCAGTCCGGGGCCCCGAACTTATCCTCTGCCGTCCATAAGGCTTCCAGTAGTCGCTTCCAGTGCATACCGCGGAAACCTAACCAACGGACGTCATCTGCACCTAACAAAAGGGGGGCCTGCAAAGCTAAGGGGTGCCGACCAGCCCAAAATAGAAATGAGTGTCCTACAAACCACACCCGACCGTTAGCATTCCTGGGTAACCCTGCAAGAAAAGTTACCTAGTCAGAAACTGAATCACAATATAACAAATAAATGCATCTTAAGGAAGGGAAAACAATAGTTGGGTGACCCAGCTGAAGGTGAAAAACATAAAACCTCTTTGAGGGCAAAACTGAAAAGCCCCTCAAATTCCAAAGCGGCAGTAGGCATAAGGCCCCTGGGTTTCCCAACAAACTCGCAAGGAGCGCAGCTACTTAAGCAACTTATCCTCCCTTAAATAAGTTTTATAAGCTGATGACTTCCATCGACCCAACTTTTGTAAGGTGTCGACCGAAGCACCATCAACCGCTGCGCAGGTTGCTGCCCCTATCCTAAATGAATGTGTCCCGAACTGTTCTGTGGGCAGGCCTAAGGCTATAAGGCAATTTTGAAACAGCTTTATGAACTGAAACTTAGATAAAGGTGTAAGATTAACATGTACAAGCCACTGCGCGCCACTTGGAGGGCGAAGAGCATTAAAACGCCGCGCCAAGGCAACTGGGCAGATAACAGCGTCTGAGTGTTCTTTTATAGAAATCCAACGACCCCTGCCAAGTTGGTCAGTCTTGGACCTATGAATTTTACACAATATCAATTCCTTCTTAACTACCACGTGTTTAAACAATAAACCCGATGTCGCGGAACTCTTACTAGAGGCTACAAGCTCGCCGATTCGAAACGCCCCGAAATATGCCAATGAAAAAGCTAAACTAAAAAGGGCCGATTCGTACTCGCCTAAAGCAACCCCTGATACAGCCACAATCAGATCTTTAAGCAAAGCCGGGTCAATTGGTCTACGCGTGTCGCCTATGCTAGGATGTTCCTTCGCCCACCCCTTCATCGCTTTGGATAGCAGAAACGATTTTGTGGGATCTGCAACGCCATGTAGTTTAGAAAAGTAAGCGATGCCAGACAGCGCCGCAGACAACGACCCCTTTCATGCCAGTTCCAAACAAACTCTGCCATATGGTCGTCAACCGTCTTACCTCCCTCACGTGTGGAAGCCAAGAAACCCTGCCAATTGTCCCAAGCTGCCGTGTAGGTCCTTAACGTGCTAGGGGCCAGAGACTTCATTGCGAGGCCTTTGATGCCGGCACGACAATCTGCCATACATGGGAGGGGCAGTTTAAACCATGAATAGAAGCGTAAGGAGCGAGAGAACGAAACCTGTCCCACTGC
This sequence comes from Taudactylus pleione, assembly GCA_031769625.1. NCBI lineage: Eukaryota > Metazoa > Chordata > Amphibia > Anura > Myobatrachidae > Taudactylus > Taudactylus pleione. The sequence goes on along the minus strand of JAUIMM010000009.1, from coordinate 15,159,249 downwards.
AAACGAGATAAGGCGTCTGCTATCTCATTAGACACTCCCGGAACATGCTGCGCCCTAAACTCAATGTTCCTCCGTAAGCAAAGAAGCGTCAAGTGCCTCAACAACTTCAAAGTCAACGGAGACTCCGCCCTCTGATTATTTACTGCCTGAACAACACCCAAATTATCGCACCAAAAAAGGATCTTCCTATTACAAAGCCTGTAAGCCCATAACTCAACTGCCACTACGATGGGGAAAAGTTCTAAGAGCAGTATGTTCTTCGTAAGGCCCAAAACTCCCCAAACTTCTGGCCAAGGCTCCGCGCACCAATCTCCTTCAAAAAAGGCGCCGAAACCGATGGAACCGGACGCGTCAGTAAATAACTGAAGCTCTGAATTATCTACTGGGGCCCGGAGCCATATACGAACACCGTTAAACTCGTGCAGGAAAAGCAACCAAACTCGAAGGTCTTCCCTCAAATCTTGGGATATTCGAACGAGGTGATGGGGCTTCTTGATACCCGCCGTGGCTCTTTCGAGCCGCCTACAAAAAACCCGACCCATGGGAATGACTCTACAAGTAAAGTTAAGGAGCCCTAGCAACGACTGCATCTGCTTCAGCGAGACTTTCTTTGACAAAACAAACGCTTCAAGCAACTCCCCCAAACGTCGCACCTTTTCAATCGGCAAACGGCATAACCCTAGCACAGTATCTATTTCTATGCCCAAATACGTCAAACGTGTAACCGGACCCTCCGTCTTGTCCCTGGCAACAGGAACGCCTACCACTGTGAACAAGGCCTGCAAGGAAAAAAGCAATTCCTCACAAACCTGGGTATCCGCTGGCCCCACCAACAGAAAATCATCTAGGTAGTGGGTAACCCCCGCTTGCCCTGTGCCCGCCTGTAAGCACCATTGCAAAAAGGAGCTAAAACATTCAAAAAAGGAACACGAGATGGAACATCCCATCGGCAAGCATCTATCTACATAATAGAGTCCGGCAACTCTAAAACCCATGTACTTAAAAGATTCGGGGTGAAGGGGCAACAGCCGAAAAGCCGACTCGATATCCACCTTGGCTAATAACGCCCTTCTCCCAAAACTCTGTACTATATCTAGAGCCTGCTCAAATGATTGGTAAATGACCCGACAATCCGATGGATCTAGCGCGTCGTTGACCGACCCTCCCTCGGGGTAAGAAAGATGCTGTATCAACCTAAACTTACCCGGTTCCTTTTTTGGTACGACCCCTAAAGGCGATATGCACAAACCTTCCAATGGTGGGGACTTAAAAGGGCCGCACATGCGCCCCAACCCTATTTCCGCTTTAATCTTAAGTCGGACTACTTCCGGGTGTAGGCGTGCCGACTTAAGATTTCTTTTAGACACAACCGAGACCTCCCGTGTCACCGGTAAACGAAAACCTTCACTAAACCCATGAAACAAAAAGGCTGCTTCCTCCCTGAGAGGATAACGAGCCAACCAGCTCTTCAACGCCCCTAGGTCCACCGGCGAAGGTGCTTTACCTAACACCGCCCCGCGACTCGTCGGGCTGATCACCTCGATTTGTCCTTCCACCGCCGGTACGCCCGCATTCTTTAGCCGGGTGCCCGCTCCCGCAGAGCATGCATATGTGTCTATACCGACAGCCCGACCCTCTATTACATTGCGCATTATTATATGCGTAGCATTTTCCTCTGCCGGCTCCTGCACCGCCTGGGCGGGCCGGAAAGGGCTGTTTACGCACTACCAAGGAATCCACAGAAGCGCGAGGCAGTTGGTTGACTTCCAGCCACACCTCTACGTCCTTGAAGCCAAACTGAAAATTCACCTGCCCCTCTTGCTTTTTCCGGAATGTCTCATCATATTTCCGCCAAGCTGTACCCTTGCCTGACGAGTGCATGCCGTGCACCATATGCATATACTTGAGAACATTCATGTACTCAGTCGGGCGTGACTCAAGGTATGAAGCTGCGAAAACGAACATCCCTGCTTCCCAATTCTGGAATGAACGGAAGCTTTCTTCCGTGCCTGCACCAGCTGATTTTGCCCGATCTAAAGCCTTTTTAGCATCCGCTGTAATGGAAAACATGTCCACGAATTTCCCCTTCCTGATCCTTTCCCTAACCTTAGACCTCAAACCCCTAAGAATGGCCGTGTTTGCGCAATGCACCATATCCCCCGTAGAATCTGGGACCTTAGCTGCTGACACTGTGCTGGTCTTTTTGGGACTCCCCCGTTTCCCTTTAATCTTGTGCGCTAAGTATCGCATAAGCTTACGCGGCCTCTCTGATGAACTTGCAGAATCGCTAGAGTCAGTGGAAGATGAGTGTGTGCTGTGCAATGTGGAAACAGCATGCTCACCAGAAACTGCCGTCGAAGGACCAGCCACTTCGTCCAGAGTGTTCGCCAAAAGTCCCACCACGACTTGACTCGCCGAAGCCATCTCGCTGTCCGTCCGCTGAATCTCAGCTGCCCGATTGGAATGCTCCCCAACTGCAACCTGAGGACTTGACGTAATCACAGGTGACTCAGACTGCACATCAACTCCCCCCGTGGAAAGGGGGGCATGGGGGGGCGGCAGGGGCGCATGGACAGCTGCAGGTGGCTGAGGGGGAGGGGGGGGCGGGGTGGGAAGGGGGGGTGGGATATGCATGGGCTGGGCATATGCTGCAGAAGTGGCCGGAGGAAGGGCAAAAGGTGGCGGCAGGGCATGGTAATACGGGCCGAACCCTTGCGGAAGGGGGGCGGGCCCAGGGGTTAACGCAGGGAGGGCGTACTGGAACATAGTGGGGGGGAGGGCCTGGTGGAGCCCGATGGGGGCAGAAAAGTAAGGTGCTGCATTTGAAAAATGGGGTGGGCCGTAGGGGCCGGTGAAATATGGTGACCAGCTGGGCTGCTGCGCTGGTAAAGGGTTGAATGCAAGCGGGGGTTGCTGCATGTTGTAACCACCACCCATAGGTGCGGGGGTGGCGATGGGTAATAACAAGCTGGGGGGGGCACTTAGGGTACCAGTCCTGATGGACCCTGCAACTGATGCCACGCTGCAGGGGGAACCCTGGTGGCTGAATAATAGAGGTGAGGGCTGAGGAGGAGGGGGCCCCCTCGCTCCAGGGGTAGAGGGGGCTGAAGGGGGGGATGCCGAAATGCATAGGGCCCCCTGTGCTGGATCCTGGCTTAAAATGGCCGCCGCGACCCTGTGGGCGGGGCCAACTGAGGGCGCAGGGCGCGGGCTGGCCGAGGCAAGTGTGGGGAGAGGCGCTGGGCTACGGCCGCCCGTGCTGCTCGCGGCGCCGCCGGAGAGCCAGGCGGCCATCAATTGCGGAGAGGCAGCGGGGGAGGTGAGGGAGCGGGAGCCGGCGGGGGGTGCCCGCGCGGGAACGCGGGCGGGCACATGCTCGCGGCCTGCAGCGTGGTGCGGCCCGCATCTGGATGTAAGGGGCCTGGAAGCCTCCATCAATCGGCAGGGGGGGGGGCGCTGAGCGGCGGGGTCTGGGCATTATGAAACAGGAATGATGGGGGGGGCAGTAAAATCAGAGGACAGAGGGAGGGGGGGGTGGAAACAGCAGGTGGATGGGATGTTAAACACAAAAAAGGGGGGGCTGGATAGAAGGAGCTGGAAGGAAAGGGGTGAGAGAAAGATGAGAATAAAAGAGATAGGTAGGATGTGAAATAAAAGAGAAAGAATTTAGACCAAGATATACAGCTATGCAGATACTATATGGAATACTTAGCCAGCCTGGTTTGAAGAAACTGGAAAAGAGGAAAATGGCTCCTCTTACCAAGGAATATATATGGGTAATTTGTAACCTCCCACAAATCCTATGATAGGCTTATCACATCAACTGACCACTACCTAACCACACCTTACCCAGCCTTAACCCTTAACTAACTAACAAATTTTAAATATCAAACAGGGTGCTTATCTATCCTCAAACTTAATTAAGTATTCGTATGCATTAAGCAGGTATTGCAACATAATAGCACTGCAAAAGCAAGCAGTAGAAATTTGAAATCAATCAAAAAATCACAAAAAAATTAGCAAATTAGATTCTTATCTTTTTTAGGAGAGGTGCAGTCTGGGAAAGTCCTACTGACTGCACTTCTCCAGCATCGGTCGCAAATCATTAGATTGTCACAGTCCTGTGTAAATCTATGGTCCCGCAGAGTTGTGTAGGAAGCTTGCTTGCCGACATTCTGGCTGCCCCTTCTGGGAGGGAGCAGCCAGATCGGCATAGCGGGGGTGGCATGGCCGGCATAGGGAGTTGCGGCCCTACATTTTACCCGGTATTTGTGGGCAAAGCAGGGGGCGTAGCCATGCGAACGCGTCATTTTGGCCTGCCCTTGCTACACAATGCCCTGATTACCTCCCTTGCTACACAATCCAGAGTCAGCGTGAATTACGTTTTCGGCCTCTCCTGCTGCGGGGGTTTCTCTTGTAACCATGAGGGGTAGGGCGGAGGTTTCGGGAGGCTTGCCTGCCTTAACGGGGGGCCGGGAATGGGTAGGCAAGTATCGTAGGAAGTGTGATGCCGGAGCCTTGTTTCCTATGTACAGGACGCAGGCAGTGACACTACCCAAAAACAGTTTTTTGCCACTTAGATGCAGTTTGCAGATAATCGCTCAACTGCAAAAACATCGGCATAGCATGCTTCTCTGAATCAAGACCATTGTACATGTCTTCATTATGGTGTCTATATAATGACTGTCAACATTGTGATTGTCAACTAAACATACCGAACCCTGTTGTGGCACTAACTGATGCATGACCCCCGCCCTGTATATGGCACCAGTGTAGATCATAGCAAAACTGTGCTGGTGTCTAGATAACAGGGCCGCAACTAGACCTTTTGATGCCCTGTGCCAGAGAGAGCATTTGCGCCCACCCCATTTTTTAAATAGGGACATAAGATAGTGCACCTGAAAAAGGGCCATGGCCTCATGGGGAAGGGCCAGGAAGAGATAGTGGAGGCCAGGAGATGCTGGGGATAGAAGAAAAGGAAGCTACACATGAGAATGATAATAAAAAGGAAAATTGACTGGCCCAAACAGTGTCCCCTGTCCTGCGATGCCCTGTACCACGGCACAGGTCGCACCACCCTAGTTATGGCCCTGCTAGTTAACTTAAATTTTAAACATAAAATTAATGTTCATGGCACCTCTGGGGATCAATCACTTACTGGGTAGGATGCCCCACCATGAAATCTCCCTGCACCCTGGTGGGTGAACCTGTTACACAACCTATTTTAAGAAGCATCAGAAGTACTTATATGAAATCCAATTACATTTTCCAGATCCCCAGTGAGGTCCTGCATAGATTTTCTTCCCTCCAACATTACTTGCCCTTTTGCTACATGTAAAAAGCTAGTGGTGGTGTACAAGAATGGCCAGGACAGTGGTGGGATGACTTAAGTAGTGCACAGCTGCTCAGGCATGTGTTGGCATGATTTCAGGAGGATAGGAGTGTCCAGTCCAGGAATGATGGGGTTAAAGGTCAAAGGTATAGGAGTGCCCAGGCCAGTGATGTTTAGGTGAGGAGTCAAGGGGACAATGGGGGCATAAATGATGGCAGTCAAGAAGACAAGAGAAATGGTGCCTGACCAGTGGTGATTTGGTGAGAAGCCTTAGGGTTTAGGGGGTAGAAGTACCAATACCAAAATACATCCTTTACAAAACTCACCATAACAGTGCTAATGTTTCAGCTAAAAGTTATGCTTTATCGTAAGCTTTATTGTTTTTTTTTAAATATGTGATTCATTTTCCAAAACACTGTTTCTAATTGAATATAGAGCTGGATAGAAAGGGAAGTAAAACATTTGAGCACTAGAGAAAAAGGTAGGAAGAACTTTTGTTGCCGGGGTGATGGCTCTCATAAATGCTGTAGGGGTATGTAAGAAATTATAGATGACTGGAGGAAGTCTGGTTGGTACAGGTGTCTGACCTAGGGGTCCGCCTGCTGCTAGCCATCATGTTTTAAACCCATTTTTTCCCCTTTTTTTTTCTTTATGTCTCTGGAAGGGGTTGGGCATCTGTGTTTGCAGCATTGGGACTGGTCCAGCACCTGCTCACACTATTGAGGAGATAATGCACTGCTCTCTGAGGTGGAGGACTTCTTTTGACAGCACCCCACAGAGTAACAGAGCCTGAGTGCGTGTGCTTCCAAGGAGCCCCCCAAAACCCAGAGAAGGATTGCCAGAATGTGATTTTAAAACTACAGTGGCAACCTTGCCACTGGTAACTAGTAATACCTGCATGGTTTTTACAAGAAGAGCAACTTGCACCAAGCAGGATGGTGCAAGGAGTACAAGAGAGAGGTAGAAAGAGCACTTCATAAGAGGAGTATAAGCTGAGTCAGGTACAATTAATTGTGTGTGAGGGATAAGCTGTGTGAAGGGGAGAGTTGTTTGAGGGATATGCTGAGTCAGGGGAGGTAAGCTGTGTGAGTGGGGATAAACTGTGTGAGGTAGGAGAGCTGTGTGATGGGAAGGATAAGCTGTGTGAGGAAAAAACTGTTGGGAAGGAAAGAAAATTTACAGTGTTCACCCATAGCAGGTAAAAGAACTGTAAGAACATATAGGAGATAGCAGCAATCTATGGCAGGTAGGAGATAGGTAGGCCTCAGTTGGTGCAGTACTACTATCATATTCTGGAGTGCTGTCTTCTCCCCCTCATTATTATTCTTATATATTCTCTCTCTGGGCAACTGCTCTGGCTGGAGCCGCTCCTTTTCCAGCGTCCTTGGTGCTCATTGATGGTCCCAGTTTGTCAACTCACTGTGCTGCAGTTTCCTTGACTAGACCAAACCTGCAGGTACAACCCCTTAAATGTCAATTTAAGGGGTCGTTCATGAGATAGGATGCTTTACTAAATTAGCATACACCTATAGACCTCATAACTGACTATATTTTTGGGTGTATTCATGTTATATGTCAATTGTCTAGTCTTTTGTGATAGAATTATTAGCTTGTTATATTAAAGGTTATGTTTTAATTATTTCATTTTTCATAAAGAGTGCTCACAAAATAGTTTCTTTTCTTCTTCTTCTTTCAATCTAGTTTTTACTCTAGTGAGCACCTCCACTACCCGATATGGTATTTTCTCAATCTGAATAGGGAACAGTGGTTATATGTCTGAATAACTACATTTTCTTTATTGATGGTCAGTGCGTCAATTTTCCCCCTTTCCCCTTTCCCCTCTCTTTGACAACCCTGCTACTGCCTTAAGTGCCTGATTCCCATACCTCAGGGCCAGCAGCCCTGGACAAAGCATTCATTATCTTTTTTGCTATAACCAGGATGGACAGACACTTTTAAATTGACTATGATGCCTGCTTGACTGTTACTAGCCCTACCCATAAGACCTGTTTGATAAGCACTCTTCTGACTGAGAGCTCATCTCATTGCTGTTTTAGACCCTGCTACTAAGTGTTGATTTTATAATCCTTCTAAGAAGAGTAAACTGTCTATCCTTACCCCCCCATTTCGTTTTCCACTCAGACACCGCCTGAACTGGTAGCCTCCAAACACTAGATGCTCCAAGCCTTTTTAGTTGACCTAACTGTGTATCTACAAACCTCTGTTCAACAGGTAAGGGGTGAAGTCTCAAGTCTGGGATATATCACTTCGAGAGAACAAGTGCAGGAGTTGGTGGCTCCCCACAATAACCTTATTACATCTTATAACTCAGTCCTGGCGGAGTGCTCTGCAGTTAAGAACAAGCTCACTGACCTAGAAGACAGGTCTCGGAAAAACAACATCAATATCAGGGACTAGTGATGCCCTCTGGGATTACACAATGTCCCTTTTCTGGAAACTGCTCCCATCCTTGGATGATCACGACTTGTTCATAGATCAGATTCATCAGTTCCAAAACTGAGATCTGCTCCTGGAAATGCACCTCGTGATACACTGCTCCGTGTCAAATTCTTTCACATTAAGGAAGACATTCTCAGAGCTTCCTGACAGGCTGAGGGTCTGGAGATCATGGGCGATCTTCAACTCATCCCATGTCTCTTGATTAACACAATCAACAAACACTGCTAGTTCCATCCTATCACTGCAGCACTCTGAGCTCAAGATATCCAGTACCACTAGGTTTTTCCCATTAAGCTCCTTGTTCGTAATTTCATCTCTGGAGGTCGGCTTCAAACTTCTGGAGAAATGTCAAATTCCAGTCTCTGTTGCAGGACCTACCTCTTCAAGCTGATTGAACTCAAGTTGAATGACCTTCTATTTGTTGTACAGTGGGACTTTCTCTATTGGTTCATCCATGGACTCCCTCCCATAAATAGGGGAGCAGCATTTTCTCCTGTAACTACCTCCTTATGACTACCATTGGCCCTGTTTCTGGTAATGATGCAGGTATATACATCCAGCTTCAGTACTGCCTTGCCTCACCCCTACTACAGTTTACTCTGTTCTGTGCTACTGTATTTTTGTGTTCATGTATGAGGCTTTCTGTATGTATCCATCCCAGTGTATATATGCATGTTTTATTCTCTTAGATGTCTTCAAGTTTATTTTGTTTTCTACTTTACTATACATTTGGTATTATGAGTGGGGATGGCTGTAGTCTACCCAAACACGTTAACTGTTTTGACCCTGCAGCAACTTCTATAGCCAAGTTTCTTGTTCTAGTTTGATTTCTCCCCTTTCTCCTGGTTATGCCTCTCCTTCCCCTTTTGCCCCCTTCTTTTTGAAGACTTCCAGTGAAACCCATGTTTTTTACAGTAAATTAGACTGCATGTTCTCTTCACTCATGCCCTAGATTCCTATAGTTAAAGTACTTATCCTTAATTTAAAAGGGCTTTAATCGCCTTCAAAAGAAATGGTCAGCCCTGTCCACTTTCCATCACCATAAAGTGGACATTGTGACCCTCCAGGAGACACACTTCTCTACTTTAGCTTCCCCTGTCTTTAGGGGTCATAGATAACCTACATGTTACATGGCTGATGATCCCTTAAAGCAACATGGTGTGGCCATTTTGCTCCACGCTAGAGCCCCTTTAAATCTTAAATGGAAGGTAGAGGATAAGAATGGCAGGTTCCTTATACTGATAGGCTCTATTGAAGAGAGTAAGGTTATGCTTGTCTTTCTTTATGCTCCGAAGTCTCTACAGGTCCCTTTTATCCTAAGGTTATTTGAAGAAACTTAGAAATTCCATATGGGTAGACTCATCTTGTTGAGTGATTTTAATTAAGTTCCTTATCCCAGACTCGATAAAACTTTCCCTTTGGGCCTCTCTCTGAGATGTGGGGCCTTTCATTGCCTTTAAAAAGCTTTTGGCTGAACTTGACCTGTATGATATCTGGCGTACCTATGTGCCAGAAAAGAGGTATCTTTCAATCAGGTATAGCAATGGACTTCAAGAAGGCTCATATAGTTGAAAAGCGTTGATCCACAGCACTGGAACCAAAGCATTTTTTTTTTTTACAATGACCACTACTCACTTCAGGCTGCTCTGGAATCAAGAAATAATAAGTTTCAATAGGGTCTATTTATCAAGCAGTGAAGAGCGTGGAGAAGAGGACCAGTGGAGAAGTTGCCCATAGCAACCAATCAGCTCCTGCTGTACCTCTTATTTGATAGATTGTACTTCAAATCTGATTGGTTGCCATGGGCAACTTCTCCACTGGCACACTCTGCACGCTTTTCACTGCTTGATAAATAGACCCCAATACCACTGAATCTGCCTATGCAAAGAACTGTAATTATTACCTTAATGGTCATGGATTAGGATCAGACTCAAAACTAATGCTTCTTCCCTGGGTTCAGGTACTGGCTTAAAGAGACAGAACCACACCCAAGCATATTAGTAAATAAGCACCTGAGGAATAAGCATTATTTGTATTTACAATCTATGTAATAGCTGGCACCCATTTTTCTATATGGAAGTCAAAGCTTGTTAGCTTATTCCCCAAGTGGTCATTAACTGATATGCTTGGGTGTGGGGTCTATCTCTTTAAGCCAGTACTTGAACCCATGGAGGAAGCATTATTTGTATTTAAAATATATGTAATAGCTGGAGCCAAATGAAGCAGAGCAGTGCTCATATTTTTGAGTGTTAGGGAAAATATTGCAATCATTTGTTAAGCTGACCAGCAACAACACGTTCTCCCCTTCTGGTCAATCCCTACACTGATTTTAAATATATTACAGTTGGGAATATAACCAGAGTTTGTACGCTTATATATATACTGTATATAAGCACACTGTATATATATGTTTGGCTAATTCATTTTGTTAAATTAACTTCTTCACATGTAATTGGGTTGTAACCCAGCTGTCGATGAAAACAACAATCTACTAACTCATCTGCCGATTGTCTTGTGTTTCTGTGATACTATTGTTCATTAACCCATACTTTGAATCTTTGTTACTACATTAAAAAAATGATTGCAGCAACCTAGCTGAAAAATGACTGGGGCCATTCATCTGCTGAAGTGACTGTGTGTAAAAATGCTCACTGGAATAGGATGCTTTGTGATTCGTGTTTGTGTCTTGGCTATGTGACAATGTAAAGGGCTATCATTGCTGGCACTGTCAGCTCCTGACACCAGCCAGCACCCAGGACTAAGGACTGTAGTCAGCTGTGACTAAAGAGAGATGGCCAGAGAAATAGGGATCCATGAATATGAAGTAGATGGAGATAAAACAAGAGGCGAAAGAAAGTAGTAAAATAGTGAAATACAATCAGACATGGACAGAAATGTAGAGCATCACACATTATTTTTATTGAAATATACTGTATGCCCTCTGCAGCAGAGACAGGCCACCAGTAAAAGCTCACATGCTTTAGTTTTTCAATTGACACTTTGGACATACTGTAAATATGTCTGATTTGAAATATATATTGAAGATAGTATGTCACAACTTTTTTAAAATAACAAGGCATAGCTACAACCATTTAGAAGACAAAACAAAAATCTAATTATCTCACATTTAGATCATTGACACAGACAAGAAATTCCCAGGTCCCAATAAAAATCTGGTAATACTATGGGCCTGTTTCAGAGGTGAATGATATTGCAGCCGTGAATGCATTTTTTTATGCAATGCGATGCGTCTGTATGCTAATGCCACAGCTGATGGTCTTCCTACTGAGAAAAAAAACACAATTATCCGGGCGCAATGTATGCCATCTTCCCGTGGAAAAAAACAAACCAGCTCTTATCTATATTTCAAATGGTAAATTAATTTACCTAGAGGCGCCCCACTGGGTAAACTAATTTTCCTACTGAGACGCCCACCTGCTGCGTCGCTAATCCCCATTGGTCACAATATTGGACAATGCACTGACCCTATTCGTCTGCCCGAAAATGGTGGCATGTTCTAATTACCATATCCCATTCTACTTAAATTATATCGTTTGGGGGTGTGCCTGCATGGCACGCCTCCTGTGTAATGTCAGGCTGGGGCTGAGCCCAGCACTCTGTCTCTAGCTGGGCTTCCCCCAGCCCACCCCCGGCACTGAATGGCGTCAATTTAGCTACTTTGGAGTCCGGCACTGCCACACAGCTGCGGTGGTGGGGGTGCCCAACCTTCTGACCAGACCACCGGCGGGACACTTCGGCCCATGGTTGGAACAGTGGAACAGTGTTGTCCCGCTGAAATCGGGATGTTGGGAGGGGTGCGCCCTTTATGGGATGGCGCCTCTGTTCGACCACACTGGTCGAACATGCCTCGGGCCTCCCCTGGAGGCACAGAATGTCCACCTGAACATGGCCACGAAACTTCCAAGTTTGGCTAGCCACCCCCTGTTACTTCCCAGGAACGCACACTTAACTTCATCCAAATTCATTCTGTGTCTCCCAGCATATGCATGCGCAGTGCAACTTGGACACATGTGCAGACTTAAAACATCAGCCATTTATGTGCAGTATCGACACTGCATCCATCTCTGAATCAGGCCCTATATCTTCATTTTATATTGTGATGCTTTTTTCTTTCCTTAAATGAAGATTTTTTTCATTGCCAAAGTAAATTTTAATCAAAATGGACATTCACACCGGTCTGTCTGGCCTTTGCACTACACAGGGAGGGATTTTTGAAAGACAATTATCATAAATCTGCAGCTTTTTCTTCTGTATGGACTCCATTATTTAAAAAAGGATAATCTTTCTTTTATGGCACAGCACTGCAGTAGCATATATATAATTGATGTGCGGGGAGTCAAAGGCGGCCCACAACAACACACATCCTGCATCCATTGCATATACTGACCTGGTGGGTGCACACATTAATCCAGGCATTTCTTCAGAAATATTGAGCATACATGGTGCCAGAGTCCCTGTTAAATCCTTAATCTTCTGCGCCAACACCAACTTTCCAGTTGGAGAAGGTCCATGTAAATGTGTGCACAGGTCCATCCTGTCCTAAGACATTTCATTACTTCTTTATTCTATAGAGATGGTTACCTAAATAAATCAGATGGGAGTAGCAAAGATGTTCTGGGTAAAAGGGGCATAAATGTAAAATTCTTGTCTGACCCCACAGTTTAATAGGCTCATAATATAAGACAAGAAGCAAACTGGACATTTTTTTGCCTTATGCTGCATGCACACATAAAGATTTTTTGTCCAACCATCCAACTAGTTGATTGGTTGGAATGAAAATCTGATAATGTATGGGAGTAAATGATGATCAGCAATTTGCTCCTAAATGCCAAAAAACAGATGAAAATGGTCAGCAGACAAGTTTGATAAATGTTTGATCTAAACAATTTGTTCAAACAACAGTTTTTGTCCATTTTCCGGTGTTTGGGAGCAAATTGCTGATTGTCATTTGCTTTCATACCTTACCAGATTTTCATTCTAACCAATCAACTAGTTGGATGGTTGGACAGAAAATCTTTACATGTGTACCCATCTTAAGTCTATGTGAGATCTCCATTGCCACTGAAATTGGGCCAGTTACATGGATTAGTCTACTTTACTGCTTAATTTAAAAATAAAATATTTCATTTACTAACTTGTGATACAAATCATTGCTAGACATTTTGACCATAAATAAAAAAAATCATGGATGGGATGTAATGGGGTGTGAGTATTTGTGTGAGTACAATCTTGCACCTTCTCTCACATTTTGAAGGTGCGAGTTTGTCCCATAACTCGCACATGTGATAGGGTACAAGTTTATGGGTCCGAGTTTGACTGACATGTGAGTTAAACTGAGGGTAAACTCACACCTTGTACTGCAACTTCCATTACAAGGTGCGAGTTAGACAGAAGCCTTCACAGATCAGTGAGATCTGTGAAAGCTTCCGTGTAAAAAAGAGCTATGAAATTGTAAAATAAAAATAAAATGATGTGGGGTTCCCCTTAAAAGCACAACCAGCACCAAGCTTTTTTGAGCCAGTTTCTGGTTGTGAAAATATGGGAGAAAAAAGATGTAGATGTCTCCCATGTTTTCAACAACAGGTACCAGGCTCAGTGAGCCAGTCCTGGTTGTGAAAATACTGGGGACAAAATGAGTAGGGGTCCCCCATATTAGCCATAACCAGCACCAGACTCTTTGTAGTGGGGTGTAACGCCACAGCCGTGTGACCCACTTTGCGGGGTTCCCTTGCCTAATCATTCATCACCCCAAGCTAGTCAGCCCAGACAGGGGATTCCTAGGAAGGAGGCACCTCAGGCCTGAGCTGAAACCCTGGGGCTATCCCTCGCACCACTGGGAGGTGGGTACCGTGTTGATTCTGTAAAAAATAGATAAATTAATATTGTCCTTTACAGGATAACTAGAAGTCCCAGCTAGCCTCCCCTGCAAGCTGGAACCACAAGTACTAGCATGCAGGGTACTAAGGGCCTGCTGGTACCTCTAGTTCACCTGCAAAATAAATATAAAAAAAAATGCAGGACACACACAGAAAGTTTTAATATTTTGTTACACATACACTCACTCACACTCACCTGCACTCATGCTAGTACATACTTACCTAGCGCCGGTTTGTCCCCTCCTCCAGTAGAATCCATATTGATACCTGTAAAAAAAAACATACTCATCTACCCCTTGGTACCAGTCTCCTTCGTTCCATGTAGGCATCCACCATCTTCTTAAAAAAACAAAACAACATGCAGCGCGGACCACCAAATATAGTTCTTTGTGAATGACGCTACAGCTGCTGCATTTCCCATAGAAATGCTTTGGCTGAACTTTCATTGGCTGAGACAAGCGAACCTCCACCTCTAGGTGAGTATGTTTTTTCTTTTTTTACAGGTGCAGATGAACAGTTTGACAATGATCCTGATCCTAGGAGTAGGGAAAATGGCAGAATATCAGGTATTCATTTGTAAGTGTATTTTGAAATTGCATGGTAAGAAGTGTGTTTACAATATAGTGGTTCTCACAACTTTATAACAAATGCTTCTTTCTTCTAGCCTTGGAGACTGTGGTGAAATACGTAGCAATTCCTGGGTGTTAATGATAAATTAATGGTTAACAGGATATATGATGAATGCTGCCTACAAATTCTGTTTACCTGAAATTTGCTAGGGAATGCTTTCATTGGCTTTGATATCAACACTATCCAAAGTTTGGAAGGACACCCCAGTCCATCACATTTTGTGTGTCCAGCATGGTGAGTTTACCAGTTTATCACACAGCCTGATGAGGAAGATTATTTAGGCCAAAATAAAGTGGAAACATAAAGATATGGTGCTTCTTTCAGCAGGATCAAAGGCCTTGCAAAGTGTTGCATATCAAATTAACCAGCACAGTCTGCTGGTGCGTACTAGTCGCGTGCGTCATAGCTGAATTGCAACTTAACTGCATTTTATACAAAATACCCGCTGCTAGCAGAGTTACATGGGATCTGGCGGCTCTCTCATGCCAGGCAAGCCACGCTGCATGGCTTATTGTGGCTAGATGTATGAGGACATCTGTAAGATCATTTTTCTTACTCTTAAAAAAAGAATCTGTTTATTAAGAGTTTTTGCAAAAACATACAATTATTACAAAAATATATTGGAATGAATGGAGAACTTAATCAGTTAAGGTTATCTAACCAATAGTGAAAATAGAACAAGAAATCCAGTAGTAATATCACTCGATAATATTGATAATAACATTGATACAGAGTGGAGTGAAATTTTAACCATAGACATACATACGGGTCAAAATTCAGAGTCCAGCTCCGAACTTATCCCACAGTTACAAGTAAATAGAAAGTATCTCCAACATACCAAAATTTAACAAAAATCTAATGAATACAAATAATGGGGAAAACAATACAGACAAACAGGATAATACAAAAGGAGTGATGGGAGGGACATAGGAAATATAAAAAATAAAAGAATAATGAATCAGAATATCTTGACACCTTCCTAGTAAATGAAATTGGAAAACAACCCTCTGCATTACCCAATATCTCAGACAAAATGACAATATAAATTTTGATAGCTTAAAAGTAAAGAAAAAAAAATTCTAATAATTAAATTTAAGTGAGCTGTCTCAATAAGTACCAACTTGTAATTTCAAACACCTGTAGGATTTGAGTCTGAGATTGAGGTTGTAGATGTTCAGTATACGACCCTAATCTTTTATCAAATCTCACAACTCCCTTCTTGACATCTGGAAATGAGGCCCTCCTGTCAAAATGCAGAATTTTGAGTAATAAATGTTGTACTGTTGAAAGAAAAGGTGGAGTTTTACTGGTCCATTGAATTAAAATAGCTTTTTTGGCCGCAGTTAAGATAATGGAGAGTAATGGGATAATAGACTTGTGATTCAGGCCTAAATCCCAGTTAGCATAATGAAGACATAATATAGCTAAAGGATCCGGTCTTAGTTGTAGTGATAAATATCATCATTTTGTTCCCAAAATCGATTAATCTGACCACACTCCCAGAAATTGTGATAGAAAGAAGCTGAGATATAGCGGCATTTGAGGCAATGACCTGTTTCACTAAGAACGAAGTATTTCCTCTGATGTTGTGAAATATATGCTCTATTCAAAACTTTATAGTATACTTCCTGACGCATTGCTGTACTTAGCTAATTCATCATGGAGTCAAAGTGTAAAAGAAGTACATCAGGTTCGGGGAATGATGATATATCTTTAGACCAACTAGCACACAGAGATTTCCAGACATCGGAAGTACATTTTTTTATAAAAACAGCTTTTAACAGTCAATTAATTAATTAATTAATAGAATTCCCTGTTATCCATAGCTGGGGGAAATAACAGGTTACCACAAATAGGTATAAATGGGGTAAAGCGCCAAACTCGCTTCAACTTGCGGTTCATCATAATCCAGGCTGGGTAAGTGTCTCTAAACAAGGGGTTCAGTAAACTTGGTTGCAGGGCCGGCTCCAGGGTCAGAGCACCCTGTGCCGGCCCTCTCGAGTGCGCCCCATCTTCGTGTGCGGCAAAGCTGCATGCAACTAAAAATGGGGGTGTGGCCTAATTATCACAGGCTACACCCTTATGTGATGTTATTAGTAGGCATGCCCTCCTCCAACTAACGTCAGGCTGGGGGGAGCCTAACTAGCTGGGCTTCCCCTAGCCCCTCCCGTCACTGAATGGATGTTGCACGCATGCGCGCAGCATCCATTCAGAGTCTCCGGAGTACGGCACCGCCACACAGCTGCGGCAGCGGGGGTCCCCAATCTCCCGATTTGACCACCCGCGGTCCACTTTGGCCCACTGGTGGAACAGAGGGACAGTCCGCCAAAATCGGGATGTTGGGGAGGGGTGCGCCCTCTATGGGTGGCGCCCCTGTGTGACCACACAGGTCAAACACCCTTAGAGCCGGCCCTGCTTGGTTGGCTATGGAGGAGTGCACTCAGAGAGTATGGTTTAACAGCTCTTTTTCCACAGTGAGGGAAGTGTAAATTAATTTAGTAAATATTTTTATATAGTATAAGTATATGGAGATCTGTTTTAGTAATGGCAATCGGTAACATTTGCATACGGTATGAGATCTTAGGGAATACAATACTTTTCAAGACGGCAAACCGCCTCAGTAAGGAAAGAGGTAGGAATAACCAGTCTGTCAGCAATTTTGGGAGAGAATGTATCAATGGAGAAAAGTTTACTGAGTATAGTTTCCCAGGATCAAAAGGAATATATATCCCTAAATATTTTAGTGCAGGGCGGGCATGTGAAAATAAGGGAATTGAAAGAAAGTCAGCAGGAGTAGCGGAAAGAGGTAGGTATTCCGACATGGCTACATTCACCCTATAATCCACAAAAAATCCAAAAAGGTCCATCAGACAAATTACCTCCGTGGCCGAGGAAGCCGGGTCAGACATAAATAGGAGCATATCATTGGCAAATAATGCCACCTTTAAGATCAACTGCACCAACCCGGATTCCTCTGAAAACTGAGGATTTATGCAAAGCTATAGCAAGCGGCTCCAATGCATATATATATAACCAATCTGTGAAAACAATTAGCATACAATTAAATCAGTAGAGATGAGCGGGCTCGGATCTCAGAGATCCGAGCCCACCTGAGCTTAGGGGATCCAAGTCAGATCTGGGCCAGCACGGGTTTTCCCGCCTGACTCGGATCTCAAAATGAGGCAAAACATCATCCCGCTGTCGGATTCTTGCGGGTTTTGGATTGTATAAAAGGTCCCACGATTACTGCCATTTTTCATTCCAGCTGTGAAGAGTGAAGAGGGAGGGAGCTGGGATCTGTGCTGTGCTGCTGTGCATAGGGGCTGGCTACAGTTGTGTTGTCACTCAGGGGCTGGCTGCTTAATGTCCATAGGGGCTGGCTGTTGTCCATATAGTGGCTGGCTGGCTGTTGTGAGGTTGTCCAGTCCATAGGGGCTGGCTGTTGCCCATAATCCATATAGGGGCTGGCTGTTGTCCTGTCCATAGGGGCTGGCTGGCTGTAGTCCATAGGGGCTGGCTGGCTGTTGTCCGTAGGGGCTGGCTAGCTGTTCTGCTGTGCTGTCCAGGGGTTACTCTTCACCCCCAGTGTGAAAAAGATAAAAATAGATTTTTTTATTTTTGTGTATGCATTAGCCACACTTATTATCAGCAACGTAGGTATGCAGGTGTGCTGCCTGTGTCAATTATCAAAAGGCTGCTGCTTAATTCAGGAACCTCTACCCCCCCCCCAAGTGCCCCCCCCCCAAATTTTAATAAAAAATATTTGTTTTTCCTGTGTGTGCATGTTAAAAATCCGCTCTTATCTGCAACGTAGCTGCACTAGGCGTTTTGCCAATGTCAAGGGGCTGCTGCCTCTTTCAGGGGTGCTCTTCACCCCCAGTGTGAAAAAAAAATAAAGATGTGTGTGTGTAAGCCATACTTATCAGCAACGTAGGTGTGCAGGGGTGCTGTGCTGCCTGTGTCTCATTTATCAAGGGGCTGCTGCCTCATTCAGGGGTGCTTCCCCCCCAGTTTGATAAAAATAACAACAATTTTTTGTGTGTGTGCATGTTAGCCCCACTTATCAGCAACGTAGGTGCACAGGGGTGCTGTCCTGCCTGTGTCATTTATCAAGAGGCTGCTCCCTCGTTCAGGTGCTTTCCCTCCCAAGTGCCCAAAAAAATTAATACAATCTTTTTTTTGTGTGTGTGCACATTAGCCACATTTATCAGCATCATAGCTGCGCAGGGGTGCTGTCTGTGTCGTTTATCAAGAGGCTGCTGTCTCATTCGGGTGCTCTCCCTCCCAAGTGCCCCCAAAAAATTAATTCAATGAATCAATCTTTTTTTTTATTTTTATGTGTGTGTGCGCATTAGCCACATTTATCAGCAACATAGGTGTGCAGGGTTGCTGTCTGTGTCATTTATCAAGAGGCTGCTGCCTCGTTTGGGTGATCTCCCTCCCAAGTGCCCCCCCAAATTAATTCAATCAATCAATCTTTTTGTGTGTGTGTGTGCGCGCATTAGCCACATTTATCAGCATCGTAGCTGCCCAGGGGTGCTGTCTGTTTCATTTATCAAGAGGCTGGTGCCTTGTTCAGGTGCTCTCCCTCCCAAGTGCCCCCCCAAATTTAATTAATTAATAAATCAATGTGTTTTTTTTCTGTATGTGCGCGCGTTAGCCATGGTATCACAAACGTCTCTGCTGAAATTTGCATAAACATTTTCAAAAGTGAAAATAGAGGATATTGTTAAAAAATTTAATAAAGCAGCTAAAACTGCGTTCTCTGATTATAGTGTCCCTACTCCCTACCCATGGCCCCTCTACCTGAATTTCAGAGAGTCAGAGGGGCAACTCATGCAACCGTATTCCAGAGTGCAGCTGCTTCTCCTGTAGCCCATGTCAGAATATGTGTAGGGGGTGTGGTGATGATATTGACTAAAATGGAGCTAAAATCCCCTAAAGTGAACAATAAATCCCCAATCTAACAGGGAGCGCAGCTGTAATTTATACACAACACAGGATGGGATGATGATATAGGCTTGGGTGATGGTATAATCTGGGGTGATATATACATCATCCTCTTCACACAATATTAATTTGTCCCTGCTGGAATCTACCATTACAGGTGTCTCTGTAATTTTTGCACGTAATTGACTGTAAAGGTCTTTCTCATAGAATTTATAGTTCATTTTGATGGGCATCATCTTTCCACATTTTTTGGGAAGTAGTCTCATGCCGATCACTGACAAGGTTCCCGGCTGTGCTGAAAACTCTTTCTGAAGGTGGGCAGCTCAAGTAAAGCAAAGACAGTTTTGTGTACGGGCTTCCAAATTGCCTATTTTTCCTGTCAGTAGTTATTTACATCTCTTCAGATCTGTGTCTGTTGGGAAGAAAAAACAATGTCTTCATCCCTTCTGGGATGAAAATACACTCCCAGCAGCAGGCATGGTGCTCAAGACACAACGTAAGACTTAAATTTTAAATCTTCAATGTTGCATTTGCTACTCTGTTCCGCTTGTCCACTATATCTGCTCCAGTTAAGTGGACAGTGGGTACAACGGCAGTTTGAACTGAAGGCCACTAACTAAGTTTTTTTTAATGTCCCTGTACAGGTTGGGAAATGCTTTTTCGGAAGGTTTTCAAAGAATTATTTAACAGTCAATTGTTTTTGGAAAGCACTCTTCCTGGTCCCCTTTTGGGATGAAAATCCACTGCTAGCCACAGAAGCAGATGCAGGATTCTCAAGAAAGACACAACGTAATGCCTTAAATCAGGGGTAGCCAACCTCAGTCCTCGAGAGCTACTAACAGTTCATGTTTTCCAGACCACCTAGCTGGTGCATAATTGTATTCATTACTCACAAACAAATTTGGAAAGATCCACAGGAGGACCAGGGTTGGCTACCTCTACCTTAAATCATAGATCTTATGCTTGTCTACATGTCTGTGCTGGTTAAGAGGCACTTTGAGGCCACTAACTAACTATGATTTTTTTAATGTCCCTGTACAGGTTGGGAAATGCTTTTTCATGTGGAAAGCACTACTAGAAGTCTTCCTGGTCCCCTTCTGGGATGAGAAAATCCACTCAGCAGCAGCAGGCTGTGTCAAATATTTTTTTGCAAATGCCTCCTCCCCTCCCCTTCTCCCTCATAAATTTTCTTCAGAATCAAAAAATGTAATTACATTTACTACCAATCAACCCTTCCTGTCCTGCCCTGCCTTCAACTACATACATACTCCAACCCCTTCAGGCCTCTCTTGAATAATAAAAACATTTGTTTCCTGATGTGCCATGTTGGAAGTTGAACTGCCATGTGTTTGTGCCGCCCACTGCTGCTGCCGCTTAGCTTAGTCAGCCAGCTAGCTTGGTGCAAATTTTGGGCCTAAACTGGATGAAAACAATATAGTGAGCTGTCAGGTGGGCAAAATTTACTGGAAATGAGTGGAAATAAATGTTATTGAGGTTAATAATACTGTAGGAACAAAAACAGGCCAATTTTTTTGTGATTTTAGCTGTTTTTATGATTTTTTAAGAAAAAATCCAGATCCAAAACCAAAAAACAAAACAAGGAGGTGAGGTTTTGGCATAACCAATCCAGATCCAAAACAAGGGGAAATCCAGATCCAAAACCAAAACACGGGGGTCGGCGCACATCTCTAAAAATCAGAAGCTTGATAAAGTCAGAATGAAAACCAAATTTATGCAGTATGTAAAATAAATGATCCCAGGACACCAGATCGAAGGCCTTTTCGGCATCAAGGGTAACAACACTTTCATTCGCTCCGCCAGAATTTTCAATACAATTTTATAGTCAATATTAAGAAGAGAAATGGGTCTATAGGAACTAGAACATTCCAAGTCCATGCCCTGTTTGGGCAAAACCTTAAGGATTGCTGAGTTAAAATGGTAAGGCAGGGATTTAGTAGAATGCGATTGTATACAGAGGTTAGAGTTTCCGCAATTCTGGGGGAGAGAAGTTTATAAACTTCCCCGCTAAACCCATCAGAGCTAGGAGCTTTACCAGGTTTCATACCTTGTATAATTTTTTGTACTTCTAACATGGAAATTGGTGCAGTCAGGGATGCAGCCAAGTTGGAAGGTATTTGAGGAGGAACAACCATGGACCAAAAAGAGTCACGGTTTGTCACGTCAGGGGCAGAGGGAGCATATAAATTAGCATAGAAGGAGTGGGATTTCTCAACTATTTATTTGCTGGAGGAAGTATAAGATCTAGAAGTACACAGCCATTTGATAAGGGTAGTTGGACCTTTTAAGAGATTAAATAAGTTTTGTTGCCATACTTATAAAACTGAAACACTTTATGAAAAGTATATCGATGCCCCATTTCAGTCAGAATCTCATCAAAATGGGCCTTGTGTTCCAAATATGCTTTTTTATAGGTAGGAGTAGGAGAAGATTTGAATAAAGATAAAGAATCTGTGAGGGACTGCTTAGCAGATTTAAAAATATTCAAAAATCTCTTTCGGTTATGTGCAACATACAAAACTATGTGCCCGATTCAGAGCCGGACGCAATTAGTGTTCGCTCGTCCTGAAAATAGGGGTGGCTATTCAAATGAACCGTTCGCTGTTTGCGGTCTGTTCACGCCTCTCGGTCTGAACGAGCGAACAGAACTTGCGGACGTTTTTTGGGAAACTACACCCCCTGGCCGCTCGCATCCTACGTCATGTCCGCTATTTATTAGATTAATCGAGTACATCGACCAGGGTATGAACTGCTCGCTATTCTTGTGGTTGGTTTTTGCTACCACAATTTTGCGAGCAGTTCTGGCTTAAAAAAAACCCAGTGACGTGGTCAATGACGCTGCTGTTTTAAATATGCACACCCATAAAACGCCCGTTTTGACCTTTAAGCACGCCTGCGATCGGATCTCCACTCCTCGTTTTCAAGCACCTTCCCCTGTTACCACCCACATGCGCCTCATCCTGTCACTCAAATTAGCAGGCATTCGCTATTTTGCGAGCACATGAATTTCGGCCGCACTGACTGGTTTGCGCATGCGTATAACGATCCGTACGCATGCGCAGTTGGGCAAACATCACTCGGAGCGAACGAACTGCCGCTTATGAGTGGCTCTGAATCAGGCCCTATATCCCCTCTAATCACAGCTTTTGAAGCCTGCCAGAACAACAAAGGGTCATCTTGCTCATAAAAAGTATTATCCTGCTTGTAGGCCTGCCAGGAGGACTCTATCTTATTGCGAAATTTTAATGAGGAAATCAATTGAGAAGGGAACCACTGTCGAAATGGGCATCTAATGGGCCTTTATCTACATTAACTGTCATTGCAGCACAAACAAGAGCATGGTCCGACAAACCTATTGGCTATCTAATGATTTCAAAAAGACAGAGTCGGACATCAAAATATAGTCTAGACGTGAGAGAGAGCCATGGGCAGCCGACAAGCACGAATAATCCCTGTCAATGGGATGTTTGGCCCTCCATATATCTGTCAAATGTAGCTCCTGCATAACATACGGTATACCAAATCTAGGTGAGCATGTACATCGGCGAGACGGGTGTTGACAATCCATCTCTCTCAAAGCAATCATATTAAAATCCCCACATAAAATTATTAGGATAAAGGCTAGAAACAAAACGCAAAAACAGTTTGTCATATCTATTGGAGGCATATACAGTGCAAATTACATAGGGTACATCAAAAATTTAAGTTTCTATAATGAAACAATGACCCTCAGGATCAGTCTTAGGGCCCGATTCAGACCTGCTCACTTGATATCTTCGCACGGAGCCGTCAGCTGCCAAAGTATGCAAATCCTGCGATCGCACGGCAAGACATTAGTATGCCCACTATGTCTTTGCGTACGATTGCGGTATGTATTTAGACACCCACTTTCCCTTTGTAACACACACCATCCCCAGGACGTGTATGCAACAATCGGTAACATTGAGTAACATCGGACCCATACGCAGCACTTGCGGTCGATCATACCCTACTGCAAGCACTGCGAACACTACAGTGTGTAATACAGCCATGTGACATGTACTATGAGGCTGCATCTTAATTATGCACGCCCCTGAAATGGCGTTTTGGTGCTCAGGCATGCCTGCGTTCGCACCATCACACCCCAGTTTCCATCGACCTCCCCCTGTCACCACCCACAAACAGCGGGTCCTGTCACTCATTCTAGCGAGGCATCTATGTACAGCATGCGAACACTTCCCAATCGCAGCATATGGTTCACACACGCACTGCGTCTTATACGCATGCGCAGATTGCGAAAATCAGCCAGCTATGTGCGAACGCAGCCTAGCGAGCGGGTCTGAATCAGGCCCATAGTTGAAAGAACAGAAATAGGAAGAGAGTGTTTAGCTATCTCCACCACTCCTCTGGACTTGGAGTTGTACGAGGATGATGCCAATACTGTCCACCCCAACATATTAAGTTTAGCCACTTCTGCCGAGACTAAATGTGTCTCCTGCAAACACACCAGATCTAATTGTAACTTATTTAAATATAGTTACACTATTTTGTGCTTTATCAGGGAGTGAAACCCCCCAACATTCCAAGTGCCAAATTTTACCTGTGATATATAAATATTCTAAAAATAAATTAGAAGGGTATAAACCGTGCAGCAAACAGACCGAGTTTATATGGTTCCATAAAGTGTCATAAAGATATAGCAAAAACTAATAATAACATATAAAGATATAGCAAAAACTAATAATAACATATAAATGGACAAGGGAAGGAAATAGGAATACAAATGGAAGGAGACATACAAAGGGGTAAGAAAAATACAGCTATTACAAAAAATAGCGGCAAGTGCATAATTCATTGAATACGCTGTTTCATTATCAAAGCAAAGGCTTCCGGGAGGCACTGGTGGTAAGCGCCAAAAAGAAAAGAGTCCCAGTCACCAGACTCCTAACCAGGCCCAGTCAAATCAACAGCAACATAACTTTCAGCAAACAATATCCTCATAGCTGTGAAGTGGAGAGCAATATAGTAGTACAGTTCAACTGCTATATACTGTATATAAATCAATGAACAACATCACAGGTTATAGATGGAATAGAGATAAGTGTCAGTAAGGCAAGATTTGATCAAATCAAGAAGAGGGCCCATTAGCCTTGTTGGACTCCGATAGCTCTCGTAGATATGCTTAGGCATCAGCAGCAGTAGTAAAATCTTTATAAGTATCACCGTCATATCATCTCAGACGTGCTGGGAATAAAAGAACACAGTGACAACCATGTTGAATAAAATTTGGGCAGATAGGGGAATATTATTTCTGGGGTTTGGTGACTTCTGTAGAAAAGTCCTGGAACACAAATAATCTGTGGCCTTCCCAAGTTAAATTGCGGTGCCTGTAACTTGGGGTCTGCGCTCAGGGACATTCCTTTGTGGACCCAGACGGTGAGCTCTCTCCACAATAATATCTTTACAACCTTCAGCAACATCCAAAGAGCAGGAAGTGTATTGGTCAAAAATGTAACAAGATCCAGTCCTTTAAGATTTTCCGGTAATCCTACCACTCTTAAATTGTTGCGACGCGATCTATTTTCAAGGTCGTCAACTTTATTAAGTAATTGCAAATGAGACTTATGCAGTGTAGCATAATCAGCCTTGAGAGTGTTAAGTTCATGAAAATTGTACCAGACACATTTTCAGTCTCAGAGACTCTCTGGGATAATTGCTGCAGCTGGCCCTTTAAGGCAGACAATGTTTGCTGAAAAAGATCTGCCTGTTCCTAAAGCATGGGTGTCATAGCCTCTTTAATGGCTTGAACCACCTCCCCATAAGTTATAATAGAGTCAGTGGTATGTAGCAGGTTTGGAAGAGATCTGAACAGCTGGTTATGGAGCTGTGGTCACAGAATCTCCCAGCACTGAAGTCATGGCCGCTATCTTAGATTCAGAGGGGGGCAGTCAGAACGGCTTCTCTGCATTTTGCCTGGCATTGACGAGGATAAGAAGCGATCTATACAGGTGAGGGGAGTCAGAGGTAGCAGCGGATGTTTCAGGAGGCAGATCAGAAGTCAAACAGCCATATAATGGCAAAATTGCTGGGTCTTGAGCGGAGCTGCAGCCAGGCACAGCTCGCTGCACAGTAGGCGGAGCCGGAAGTCTCAATTTTTCATACTCTTAAACAACTAAGTAATGGTCTTGTCGATTTTCATAATGTCAACAACCTCTAAAGAATTGCCTGGGCCAGGAGACAGACTATGCTACTTACAGCATTACACATGCACCAGCAGTATAATTGTAAACATGATGATTAACCACCATTTTGACAGTTGTACTGCTGGCACCCAATAAATGCTTTAAGTAAACTTGTCGATCTACTGGTACTGGCATTCGGGGGTCCCCAAACTGTTTGTCAACATTATGAATGTTGACAACACTTATGTATTTCCTTAAAAAGCTGTGTTATTTTCAGGTGTAATTGTAGTAAACCATTTTTTACATTATAGAAGTTATACTACTCTACCTATGTGAGGTGCTGCTCTTACTTTTTACTCTCTTTGTATTTGGTAAGTCATTCAAAAGGTAATAGCCAAAAAAAATAACACAATGTGATTAGTGATAGTGAAATTTACCAAAAGTGCTTCAAGTTGTGTGGGGCAGATTTTGAAACCATTGACATTTACCTTTTTAAACAACATGTTTCCATGAAGACAACAGTATAGGTGCCCATACATGGTGCTGTGCAAACGAGCATACCATTAGATGTGTCGTAAAATGATTGCAAATTGTTTACGATATATCGTATGCAGTAAACAACCTCACAATGCATCTGCTGGAATCTCAATAAGAGAGGGCTTACCTAGGGGGTATAAAAGGCAGCATCCATTTTAGATCTGGGCACACTCTCTGTGACTAGTTACTATTATTATTATTATTATTATTATTATCATTTATTTATATGGCGCCACAAGTGTTCCGCAGCGCCTTACAAGGTACATAACCAAAAAGTGACTTACAGTAAAATACAATACAATGAAGGACAAGGACATGGATAATATACATTGATATATAGGTGGCCATAACACCCAATTAAGCAACAAAGCATAGGCACCAAGTGTTAGGTGTCCTAGTGGTGAGTAAGAAGTAGATGAACATAAAGTAAAGAGAAGCACAAGAGGGTAGAGGGCCCTGCTCGCAAGAGCTTACACTCTCAAGGGGAGGGGCGGACAGACGGGCATGATACAGATGGGGAAGACAGAGAGGAGGGAGCATGCAGTAGCAAGTTAGGATGAGAGCTGGAAAGCATTGATGAAGTAGTGGGTCTTGAGAGCCCATTTGAGGAATTGTAGAGAGGTGGAGAGTCTGATGGGGAGAGGGAGAGAGTTCCAGAGGTGGGGAACAGCACGGGCAAAGTCTTGGAGGCGGGAGTGGGAGGAAGTAATCAGTTGGCATGAGAGGCATTGTGCATTTGTTGAACAAAGAGGGCGGACAGGAAAGTGAAGGGAGATGAGGTCAGAGATATAAATGGGAGAGGAGTGTGTGAGGGCTTTGTAAGTGAGTGTGAGAACCTTGAATTGGGTTCTGAAGGGGAAGGGGAGCCAGTGGATGGCTTGTAGGAGAGGGGAGGCAGATGTGGAGCATTTGGAGAGGAAGATAAACCGTGCTGCAGCATTAAGGATAGACTGGAGAGGAGAGAGATGGGATTTGGGGAGGCCAGATAGGAGGAGGTTACAGTAATCCAATCCTGAGATGACCAGTGAGTGTATTAAGGTCTTAGCAGCATCCTGGGTGAGAAAGGGTCTGATCCTGGAAATATTTTTAAGATGGAAATGACAGGACTGTGAGAGGTTCTGGATATGTGGTTTAAAGGAGAGGGAGGAGTCCAGGATAATTCCAAGACAGTGCACTTTGGGGCTAGAGGAGATAATTGTGCCATCAATTGATAAAGAAATAGTGGGAGGAGAGGTTATGTGGGAGGGTGGGAAGATGATCATCTCAGTCTTAGACATATTAAGTTTAAGAAATCGCTGGGACATCCAGGAAAATATAGCAGAAAGATAGTTGGAGATACGAGTGAGGAGAGAGGGAGAGATGTCAGGGGAGCAAAGGTAGATCTGAGTGTCGTCAGCATAGAGATGTTAATGGAGGTCAAAAGAGCTGATGAGTTCACCTAGAGAGGATGTATAGAGGGAGAAAAGGAGTGGTCCAAGAACAGAACCTTGGTGAACACCTACTGTGAGAGGTTGTGGGGGGGAAGATAAGCCATGAGAGGAGACAGAGAAGGATCGATCAGAGAGGTTAGCCAGGAGAGGGCAGTGTCACGTAGACCAAGGGAGTGAAGGATTTGCACCAGGAGAGGGTGGTCCACAGTGTCAAAAGCAGCAGAAAGGTCAAGGAGAATGAGTAGGGAGTAGTGGCCTTTGGATTTGGTAGCAAGGAGGTCATTGCTGACTTTAGTGAGGGCAGTTTCTGGAGTGGAGAGAATGGAAGCCAGACTGAAAAGGGTCAAGGAGGGAGTGGGAGGAAAGAAAGCTGGTAAGGCGGTTGTAAACAATATGCTCAAGGAGTTTGGATGCAAAAGGGAAGAGTGAAGCTTAGTTTTATACCCTGCTGAACACTGTACATTGCTATAGTGCTCTGCTTTGTTTTGGGCTTGCCTTTAACAAAGTGTGTTCTATACTACATTTTGTGGTGATAGATTCCTATCGCTATAAGCTTCTGCTAGTCTATGGCTATCTGAAGCTGAAAGGTGATGGAACTGAGGAGAGGAGGAGAATGAGATCTCGCTGGACCAAGGAGTCAGGGCCGTAACTAAGGTAGTGCGACCTGTGCCATGGCACAGGGCACCGCAGGGCAGGGGGTGCTATTTGGGCCTGTCAATTTTACTGTTTATTATCATTCTCACTTGTAGCTTCCGCTTCTTTTATCCCCAGCATCTCCTGGTTGCTCCAGGAGTACCCCTTTCTCTATCTTATGTCCCTATTTAAAAAAATGGGGGGGCGCCAATGCTCTCTCTGGCACAGGGCACCAAAAAGTCTAGTTATGGCTCTGCAAGGAGTGGCTGATGAGGAGGGAGACCCCAGAGGCTGGACACCAGCATGAGGAGGATCATCCCTGCTGAGGAGAGGCTCATTGCTACCCTGAGGTACCTGGCTACAAGAAGGTCCTTTGAAGAGGTGAAGTTTGGGACCGTCATTTCCCCCCAGACTTTGGGGCGCATCATCCCGGACATCTGTGAAGTTTCACTACTTTAAGGTGAGTAAAAACACTACACATTTTTTTTCTGGTGAAAGAAAATTTTTATTTCTCACACTGAGGGAAAAAAATCAACCAACATGGCTGTAAATATCTATAAACGTAATTTTATTTAAAAGCAAAACCAACATGGCTGCTTTTTAATGTTTACCAAAACCAACATAGTTTTAAATGTATACAAAATGCTATATCAACAAGTTTTATCTCTCCCAATAGCTAGGCAGCTGCATGGTATACGGTGTGTCAAACGTCATATTGAATAGGCCAAGAAGCACATGGCGCAAGTCCAGATTGAGGCCCCGGCATTCTCCAATCTGTCCTTGCGCCATGCGTTTAGTGACCCTGTCTAATCTGCATTATCCACACCGTACACCATGCAGTAGCTATTGGGAGAGATAAAATGTGTTGATATTTAAAATGTATTATAATTTAAAAAAGTGGGATGGCTCCTCTCCGCCAACATGGCTCTGTAAAGAACCTCAGAGGAGGATGTGGAGGGGTTGGTGGATTCGGGAGTAAATGGGATGGGGTGTAGGATGGGATGGGGTTGACCCCAGTTGTGTGGCCTGGTAGCTTGGTGGCAGGTAGGAATGAGATGAGGATGACCCATAGCATGGCTGCATCATTGTCAGGGTCAGTGGCTCATCGGTCAGCCTAGTTGTAGTGCCCAGCTGCTTCAATCTCCCCACGGATCACTGTCTCGTAGATGATCCTCTGGGCATGGATTTGTTGGCCTTCATCCATTTCCCAGAGACTACTAGCTATATGAGTGCCCAGGTGGTAAAACATGTCCGGGGGCTTTTGTAGGGCCTGCTCAACCTGCTGAAGCAGCGGATCTGGCTGCACCTGGGTCTTATGCTGGTACCTACGCCATCTTGAAGCAGGCTGAGTAAATTCATCCTCGCTCTCGCTACGGGTGGCCATTTGCGGACTATTGATGAGGTCAAGATCTGGTGTTGAAGACTGTTGGAGGAAAGAGAGAAAATATTAATGTTAATAACATGTTTTCTAATATTTTGTGTTTCTTTCTTTATTCTAGTTCCCAACAACAGTGGAGGAGTGGCAGACCATTGCTGAGGAATTTCCCCAACTGCAGAGGAGCCATTGATGGCAAACATAACCACATTAACCCACCTGCCCACAATTGATCCTTTTATTACAATAAGGTTTTTTTTAGTATAGTACTCATGGCAGTGGTGAAACACCAATTACGAATTTCTTTTTGTTGATGTGGGAATAAATGGCCGTGCTTCTAATGGAGGATCATTTAAACAAATCCTCTTCTATGAGAGACTTAACACCAACCGTCTGAATTTGCCAAATACAGAGGCAACGAAGCACAGCCTAAACTACGTTTTTGTGGCTGATGAGGCATTTGCTCTCCATGAACACTTGCTGAATTCATATGAGCAAAGGGGCCTGACAAAAGAAAAGCGCATCTTCAATTACCATCTATCCAGGGCACAGAGGATAGTGCCAGACACCTTTAGCATTCTATGCAACTGATTAAGAATCTTCCATACGGCTATAAATCTATGTGTGGACAAAATAGATTCCGTCGTTTTGGCCTGCTGTGTCCTCCACAATTACCTCCGATAAACTTTGTATATACAACAGTAGATCCGGACCATCCACAGGAGACATTGCAAATGCCCTCTGTGGCCTCATCTGCAGTTGTGGAGTCAACAGAGACTGCGCAGGCTAAAGAGAAATACCTGGAATACTTTAATGGAGTGGGGGCAGTACCATGGCAGGAGGACAGTATTCACTAGTGTGATATGGACAATTGTGGACTATTGAACTTTTAAAAAACATTTTGCATGGTGTGTATGCACATCCAAAGAGGACGGTTGTTCTGTTTCTGCGTTGTCCTCTTGCTGCTCCCCAGGGACACACTCGACCATGAGCACTTGGGATGCTCGCTGTGGCTCCTGCTCGTGCAGGAACTTGAGCAGGTGAAAGTACCACAAGTTACTGGTGTAGACCTCATCGGCCCCCATTCTCGATGCTTCTGACTCCTGCTGCTTTTTATTTTCTTTAATGTACACTGTACGCAAATTCTGTATTTTGACTTTCACCCACTTCATGGAAGCCTCGTCATGGAATGGCTTACTAAAAGATACAAGCTCTTCAATTGCAGCAGCTTTCTTGTATTTATTACTGTAGTCAGGCCCCTTTATGCGCCACAGATATTCGTAGGCGCGATAGCACTCGAGAAAACCGATGACAGATTGGCGCTCTCTTGCACTGGTCAATTCTGTGGAAAAACAGAAAAGAAAAAGATTTTTAAATTTGAAAGTAACAGTTGAATTATTTTAATTAGTTGATATGTTTTAAATGTGTTCAAAATAAATGTTTAAACCTGTGTCAGTTTATTTTCATAGTACTTTTTAAATAAAAACAATTGGGGGACAACTTGCATTGCCCTATACTGTCATAACATTGCCTGGGGCAGTGGGTACATAGCGGGTGCGGTGGATACTAACCATTGATGGGCTCGGTCGTTGGTGGCATAGGGTACATTGGGGGTGCAGTGGTTAAAATACACATTGGGGGCACAGGGATTAATACACATAGGGGGTGGAATGGTTAAATACACATTGGAAGGCAAGGATTAATACACATTGGGGTGCAGTGATTAAAATACACATTGGGGTGCAGAGGTTAAAGTACACATTGGGGTGCAGATGTTAAAATACACATTGGGGGTGCAGTGGTTAATATGCATTGGTGAGGCAGGGGTTAATACACATTGGTCGGGCAGGGGTTAACATGCATTGGTGGGGCAGGGGTAAATACGCATTGGGGTGTAGTGGTTATTATGCATAGGTGAGGCAGGGGATAATACGCATTGGGGGTGCAGTGATTATTATGCTTTAGTGGTGCAGGGCATTGGAGGTGCAGGGGTACATTGGTTCTTCAGCTGTACATAGTAAATACAGTTGATTACTCACTTTTTATGTTTTATTTGCAAGCCTCTGCAAGAGATGATGCTGTTGCTGCTTCCACTTCCCCCATCATCTGTCACAAAATGGAGGAGGGGAGTGGCCAGTGACATTATAAATCGCAATCGTACATCAAGCAAAACACTGTACGATGTGTGTCAAATCGTACACTATAGGTCAAAATCTTACTGCAGGTTCAGTTGATCTGTGATGCCGATATACGACGCCAGGGATGCGCATTGCCATTTTAATCATACTGGAATACGCAACTTTTTACATGATTGGTCGCTACGAATGATCGAAAACGGACAAATTGTGTAAAAAATTGCACCGTGTAAGGGCACCTTACATCTCGGCATTTATACATTTGTAAAAATAAGAGCAAGTTGGCATTTAAATTAAAAATAACTATTATCTTTTTTTTTTTTAGGTTGGGTTCCTCTATTTATCCACACACTCCACTTAGGTAGGAGTGGATGTAGGCAGTGTTGTTGCCTGGTTGCTTGTTGATGATATTGTGGCAGGTGGTAAGTTGTACTGTTGTTGTGTTCGTTTAGCTCTCTATGCATCATAGCTTAGGCTTTACTCACAAATTGCTTCACTTAATTCTACTAAATGCCTTTGCATTGCCACTGTTGTTGCTCTAGATTAAGTTCGGCAGTTGAGGGAAATTATGGTAGAAAATTGTATGGATTGGTCATGTATATAAACCAACTGTAGTCACCTGAACTCCTCAAGGGATCCAGAAAACTGAGACAAAATTGGCTGGACTTTTGGGAGGAAGAGCAAGTCCTGCTGGGAGTCCTGTGTGATCTGAAAGGTGCTTTGTGTTGTTTCATCTAAAGGCTCAGCAGGATTCACTACATTATATTATTGTAAACTGACCACAATACCATGCACCAGTGCACAAATCTCCTGACAACTAAAGCACACATTTTGTCCAGGTTTGGTCTCTTCAGGAGCACAAACTGCTGGCTCTTCCTCTGCCTCAACCTCCTCATCTCCACCCTCCTCCAGAGGGAATGCCCCTGCCACCTCCTCCTCCTCCTCACTAACTTGTCCCTTATTCCTTTCACCATCCTCCTATGCACAAAAGACTTACAATAATTTTCAGTGAGTAATAAAGGTAAAACAAACACTACTAACACACTAGTCACACACAAATAGGACATCACAGAAAATACAAGGAGAATAAATTTTAGAAAGAAAATTTAAGAAACTAAACACACAAATGTGTAACACTCACCAAACAAGATACTCCACCACACTACTATGCTTTCTGCTACACCTAGCTCCTTCCAAAACCTACTGTATTCAAAAAAGTATGCGAAATCTATGGTTATATGGGGGGGAATCAGTCGGGAAGCCGATGGACGGGATCCCGACCGTCGGCTTCCCGACTGTCTAATCCTGGCAAGGGGTTAAATGATAGGCATCGATATCCGAAATCCAGTCATTTTACCTACACCGGGAGCCCGACACCTGGCTTATCAATCGAAGGTAAACCGGGCGCCGGATGCGGACAGCCGCGTTTTAGGTTTAGGGTTCCCGGGGGGGACCTAGGGTTAGCCACCCCTATGGGAGGTTAGGTTTAGGCTAGGGGAAGGGGGGTAAGGGTTAGGCACCCCCGGGGGAAAGTTAGGGTTAGGCACCCCCCAGGGGACTTTGGTTTAGGCGGCGGTGAAGGGGGGGTTAGGTTAAGGCACTTAGAGAGGGAATAGAGTTAGGCACTTGGGGGGAGGGTAGGGTTAAGCACCCCTAAGGGAGGATTAGGGGGTAGAATTAGGTTAGTCAATTGGGATTTCCTCCTCTGCAGGGATGTTGGTGTCGGGATTAGAACAGCCCCAGTGTGTCAGCCTCATTCTCTCCCCCCAGCATGTCTCTGCCTCGTTCTTCCCCCCAGTGTGTGTGTCAGCCTCTTTCTCTCCCCCCCAACGTGTTTGTCAGCCTCTTCCCCCCCAGCATGTGTGTCAGCCTCTTCCCCCCAGTGTGTGTGTCAGCCTCTTTTCCTCCCCCCAGCGTGTGTGTCAGCCTCTTTCCCCCCCCCCAGTGTGTGTGTCATGTCAGCCTCTTTCCCCCCAGCGTGTGTGTCAGCCTCTTTCCCCCCCAGCGTGTGTCAACCTCTTTCCTCCCCAGTGTGTGTCAGCCTCTTTTTCTCCCCCCAGCGTGTGTGTCAACCTCTTTGCCCCCCCAGCATGTCTGTCAGCCTCTTTCCCCCCCCAGCGTGTATAAATTTTAGAAAGAAAATTTAAGAAACTAAACACACAAATGTGTAACACTCACCAAACAAGATACTCCACCACACTACTATGCTTTCTGCTACACCTAGCTCCTTCCAAAACCTACTGTATTCAAAAAAAGTATGCGAAATCTATGGTTATATGGGGGGGAATCAGTCGGGAAGCCGATGGACGGGATCCCGACCGTCGGCTTCCCGACTGTCTAATCCTGGCAAGGGGTTAAATGATAGGCATCAATATCCCAACTCCTGTCATTTTACCTACACCGGGAGCCCGACACCCGGCTTACCAATCGAAGGTAAACCGGGCGCCGGGTGCGGACAGCCGCGTTTTAGGTTTAGGGTTCCCGGGGGGGACCTAGGGTTAGCCACCCCTATGGGAGGTTAGGTTTAGGCTAGGGGAAGGGGGGTAAGGGTTAGGCACCCCCGGGGGAAGGTTAGGGTTAGGCACCCCCCAGGGGACTTTGGTTTAGGCGGCGGTGAAGGGGGGGTTAGGTTAAGGCACTTAGAGAGGGAATAGAGTTAGGCGCTTGGGGGGAGGTTAGGGTTAAGCACCCCTAAGGGAGGATTAGGGGGTAGAATTAGGTTAGTCAATTGGGATTTCCTCCTCTGCAGGGATGCTGGTGTCGGGATTAGAACCGCCGGCCATGCAGCCGGCGGTAAATCGTATGTATTCCATATGGGGCTAATAAGGTCAAACATGACTTTGCCAAGCACCTGTATTTCTCAGCATCCTCGCCTTTGTCTCTCCAGCACCATCCCTACTGTGTCTGTCCAGCACCATCACTATATCTCCAGGTTCATCCCCCCTATATCTTACTAGCCTCATCTCCCCTATGTCACTCCTGCCTCATTCCCCTGTGTCTTTCCAACTCCAGCCTTCAGCTCCTCTCTCCTGTGTCACACAGCCTCATCTCTCCTGTGTCACACAGCCTCATCTCTCCTGTGTCACACAGCCTCATCTCCCCTGTGTCACACAGCCTCATCTCTCCTGTGTCACACAGCCTCATCTCTCCTGTGTCACACAGCCTCATCTCTCCTGTGTCACACAGCCTCATCTCCCTTGTGTTTCTCAGCATTATCACCCCTGTGTCTCTCAGCCTCATCCCCTGTTTTTCTCAGCCTCGGGTCCAGTACAAGTGTCTCCATTGTACCCCCCTGTCACCAGGTAAGTCATGCCACTGGGACCTTCTGTCAAATAATGCTTCCTAATTTCATACTGAAAGTTCCATCATTTCACATGTATACTGCCTACTTAACTATTCAAAATTATCTAGAGTAACCTAAATTTGCTCTATTGTTTCTATTGCTATTAAACTGCAACTTCTTTGCTACGTACTACAATAACTGGATACAATCTTCTACAGCACACCTTAAGAATTAATTTATTGCTGGTACTTGCAGGACACTTTATTTTATTATGTTTATATCTAAATGTTGTTATTTGTATTAATTACTTATTTTATAGTGTCTAAGTTCTAGACATTATATTGTGATATTTACATTTTACTAATTGTTTTCAATTGTTTTTATTTTCAATTCATTTATTTAATAAATTAGAAGCCTCTTTGTTTTCCATGTTAAGCTGCATATAAATGAATTAATATTACTCACACCAAGGCTAGTAGTTTTGCCCATTTTTTATGTGTCTATGTCCTGCTAGGGTGTTAGTGAATGCAGGGAGGGAGAGTGTGTGTTTGCATTCTGCTGGATTGTTGGCAGTGAGTGGAGGGAATTGTGGAGAGTGTGTCTGGGGTGCTGCTGTAGTGTAGACAGTAAATGCAGCAGGGAAGTGTGTCTGGGTGCTGCTAGGGTGTTAGTGAATTCACAGAGAAGAGTGTGTGTCTGAGTACTTATAGTTTGTTAGAGTGAATGCAAAGGGGTGTCGGGGTGCTGCTGGGGTGTTGGTATTGAATTCATGGAGGGAGGGTATGTGTCTGGGTGCTGCTGGAGTGTTGACAGTGAATACAGGTAAGGAAAGAGTATGGGTTCTGCTGGGGTGTTTGCAGAAAATGCAGGGGGTGTGTGGGTGCTGCTGGGGGTGTTGGAAGTGAATGTTGAGGGGGAGGGGGGTGAGAGTGTGTGTCTGGGTGCTGCTGAAGTGTTGGAAATTAATGCAACTATCTTGTCTCTGGGCTCCTGGTATGAGCTTACACCCCTGTTGGGAGATGTGGGAGACACATGCAGGGAGGTCCAATTATGTCAAGTGGCAATTTCATGTTAAATTGTTATGTTTTGTTGCATTAGTCTGCTTTATCCACCCCCAAAACAGGGTACGGGATTTTGTAGTACTGTGTCAGACTCCAATTTTGTGCACCAATTTTAGATCTCAAAATGAGACAAAACAGTTTTCACAGAAATCTCAAATCCATCAATCATTGCATTTTGGATGTGATACATCCCGTCAATGATCGCATGCATACTGGCGTTTAGTAACACTGTATGCATGATCATTTAAGTAAAGGACAGCTCTTTCAATAAGAGCTGTCCATTGTGGTGTTGGGACTTCTGGGTATGTGACCCGGGAGTTCCTCTGCGCATGCGCAAGCCGCATGGGAACCTGGCAGGGATCCCACTAGATCCCTCTTGGGGAGCCTATAGGCTTCTACTGTATTAGGCAACGCAATCTATAGATGGTGCTGGTTATCGGGTTCAAGCAAAGCTTTCCGGAGCTTGGTGCATATGAAAAATGCGGTCAAAACCCCAAAAACTACATTTTTGAGGGTTTGACCGCATTTTTAGCTTTGATGCATCCCGCTCCTTGTGTGTTTTGGATTGCATATAAACTACTCCTTTCAACTTCTAGCTACAATTTTATACTAGGGGAGAGGTTGTGGGGCTGATTCTGAGTCACACATAAAGTGGCTGTGGTCGCGGGTAATCACGGTAGCCTGATTTGCTACCTTATGCTAATGTGAGTATATGATGAACTCTTGCAGGGGTTTGTAGTGTCAAGCAGTAACCCAGGCCATTATGTCATTCTCCACAACCCTCATCATTAGTATCTGCAATTGCACCTCATCCTAGGTTAAAGAAATATGTCTGAAATGAGCTTCCCTACCCCATGAGTATGACTTTGAATCACACAGACCTTTTTATATGCGCCCAGGACACTTCCATGAGACTCCCACAAGTAAGGGTGGACATGTGCGAAAGCATTATTACAGCCCAGGTCACGCCCTGAAACTCCCTATTTCACGGAAAGACAGACCCGGCTAAGTCGCTTCTGACTCAGAATAGGATAGATATACACAAGGATACAAAAATTTGCAACTGCGCATGCGCGGTACTGTATGCTCATAATCATCATTTGCATCAGTGGAAAGAAATTCATGTGACTCAGAATCAGCCCCAGGGTCTTTAGGTGCAGTGAGTTACTGTGATAGAGACACAAAGACTAGGGGCATATTAAGAGAGGAGGGGGCAGTGGCGGAACTATAGAGTGGTGGGTCCAGGTGCAAGAATATGCTTTGGGTCCCCCCCCCCTTCCTGGCACCCCGCACCACAACACTTTTTCACCACCCCTCACTCCACCCCAGTAATTAAATCCAGTGTCTGTCCTGCTGCCCAGCCTTGTTTTTTCACCACCCCTCACTGCCCCCCCAGTCAGTAAATCCAGTCTGTCCAGCCCCAGTGTGTCAGCCTCATTCTCTCCCCCCAGCATGTCTCTGCCTCGTTCTTCCCCCCAGTGTGTGTGTCAGCCTCTTTCTCTCCCCCCCAACGTGTTTGTCAGCCTCTTCCCCCCCCAGCATG
Source organism: Taudactylus pleione (assembly GCA_031769625.1). Classification (NCBI taxonomy): domain Eukaryota; kingdom Metazoa; phylum Chordata; class Amphibia; order Anura; family Myobatrachidae; genus Taudactylus; species Taudactylus pleione. The sequence goes on along the minus strand of JAUIMM010000009.1, from coordinate 15,121,804 downwards.
TGTGTCAGCCTCTTCCCCCCAGTGTGTGTGTCAGCCTCTTTTCCTCCCCCCAGCGTGTGTGTCAGCCTCTTCCCCCCCCCCCAGTGTGTGTGTCATGTCAGCCTCTTTCCCCCCAGCGTGTGTGTCAGCCTCTTTCCCCCCCAGCGTGTGTGTCATCCTCTTTCCCCCCCAGTGTGTGTCAGCCTCTTTTTCTCCCCCCAGCGTGTGTGTCAACCTCTTTTCCCCCCCAGCATGTCTGTCAGCCTCTTTCCCCCCCCAGCGTGTGTCAGCCTCTTTCTCTCTCATCCCCCAGCGTGTGTCAGCCTCTTTCTCTCCCCCCACAGCGTGTGTCTCAGCCTCTTACTCTCCCCCCAGTGTGTGTATCAGCCTCTTCCCCCCCAAGCATGTGTATCAGCCTCTTCCCCCCAGCATGTGTGTCAGCCTCTTCCCCCCCAGCATGTGTGTCAGCCTCTTTCCCACCCAGCGTGTGTGTCAGCCACTCCCCCCAGCGTGTCAGCCTCTTTCCCCCCCAGCATGATTGTCAGCCTCTATTCCCCCCCCAGCGTGTGTGTCATCCTCTTTCCCCCCCAGTGTGTGTCAGCCTCTTTTTCTCCCCCCAGCATGTGTGTCAACCTCTTTTCCCCCCCAGCATGTCTGTCAGCCTCTTTCCCCCCCCAGCGTGTGTCAGCCTCTTTCTCTCCCCCCCAGCATGTGTGTCAGCCTCTTTCTCTCTGCCCCCAGAGTGTGTCAGTCTCTTTCTCCCCCCCAGCATGTTTGTGTGTCAGCCTCTTTCTCTCCCCCCCAGTGTGTGTGTCAGCCTCTTTCTCTCTCATCCCCCAGCGTGTGTCAGCCTCTTTCTCTCCCCCCACAGCGTGTGTCTCAGCCTCTTACTCTCCCCCCAGTGTGTGTATCAGCCTCTTCCCCCCCAAGCATGTGTATCAGCCTCTTCCCCCCAGCATGTGTGTCAGCCTCTTCCCCCCCAGCGTGTGTGTCAGCCTCTTTCCCACCCAGCGTGTGTGTCAGCCACTCCCCCCAGCGTGTCAGCCTCTTTCCCCCGCAGCATGATTGTCAGCCTCTATTCCCCCCCCAGCGTGTGTGTCATCCTCTTTCCCCCCCAGTGTGTGTCAGCCTCTTTTTCTCCCCCCAGCGTGTGTGTCAACCTCTTTTCCCCCCCCAGCATGTCTGTCAGCCTCTTTCCCCCCCCAGCGTGTGTCAGCCTCTTTCTCTCCCCCCCAGCATGTGTGTCAGCCTCTTTCTCTCTGCCCCCAGAGTGTGTCAGTCTCTTTCTCCCCCCAGCATGTTTGTGTGTCAGCCTCTTTCTCTCCCCCCCAGTGTGTGTGTCAGCCTCTTTCTCTCTCATCCCCCAGCGTGTGTCAGCCTCTTTCTCTCCCCCCACAGCGTGTGTCTCAGCCTCTTACTCTCCCCCCAGTGTGTGTATCAGCCTCTTCCCCCCCAAGCATGTGTATCAGCCTCTTCCCCCCAGCATGTGTGTCAGCCTCTTCCCCCCCAGCGTGTGTGTCAGCCTCTTTCCCACCCAGCGTGTGTGTCAGCCACTCCCCCCAGCGTGTCAGCCTCTTTCCCCCCCAGCATGATTGTCAGCCTCTATTCCCCCCTCAGTGTGTGTCAGCCTCTTTCTCTCCCCCCCAGCATGTTTGTCAGCCTCTTTCCCCCCCCAGTGTGTGTCATGTCAGCCTCTTTCCCCCCAGCGTCTGTGTCAACCTCTTTCCCCCCAGTGTGTGTGTCAGCCTCTTTTTCTCCCCCCAGCGTGTGTGTCAACCTCTTTTCCCCCCCAGCATGTCTGTCAGCCTCTTTCCCCCCCCAGCATGTGTGTCAGCCTCTTTCTCTCCCCCCCAGCATGTGTGTCAGCCTCTTTCTCTCTGCCCCCAGAGTGTGTCAACCTCTTTCTCTCCCCCCCAACATGTTTGTCAGCCTCTTTCTCTCTCATCCCCCAGCGTGTGTCAGCCTCTTTCTCTCCACCCCAGTGTGTGTATCAGCCTCTTCCCCCCAGCATGTGTGTCAGCCTCTACCCCCCAGCGTGTGTGTCAGCCTCTTTCCCACCCAGCGTGTCAGCCTCTTTCCCACCCAGCGTGTGTGTCAGCCACTCCCCCCCCAGTGTGTGTCAGCCCCTTTCCCCCCCAGTGTGTGTGTCAGCCTCTTTCCCCCCCAGCATGATTGTCAGCCTCTATTCCCCCCTCAGCATGTGTGTCAGCCTCTTTCTCTCCCCCCCAGCATGTGTGTCAGCCTCTTTCTCTCCCCCCCAGCGTGTGTGTCAGCCTCTTACTCCCCCCCAGCGTGTGTGTCAGCCTCTTTCTCTCCCCCCCAGCATGTGTCAGCCTCTTTCTCTCCCCCCCCCCAAACCACCACCACTTACTTACCTTATTTGCTTCTTCCTCTTTGGCTCCTCTCGATCCCTTCCAGCAGCCCAGCCCCAGTCATGACGTCACGCACGCTGTCATAACGAGGAGCCGGGCCACTGCGGGTGTCTGTCTTGTTGGAGCCGGAGCGGCCAAAGTGGGTCCGTTCCGGCTCCAACCATTTAATTAATGGGGACCAGGTTGGTGGGCAGCTGCAGTTTTGGATGCAGGCTGCCATGGGCCCCTGCTCCACAGCAGGCCCTGGTGCAAGGCACCGGCTGCACTGCCGCTAGTTCCGCCCCTGGGAGGGGGCCCATGTGCAGTCTCTCCATCAGGGCCCCCATCTCTCTATCTGGTAACCAGCACTACACTCACTGCAGCATCTTCTAGCAGAACTATGAGCATTAGTAGACTCTGGCACTGTGTCAGAGTCTACAGTGCATGCACAAGTCTTTAGGGAAATGGCGTTGCAGCTATATATGCCAGCGATTGTTCTATTGTGCATGTGCAAAATGCTGGAAAAATGGCCACCGCTCTGTTTTTCTGGTGACATATGCAGTGCTAGCGCTGCCGATGTGTGACTCCAGTAAGGTAAGTACTGAAGAAATGGGTGCAGGGTGTGCAGTGTGTGCCCTCCTGTACCCATGGGCCCATGTGCACTGCGCAATCTGGGAATTGATATGTAATCCTGACGGCTGAATAGCCGCCGGATCAAATACCGACAATGGAAGACCGTGGATCAAAATCCCGACTGGGGCTGGTAAACACCCTAATCCTCCCCTCTCCCTACCCTAACCCTCCCTTAGTGGTGCCTAACCCTAACCTCCCCCCAGTGCTTTACCCTAACCTCCCCTCATTGGTGCCTAACCCTAACCACCCCTTCCTGCACCTTAAACCTTACCCTTCCGGGGAGGTGCCTAACCCTAACCTCTCCCTAGTGGTGCCTAACCCTAACCCCCCCTTTCCCTAGCCTAACCCTAACCCACCCAGGGGGGTGCCAAACCCTAAGTCCCCCCCGGGGTTTCTAAACCTAACCCCTCCGCTGCTACAACCTAAGACACCCGGCTTACCTTCGCTCTGTGTGCCGGTGTCAGGATTTCTATGCCTTTCTGTAGTCCCATGTCGGGCTTTCAGTGCCGGGATTTCGGCAGCCGGTAACCGGACTACATCCCATACCCTGCACCTATTATAAATATGCCACTGACATAGACATATTACCAACTATAGTGGACCTATGCTCAGCACTTCTCCCACTCCATGCAGTGCCACCTACCATCTGCTATTGGTGCCATCTGCTGTGTGATATCTTTGGAAGATGATACATCTGCAGAAGATAACAAATGCACTGGCACAGTGCTTTACTATCAACTGTTCTAGCAGTACTTTTCAAAATATATCACATGAAAGATGATTCCACTGGCAGCCTGAATGGGGGGAGGCACTGCAGAGTCTGTGATGTAGGGCCTTGGCCCAGGGGCCGTATGTGTACTGCACACCCTACACCCATTATAGATGCTCCAGTGGCCCTGAGTACAGTGTACTGTACTCAGGGCCAGATTAACAATGGGGTGGATTGCACTATAGCTCCAGGCATCTGGCTGCATGATGATAACCAGCTGCCTAGCTGGCCACACAGTCAGCCATAAATCATAAATATTAAAATTGTATTTCTAGTTTTTTGACAAAATTATGTAATTTAGATTTTTTTATGTATTTAGGGAGACATTGGAGCTGATAGTGTAGGAGGTGTACACATCCGCGAGGCTCTGGCCACACCAACACAGCACTGGTCACAGCACCTGCCCTTATTAGTATAGGTCCTTGAAAATATACAGCCGCAAACCTATGTGGCTCTTAATCCAGCCCTGACTGTACTAGCTCTCATTTAATTGTTCAAAAAACTTGTTTCAGTATTCCTTCATTATAGTACTGTAAAATATAAACCATTTAATTCTTGAAATAATTAGAGTGTTTCACAGTTGTTTATTGAGAGAGTGGCAGTTTCATCACATCTCTCAAAGGAAAAGCCTTCTGTGAACATTTGACTCTACAAAAGAGCAAAAATACTTGTACTCTTGTTAAAATCGAAGTGGTTACAGTTTTGTATTGATATTGACACAGTATGCTAGTGACAGTGGGCCTGATTCAGAGCCAGACGCTCTGACAAGAGCGCTCGCTCTGAATCAGGGCCCTCCTACCTAAAATTGGAGCGGCCTTCTGGCGGCTCGCATAGCTGTGGGTGACCACCCACAGCTTATACGAGCGGCCAAAAAGATGGTCGCGATGGTCAAGACCATCGCGACCATCGGGCTTGCGACGAGACCCTGCGGTAGGGTCTCACTGCCGCAAGCCCAGGAGTGCTTTTGGCTCCGTCTGGGCAGCCACGCCCCCGGCACGCCCACCAAATGGGGCGTGCTGTCAATCACCATCGACAGTACGCCCCCTTTGCTGCGAGACCCATAACGACGGCTTGGCCGTCGTTATTCGGGTCTCGCGCATGCGCACGATGGAGTGGGCTCCCTCGTGGGCATGTGTACTTGGGCAACATCAACCCGCTTGCGAGCGCTCAGCGCTCGCGAGCGGGTCTGAATCAGGCCCTGAATGCATTTATGTTATATATACACCTTATACACAGCCTGCAGTTAATTCTAGACAATATTTTCAATAATTTTGTGTCTTAAACAAAGTTTGTGTACATTGAACCATCAAAAAACAAAGGTGTCACTATCTCAGTCATGCTAAAAATATTCTGTATTTCGGAATATTTGGATATGAGAGACTTTTGAGGAACCACTTGAAATAACTGCAAATGATGTAGGTGCCTAGATAGGTAATGTCCCTACAGTACATCTACTTACTGTGGCAAAACAAAAGCTACATATGCCTTGACAAAAATTGTCTGGGTTGGATTAAAAATATTTCCACATGTTAAAGGTGGGGTTTTAGGTTTTGTTTTTACACTTTTCGTGGGTATGAGATGGTACCACAAGTGGCTGCCTTACTTGGGGCACTACAAGAAAAATACAGACAAGAGGTAATACAAACAATGGGAACTATAAGAAAAATACAGACAGTGGGCACAGGGCCTGATTCAGCAAGGATCGCAACTGCGCTTACGCACGTAATTGGCCGATTGTTGCGTTCTGCATATGCATCACAGTGTGCGTGATAATCAATAAGACTTATTGATTATCTTTACACATCTATACTTTACACTTCACTGTCACCTTTCTTCCCTTTTTCATGTGATGCCCTGGGGATGGTCCTTGGCTGGATTCTTTTGGGGTGCCTTGCACCTCGGACATGCTAATATTGCTGCAGAGTGCTGGAGGGAATCTCCCTTTTTTTCTGTGGATTCAGTGTAAACCCCGCCCTTTACAAGCACCTGGGCAATATCATTAAGCTGATGTGAGCGACCACCATACTTTCTATTTGCAGTTCTGAGAGGCATGAAAGGAGCCAGCATTGGGAGGATGTGCTGGTCCGTAGAGTGCCATTTGGAGGTATCTGGGGTACCTCCTAGGTGAGTCAGCTCTTGGCATATACATGTGCTGTTATTAATTATGCAGTACATTAATTGTAATTATATGACCAAGAGTGGGTGCTACTATTAGGTAGCAATAATTATTTTGGGGTGAGCGTTTGGGCGTGGGGCCCCCAGAGTTGCTCTGGCTGGGCCTTTTCAGGGCATCACCACTTAATTCACATATACTTTTTTTCACCTTTCTATTTGTTTGTTTAGTATTTATGCAATTTTAATTCTTTCTCATTATATTAACATTTATTGATTATCTTTACACATCTATACTTTACACTTCACTGTCACCTTTCTTCCCTTTTCATGTGATGCCCTGGGGATAGTCCTTGGCTGGATTCTTTAGGGGTGCCTTGCACCTCGGACGTGAACCCCTTAATGTTAGGGACGCCGGTATAGAGGAGCCTTGACGTTGGCCCGGCACTTAATTATATATTTGCAAATGTATGCAACTAATACCTCTGAATTTCTATTATCATTTAGGATTCAAGTATTTTTGCTAATATTACTGCAGTGTGCTGGAGGGAATATCCCTTTTTTTCTGTGGTTCAGTGTAAACCTCATCCTTTACAAGCACTTGGGCAATATCATTAAGCTGATGTGAGCGACCACCATACTTTCTATTTACATTATATATTATGATTGTAATAGTATTGTTAGAATAAAGGCTATTTATCTAAATATATAAATCGTAATATCTATCTAAATTTATTTTTTGCGCCATTTTTATTTTTGTTTTTTTGGATATTCCCCTTTAGAATGACCTAGGCCTGTTGGAATACAACAACAACTTCAAGCTGATAAAAGCCTCAATGAAATACAGATGGTTGGAGGAGGAATGAATAGCAATGGGTGGCATAAGAAATTAGGACAATTTAATTTAAGAAATAAAAATGTTACATGTTTTGTGTTTTTCTTTTTTTTACATATTTTGGAAAGGATATTTTTATGGGTGAGGTATGGTGCCATGGTGAAATTAAGAGGAATTAGTAGGTAAGTCATGGTGTCAAAGAGGGATGGTGAGTGAGGAGTGGTTCAATGGGTGAGGTATAGTGTTAGGAAGTGATGGTGAGTAAGAAAAAGTAAAGCAGTTGTCAAGTCATGGTGTCAAGGAAAGGTGGTGAGTGATAGTCTGATGGCATATAAGAGAAACATGGAGGATTCTGGTGGCATATATTTGGAGGTGTATAATGACATATAAGCGGGATTATGGAGGGATTTGATGGCATATAATGGGCATGTGGGGAGGTACTTATAATTGGACACAGAACACGTGAATACATTCACTACCTGACCTGTGAACTGTACACAGTTGCAGGGAGGCTGCGCTCCATTGGATATCTCCAGCTAAGGACAATAAGAATCAGGCTGGATAGGTCACTCATCATTTGACCTGAAAACTGAATATATATTGTGATAGGAGCAGCCAGTTACCTTAATCTAAGTGCCTTATAAAGGACATACTATTTGACATCCTTATTGAAGATTAAAGTTTAGGCTGTAATTTCATATACTTTGAATTAAACATCCCTGAAGTAGTCATTATTGATTAAATGCGTTGGAAGACTTGTTTCTGTGACCAAAACGTGGGCTCAATGAGCTCACCCTATTAAGGGGTGACTGCGAGTTATTAACAACATCTAAACAACAATGGCTACGATATATGTGTGATGTAAGGTTTTTAATTCATTTTAAATGTATTTGTTTTAAATAAAGCCAAATGTTAACAAAGCAGACAGAAACTGATTGATTGTCATTGGGTGTACTCTGGTTGAGGGAATCATTGTAGAAATTGAAAGGAACTTTCTTCGTCTTCATCTTCAGACTCTCTCTCACATGCCACTGCTTATGGAGATTTGGGAGAACAATCCTGACTACCGCAATTTCTGCGCATGGATGATGACCGTTTTCAAAAGTTGCTGAGTCTTGTGACACCTTACATCCAGAGGCAGGACACCAAGTTTAACAGGGCCATCCCTGTTGAGGAGAAGCTAGTGGCTACCCTGAGGCACCTGGCTACTGAAGATCCCTGGCTGACCTGAACTTTGGCTCCCTCATCTCCCCTCTTTGGGCCTCATCATCCCAGAGGCAGCAGTGCTTTAAGCCAAGAAAAAGCATCCTTCTTTTATTTCTTGTGCAAGAATTTTTTTTACAATTAAAATTACAAACTCTGCACCGTGTATGAAGACAGCTATTATTTAACTATTGTCAAAAACTACGAACAAGTTTTAGCATTCCCAATAACTTTGGTGGCAATGATATATGGTACAGCATTCAGCCCTTGTTTATTGACCTTAGTCAAATGAGTGGCAGGAGCACCATAGTTATTGGGAATGATAAAACTTACTGATAATTGGGATACTTATATAAAAAAAATCTACAAATTGTAAAACTGAGGGTCCTCTTGTAGTTCCTAACAGTATATCAATGCATATATCCTGGTAGAACCCATGGACGGATAGGTGGATGAGGAAGGAATGATTGATGGGGTAGGAGCCCACATTCTTGTATTTGGGCCAATGGGATAGGGTTTTGGCTCACATATGATTGTACAGGGTGTTAGTTGCCCACTTTGGCCCCGTATAAAGAGATCATAAGCTAGACGCTCAAATTGGAGCTGCTGTTCAGGAGCCACATTGAGCATGGTAAATGTGACCATAATATGTCAAATTGATCAGGAGAGTTTTCAATAAAATTTACTAAACCACTACTTCCTTTGACTCTGACAGATTCCCGCGCTGTTTCTTGGTGGTGGTTGGAAGCAACTTTCCCCTTCACTTTCCGCGATGCAGCTTAATTTTTGTCCAGGTCAAGGGTTGAAGTCTGTAAAATTCTAAAGTTATGGTAAAGATCATTTATTTATAAAAAAAAATATTGGCCCTCATTCAGAGCCGCTCGCTAGCGGCAGTACGCTCATTCCGAGCGATGTTCGCACATCTGCGCATGCGTACGGTTTTTAGAACGCATGCGCGAACCAGTCAGTGCGGCCGAAAATCGTTTGTCCGCTATATAGCGAGTGCCTGCTATTTTGAGTGACAGAATGAGGCGTATGTGGGTGGTAACAGGGGAAGGTGCTTGAAAACGGGGGAGTGGAATTCGAACGCAGGCGTGCTTAAAGGTCAAAACAGGCGTTTTAAGGGAGTGCATAATTAATACAGCAGCGTCATTGACCACGTAACTTGTTTTTTTTTAACTCAGAACTGCTCGCAAAATAGCGGTTGAAAAAACCAACCACAAGAATAGCGAGCAGTTCATACGCTGTACGATGTACTCGATTAATCTAATAAATAGCGGATATGACGTATGGTGTGAGCGGCCAGGGGGGCGTTTTTATCAAATAAACGAGCGTATGTTTTGCTCGCTCGTTCAGACTTAGAGGTGTGAACAGACTGCAATGTGCGAACGGATCATTTGAATAGCCACCCCTTGTTTTTGAACGAACGACCGCAAATAGCGAACGGCTCTGAATGAGGGCCATAGTTCCCTACAACCGTAGAGGAATGGAAAAGTATTGCTGACCAATTTGATTCACGCTGGAACTTCCCAAACTGCGGGGGAGATATAGTTGGCAAACATGAGCGCATTACCCCTCCTGCCAACAGTGGGTACTATAACTACAATTACAAGGGATTCTTCAGCATTGTTCTGATGGCCATGGTTAATGTAAACTACGAATTCCTATTGTGGACATTGGCAAGAATGGTTGTGCTTGTGGACGTTGGCAAGAATGGTTGGCAAGAATGGGGGGTCCTTCTAACAGATGACGTTCGTCTCCCAGCCGTGGATCCAATGAGCTCAGAGATGGGCGCTGAGGGTCCTGATCCAGTGTAAATGTAAGGAAATTATAATACCACAATGTTGGAATGTGGAGCTCATCTGCCCCTGCTCCAGAGGTCATTGAGGCTTTCACCTTTTTCTGCTCTTTTAAAAAGACTGTCCGCATATTCTGTTTTTTTTATTCACCCATTCATCCTTGGCATCACTGTAGTGGGGTTTGCTGTAATCTAACAGCTCCTGTATGGCCATGTTCTTCATTGTTTTATTTGAATATTCTTTGGCTTTTATTTTCCATAAACATTCTTTCCCACAGTACAGGTCAATGAAGCTGGTCCAAAAAGTACTATTCTTCTCCATGGCCATTTCTGTAAAAATAATAAAAAAATAAATGACTTCATAAATATTGACCTGGAGGGGGAGGCCTGTTATAGATTGTGGACTACTGGCAGGACACCCCCTGGAGGGGATGGCCAGTTACAAATTGTGGAATACTGGCTGGCTATAAGGGTGTATGCATGCGCATCATATGGTACATGGGCCCCCAATCATTTTTTTCTTATTAATTTAAAAAAAATAAAAATAACATGTGATTTTCATTTTCTATTCAATCAAGTTTTAAATGTTTTTAATTAGTTTATAAAAGTAAAATTTTGTAGTAATTTTCTTAATGGTAGGGTTTTATTATTAAATATGTTTTGGTAATTTTTTGTTTTTTATAATAAAGTTTTCTTTTAATGTTTGAAAGGTGTGTTAAATTCTCCAGATAACATAGGGGTCAGCAGCACACAGGGGAGTATAGGAGTTCTGTATATGCATGCACATCATCAGCTAATATTGTGGTCAGCAGCACACATGGGTGTTTAAGAGTTCTCTATATGCATGTACATCAGCAGCTAATATTGTGGTCAGCAGCAGAACACATGGGAGTATAGGGGTTCTGTAAATGCATGCACATCAGCAGCTAATATTGGGGTGAGCAGCAGAACACATGGGTTTATAAGAGTTCTCTATATGCATGCACATCAGCAGCTAATATTGTGGTGAGCAGCAGGATGCAGGGGAGTATCTGGTGGTGCATGCTTGCATGCAAATCACAAACCTCCCCTTCTGATTGACAGGATCTCTCAATTGCTGTTGATGCTGATCAGATGCGATGCTACGATGCTGGCATAAAATGGACGAGTTGGGAGTGTCCAAGGAGTGCCTCAGGTGACGTCAGGTTGGAACGACATATCATTCATCAGTTGGAAGAGTGTACACACTGCACGATATGCCGGAAATCTGGAATGAGACTGACAGATTGAGCTACATGTAGGATCGACCTGAAAATGCAACGGTCCATGGCACGGGAGCACGCATAGTGCATACACACTAGGGGTGAGCGGGTTCGGATTTCTGAAATCCGAACCCCCCCCCCCGAGCCACCCTGATCCGAGGCCGATCCGAGTCAGGCTCGACTTTTCCCGCCTGACTCGGATCTGAAATCGAGGCAAAACGTCATCATCCCGCCTTCCGGGTATCGCGGGTTTTGGATTTTAAATAAGGTCCCTGCGTCGGTGCCATTTTCTCACTCGGCTGTGGACAGTGAAGAGGGAGGGTGGGAGTTAGGGCTGGCTGGGCTGTGTAGTGTAGTGCAGTGTAGTGTTGTGCTGTGCTGCGCTGTGCTGCTGTTGTCCATAGGGGTTGTGTCCACTCCTCCAAAGTCCATAGGGGCTGGCTGGACTGTGTTGTGCAGTCAGTTGTTCATAGGGGCTGTGTCCACTCCAAAGTCCTGTGCAATGTCCCAGTCCAAAAGGAGTGCTGTAGTGTTGTCCAGGGGGTGCTCTGTCCATCAGGGGTGCTCCCCCCAAGTGCAAAAAAAATATATATTTTTTCTGTGTTTGTGAATTGTGTGCACTGTGGCTGCACGTGCATCAACAAAGGAGCAGCGCCAAATGAGCACCTGTGTTCTATAAGTAAAAGGCCGGCTGGCTTGTCCGTTAAAGGGTGCTGTAACCCCCAAAGTACACTCCAAACAAAATAAAAAAATATTTTCTGTGTTTGTGAATTGTGTGCACTGTGGCTGCACGTGCATCAACAAAGGAGCAGCGCCAAGCGTGCGCCTGTGTCCCATAAGTAAAAGGCTAGCTGGCTTGTCCGTTAAAGGGTGCTGTAACCCCCAAAGTACACTCCAAACAAAATAAAAAAATATTTTCTGTGTTTGTGAATTGTGTACACTGTGGCTGCACGTGCAGCAACAAAGGAGCAGCGCCAAGCGTGCGCCTGTGTCCCATAAGTAAAGGGCCGGCTGGCTTGTCCGTTAAAGGGTGCTGTAACCCCCAAAGTACACTCCAAACAAAATAAAAAAATATTTTCTGTGTTTGTGAATTGTGTGCACTGTGGCTGCACGTGCATCAACAAAGGAGCAGCACCAAGCGAGCGCCTGTGTTCTATAAATAAAAGGCTGGCTGGCTTGTCCGTTAAAGGGTGCTGTAACCCCCAAAGTCCACTCCAAACAAAGTAAAAAAATATTTTCTGTGTTTGTGAATTGTGTGCACTGTGGCTGCACGTGCACAAAGGAGCAGCGCCAAGCGTACGCCTGTGTCCCATAAAAAAAGGGCCGGCTGGCTTGTCCGTTAAAGGGTGCTGTATCCCCCAAAGGGCACTCCAAACAAAATAAAAAAATATATTTTTTGTGTGTTTGTGAATTGTGTGCGCAGTGGCCGCACGTGCATCAACAAAGGAGCGCCAAGCGTGCGCCTGTGTCCCATAAGTAAAGGGCCGGCTGGCTTGTCCGTTAAAGGGTGCTTTAACCCCCAAAGTACACTCCAAACAAAATAAAAAAATATTTTCTGTGTTTGTGAATTGTGTGCACTGTGGCTGCACGTGCATCAACAAAGGAGCAGCGCCAAGCGTGCGCCTGTGTCCCATAAAAAAGGGCCGGCTGGCTTGTCCATTAAAGGGTGCTTTAACCCCCAAAGGGCACTCCAAATAAAATAAAATAAAAAATTTTTTGTGTTTGTGAATTGTGGTCGCGGTAGCCGCACGTGCATCAACAAAGTAACGCCAAGCGTGCGCCTGTGTCATAGGTAAAGGGCCGGCTGGCTTGACCATTAAAGGGTGCTGTAACCCCCAAAAGTGCACTCCAAACAAAATAAAAAAATATTTTCTGTGTTTGTGAATTGTGTGCACTGTGGCTGCACGTGCATCAACAAAGAAGCAGCGCCAAGCGTGCGCCTGTGTCCCATAAGTAAAGGGTCGGCTGGCTTGTCTGTTAAAGGGTGCTGTAACCCCCAAAGGGCACTCCAAACAAAATAAAAAAATATTTTCTGTGTTTGTGAATTGTGTGCACTGTGGCTGCACGTGCATCAACAAAGGAGCAGCGCCAAGCGTGCGCCTGTGTCCCATAAGTAAAGGGCCGGCTGGCTCATTTCTTAAAGGGTGGTGTAACCCACAAAGTGCACTAGTCTCCAACAAAAATTAAAAATTATTTTCTGTGTTTGTGTGCGCCTTAGCCGCACGTATATATCAATATAACATAAATGAAGGACCAAACTTTCTCCGATAAAAATAAAATAGGGAAAGATCAAGAACCACTTCCTCCTAGTGCTGTTGCTGCTGCTGGGAGTTGATCATTATCCCAGAGAGGAAGTAGGAACACCACTACTTTTACTAAACAATTGACCTTCCAACAGTCCTTAGTGAGGAGGATGAAGTACGACAGCAGTCATCCTGAAGCAAAACATATAACTGAGGTATGTTGGTGTTAGACGTGTGTCCGGTATCCGCCATTAGTGCAGTAGGATTTAGACAATTGAAGGAGGTAGTGTGTCCCCGGTTCCAAATCCTGTCTAGATTCCACCTGCATCCTCAAAGCAGCAGCGACAAGCATGCATCTGTCTGTTAAAGGGTGGTGTAACCCTCAAAGTGCGCTCCACAAACAATAAAAAAATTCTTATTATTTTCTGTCTTTGTAAATTATGTGGGCTGAAGCCGCACCTGCATCCTCAAAGCAGCAGCGACAAGCGTGCGTCTGTCTGTTAAAGGGTGGTGTAACCCTCAAAGTGCGCTCCACAAACAATAAAAAAAAAATTTTTTTTCTGTCTTTGTGAATTGTGTGCACTTGTAGCTGCACGTGCATCAACAAAGGAGCAGCGCCAAGCATGCGCCTGTGTCTCATAAGTCTGTTAAAGGGTGGTGTAACCCCCAAAGTGCTCCAAAAAATAAAAAAATAAAATTTTCTGTGTTTGTGACTTGTGTGCGATGTAGCCGCACGTGCATCAACACAGTAGCAGTGCCAAGCAAGCGCCTGTGTCATAAGTCAAGGGCCGGTTTGGACATCTGGTCTGGACTGAAGGACGTGCCAACAATTTCTGACAAGTCTACTGTCACTGCATGTGATACTGTCCTCAAAGCAGCAGCGACAAGTGTGCGTCTGCCTGTTAAAGGGTTGTGTTACCCCCAAAGTGCGCTCCAACAAAATAAAATAATCTTTTTTTCTGTGTTTGTGCGTGAAATGTATGCGCAGTAGCCGCACCTGCATCCTCAAAGCAGCAGCGACAAGCGTGCGTCTGTCTGTTAAAGGGTGGTGTAACCCTCAAAGTGCGCTCCACAAACAATAAAAAAAATCTTTTTTTTCTGTCTTTGTGAATTATGTGGGCTGTAGCCACACCTGCATCCTCAAAGCAGCAGCGACAAGCGTGCATCTGTCTGTTAAAGGGTGGTGTAACCTTCAAAGTGCGCTCCACAAACAATAAAAAAATTCTTTTTTTCTGTCTTTGTGAATTGTGTGGGCTGTAGCCACACCTGCATCCTCAAAGCAGCAGCGACAAGTGTGCGCCTGTCTGTTAAAGGGTTGTGTAACCCTCAAAGTGCGCTCCACAAACAATAAAAAAATTCTTTTTTTCCTGTCTTTGTGAATTGTGTGGGCTGGAGCCACACCTGCATCCTCAAAGCAGCAGCGACAAGCGTGCGCCTGTCTGTTAAAGGGTTGTGTAACCCTCAAAGTGCGCTCCACAAACAATAAAAAAATTCTTTTTTTTTCTGTCTTTGTTAATTGTGTGGGCTGTAGCCGCACCTGCATCCGCAAAGCAGCAGCGACAAGCGTGCGTCTGTCTGTTAAAGGGTTGTGTAACCCTCAAAGTGCGCTCCACAAACAATAAAACAATTATTTTTTTTCTGTCTTTGTGAATTGTGTGGGCTGTAGCTGCACCTGCATCTTCAAAGCAGCAGCGACAAGCGTGCATCTGTCTCTTAAAGGGTGGTGTAACCCTCAAAGTGCGCTCCACAAACAATAAAAAAATTCTTTTTTTTTCTGTCTTTGTGAATTGTGTGCACTGTAGCTGCACGTGCATCAACAAAGGAGCAGCGCCAAGCGTGCGCCTGTGTCCCATAAGTCTGTTAAAGGGTGGTGTAACCCCCAAAGTGCTCCAAAAAATAAAAAACAATTTTTTTCTGTGTTTGTGACTTGTGTGCGATGTAGCCGCACGTGCATCAACACAGTAGCAGTGCCAAGCGTGCGCCTGTGTCATAAGTCAAGGGCCGGTTTGGACATCTGGTCTGGACTGAAGGACATGCCAACAATTTCTGACAAGTCTACTGTCACTGCATGTGATTCTGTCCTCAAAGCAGCAGCGACAAGCATGTGTCTGCCTGTTAAAGGGTTGTGTTACCCCCAAAGTGCGCTCCAACAAAATAAAATAATCTTTTTTTCTGTGTTTGTGTGTGAAATGTATGCGCAGTAGCCGCACCTGCATCCTCAAAGCAGCAGCGACAAGCGTGCGTCTGTCTGTTAAAGGGTGGTGTAACCCTCAAAGTGCGCTCCACAAACAATAAAAAAATTCTTTTTTTTTCTGTCTTTGTGAATTGTGTGGGCTGTAGCTGCACCTGCATCCTCAAAGCAGCAGCGACAAGCGTGCGTCTGTCTGTTAAAGGATTACATCGGTGACAGCATCCAAGTAGGCATGTCAGACAGTCCGTACCTGTTCTGGCAGGAAAAAGAGGCAATTTGGGGGCCCCTGTACAAACTGGCTCTATTTTACCTGAGTTGCCCCCTCCAGTGTGTACTCCGAAAGAGTGTTTAGTGCAGCTGGGAACCTTGTCAGCGAAAGGCGTAGGAGGTTGCTTCCACAAAATGTGAAGAAGATGATGTTCATAAAAATGAATTATCAACTCTTCCAGGGAGACCAGCCTCCAGAATGTGGATTCCAGCGGGGACGAATTAATACTCTGTGAGGATGAGGATGTACACAACACTGAAGAGGGTGAGGAATCGGTGGATGAGGATGACATCTTGCCTCCGTAGAGCCAGTTTGTGCAGGGACAGGTTAATTGCCAGCTTGTTTTGTGGGGGTCCAAACGAACCAATCATTTCAGCCACAGTCGTGTGGCAGACCCTGGCGCTGAAATGATTGGTTTGTTAAAGTGTGCATGTCCTGTTTATACAACATAAGGGTGGGTGGGAGGGCCCAAGGACAATTCCATCTTGCACCTCTTTTTTTTCTTTGCATTATGTAGTGTTTGGGGCCTAGTTTTTCAAACTGCCATCCTGTCTGCCACTGCAGTGTCACTCCTAGATGGACCACGTGTTTGTGCCGCCCACTCGTGTCGCTTAGCATAGTCATCCATCTACCTCGGTGCAACTTTTGGACATAAAAACACTATTGTGAGGTGTGAGGTGTTCAGAATAGACTGGAAATTACTGGAAATTAAGTTTATTGAGGTTAATAATAGCATAGGAGCAGAAAAACCCACAATTTCTGTGATTTTAGCTGTTTTTATGCTTTTAAAAAAAAAAAAAATACAGATCCAAAACACAAAACCCAGAACCCAAAACACGGAAGGGTGGTTTTGGCAAAACCAATCCAGATCCAAAACACGAAGAAAGATCCAGATCCAAAACACGAAAAGTGGCCGGTGCACAACCCTAATACACACTTGACAATTTGTCATTTCAATACGTCAGAATCGGGCATATCGTCTGAGAAATCGTCTAATGTGTACCCATCTTAAGTCTGGGGCACTAATTACAGAAGTCCCACAAATCTGGTGAAGATAAGTTCCAAATGTAAGTGGTATTTCTAACTTCTCATAATGGAGAGCTGAAATGAAATCTTTAAGTTACGTTTGCGGTTCCCACCCTTGAAGTCAAGGGTGGGAACCGTACATTGGCTGAGAGGTGGAAGGCTCGCCACTCTCAGCCAATGAGCGCTCAGCACTGGGATTTCTGCCGATGGATCTCGCTGATCCATCCATGCATCTGTGTTTATTTTTTTACACACAGATGCATGTATCACGGCTCTCCCTGATCCGTCCGTGCATTTGTTCGTTCGGGTTAGTCAAAATCAAATGCTACATATAAATGAATAATATGAATTAGATCGAAAGATTACACCATCGAATAAAACGAATGACAGCAACTCGGCAGCTTCGTAAATTCAGTAACCTGTTTGAATAATGAAACACATGAATATGGACAATGTCATCCAAGATTTATCTTGGATGACATTGAATAGAAATTGGCAGCTTAGTAAATGTACCCTAGGTATCCATCTAAACATGGTAGTCTTGTAGCTTTGGATTAATAATTGACTTGTGCTATAAATGGCCACTAACAACTTTTTTTAATTCTGAAATATATTTTAAACAAACAGTTTATAAGATAAAAAAATACTATATTTTGATTGTATCACTTGTGCGTCTGCATTATTTACTACATATACATACAGGATGTAATTTTACTTTTAATAATACAACACTTATGACATGGAACACTAAAATGTTGTGTATTAGTTGAAACACTAACAACAGTCCACACCTTCGGCTGATGTGATTGAGGAGATAGAGGAGGATCCCCAGCAGTGCTGAAGGAGACACAGTCCCTGATTCAGAGCCGGACACTCTGACAGAGCGCTCGCTATGAATCAGGGCGTCTTTTTTTTTTTTTTTATATATATGGAACGCCTCCTGGCCATCCACAGCTAATGCGAGCGGCCAGGATGATGTTCGCAATGGTCAAGACCATCGCGACCATCGGGCTTGCGACGAGACCCTTGTGGTAGGGTCTCGTGGCCGTAAGCCCCAGAGAGCTTTCGGCTCAAACAGAGCCGAAAGCTCTCCCACTGACATCACTTGTGTTGTCAGTGGGGCCGCCCCCAAACGGTAGGCGTTCCCATGGGAACGCCTCTGTCTGGGCAGCCACCGACCCACCCACCAAAGGGGGCGTGCTGTCACTCAACATCGACAGCACGCCCCCTTTGGTACGAGACCCAGAGCGACGGATTGCCCGTCGCTATTCGGGTCTCGTGCATGCGCTCTGGGCCACCATCGACACGGTTGCGAGCGCTCGCGCTTGCGACTGGGTCTGAATCAGGCCCACAGTCCCCAGTAGCAGTGTTAACCCTCAGACCAAACAATGTTGAAAGAGGAGTGGAAGAAGAGGAGTGTCAGTAATTGGTGTCTCCGATTTGGGTGTGGTTAGGTGGAGCTGGAGGAGAAGCCAGAAATTTAATTAATATATATTTAATATCATAAACAACTACAATGTCTAATGTGTTAAGCAGGTAAATGCTTAAAATGTATTTGTAGCTTAAAAAATTTGTCAAATAGCAGTTTATATGTATTGCATCAGAGAAAATGTAGGGCCTGATTCAGATGTGGACGTACTTGCGGTTCACAATTGCGAAAATATGCTAATGACACACCCACCATCCAGTGATTAGAGACACCCACTGAAAGCATCTCACATCTGCCGCTCATGCACGAAACCAGAAACATTAGAAACAGTGAACGCAAATCAGATGGCCATCCACTTTTTTTATGGATGCACAGTGTTTAATGGTCCGACATGCCTGTGTTTTTCTAACCCCCCCCCCCGTTACCTCTCCCAAATGCTGACTACGTGTCATTCACTTTGCAAGTGAATGCTGTGTGAGCGTAATTGCAATTCAGTTGCTGCTTGTTCAGTGCAGTTTACGAGCATGAGCAATGACTAACAATCGATCAATCTGCATAAATATTGCCATGGTGTCCACATCTGAATCAGGCTCTTAGTATTTAGATTTTGAACATCATAATCTGAAGCGCTGTCTAAAACTAAATCAGTTAATGTGACCCTCACTGCCATGAACATTGTTAAACAAAAAAAAATAACCCTCTCTTTTATGCAACTCATATCACACCTATATCAATCCCCTTATAGTTACCCTCACGTTTTTGTGTTGTCTCACATACACATTGAACTGGTTTTTTTTTTCAGATTTTTTATCTTGTTACCTTTCTCACCTAGTGCTTAATGACGCAATTTGTAGCATCAGGCAATTGCTGGAATTCAGAAGTCTGCCATAAATTCCAGGAGAGGAGGCAACTATGACTAGTACACATCCTCTACTAACTCCTATACTGTCTGCATATTTTAAATTTGCAACCCCTGTAGTTGAACATGGTATTGTCAAGATGCAAAATTGAACCTTCTAGCTGTTTCTAATCCTAAGTTTTATTGGCCTAAAAGTTAGTAGGTGCATAGCGGATGTGTGCAAAGAGGTTAGTCCACACGTTCCAAACCAGCAGGGGCGTATCTACCCATTGGCCAGGATGGCACTCGCCAGGGGCGCCGGCCAAAGAGGGGGCGCCGTCCGGCAGTGCCACCAGCAGCTAATGTGTGGAATACCTCAGGGGCTTGGCCCACAAGTGTAGGGCAGACTGCAGTGAGAGCGGTCTGCCTTACACAGAAACAAACACACAGCCGTCAGCGGCAGCTGTGTGTTTGTTTATAGCAGCCAGTCTGTCTGACTCTCATTGGCTGCTGCATCGTCGACGGAGGAAGCCGGTTGGAGCTCACTCATGAGCTCCGCTTTCCGGCTTCCCCAGCAGCGGGAGATGGGAGAGATGTCATGACGTCTCTCCCATCCCATAATGCAGAGCGAGAGCGGGCCCGGAGGAGTGGACAACGGCGGACGTTGGCAGGAGCGGGGACCAGGTAAGTTGCTTTTTTTTTCTGTGTGTGTGTTTTTTTTTCTGGTACAGCACATGGGGGGAGTGTGGCTACTAGGGGGCACTGTATAGGGGTAGCTGCTACTGGGGGCACTTTATGGGGGTGGTGGCCGCTACTGGGGGCACTGTATAGGGGGGCCGCTACTGGGGGCGCGTTATGGGGGGGACTACTACTAGGGGAAATGTATAAGGGGGACTACTACTGGGGGCACTGCATAGAGGGGACTACTACTGGGGGCACTGCATAGCTGGGACTACCCTGGACACTTCCTGAAATTATGGGAGGAGGGGAGCACCAGTCCATTACCTTGCCAGGGGCGCTCGGATCCCTAGATACACCCCTGCAAACCAGAGTAGGTTTTATTGAAGATAACATGATTCAGATGATAGACGATAACATCAGTTAATAGGGTATCAATCTCTCTTGGGTTAAGTACTGTACAGAAGTACAACACTGTGACGCTCCAATAACACACAGTGACAGGTTTGCGCACATGCAGATCCTTTTACAGAGCAGAGAAAACAAGTCTTGCACCTGCAGTCTAATTGGCTTGACCTTAAGTCTAGTGACTCAGACATGTGATGAGTGATGCACAATAAACATTTGATGTTATTGTGGCTTAAGAGTCATACACAATCATAAACACAGTTAAGAGACAGCTTGTAGCATTTAACCATTTAAGTACATGTTAAGAACTTTAACTGTTGACCATTGTTCCCATTCAATAACATAAAAACAACAAAATATTGTGACATGATTATCTGACTGTTATGAATGTTTGCTATTTATTTGCTGTGCATGTATAAAGCCAAGCACAATCTGATTAGTTACAGTCTAGATCTCAATTTTGTACTGTCCACTTTTGCTTTCAGCTCCTCTCTGTTAACCTTCCTCAGGGGAATACATCTGCAGTAAATGACTAAGAAGAAAAAAGTGGACATAAGCTAAGTATATTCAAACAAGTCTTTTTCTGGTGTTTTTTTAATATCCTTACAAGAGACCCCTAGTTAGTGACTTCATCATGGCTGTGGTCAATGTCAGGTCTGGTCACCTCACTATTATGTTATTAGCCTCTACATTTTATACAATGAGCCCACCAGAGCCGGCCCTAGGCATAGGCATTCTAAGCAAATGCCTAGGGCACCTGGAATGCCTTGGGGACATCCCACGGCTCTGCAGCTCCCCCGCCGCTGCGGTGATTGTAGCTCAGCTCTGATCAAGCAGCAGTGCACAGTGGTCAGGTGACAGCAGGGACGGATTTGTGCCACCAGAATATCGAGAGTATAGGGTATATGTCGCGATCAGCACGCGGCTGTGAATGGGGGCCACGCCCCCTTGGTTCTCTCCCCGACCTGGCTTTGATTTCTACCTAACACTGGCTGCAGAGGCACGGAACTGGGGAGGAAAGGGACTGGCTGGCGGCTCCCATATATTTGGTAAGGGCTCAATTTACTTAGTTTATAATCCTTTCTTTGTTTATATAGAATTGTTTAACAACCTGGAAGAGAGGGGAAAGGGGCGGGGCAGGTGTAGTGTGTAATGCAGGAGCTGTGCAGACTCTTTTGACAGTGCACTGCCCCTGCCTACTTCATAATGCCCCAGCCCCTGTGATGTATGCTACTTCTGTGTAATGTATGTATGTGATGTCTATGTGTGATGTATGTATGTGTGTGTGTGATGTCTGTGTGTGATGTATGTATGTGTGTGCGTGATGTATGTATGTGTGATGTATGTCTGTATATATGTGTGTGTGATGTATGTGTGTGTGATGTATGTTTACCTGCATGTGTGTGTGTGATGTATGTATGTATGTGTGTGTGTATGATGTATGTCTGTATTATGTATGTGTGTGTGATGTGTGCTACTTCTGTGTGATGTATGTGTGTGTGTGTGTGTGTGTGTGTGTGTGTGATGTATGTATGTATGTATGTGTGTGTGATGTCTGTATGTGTGTGTGTGTGTGTGTGTGATGTACAGGGCCGGCAACAGAAATCTTGGGGCCCGGTACACCTGGATTTCTCGGGCCCCCAACCCTCCCCCCTCCCGTTGCCCCCTCCTTGATCTGTCCTCCAAACAAACATGCCGGGTCCACACACACACACTCACTGTATTACAGATTGAGAAATACACACACATGCATGCATACATATACACATATATACATACATATGTGGTACCGGTATGGAGGCTACTGCTGCAGCTAGATGAAGTGTTCCTCACTTGTGAGTGCTGCTGCCAGGACGTGGTGAGAGAAGAGGACCCGCCTACTGAAATGCCACTGGGAAACACTGGGAGAGCCTGAGGACCCCGCAGAGGACCGTTGCGCTGCCTGCCAGAGGGAGGAGAAGAGTCCGGGACCTGTGGATGCCATCAACAGATCCGCTGAAGAGGACGTCCCTTGCTACTCCCTGTGAAGAGGAGCCGCGTCAGCCTGTGAGGAAGACCCCGCTACTGCCGCTGCTTGCTGCACTGCCAGACTTTAAGACCCGGTGGAGGAGATGAAGCCGGCACCCGAGGACCCCGGAGCAGGATGGCTGCCCTTAGGATTGACTGACTGAAAAGTTTCAGTAGGTGCTGCAGCCCCGTTTTTTTTTGTCCCAAATCCTCGGGGCCCCTCTGATCCATGGGGCCCGGTATGTGTGTCCCCTTTGTCCCCCCCTGTTGCCGGGCCTGGTGATGTATGTATGTGTGTGTGTGATGTATGTATGTGTGTGTTAATTGGTAAACTTCTGGTACATTTTGTGCTCTAATATTTAAATGCATGCAAACAAATGGGGTTACTTTCATTATTTACATTCTGTGGTAACTTTATTAGAATACCAACTGATTTAGAGCAACTTTGTCATGACTCATTCGCTTTATACCCTTATTTTATCCTGTAAATTCAACAAATTATACTGAAAATAACTTATCTATAACTGTTAAATCTACAGCTATTTTTAAATTGCTTTAATAGTTCTACAATGTAAAATATATATAGAATTTGTTTAAAAAACAAAACAAAAAAAACCTATGCATTACTAAATAAGGTTGATCTTTGTATACTCATCACTCCAGACCTGCTACATCAACAGCAATTGCTAACCTCCCCCTTCCTGAATATCTCTAAAGGCGGGATGTACTAAGCATCGCTTCCGCGATGCGGTATATCCCCCGTGACTTCGGGTACATATTGCGGTTCTTTACCACGGTATGTACCAAGAATTTCGCAAAGGACAGCTCTCCCGATAAGAGCTGTCCTTTGCGATGCTGCTGGGCAGAGGGACTTCCGGGTTTTACTCCCAGAAGTCCTTCTGTGCATCAAGTGAGGGATCCAATCGGATCCCGCCCAGCCCGAAGCGTTCCGATAAGAATCCCATAGGCTTCTATTGGGTAATACTACCTGAAGGTGGCGTTACCTAGCAGGGCGAAGCATCAGAATGCAGCGCATTCCAGGTGCTTAGTACAGTCGGGGAATGTGGTAAAACCCCCGAAAACTGCATTTTCGGGGGGTTTACCGCATTTTTACCTTTAGTACATCCCGCCCTCACTCCCTGGATCACTGTTATCTGTCCCCAACTTAAAGTAATTCTTATAAACCCCAATACTTATACCTCTTCCACTTATCATGTACTGTATCGGGTAGGATGGAGGGGCCCAAAAACATTGCAATACTAGGCCCCAAGATTTCTGTCACCAGCCCTGACTGCATCACATAGTTAAGCGAAAGTCAGATGAGAGAGAGAGAGAGAGAAAAATAGGGGACGCAGATAGTGTAGTATGTTAAAAGCACAATGGGTTACTTAGGATAAATCACATACATCACAAAAGTTAAAAACTGGCACATCAGGGGTAAACAAGCCTGTTTGTAGAAAGTGCGTCCAGAGGATAAAAGCTAGTTCATGGTTTGAAAACTAAGTGACAGCAATTTCTACTAACAGGCTTGTTTGCCCCTGATATGCCACTTATTTAGTTTTCTGATATAGGTGTGATTTATCCTAAGTTACCCATTGTGCTTTTAACATACTACATTATCTGCGGACCCTATTTCTGTTTGTCTTTGATATTATAGATGCTGCCTTTGAGGAAGGGTAAAGACAAGAGCTGTGGTTGACATTGTTATTGGACATTATACTGAAAAATATGAATAAATCGTGTCAAATTAACACTGCCTTTATTGAGCAGTTTTGTTACCTATTTATATAATATCCCTGGCGTCAACATAAACATACTTAAGTTGATAATACACTAAACGATGTGTGTACCCAGCATTGCGACATATGACCCCCCTGCCGATGGGCCATCATATTGGGCGGTCTGTACACACTGGGCAATCTGCCCGATATGCCAGCCCCCGCTGCATATCGCTGCATGGGATCATAGGCCGCTTCGCCTTATTGGACTGCATGTACAAAAGATCAGGCAATGCGGCTGATGACCTCACAGGAATGTGCAATGCATGATATAGTGCATGCACACTGCACGATTTTAACGATATGTTGCTCTGATGCGTCGGAATCGGCAAAATCATTAACAAAATCTTCTAGTATGTAGGGGCCTTAAGATTGGAGGTGGGATTATATGCTAGGGGGCACCATCTAAAATCTTGCCTAGGGCACCAAATTGGCTAGGGCCGGCTCTGGAGCCCACTTTGGATCATCAGCACCAACAAGATATTATTAACCAGAAAAAGGAGTTTATCTAATAATCTAAAAAGACAAAGAAGTAAATTCACTAAAGTTCAATTTTGAACGATTTTGATCAATTCATAATTGATCGAAATCGATGAACATCGACAAGCTTTCTGTTGATTTTTTTAAAGCGATTTTAAATCAATCAAAATAGACCTTTAGTTAATTTACCCCAAAGAATCTACTTTGTCTTTTTAGCTTCTTAGCTAAATACTTTTTCTGAGTACTAAGGGGCACAATCATTTTGGTGCAGAATATTGGGCGCATAAATTTAAGTGGATCTTGGGACCTATTTTGACTTAAACGCTCCCAATACCTGCGGATTTTTAAAATTTGGTTGCAAACTTTTTCGCAGCAAAAAGTCGTGGGGGGGAGTAAAAAAGATGCGGCCACGGAACACCCTGACACTCACGGATGTGTTCCGGCTGATCCACTGTTTGTTGTGCCCAGCTGCCACATGCTCCACGCTCCTGACAGTGACTGGGGGGGGGGGGGAGAGATACATCTAACAGGTCTCAGACACATGACTGATGGGGACTCATATACACTGGGGTCTCATACACTGACAGCGGGTCTCACATACACTGACAGGTGGTTTCACACATGCTCTAACACATGACAGGGGTCTCACACACTGACAGGGGTTCTCACACACACTCTCACACATGACAGTGATCACACACACACAACGAGGGTCTCACATGACAAGGGGTCTCACACATGACAGGGATCTCACACAGCCTGTGGAAGACATGGCTTTAGCATCTTCAGGGAAACAGAACAGGAGGACAGTGCTGCCAGAAGGTAAGTAACTTGGACTAATTAAGTTAGTTAGAAATGCAATTGCTTAGTTAGTCATTAGGGGTGTTTTTGGGGTCCTGAAGCAAGTTTCTACAATTTTTCCTAAAAATAATAATTTTAGGAAAAATTGGACTTGCTTTCAGGGTGCTCAAAAAAACCCCAAACTAGCTTCTCCAAAACAATAAAAAATGAATATCTCGCACCCAAATAAAAATCTCGCACCCAATTGAAAGCCAAAAATCTCACACTTACGGGAAAACCCCCCGTGGCGAGAGATTTTTGGTAATTTTTAACCTAATTGAATATGCCTCTAAGCATTTGATTCTTGGGAACACCACCAACTTTTATTTTATTTTGCTCTGCAATATTTTTTTTCTATTCTTGTGCAGGATCACCCCCTACCTTTTAGAATATATTAATAGCCCTCATCAACACATTGCATTTTGCACATATTGGCATTTTTTTATAAAGAGAACCCACATAAAAGTAATAGCTAAATTATATAAATTTCCAAAGGCGCCGCTAAACTAAAAGCAATAATATAATGAGGCCTCCTTACCTGCAACTAGTAAATTTCTCTTAATTCAACACCACATTTAATTAATAACCCCAAACCTTAAGTCACTCCAGCATTAAATAGTCTTACCACTCCAAATTAAATCAATAGGCATACCCATGATGCCACTATTAAACTATACAGCCCACACTATACAATACATTGCCTTCACTATCACCCTACCAATACGGTAAATTAATATTTCAACCCACTTTTTTTTTTTTCTATGTAAATTAATCTTCCTTTTCCCCTAGCTACAGCTGGTCCATGTATAGTGTTGGGTGCCCTGCAGTGCCAGGAGCTGACTGTCCCTTCCATAACCCAGCCAAGACTGATGCAAGAACAAATATTAACCATTTAATTCACTCAACTGATTGGCACATTAGCAATAAGATACTGAAATGCCTACATTAAATGATCCATAGGATCTAAAACAATTACAAATATATTATTTGGCTTGAATGAAAATATAATATTGGTCTCACATCTTGTAAGTAACCCCATTTTACCCATTTCTATACTAGGTGGCTTGTCAGGTTAAATGTAGTTATATATTTTTGCTTGCTTTATTATATTGTTTTTTTATTATATAACATGCCAAAAACATATCTCCTTTTTACATGTGCAGTTTGTTTGGTGCTGTAAGTTCTTCAGAAAAATCAGTTTTACAGCTATTTCTAATATACCCTACATTCCAGAGTTGTTTAGACAGTTTTCTGAATACTTAATCTCTAGCCCTCTCCTTTCAGTCACAATACGCCTTTATGTTATGCACAAACCATAGAGATGAGGAGAGTTGCTATTTAGGGACAGACACCCACCCTGGTTATATTTTAACTAATGTATTGCCACATTGATTGCAAGTTACCACCCTACTGTACATCCTATTGTCCAGTACCCATACCAATGAAGAAAGGAATGTGTTAAGGGGCTTGCCAGGAAAATGCAAGGGATTCAAATGACACTGTGTGGACACTGACTCTGGGGACAGTCAGTAACAGAGAGGAAAAGGTATCAGACAACAAAGAAGTTTCCTCCAAAGTTTCTGGTACCATGGGTGAGTCAAAAGCTATCTATCTATCTATCTATCTATCTATCTATCTATCTATCTATCTATCTATCTATCTATCTATCATCTCCCTATGAATCCAGTTCTATTTGGGCATTGTTTTTCTAATAGTCGTGTAAAGTAACAAATATTTACAGTTAGGCTCTATATTATGTTGTGTGTTTCATCTGTAAAAAATATAACCTGTGGTATAATATTGTGCTAGGTAAAATATAGTTTATATAGTAGAAAATAATATAAACACATATTTAGTAGAAGTATTAGAAATAAACTCTATACTACCACTTGTTTACTATAATTTGTAGATAAAGGTCTACAAACAGTACCTAGAATCTCTTATAGTGCATCCAAGGCTTAAATGCCTAGTTTTGTGACTCAAACTCTTTGGAACTTGCTGCCCTGCACAATCCCAGACACCTCCTAGAAATCTTCAAAAACAGATTCAAATTATACCAGTTTGCTAATGCACTTCAAGAATGCACCTCTACTTAATCCTGGACTCTGTTAATATTATATGTTTATTTTGCATTACAAGTTTTTATTCTAGTAATGTAAAGTACCTTGATTGCTACTGGGATTTTCTCCCATATAAATAAAATTACTTTTCTTCTTCTTCTTACAAGTAGTAGAAGTAGTAGTAGTAGTAGTAGTAGTAGTAGTAGTAGTAGTAGTAGTAGTAGTAGTGTATTCTCATTTAAACACATTTACACTTAACCTTTTAAAGCTTAGGGGCATATTCAATTGCAGGTGAAATATTGAAAAACTCCACGCACTGGGTTTTTCCTGCAGCTGCAAGGTTTTTCCTGTTCAATTGAAGGAGAGAAAATCAATAGTATTAATTTTTATAGAAATTAATGTGACTGGGGCTGCAAGAACTATTGGAAAAATCCTTTCAACTGTTGGGACTTGTTTCAGAGTCCCTGGCACTCCCTCTACTGACTAATTAAGCATTTGGAAGTTTCCAATTAGCTAAATTAGTTCAACTACATTACATTCTGGCAGCCCTGTCCTCCGCAAACCTGACATACTGGAGATCTTCCTCCTAGTCTTTCACAGGCTGGGGAGCTCTTCGCATCCAGGTACAAGATCTGTTCCGTACATCCGACTGATACCTGCACCCCACCCCCTCTGATTCCACCCTTCTAAACCCTGCAACTGGTCACCGCACCCCTCTGATCCTTGCATCTGGTCCCCACACCCCTCTGATTCCTGCACATATGTCCCTGCACCTGGTCCCTGCACCCAGGGGCGTTTCTAGAGAGGAGAGGGCCTGTGTGCAGTCTCTGTCTGGGACCCCCTCCTCTCTCTTCGGCGGCTGGCTGCACCTGTAGGTGCTGGACACTAGAGTGTGCCAAGAGTCTACAGCACATGTGCAGGTCACCGGGAAAATGGCCATGGCGCCATTTTCCCGGTGTTTTGCCTACTGCACATGCGCAAAATGCCAGGAAAAATGGGCACAGCAGGAATTTTCCAGGCGATTTTGACAGCGCTGATACCGACACCGACGTGGGACTCAGGAGGTGGAGAGGTAAGTATTCTCTCTTCTGATTTTTTCACCCCACTCTGCGTGGGTTTTTGCAATAAAAATCTCCACCACCATTTTTTAAATTTGATGCTGCGGGTATTGGGAGTGCGCATTCCTGCAGTAATAAGAAAATTGGTGCGATGTACGCAGTCAATTGTACCACAAACAATGTGCACCCAATTGAATATGTCCCTAAAAGTTTGTTTGGATTTAATAGACAGAATGACTGTGTAATTTTTGTTTTCTCCACCCAAGTGAAAGTTCACTTGTATTGTTTATTTCAGGACAAACGGGGCTTTCATTTAAATGCATGATGTTCTTGATGTAGAGTTGAAAGTGAATCGGTTTTACATTGTTCAAAGACGTGTGCATGGAAAAATAGGTATATTCGCCCTAATGCAGTGTTATACACAGCTCAAGATTCGACCATCTAAGTGTGCGCATCTGATTTGCTACTAATCATCATCATCACTGCGTGCTTATACCTACCCTTTACTACGTGCAAATTATACACTTCCAAACATGCATATTTTCGCATATGTCCTGCTCTGCATAGAAGTCATAAAAGTTAACAGACCCTCACTGGACTTTGCCTACATAAGAATGCTCCATTGCAGTTTCACCTCTTCATTTGTAAGTGTGGTTGTGATTGAAATGTGTACAGCTCTGCATTGCCCTCACTTGAATGCTACCATTTTTGGAGCATGCACAGAGCTATTTAACAGAAAACATTCCCTGCAACTTTTCAAAATTGAACCAAACAACAGAATATAGCCAGATTTTATTTTGCACCATCAAATATCAAGGGCAAACACAGGATTTGTAACTAATGTACCCGCTTTCACCTGGGCTATTTTCATTTCCTTCATACCATCTTAATTTATATTCTTAGTTTATTTTATGCCTCTAGTGTAAAGGAGCATGCTAGTATGAAGATTAAGTAAATTCATTTTTTTCTAGTTCTTAGCAGTGACGACTCCAGTGGTGAGGCTGAAGCGTAGTCCAATATTCAAATAGGAAAAGCCACACCAACTGTCACCCCAAATGCTGGCAAACATCACTGCCAGTTGGTGTGGCTCCCCTATTTGAGTATTAGACTGTACTGCAACCCCACCTCTGACGCCACCACTCAACCCAGACAATGAGCTTACAATCCCATAGCACTTGGGACATGTTGCTTTGTCACCCAATTACTCGGTCGAGAGGAAACAGTTTACCATTTTTCACCCAATAGGGGTTGAATTACTAAAAATCCCTGCTTAGTGGGTGCCTATATCATGAAAGGAATACACTCCCCGAATTTCATGTTTCTAGGTGTTTGTACTGGTCAATGATGAGACAGTGAGTGAGTCAATCAAGACAATTGTATATATATATATATATATATATATATATATATAATTATATATATACACATACATATATATATAGTTATACATGTATATATACAATATATCATACATAACACACACACACATATATATATATATATATATATATATATATATATAAATATATCTCTCTTTAAGGCAGGACCCAGTTTTCTGTTTAAAATGTATGCAAGCTTGAGGCCAAGATGGCAGATCAAGTTCATTTATCTGAGAATCAGTGTAGGGACTGGCTAGATGGGAATGACCGTGAAGCGGTGGCCAGCTTAACAAATTATTGCAATATTTTGGAACCAACATTCCCTATGTTCAAAGGAGTTGCAGTTTGAAAAGCATGTGAGTGCCGAGTTTGTATGATATTTTTTATGTAGATGGTGTGGTCACATACCAAGGGCACCTGGTCGAGTGCCGTGGATTGAGCCTGTCGTTTATATATAAATATATATATATATATATAGCACACACAATATATATAACAAACATACACAATATATATATATATATATATATATATACACATATATAAATAAATAAAACACATATATGATATATAACAATTGGCTGCAGCCCTCCCCCATCCCCCCAGTAAAGTCCGCCACTCCCCTGTGAATTAGCATTGAATTCCCATTGGAACGACTTTCTGCTAATTACACGTCAGACAGACAGTCCCAGGGGGAGGCATTTTGTACCCCTGGCACTGCCATTAGCAGGAAATGCTTCCAATGGGAAGCTGCTTCTGCTTTATTACAGTAGCCTTATTCAACTTCTAGGGGCTGCAGCAGAATAAGCCCCTTGTCAATGCTGTTTGTCTACATGTTTTTTCCCTAGCCGCATGCAAAATGAATATGGAGCGCGTGCCAATGCCGCTGTGGCATTGGACTGCAGTCTGGGCAGCAGTTATGTGCGGTTGATGTTAAAGGCTGGGGAGGCACACATGGAGATGGGTCTGAGTGCTGGGAGCTTGTCTCACCCCCTACTTTCTGAAACTCTTCCCTCACTACACTAAGCTTCAGTGTGCATTGATTCTCCTGCCTGTATCACTGTGTGTTCTCTTGCTGCTGCTGACTGAGCTCTGATCTCTAAACACTGCAAAGCACTTCCTGGTCCCATGACACATCCAAGGTGTCCATCAGTGCTCAAGGCACACCCCCATACTCAGAGGCATGCTCCTATTAGCACTCTTTCTGTGCAGCTTACTGTCCGTGGGTTGGCGCCGGCCCCAGCTCTGCAAGCAGTGTCTGAATATACAGAAGCGAGGCTGAACTGTTTCTGCCTCATCTCTCATCTTCCTGCAGTCACAGGGAGCTTCACAAAGCTGGTGAGTATTAACTATAAACATTATTACAATAAACAAAGAAGATGTATACAAGTTATAAATATCTTCTTTGTATTATTCTAAGAATTTTTATATCAAATTTCAAGAGTACGACAGGGGAGGCTCTGCCCTTGCCTACCCTGACTGCATGTCCCTGCTGGGCAGCCACCCCGTAGTAAAAAGGTAAGAGCCACCGCTGTATATAACATACAGAGAGGGATATTAAATATAGTACATACATAAATACACACTAACACATGTACTGTATATACACACTTTTAATGAAGCAGCTGCAGGCTGCTGATATGCACCTCACATCGGTAGGCCTAGCCTCCTCACAACGTAATTCTGGGATTCACAAGGAAATTGAAAGAGGAGCAGAGCCACCCCCTCCATGTGGCCATTGGGGGAAGGGTTTCTGGGTACTCATGGACAGTGAGTACTTTATTAGAAGATAGTCACATTATAGGAAGTATATATAATTTTTTCTGCATTTTATATTATTTACATTTGTTAAAAAATTCCTTGAAGGACCCTGCCCTGGTTTTTATAATTACTGCCCTGGTTTTTGCATTTGGAGTTATCTGTTCCATAATTGCTGATGGCAGCCCTGAACACAGCCACTGATTTCCGATTCAGGTGTTACCAGCACACCTCGAGTACCCTTGCCTCTGAGTTCAGCTGTTGGCGCAAGTACATAGATGTTTCTCCCCACCAGCTGATATTTGCTGCATATACACTACCAGCAGCACTCTTTCTATACCTTCAGTTGGTGATCTACACTGCTGTCTCCAGGCATGTACGTGGCTGTTCTGACAGGCAAATCCTGCTGCAGGTGTAGCTTCACCAGCGCACTCCTACATCTAGAGCAAGTGAGTTATACCGAATAGTTACATACTTGCCTACTTTTGAAAAAGCAATTCAGGGATATTGTGATTGTAATAGCTAGGGGTAAATTTACTAAAGTGAGTGTTTTTAAAAGTGATGTTGCCCATAGCAACCAATCAGATGCTACTTAACATTTAACTAGCACCTTCTAGAAGATAATAGCTATAATCTGATTGGTTGCTATGGGCAACATCACTTTTAAAACTCACTTCTAAAAACTCTCACTTTACTAAATTTACCCCCTAGAGTCTGATTGGTTGCTATGGGCAACATTTCCACTTCTAAAAACTCTCACTTTAGTAAATTTACCCCCTAGACTCTTCAGGGAGTCAGGGAGATTGATACTATTTCAGGGAGTCTCCCAAACAATCAGTTGGCAAGTATGAAATTATTGTGTATCATCACTGCAGCCATTGTATTCACACTGTATTTGGCAGTGACACCTGGATAACATTGGTACAGTGGGTTTAGTACCCCTTCATCATTGTATGGGGCCTCCTTCTGGCACAGGGCACCAAAAGGTATAGCTACGGCTCTGCAAGCAATCCAAAGTGCGGCACTCAGTGGTCTTAAATGAATAACGAAAGTAACGCAATATGTCCATCAAATGTTTTGGGCTGTATTCGGCCGTTGTCAGGCTATATATCATATATATGAGAGTGACGACACACAGCAGAGCACCTATCACACAATAAAACAATGGACAGACCCAAACTCTGCGCGCTCCTATTATAGTGCCACTAGTGATATATGGTACACCGTGCGTTAAATAATAAAGTAAGAAAACATGCTCTAACTAGAAATAACTTCTATACATTTGAGGTAGAGTAATACAATACCCAATGACAATGGTCACTGGGTATTATATTACTCTACCTCAAATGTATAGAAGTTATTTCTAGTTAGAGCATGTTTTCTTACTTTATTATTTAACGCACGGTGTACCATATATCACTAGTGGCACTATAATAGGAGTGCGCAGAGTTTGGGTCTGTCCATTGTTTTTTTATCAGTTTATCTATTGCTGGAGGGCGGTGACCACCCCCCGGTCAGTTCCCACTTTGCAGCACCCTGTGCGCGGTTGTCAACTGTATCTATTTTCTCGAACACCTATTACACAATGCCCACAGTAGTAGGGCCCCTTATACAATTTTCCACAGCAGTAGAGCCCCTTATGAAATGCCCACAAAAATAGTACTCCTTACACATAATGCCCATAGCAGTAGTGCCCCTTATGCAATGCCCCCAGTAGTGGTAGTGCCCCTTATGCAGTGCCCCCAGTAGTGGTAATGCCCCTTATGCAGTGCCCACAGCAGTAGTACTCCTTACATATAATGCCCACAACAGTAGTGCCACTTATGCAATGCCCCCTGTAGTGGTGATCCTTATACAATGCCACCAGTAGTGGTAATGCCCCTTATGCAGTGCCCACAGTGGTAATGCCCCTTATGCAGTGCCCCCAGTAGAGGTGTCCTTTATTCAATGCCCCCAGTAGTGGTGCCCCTTATACAGAGCCCACAGTGGTAATGCCCCTTATGCAGTGCCCCCAGTACTAGTGCCCCTTATTCAGTGCCCCCAGTAGTAATGCCCCTTATGCAGTGCCCCAGTAGTGGTGACCTTATGCAAAGCCCACAGTAGTGGTGCCCCTTATGCAGTGCCCCCAGGAGTGGTACTCCTTATGCAGTACCCCTTATGCAATGCCCCCATTAATGCCCCCTGTACTAATGCCCCCAATAGTAATGCCCCCTCATAGTAGTGCCCCCTGTAGTGAACCTGCTTACACAGAAAAAAACAAAAACCTAATACTTACCTTATGCCCCACTCTTGCATCCGCTGCCGTCTGGTCCGCCTGGCTGCTCTTCTGAACTATGGGAGAGATGTCATTGCACATGGCAGGAGCCGGAAGCTGGAGCTCAGGAGTGAGCTCCAGCTTCCGGCTGCCGCCTGCTCTGGGAAAGAGCCGTATGCTCGCTGGTAACAAAATCTCGGTGGGCGCCCACTAAATGGAGCCTGTCGGTGGGCCTCGGGGAACCACTCCATGGTTTCTCGGTCAGTGGGCGGCGGGCTACGGGGAACAGCTCCATTGGCCACCAAGAAGTCCTCCAAAAAGTAACTTCATACCCCTTTTATTTGCACATGAACGCGCATCTACCTGAACAGCTCCATGGGCCACCAAGAAGTAACTTCATACTCCTTTTATTTGCACATGAATGCGCATCTACCTGAACTTTTGCTATGTGTGAAAGTAAACAACCCGGGTTGAAGTCCCAGGCCAACGACCCTGCTCTGAACCAGGCTCGGGGACTGAGGACCTCATTCAGAGCCGGTCGCACAGAGCGTGCGGTTGGTTTGAATGAGGGGAGGACCTCTTGAATTTTCAAGACGTCCTCCTTTGCGGTGGTAAGGCTGTGGGTTAACACTCACAGCCTTACGACTGCCTAAGGTGATGGTCGCGATGGTCAAGACCATCGAGACCATCGGGGCTTACGACGAGACCCTAGGGTAGGCGCCGTCGTGCGCATGCTCTGTGGGGGGCCATCGACCCGGTCCGAGCGCATCGGCGCTAACGACCGGGTCTGAATGACCCCCAGAGACCCGGGAAATTAATGAGTTGATAAACCCATATATTTCCCGAGTTGTAAGTCTGAAAGGGGAATGATACAGTTTTAAAAATAAAAAAAAACACAATATGATT
The DNA here is from genome assembly GCA_031769625.1 of Taudactylus pleione. NCBI lineage: Eukaryota > Metazoa > Chordata > Amphibia > Anura > Myobatrachidae > Taudactylus > Taudactylus pleione. The sequence goes on along the minus strand of JAUIMM010000009.1, from coordinate 15,087,282 downwards.
ATATATATATAATGCGTGCAGCTTAGCAATTGTGATCCTTGCTGAATCAGGCCCAGAGATGTTACCTATACCTGTAGCCCTGGAATGATACTTTACAAGTAATTATACAATTATACAGTCTGCACCCACTGATCCTCCAAATATAAATAGACCCCTAATGATTTGGAACCATTGCAATGTACTATTAAAGCATTTCAAGGTATAACACATGTCTCATGATTCATTATTTGGGACACACCAGTTATATTATATATACGGTAATTGAAATAATGCTAAAAAAAATTTGAAATGATCCCTCTTAATTTCATGATCACAAGCAAAGTAGCTATTTGACATGTATATGTGATTTGGAATTTCTGTTACAGAGATAAACTGTTTAAGTGGATTTTGTCTGTTTGTTACACAGAGTTGTCTGTTACAAGCCTCTCTTACAAGTTTTAAAATACTTCTCATTACTATACAATGAAACATGTTTATCAACAGAATTGCACAATATTCTTTGTGTTTCTGTAACTGAGTGGGAGTAATGGGAGGTAACCAGTGTCAGGACATGCCATGCACTCATCACTATAGCCATTTGTTTGTAACACAGAGCTTAATTGTGTGCTTGTGTGACTGCATGTGGGTGTGTTGTGTATTGTATACAGGTTACAAATATATTTTCTGGATTTACAAGTGAGTACTTAAATATTTGAAGTTAAATATGCATTAAAACAAACAAGTATTTGTCAAATATTTCAAATACATAAAGTAGTTTAGCACCATGAGTGGATGTTTTAACTAGGACTCATTGTTTGTTTGCAGTTTTGTGGTGTGAGCTTTGTATACGATTAGTATATGTTTAGTTAATGATTGGATTGCCTGCAATTGGATCTGCATATTTAATTTAATAGTAGTTTTTCTTATTGTTTACTGTTTATAAAAATATAACAATGGTGTGAATTATAACTTTTAATAACTTACTCGCAAGGTGATACCCAGGAAATATACCTTTAAATCATTAGGATAATTCTATTCAAGAAAGATTGAACACAAGATGTAGTAAAGTGTATTTTCATTAACGTTCACATATACAGAGTCAGCCCTAGTCATAGGCATTCTAAGCAAATGCCTAGTACGATTGGAATCCACGGCTCAGCACAGTGCAGCTCCCACGATCGGAGTTCAGCTCCGATTGGGCAGCGCAGAGGTCAGCCTGTCATGGGACAGCCAGGTCAGAGATTTGGGGGTATATACTAAAGAGTTTTTAGAAGTGTAGATGTTGCCCATAGCAACCAACCAGATTCTAGCTATTATCTTCTAGAAGGTGCTAGTTAAATATTAAGTAGATTCTGATTATGGGCAACATCTCCACTTCTAAAAACTCTCACTTTAGTAAATATACACCTCAGAATGAGCTTCTGCACAAAGCTCATTCTGGCTACAGAAGGAGACTAGGAAGATGGCCGTGGGAGGGCATGCTGCACATGCCCAGCTGTGGCCACTCCTCCCATGGGCCTTTGCAGAGCAGAGCCTTGAGTGACAACTCACAGCTCCACCTCCACATTAGTTGTGGGGCAGTCCCAAAACAAGTTTCCTCATGATGGATGCACCATGGGCAATGTTTGTATCTGCACAGGTTTTGGGAGTGCATAAATGACCTGAAGGGCAGACCTCCTTCGATGGCAATCCATGATATGTCTTTATGTCTATTTGTGAGCCTCTTAGAGGCCACATTCTCCCAAACATGCTTGCTTGTTACACCTGGGAGCCCTGGAATAAACTCAAATGTGTCCTTAGTCATGATGAGTTTGTGGATTGTCTTTGGTTTCCACCAGTCAGGTTTAACTCCCTCCAGTTGATGCTCCCTCACAAACTTGGCCACATCCAGGTATAACCAGGGAGTGTCCTAGTTGTACTTAATAGAGCTGTCCCATTTGTCGCAGCTGAGGCCTCTTCAAAGGTGTAGGAGGATAAAAACAAGACATGGAGATCCCTGAAGAGCTGCTGTTTTTTCCACAAAGAGTCCTGTGGATGCAGTTATACACAAAGAAGGCTTGCAGCATGGTCGGGAAATCAGGAATACCTTCCCACCTTTTGAGGGGCTCCTTGTGCATAACTAATTGCTTAACTCTGTCCATCTTGTAGCTCTAGAAGAAGTGAAACACTGCCCTTGTGATGGCAGACCACTACCAGTAGTAGCTACTCCTGTGCTGTGTACCGCAGAATGGGAGGATTTTGTTGTGCTGTACAAGTGTTTTTTCTTCGATGGTGAGATTTTCTGAGGCTTCACAGTGTTGAACAGTAGCCAGTCTCTCATCCCAACATTTCAGGACTGCACCCTCTCCATCAAACCAGACTACAAGGATTTTGATAGGTTTGATAGTGAAAGGGACTGGGGCAGAGGATGACAGATGCCACTGCCTGAAGAGCATTGCCTCTGACTTGGCCTTTGCCCCTGCAGCTCAGCCAAAGATCTTGCAGGTCTGGACTAGTGCTGTTTTGCACACAAGACAGTGACGTCATCCATGTATAGCGAACACTTGGCCTCTTGTCGATCTGGACCTGGTGTGATGATACCTCTGATCTCTGGACTCTGCCTGATGAATAGCCAGGAGCTCTTTAACACAAACAAAAGAAGAGGTGAGAGTGTTTAAACAGTCAACTCTGATCCCAGTGGTCTACCAGTTACTTCTGATGCGTGCGTTTTCTCAGTTACCTCTAAAGTCAGAGATCCCATGATCACCTAATTTGAATCTGATAGTCTCTTATTCTTACAGTGCCCTTATACATACACTAGCTATTTTTGTTTTTATCCAAATTCCCTTGGTTTGAGTGATAATTCTGGCTCCTGGGTAACCTAAGAGACACTGTTAGACGTATGAATGCCTCTGGAGATCCTAAAGAATGCTGATCTGTGACCACAATTGACCCCAATGGGCTTCCTTCTGTGACTACAGCGAGCCTTATAAGTACAAGTCTGGTACTACAGTTGACTCCAGGGAGCAATCTTTTGTGACTACTATAAAATTCCATAGGCATTTTTGGGGGAATATGTCTTGCTATGGCTGTCCTGTTTAGATTTTCAATATCTTGTGTTATTTATCTCTGCTTGGCTGTGGTTTGGCTGTCAATTTTGACCCTATGCTGTACGATTACCCAATGTGGACACCTGGCCCCCTTGTCTATTTGTCTTTTTGTGACTCACATGCTGGGTACATACTAAACAGATATATCTGCAGATCATGGTTGTTGGTACACACTGAACAACCCTCATCTGTGTTCAGTGTGTAGGAGGGGCGGTTCCCCACTGGCCGGGGTGTTTCCGTCCCCCTCCCCGCGGCTGCCGTTGCATGTGTACGGGCGGGCTGCAGACCAGTTGTACACACTTGCCGATGGACAGATATGTCCGCAGACATCGGCTGTGCAGCACAGCCAATGCAATATGTCTGTGAACGATGTCGTTCACAGACATATTTCAGGTACATACTGGCTGATGGGTAGTAGATATATATGTCAATTGATCGGACAATATATCTGTCAGTGTGTATCCAGCTTTTACCCTTGGTTGCGATATCTGTTTTTGTTATTATCATGAATCATAAACCTTATCTTTATCAACTTAAGCTGACTGGTTCATTTATGTTAGCTCCTGCACCGTGATTCTTTTCTCACTCAGATACTGATCAGTGATTACTTGCTAATAAATATATAAGGATGGCAGTTATATAATGGACAAATAAAAATACATAGACAATAGTGTGAATTGAAAATTGTAATCATGGAACATATAGAAGAGCAATTTATTGAAAATGAGGAGAAAAAACAAGACTTTGGGGGTCATTCAGACCCACTCGCGAGCGGCAGTACGCTCGTAAGTGGGTCGATGGTCCCCACTGTGCATGCGCACGATGGAGGGGGCTCCGTCGTGCGCATGCGCGAGACCCGGCGAGCGAAGGACTTTCCATCGCTCCGGGTCTCGCACCAAAGGGGGCGTGCTGTCGATGTTGATTGACAGCACGCCCCCTTTGGTGGGCGTGCCGGGGGCGTGCCTGCCAGACGGAGGCGTTCCATGGGAACGCCTACCGTCTGAAGCCGGCCCCACTGACATCACTAGTGATGTCAGTGAGAGTGATTTTGGCTCTGATAGGGCTTGTGGTTGAGAAACCCGACCACAGGGTTTCACTCGCAAGTCCGATGGTCGCGATGGTCAAGACCATCGCGACCATCTTGTTGGATGCTCGTATATGCTGTGGGTGGTCACCCACAGCTATACGAGCGTCCAGGAGGACGCTCCATATTAATGGAGGAGGGCCCTGATTCAGAGCGAGCGCTCTGGTCAGAGCGTCCGGCTCTGAATCAGGGCCTTTGTTTCAAACAATATGGAATACAACTTGAAACTAAGGCTTATCTGTGCATGTAGTATACATTTTGCTTACAGCATGTTCCCAATAACTTATACAATTTGTGTCAGTGATTGAAAAATCATTGGAAAATCTGCAACTGCACAAGCATTGTTATAAAAAAAAATGTTTCTTTGTGCAGTTTTCAATTAGCCAGAATCAACACTAGTCCCCATGTGCCGCTCACAGTAATGAAATAACCAGGTCTTGCTATTTTGCTATCTTGCTATTTTGAGCCAAATATTTCTAATCTATTTTTTTTATTATTCTTTTTGTTAATTTCAATTCTTGGGCCACAACTGATTTTACTCTTGGCAATCAATGCAGTGATACATGCTTTTAAATGTTTCCTGAGTTACAGTATAAAGCTTCAATTATTCTCTTTTTATCAGAAGTGTTTTGCTGATCTCTTCCTCCCACTTTCCTGCACAACCTAATGTTTACTTTTTGTTTCATTCTTCTGACATGATTCTAGGCTGGCACGATGGCTGTGTTCGTTGTATGGTTGGAGTTCCAGTTGCTTCAGTCATTGCCACTGTCCTTTGTTTTGCCGGTGTGGCTCTGTTTTGTGGATGTGGCCATGAAGCTCTCAGTGGAACTGAGAAATTGATTGAGACATACTTCTCCAAGAATTACCAGGAATATGAATACCTCATTCATGTGTGAGTACCTAAATACCATAAAACTGCAAAAATACAGACAGGCAATAAAAATAGTTTTCTGTGACTTTGTGCAAAAATCTACATTTGTACGGAATGCCATGTTATTTAGCAAGTTACATACAGTAGCAGGAGGAGCTTGGCAATTCAAGGTGATCCTTGCTGAGTGCAGACCTGCACCCTTACTAATCTTATATTGTGCAATAGTCCAGATTTTGTGTAGAGGTATCAGATACCTGAATGAACTTCATGGAATGAGAGAGCATTGGATGTGGTAAAGCACACGTTTAAAACAGTAAATGTAGAAATGTGGCAAATAATATAGACAGTCCCGATATTTCTTGACTCTAAATACTTGCCTGTGACATAAATGAGGGTCAGATGAGCAGTACTAAATCGGACATGTTTATTTGAATTAAGGGGTGGCAATAAACTACTAGTAGGTAGAACTTTTAATTGACTCAAATGGGAAATGTATTAGCCTACTAGATGCAGGCATCAGCGTGATTCTGGTGAGTTTACCCTTTCTTTTAAAGCAGTAATAATTTAAAAGGAAAAACCAGGTTGCTGTTTGTGGTAAAACGGTCTTCCTGCTACAGATACCGGTAGACCCCTACCGTAGGCCAGAATAACTGCACATGTACGGCGCAGAATAAACTATATAAATTTTTTTAGAATAGGTAAAATCAGAGCTGATGAACCAGCCCTCAGAACTGATGAACCAGTGTGAGATTCATAGGGAATGGAAACACCCTATGACCTACTGTAGACTGCATAGCATTACACCCATACACTCAGTAGCAGTTCCTGCCCTCTTACCTGAGGGGGGCCGCTGCTGCTGCTGCAGGTCTGGCCATGGCCGGCCAGGTCCCAGTGCCTGCAAAATGAATCTGGCAGGCACAGGGACTGGCTTCTGGGGACTGCACTAGTTGCAGCCCTGAGAAGCCCTGTTGGGCTGCACGAAAGGCAGAGCAGCGGCTTCCACTGGAAGACACTCTTTGCTAATCGCAGCCTGGACTGGCAGTCCCAGGGGGAGGAGACACCTCCCCCTGGGGCTGTCTGTCTTTTGTGTGACTGGCAGGTGGCACTTCCAAAGGGAAGCCACCTCCAATCACAGTGAAGCCAGTGCAGTCACTGACTGCAACTGGCTCACTGAAGAAGTGGATTTTACTGGGGGGATGCAGCTTCGCAGCCCCTAGGTAAATTCCGCCACTGCATACTCTGTAGTCTGTACAACACTGCATCCATATATTGCAGACTACACAAAATTGCACCCATATACTGTAAACTGCATAATATGGCACCCATATACTGTAGACTGCGCAGCATTATACCCATATAGAGTAGACTGCACAGCATTGCACACGTATACCGTAGACTGCATAGCATTGCACCCATATACACTACAGACAGATCATGCCAGATGACTCAATTTGTTCTTTGTTTGCCCCCAAACACAGTAATTTGTGAACTGTGGAGCCTCCACAGTGTGCTGTGCGCCACCCCTTAAGCTGGTCCTAAACAAGACATATCTAAGGATAGGCTCTGACTTACGTGCTGCAGTCTGAATCTAATGGACTGTTACTCACTGATCTGAACTGGGGAGAAACATTGGGTATGGGCAGCCAGGAGATTTATGGTGATGCTGGGCATTGTGGTGTGACACTGTACTGTCACTACAGTCAGTGGTGGCAGTGGGATCTATAATAATATGCTCCTGTGACACTGTGGAATCGTGATCCTTGTGGTGCCTCCCATTACACGGTGTAACTCAGGGGCATGGCTGTTAGCTTATATGGATGGAGAGGAAAGACAGTGAGTGTCACTGTGCATGCGCAGAATGCGCATGCTGGTGGTCGCGCCTTCAATCTGCTGGATCCTAGTGCCAGCAATACTGAGGCAGTGCAGAGTGAGCCTCTAACAGTGCCATCAGGTCAGTGAGTTTCCAGACAGGTCGGTGTTGCCCCAAGTCACATGAAGCTAGGGGTGCCCCCCTTGAGGGATTGAGTTGCACTCCATACAGTTGCATGGCTCACATGCCCTTAGAAACGGCACAGGTTATATAATCTCTGATTTAATTAAATGCTATTCTGCTTGATTAAGTTTACCTGTGAGATGTCACTAAATAGCTACTTTTCTTTGCAGGATTAATGGCTTCCAATATGTGATTTATGGCATAGCTGTCTTCTTCTTCTTGTTTGGCATTCTGCTCCTGGCTGAAGGCTTTTACACCACCACTGCAATCAAACATATCCTCGGGGAATTTAAGCCATCAGCTTTAAAAGGTGGTCTTATCTCTACTGTTACAGGAGGACCACCTAAAAGTAGAAGTTCCAGAGCAAGGCAGCCAGTCCACACATTAGAACTGCTTTGCCGTTGCTTGGGCAGGTGGCTAGGACACCCCGACAAGGTAATTAAAAGTTTATTAATTACTTTAAAAAACTTAACACAACCTATTGCCTCTACAAGGGCAACTCTAGAGAATGATGCTGAAATCATAAAGCATACGTGTCTTTTTAAAAAAAATATTGTCATAACAATCAATTGTTATTGCTGTATACACAAGATAAGCAAATGTAACAACAATAAACATTACAATTGTTAATCAATGTGGTAATGATAAAATAGGGGTTAACTGAAGACAGTATTGGCTTAGTGAATAGTGAATTTTCAGCTTCTGTCTTGCTTAAGTCATTGGGACTTGAGTATCTTCTCCTCTAATGAATAATACAAATTCATCATTTTTTGTATTGCACATTTTTGTGTATTCAGGCTATAGAATGTGCTATTTCAATAATCAATGGGCCCCTCATAATCGTGCTACAGTCAGAACATTATCTTGTGCCCACAGTAAAGGGACATTTATCAATGATTTAACGTTTTAATGATTTAAAAATTTTGGCCCCACTGTCCCACCCTGCATTCTTTTTCTCATTTATTTGCCATATGAATGAACAACATGAAAAAAATATTTTCTGCAATGTAGTATGTTTTCCTTGTTTGCAATGCATCATTTATGAAATCTCAAAAGCTATAGTGGAAATATAAAACTTAGCCATCACTATCATCCAAAAGGGTTTAAAAAAAATACCATAGTATTTTTTATGTCCTTTCAAAAGAAGAGTCTTGTTAATTCCTGATTTTCCAAAAACCTGACTATGCACTATACAGTTTGCAATAATTATGTACTGTACCTGGTTCATTGTGACTCTTTTTTATTATGGAATTGTCTTGGTTTTTTCTGTGTAGTTTGTTGGTGTTACCTATGCTGTGACCATCCTGTGGATCTTGATCTTTGCCTGCTCTGCTGTTCCTGTCTACATTTATTTCAACACTTGGGTCACTTGTCAGTCTATTGCATTTCCTGCTAAGACTTCAGCTGGCATCAGTAACCTGTGTGCTGATGCACGCATGTATGGTAGGTGTGAATATCGAATGGTGAATAGTTAGGTAACATAACAACACTACAATTTAAAAAACTACAGTACAGCTTCACTTCTCTTTAAGCTATTGTCAGACACCATGCTGTCCAACAATAGAAATAAGATTTTTAGTTAACAAAATTATGTTTTTTTTCTAGATTGTTGTAATTCTTCACAAGTTCATGATCCGCAAAATGACTGTTTACTTATACATCTAACAATCCAATCTTATGCCTATTTCTGTATATTGCTGTGGAAATTATTCTTCACCAATGGTTCTCTTTCGACAGGGGTTTTGCCATGGAATTCTTTCCCTGGGAAAGTGTGTGGAGCCAGTCTACTTGCCATCTGCAAGACCAGTGAGGTTGGCATTCCAGTCCCTGAAATGTCATTGATTAAACATGTTTACTCTATTTGTTTTCTTTAATATTCCTCTATTTTTGTGTAAACCTGGGTACACACTGTTTGATATATAACGTTCATACAGCCAATAAATGATATATCATTCAGTGCATCTGCAGGTGTGTACACACAATTTAACTATAAATAACCATTATTTACAGATATATTGCATCAGCTGTGCAGCATGGTACACATGCAATACATTGCCAGATATATTGTGCACATCTGCCTGCGTATACAGATGACCAACCGACCCATATGCTGACCATAGGAACCGCCAACAGCGGCATCAACAGTGCTTTGTCTGGTCAGATATATTGGATGGCTGATTGGCAAGTATGTGCCTGTGCATACACACTTACCAAATTGTTTATTCGGTTGGACAACCAATCCATTGGCCAAGTGTGCACATTACAATTTCCTAACGTTTTCATATATTTTTTTATTTTGTTGTTTAATATAACTATTGTATGCACCATTATAATGTATAGTTACTGTTGTTTCTTATTATTATTTTACATAACAGATTCCTATGTATTACTATATTCCACATAAATTCCTCAGTAGGGACCTATCATTATATTTTCAGAATAATTAAAATTCTTAAATTTTTTTGTTTGCATGCAAGCTATATACTAAATGTTTTTGTATGCAGCCCACTAAAGTTAGACTCTGCACTTTTTAAATCTCAAATTGGTTTTGCCCATGTGCAAAGTCAGTTACTTTTTTTGGTTTACCCCAACTCAGACTCAGCCCCAAATGTGTTGTACAGAGTAAAATATTATTTTTAATTTTATATATTTTATGGGAACCATCTGTTATGCTATTATTACTATATCATATATATATATATATATATATATATATATATATATATATATATATATGTCTTTTTGAAATGATCCCTTCATTTTGTAATTGTTGTAGTGATGGGTCCACGGAAAAACTGGAAAATAATAGTGGTCTCTTCTCTCAGATGTATATATTAGCAAGGAGTACTATACGATTTCTTGATGTGCAAGAGTATGGAATCTCTGCAGCTTAAAGTTTGTAGAGGTCATTAGCTAAACTAGAGTATAGGAGACAATACTGGTAATCAATCTAGTCATAAGCAAACACAGGAATCTGGGAAGAGTGAGAATCTCACCAAAAGCACTATATTTGACAAATAAAGCCGGTATTGCATACGTTACGGGATATTGGCAGATGTACTAAGCTTTGGAAAGTGATAAATTGGAGAGTGATGAACAACCAACCAATCAGCTCCTAATTGTCATTTTTCAAACGCAGCCTGTAACATGTAATAAGAAAAAATCTGACTGCGCTACCCTATATCTTCTGAGACCACAAAATAAAGATGCTCTGCTGCTCTTTTCAATAAAAAGGGCACCCTCCCCCTTTTTTAATCAATAAAATGCTATATATGAAAATGGGCACCAAACATGTGTATAATTTGATTAATATTTAATAATACTAGAAAAAAAGCTCAGCAGATATTCATAAAAATATACATAATATATACATAATGATATGTGCAATTTAGCAATGAGAATTCTCAATAAAAAATGCGCATACTATAAAAAGAAAAAAATTAAATAAAACACACAGTAAAATCAATGATATAGGGAAAAGTACCTGTGCAAGTGTTTTCATGCCTTTAAAAGATATATACCAACATAGTGAGATAGATATATATATATATATCTATCACAAAAGAACAGTTCAATGTTGCTGATTGGATCTTTTATGGTCCATTGGCAATCTAAGATGGACACGTTCTTTATAGGTATTATGATGCAATATTTTCTCAAGTTTGCATACACAAAGAAGGGATACTTTATAGCATTTAAAAGTTCTGCTATTATGAATCAAAAGACTTTATATACTTCTGTGCTCACACATAAGTATAGCAACTTTTCTATTAACTGATAAATATTCGTATTGTTCATGCAGGCTGTGATCCTACTATAGTAACTTCCTGTTAAATACGCCATTCGTATAACACAGTTATAAAACTGTTTCCCGTCTATGTGGGATGATAGTGATCGAGAGTCCCACTCTTACTAGGCTTACCAGTAAGAAATACTCCCGTCCTTACCGGCGGCAGAAGGACAAGGAGGGGAGTACTGCTTACCGGTAAGTCTAGTAAGAGCAGGTCCAGTACAGGGCCAGGGAATGCAGACCTTTGTAGTACTAGAAGCTCCAGTATAACCAAACAGTTTAGGGCTGCCAAGATTTGCTAGGACAAGTAGTGTAACTAATAAATAAATGCTAATATCTGTCTTTAAATAAATAAATAAATACTAATACTGTACCTATCAACTTTTTTCATGTCCCCCCCAAAAAGCATACATTAATGTTACAGTGATCTCCCTGGTAATCCCATTTTTTTCCACCTAAAAATTAAATTCTTAACACTATCTAATGTTACCATTATTTAAACCCAAATTAACAGCATATGTTAGACACACACACGTCTTTTCCCATCATATAAAGCCAAATTAATAGAACATGTTAGAATAGTTACCTATAACTGCCTAAATTAATGGGGACCTTAGGAAATATGAGGTAAAATGTATGGTCTGATCAAGCCTTGGGCCTCTTGGGCATTTTGTATTTTTTTTATTTAAAAATGATGGGAGCTATACTCCTTTCAAACTAATGAGGGAATGTTGTCAATTTCACCTCTCTGTGAAACAAATATTCATACTTGCAACTTCTATTTGATACTTTTTGGCCTATCTATTATTCTTTCATGATCCACATCAATGATATATATCAACTTTTCCTAAAATAATGGTTAAATCTTATTTATATTGACAAATTATATTTACTGTAAATGTGTTTTGGAATATTATTAGAATTGTAAATGTAGTCTTCTGTAAAAAAGTGCACCTGGATGATTTAAAAGTCAGTCCCTTATAAGTGTAGTCTGATATCCAATCTCTGCCACTTCTTAGGTGAAAAACATAATTTTGCAGAGGCAAAGATATTTGCAACCACTAGGGCCATGTTGAGGGCCACATGGGCCTGAGACTTAAAATGGTCAAGTGGATATTTGGAGAAGCAGAGGAATTGTGACAAGTGCTGTCTGGGTGTGGCCAGTGATATGTAGGTGTTTTCACTCCTACACTACCAGCCCCAATGTCTCGTTGAATACATAAGCATACAATTTTAATCATTTTGTGAGGAAAATTCAATTTTATTAACAAAATCTATGGCTGACCGTGTAGCCAGCTGGGTGGTTGGTCATGATTTTGCCATTGTGATGATAGGACAATTTTTAAATGGAGGGCTGGATCTGTAGTCCCATCCAACCCATTGGTAATCTGACTCTGCCCATCCCACACATGCTTACTCACTACCACAAGGCTCATTTAAATATCTCATACAAGATCACAAAATCTTATTTTTGTATATGAGGCATGGCAATACCCTTGAGTAAACTTAGCCAGCATTCAGCATTGAATGCTCAGCTTAGTCCAGTATCTCCCTGCTCCTCCCATTGGATGCAAATTTTGCACTTCCAACAGATTCTGCCATTTTAACCTTCTACTGTACTTTGTGCACTACTTTTAATAAATGGACACTTTAGCAAACACAAATAGTTTTACGACCTGACAGTAGCTTCGTACATTACCCTGACCTCTATTGGTACAGACATTTACTAGTTGAAGGGAAATGTTATACAACCATTAGCAGAGCTCTAATGTGTAGTTGAAGTAATTTCTTCATTGTTTTTTGTCTTTTAGTTTCAAATGACATTCCACCTCTTCATTGCTGCCTTTGTTGGTGCAGCTGCAAATCTTGTGGCTCTGGTGAGTGATATTAGTGATATTGATTATGTATCAAAGATAAATATTAAAAAGGACCATTTTTAGCTAATCATTGTGTAGACATAAAGATGTTTGGCGTAGAAAGTATGTCTCAATATTCTCGCTACTCAATGCTTCACATAAAGATGGCTTTCTGTAGTATTATACTATAGATTTTCAGAAACACATGTACCTTATAGAATAATAAAGAAGCTTACCAATTGGAAATAACATTATTTTCTCCATCCTGCATATTTTTAACTTGTAACAGAAGCATAAGTCCTAAGTATTTTATCTACTCCACTTATACTTATATAGTGAGCATATTATAGTTTACTAGTTGTCTAAATTGCTAATTACCTAGGAAACTAGTACGATTTTATGAGCCAAATCCTCATACATCAAATGTGCCTAAAGGTTTTATATTTCTAAAGGAAGAATAAACACACTCAAAATAAATTATGTATATAATTTATTTCACAAAACTGAAACATATCTACAACTACATAGTTAGCTACATATTTAGACTTCAGGATTTTAGGCAATGGGGACCTTACTGTAGCAGATTAACCATTTGCTGATTTTACGCTACAGTTAGAAGGGCACTAGTATTTTTCCAATGTAATCATTATTGTAGCACATCAGTATTGTAAGACATAGCATATTATAAACAATAATAGATGGAAAGTTGATGTTTATACAATGCGTGTTCTCTCTTCTGTATGTTCCTTTGCAGCTCACTTATATGATAGGTGCATCTTTCAACTATGCTGTGCTTCGAGTTACTGGCCTAAGCGATCGTTCAAAGTTTTAGACTCCAAGCTGGGGACTGAGTAAAAAAACTGTCTTCACCATTATGTTCATAATATTTTATTTTGATTATTTTTTATTTAATGTCAGATTTTTAATAACTTGACCTATGGCTTCCATAACTGGACTGCCCTTTATTTCTAGCTTTTAAAGCTTTTATCTTGGAGATAAGATTTCCATCTGATTTTATTGCAATGTCTAACTCAGGAATCTTTACAATTACACATTGTATTCCTACAATTAAAATGCAGTGATGTTGTTAACTTAAAGGACATAATTCAGTTGGAAACCACATTAGTTGTTGTAGATATGGGATAAAAAAGGTAATCTATGAAAGAGAAGTATGGAAATAGAGAAAAATCTTATTTAAAATTTGCTTTAAATGAACTCCATAGTTTATACAAAAATATTTAATTTTTAGAATTGAGTCACTACTGAGAGTTTTTTTAACTATTGTTTCATAATTACATTTTTATTATGTAGAACAAAGAAATACTGCAAATTATTATTGTGCCAAATTCAAAAGGGAAGTTTTTAATGGACACAGGAACAATACCTTTATTAGCAGGTATTTGTGCATGACATTAAAATAAAAAAAATATAGTACCTGGGACTTGACACTGAAACACTTTCCTTTCTGCACATCAAACAATTTCTTCAGCACAGAAATACAATAATAAACATTATGCAAGTATCTATAATAATTCTAAATGTAAATGATAACAATTCATAAAATTTATAACATTGAGTTCAATTCTGCAATCTCTGGTGATGCAGTATGGAAATAATTAATTTGTAGATACCATGATAATGGGTATATATTCAGCCCTTATCTATTTTTTTTATTAGAAACACAAGTAATTGAGATAAACTGAAAATATATGCTATAGCATTAAATATGTATGGAAAACATATCTAAGTTAATATATTATGGTATGGAACAAACTAATGAAGAAATATGGCAGCATCTAATGCTGACCTGCAGGAGATATGGTAAATGTAGTTCAACAACATATGGGGAGATTAATAGATTTTCCATGCCTGATATTGAAAGAGTTAAAGGGCTATTTCACAAATTTGTAATAAATGGTTTTATAGTTTGCAGAATACATAAAATGTTAATTTACATTAAGTACTGATTATTAGAGTAATATATAGTGCAATAAAGAAAAAACAAATAAACAGTATACCAACATTGAAACCTATAGTTTAATATGGTTATTATATTAAAAAAAGTTGTATAATTCAAATAAATATACACAAGTTGTTGAACACATTGGCTGTTAACAATTGTTATCCATTACATTGTAAAATTGACTAGACCAGAGCAATATTATTTCAATGTAAAATTAAATAGGGATCAACTATTGTAATATAATTGAAGACATAATTTGTCTGTATAAATATGTTCTCATACTAGCCCCAGAGTTTATATTCCTCCAAGAAATGCTTTTCATTTTACATTGCAAGAATACAAGAGAGACTGAGGGCAGTCACAAGGTGCTTTTATCTCAGTATAGACACATGGGAAAGGGAATTAGAGACTTAGGGCCAGGAACCACTTTTTAGGAGGTGAGCCCTGAATCTCTGCACTATTCTATCCCTTCCCACTAACTTGCTTATAATACATAGCCTTATGAGGACCCTATAGTTACAGATCATAGTTGTAGAACTAGTTATACAAAGTTCAGTATTACTAGAAGACCAAGAATTAGGTATAGTCAAAATCTTATAGTGCAGACTAATCAGTCCATCTTCAAACTGAACTGCCATTGTACAGTATGTTCCCAATTGACAGGAACCCAATATACAGTTTATGAAATGTAAAGGCAGTTTATTAACAGTAAATGTCCTTACTGGGACTTCCTACAGGAATATGTGCATGTGTGTATGTCTATATACAGTATCATATATATACCCACACACAACCCCACACAAATCCAGGGGTCTACAGCAGACAATGGGCATTAATATATTATTTTCCTTTTACATTATTTGATTTGTTTTAATTATTTTGGTTTTGCTGTGAATCACTAATTGTGAAATGTAAGAGCTTAAAAAGTAATTAAATGTTTCTTTATTAAATTTCAGACGTGTCTGTCTGGGTGAATTTATTAATGTGTCACAAATAACTGTTTATACAAGTATATAATTTGGTGTCTGTTATATGAAGTTTAAATAGCAGCATACATGATTAGTTATAGATAGGTATGAAAGGTAACCTATGCAAATTGATACATCCATCTATTAAAAAACAAGTTACATTTATCAGAAGCAAAGACCACAAAATGATGGCATACCTGAACATTCAGCTGTCCGAGGTTGCATTTCTGTCTCCACCTAATCATTTCAGTCAGCCTTATTATAGGTCAAACCTGGGATAATTAAAATAGATATTTTGAATTGGAATTAGTGAAACTTGATTTTGTCAATGACAAATAATAATAAGAGTAACAAATTCCTAAAATATTTTATCGAAAATACATAAAGAAAAAAATCTAAAAGGACTATGTAAACCTATTTTCGAAAACAGGAAGTTAATGGAGTGAAGGTGTGTGTGGGGTGAGGGGTGGTTACTTTTTGACACATCTTTTGAATGCACAAACATCATTTACATTTTAAAAATTATTAGTGCAATACTCAAGTATTTTAGACATGTTTCAGGCTACTAGTACAAATAAAAATGTGTTATTTTCTATGAGTTTGTTAAGTAAAAAAATATATTAAATCCATAAAGCTATAAAGAAAAATACTTTGCTTTAAAATATTCACCAAAATGTTTCCCAGGCTGTCACAATTATCAGAAATTATCATAAAGCCTCGTGATATTTTAGAACATGTAAGAACAACATAATTCTACAAAAACAACAATGTGTCAATCAAGGGGCATATTTAAATTAGCATATTATGATTCAAGAAATTAGGAGTTATTCCAAGGCTTTCAATTTTATTGTGCTTTCTCTGATGTCGTTCAAGGATGTCCAAAACTTGCTTGAATTAAATTGCATGTTTGAATAGCTCCACTTAGTGGATACATCCTATAACATATGTAATGAAAATAATTAAGATACAGTGCTTGGCCTTTGAATTAAAAGTTTACTCCTTCCAATGCATCTATTTTCAGTCTTGATGATCAGCTTAACGGAAAACACAATTTATTGACATATCCAGATAAACCCAGATTTCAGAGAAATTCAGCAGAGCTACTAATGTGCTAATGTGTAGTTGAACCATGCAAAAACATTTGAATTTTGTGATGTGAACTTGTGATATCATTACTCATGCCATTATCTGATGAATTTCTCTTGAAGTGGTAGTTGGATGTTAGTCACATGTGTTTCTCCTGGGATTTCCAGTTTTGGTAAGTCAAGTTAATAAAATAGGAAAAAACTTTTTGTTAGGATATTTTTGGACCCAAAGGCAGACACTAGTCTCCCTTTTCTTTCAGATACACTCCCTCATGTGTCTGTCGGCCAACAGGGTATATCATCAGCAAGCCCTAGAGACGGGGAAAAGCCGGGAGACTCCACAGGCTGAGAGCTCAGAACTCACTGAGATCCTTCCGGAGCTCCCACAAAGAAGCGCAGAGAACCTGGTGTAAAACGCCTGTTTTGTATGGGGTGTCCCAGGTTGGGAGCATGCCTTTTATTCAGTCACAGTTGTATTGCATAGGGGAGTTTATTTTGTCATGTACCAATTTTATTGATGGTGTACATCATCTCCATTGATAGTTTATTATTTTGCTCTGGGATAATTTATTTATTTATTTTCTAGTATTATGGTTTTGTTTACTATCAGTTTTTATTGCAAATAATCCATTTCCCTATGAAGATACTAAATCCATATTTTGCCACATTATTTGCTGTTGCATTGTGCAACAAATCACATGTGTGTGAATTATATATTGTACTATTGTGTCAGTAGATTGTGATTGTTGAACAGGTTAAATATAAAGTTGTTTAATTCATACACCAATTTTAATATACATTACCTTTATACAGCGGTAGAAGTAAGATATTTCTGAACTAATAGCTGTCTGTAAAATATTTTACAAAATTTACAATAAATATGCATAGTTTTGAATCCATATTTGCTAAATCAATGGTTTGGGTATGACAAAGCCAAGTCTAAAAAGAGACATCACCAATGCACACAAATATACAAATGTGTAATGCAAACACCCACTGATGTGTCAATACCCCATTTTACCAAGACCATAGTTGATTTGTATGTACTCTATCTACTACCGAAGGACTACCAATGATTAGTAATTGTCACATAAACCCATCAAGAACTTGCTAGATTGATTATTAAAAATTAAGCTACATAAACACCTGTAGAAATTGCTTGCGGTACTGTGAATTCACTCAGTCTTATTTGAGCCTTTTTAAATGCATAACTGAAACACATGCAAATCTGTACAAAAAAATAAAAACTCTGCAATCACAGGACCAGTAAACCCGAAGATTTAAATTTCTAGCCATAAACCATGAACATCCAGTATTTTGCACTGTACAGTGTAAACCTGACATTACACTGCAACAATGTTTTTTTTTAAAGTAAAGAATTACTCCTTTACTCCATTAACAACAGCTGATGCACCTCTCATATCAATAGAATGGTGTTCTAGTAATACCTACACCGTATCAAAATGGAGAGACTGTTGTCACTGTGATATTACTTATTCTAGCCCTGTAGCAATTTCTACAGGTGTTTATGTATCTTAATTTTTAATAATTAATCTAGCAAGTTCTTGATGGGTTTATGTGACAATTACTAATCATTGGTAGTCCTTCGGTAGTAGATATACATACGAATCAACTATGGTCCCGGTAAAATGGGGTATTGACACATTACTCCTTTACTCCATTAACAACAGCTGATGCACCTCTCATATCAATAGAATGGTGTTCTAGTAACACCTACACCATATCAAAATGGAGAGACTGTTGTCACTGTGATATTACTTATTCTAGCCCTGTATATCAATCTACCAATCCACACTGTTCATGTCTGGTAAGTGAGTATGCAAGCTAATCAAGCACACTATTTGTTCTCGGTGGAACGAGATAAGAATCTTTGGATACAAAGACGTTAATCAAGCCACACAACAAATATCAGTTAAAAAGACATTTATTATAAAGTAAAAGAAAGAAAGTAAAGTATAATAAACACTTAACTTGCTTGTCAGATCATCTACTTAGAGCATAAATGGTTACATTCCCAGGAGCCCCCCTCCAATAGCTTGGAGCTGGATCTCGTACATCGAGCATTGGCTGATCTTATACTGACAAATGACATCTTATATAGGCTGTTCTCTAAGAGAAAACCCCCTACATAAGCATTTAACAAGTATAAAGGTAATGTTTGGAAATATACTGTACATAAATATTAATAGACAGTAGGGGGCACTGTTGCCTTAATTATGAATATTGGAAATCTCACTAACTATTTTTGGTGTGTATCTAGGTAAACTGAATTAACACCATATTGATTTAGGATTAAGGATGTCTGGCCACAGAGAAGTTTGTCCATTTCTTAGACACCTTTCTGTCAAAAACACCTTATGCAATGTCTGACCACCGGCTAATGCCTGACCATTACTATTGCCTGATACATTTGTAAAATCACTACACACAATATGGCTTTCAGCAACCTTTTTCTGAACTCCCATTACAACTATCTACTCTGTTAAAAAGACAACTAAAGCTTCTAAAACAGACAAGTGAAGGTGTTGTTCATTCAACCAAACAGATTATGTTTATCATTTAATAGAATGAAATAGAGAAATGATAGCTAAAATATGATTGGTTGCTATGGACACCAGCTCCACTATTTATTTTAGAAGCCTTTGTAAATGTAACTCAAAATCTTTTATATAAATGGATGTCATACAGTGTCTTAACTCTTTCTTTAAAAACATATAAATTACATTGGAAGCAATATTACTGTTATAAAAGAATACAATATAGCTACGATTATTGCTGAGCAAGCAGGTCATGATTTGTTTGACAGATTTACTAATTTTGCCCACTAGAAATTTATTTTGTTACGGTATATTTGAAACTAAAGTCGACCTGTCAAGTCCATAATGATGGAAATATTGTAGCTGATACTGGGGATAAAAGAGGAGGAAGCTGCAAGTGAGAATGATAATCAACAGGAAAATTGACAGGCCCAAACAGCACCCCCGGCCCTGCAGTGCCCTGTGCCATGGGACTGGTCGCACTACCCTAGTTACAGCCCTGAGTACATGTAAGAATAACATAATTCTACAAAAAATAAGATTGTGTAAATCAAAGGAAATATTCTACATATTAAAATTAGCATATTATGATTTTATAAACAAGTTGTTATTCCAAGGCTTCCAATGTTATTGTGGTCTTTCTGAAGTCATTCAAACATGCTTGAATTAAATTGAATGTTTGAATAGCTTCACTTAATGAATACATTTTATAATGTATGCAATCAAAATAATTAAAAGTTTACTCCTTCCAGTGCATCTATGTTGAGTCTTGATGGTCAGTTTACTGAAAATTTATTGGCATCTCCAGATAAACCCACATTTCAGAGAAATTCAGCAGAGCTACTAATGTGTAGTTGAACAATGCAAAAGCATTTGAATTATGTGTTGTGAACTTGTGATATCATTACTCATGCCATTATCTGATGAATTTCTCTTGAAATGGTAGTTGGATGTTAGTCGCGTGTTTCTACCGTTATCTACAGTTTTGGTAAGTCAAGTTAATAAAATAGGAAAAAACTTTTTGTTAGGATATTTTTGGATTAAAAGGCAGACACTAGTTTCTCTTTTTTTTTTCAGATACACTCCCTCATGTATCTGTTGCCAATATTATTCTCTCAATATTAGTAATAACATCCACTACCAAAGTGCCTAAATATATTAATTCAATGAAAAAAATCTAGTGCTCTTAGATACATAATTATGAATTCACTTTAGGCTCTGTTAGGATGGTGCAAGGAGTTTATACAGAGGTAGTTGTGATTACTTAACAGGAAGTTTGGTTTATTAGAAATTCACTGTCTTAGGCACATGAAAAAGTCAGAGTAATAACTGTACATATAATAGCAGGCATTAATAATAATAGGCAGGATTTAATAAGTGCTGGTATAAACACAAGAACAAATAATGCTGGAAATAGGTCCATTTTGATGATCTACTTGGTGAGATGCTGGTACAAATGATGACAAATATGATAATCAGACTGGAAAATATACTACATAAAAGTTGAGAGGTGACTGTCTGTTGCAATCAGGACCAAAATCCACAAAGCAACCTCCAGATATCTGAAAGCAGTTATATAAATGATGAATGCAACTGAAACAGGCACCGGAGCCCTGAGTGTGTCCAGTATCTGAGAGATGGCACACCTTCAACACGGAATATGCAGCTGCAATATGGTAAGTCTACCCTGTAGAGAAGTAGCAGAGGAGGAGTACAAGAATGATATTAAAGCCAGTCAATCAGAGCCAGTAGTCAGAGACAGAAGTCACCACAATCCAAACCCAGTTTTTAGAGATAGTAGTCCCTGCAGGAAGAATAGACTCCAGGTTTTTATTTTTATCAAAGCCAGAGGTGCATGCTCCTATCGATCAGTGCAGTGCAAAACTGTTCTTTTGGCTTTGGACTTTCTCCAAAGACAGAAGCCCCATTTTAACAAATCCCGCAATGCCATAGGGTTCCTTTACAGAGCTCTGGGCCCCTTTGGAGGGCAAGGATCTTCAGGCCCACCTCCGCTGCAAGCCTTGAGTGACTGAATCTCTTCCCATAAGGTGGGAGACTCCAGTCACTTGGGAGGAGGGCAAACCCACAAGGATCTACCCCAAATCTCTCAGAAAAAAAAAAGGAAAAAAATGAGCGATATTTAAATAGGTGCAAAAAAATGTGCAATAAATAATGTGTGCCATATGGCTCCCAGCCTTTCAGTGGAAAATACAATCATTGTCCTCACTGAGGCTAGGAGCAAAGTAACAATGGCGCCACCTGAAATGAAAAGGTGCTTAGCGCAAATTGATTAGCTCTGTGCATAGTAGCTCCCGATTAAAGCACCTTGTGCTTCAGGATAGGGTTTTCCACTGATGGCGTCAGAATACGTAAACCCTCAATGGTTTTCCAACAATAGTCAGAAACAATCAATAGCAAAAATGTTGATGGCATTTAGCCAGAGAACCAGGTGACTGCATATTGATTCATCAGAACACTTATAAATCCCACAGCATACATGGAAAATACACTTGTTCTCAGCTAAAAGGTCAAGTAGTAAGTACAATAAAAGAAAGGAACACAGCATATTATTATAAAAAAAATCAAAAAAATAATTATATGTAAACTATAACAGGCTCCAATTACATCATAAACTTTTATACATGCTCAAACAATGATGGCAATAAAACAAAACAATATTTGTCTCATTAGGCAAGGCAACATTAATACATACATGAATTAAAATGAAAAAAAAAAGGTACGGTACACACTAATAGTTGCAAGTTTATACAAGATATAAAGGAGCTTCCATACTCTGGCCAGGTCTTTAGATGCTTAATTGTTATTCTTTTTGAAAATTATATCACTGCTGGCACCAGTCACACATCCCTGGTTACTTCCAGTATGCATTAAATCTTCCATTATCACACTACACACAGGGGTGTAGTGTGAACAAAACAGCTGTGATATTCTAAGATTTTATCCAATGTATAGTAAGTGATAACAAATCAAGGTTTAATGTCAAATCAAGTTCCAGGGGAAGATTAAGTTGCATACAATACAGTATGTTTAGTATTACAGAGAGAAAAAATTCTAAGCTAATGATGTGCCATTTTCACTGATGTTTATGCACCTCAGAACTGGGACAGAGGCAAAATCTTTAGAGGGGTTCCAAATGCTTTATTTTGCTGCTGTGACCTTGCTCATTTCTCGGTAGATGATTAGTGCTAGCACTTCCAAATACTGTGATCAGATATATGGTGAAGGACACATCCCAAAAAGCTGCTGGAAGCCATTCTGGCAGCAGCTTGTGGGTAACTGAATCAGCTCCTTTAAGTTGTATACAGTATGGTAAACTGTATACAGATAGTGTGGAAGTATTACACTCAATATCTACTAGGAAAGATTAGGTTTGCTAAAAGCTACCTCAAATCCCAGAGTGGCCACTTTTTGCAGGCCCCCTAGAATGCTCATGCAGCCCAGGGGTGTGTGACTACATAGACCAATAGGACGTTATTGGTCTGCATAATTACTTTACTCCCCCACAAATTGGATCAGTTTTGGACCCTAAAAGGAGTACCAGGAACATTGTAATCACCCCCCCATGACCCCCAGAGCAAGGTACCAAATGGATTTGCATTTATATTTTTTAATCCTACAGTAGTTAAGACACAAAAATGTGTGAAATGCTAATCCTGTATATACCATACTACTTTGGGATTAAAAAATATAAATGCAAAACCGTTTGGTCTAAACTGCATGCAGGCAGGTCGGACCATGAAAACATAGTTTCTTTAAGATAAAACCAAAATATAGTAGCTCAGGCGCTAAAAGGGACGCCCTCTAATTCAATATTCACGCAGCTGTTAAATGGTGGCAAACCAGAAAAAGAAAAAGAAATAATTGGAAAACTGCCCTGTGAAAATATAAAAAAATTATCCACAAATTAATAAAATGTAGTTTAATAAAACATATATGACAGCACTCAGGTAACAAATATTAAATGCATAAAATAC
This sequence comes from Taudactylus pleione, assembly GCA_031769625.1. Classification (NCBI taxonomy): domain Eukaryota; kingdom Metazoa; phylum Chordata; class Amphibia; order Anura; family Myobatrachidae; genus Taudactylus; species Taudactylus pleione. The sequence goes on along the minus strand of JAUIMM010000009.1, from coordinate 15,064,051 downwards.
ATCACATTAAAGTCATATCAATACAAACTATGTAGCAATATTGAAATGTATTTAAACTGCCATGGCAGTAACAATAATTGTATCCAAAACTCCACAGCTCCACAATAACCACTTAAATCATCACAGCTGCGTCCAGATAAAAAAGAATGTCTCTGTTTACAAATTATAGCTCAATCAACACACTCATTGTATATGCTTTGTGGGGGTTTTTTTTAAATTAAAAAATATATATAACAAACACCTTATAGGAACCGTACTCAATTAATGCATTGTTTGAGTGGCCACCAGAATAATAGAAAAAATTCCACTACAGGCATACCTGTTCTATTCACAGCTGATATAGCTGGTCAGCAATATTGCGAGCTCAGTCAATTGTCGTTATCTGTAGTCCACCAAAAAACAGCCTCCTCAATGCGGCAGCCAACTCATATTGCTGCTTAGTTTTGTGTAGTCATCAATCCAATCAATTTGATTGAAGTGTATTCAATCCAATACACTTCAATCAAATCCACTTCATTAATTTGTGGATAATTTTTTCTTTCATTTTCACAGCGCTGTTTTTACAATTATTTATTTTTCTTTCAGTTAACTTCACTTTTATCTCTCAAGTTACTCAGTTAACTTTTCCCTACATTTAAAACATATTAATAAAACACTAAACTGACATTGTTACATGGTTATCTCCCTACAACAATAAAACGCAAAAGTTAAAATCACTGCTGCACTGGTTTCACATTTGACCCATCCCTCTACTTTATCCCTCACATCAAGGGGCATATTCAATTGGGCATGAGGTTTAGTGAGGTAAAACACCTCGCCCACAATTATGGAATACCGTGGGTATGCGCTCTCCCGATACCTGCGGTATCCAATTTAAAAAAAGTGGTCGCAGAGTTTTCAGTACTGAATACCCCGCGCCGTGAGAAAAAAATAAAATGAAAAATCTTCACCTACCTGCCCGGGGGTCTCCGCGGCTCCCGGTGGCCACCATCTTCTCACTGGAGAGGGGGCTGCTGGGAGGCTCCAGGGACTGGTGGGAGGGGCAAGGGCTGCTGGGCGATGTAGTTCTCCCAGTGCCCATTACGGGGACCACATATACACTGGTGGGGCACACACACACCGGGGGACACACAGTCACACACACAACACTCATACACTTACTCATACACACTAACAAACACCATAAAACACTCACAAACACTGAAATACTCTGCAGAAGACCCGGCTTCCGACACTGGATACAGAAGAAGATGATGAAGACAGCGCTGCAGAAGGACTAAAAACCAATAGGAGAAAAAAGAAAAGGCTCTTTGTTGGGGCACACTTAAGTAGATATTTAGAAGTGAAGTTTATTAAAATATAACTTTATGTTTTTTTTTTATTTAAAGAGGTATGCCTATGTTGTGTGTAGAAGAAATTGTAAATATTAATATATATGATAAACAGGTGTTGTTACCATTAACACCCTAATTTAATGGATTGGCAAAAATATTAGTTGATTTCTGCATTCCACTGAACATTCATGACATAGATATCATTTTAGGTATCCGTATTTTGGAATATACTAGTAGTACATGCAGCTATTTCAGTGAAATGTTTTCGCTGCTCCATGTGCCATTCTGTCCCATTCCTCAATCAATATTTATACCTACAGCACCTGGTATTCCCAAGTGGTCTCCCATCCAAGTACTGACCAGGCCTACTACTGTATTGCTACCAAGATCAGATGAGATTGGGCAGGCCCAGTGAAGTATGGCTCTAGATTAAGATTAATTATAGAAGTGAGATTTCCCCTTGCACATGATTCCAAGCAAAAACACATAAATGTAGGGCTCTCTCTTTAAGATGAAGTCCACTTTATTAATAAAAGTCATGAATCAGAAAGTCATGCATAAGCATACTTAAATCATTTGGACATAGGCAGTTGTATACATTTTCACTGTCAGCATAATCACATATAGTAATTTACATCAAATATTATTCAAGTAAATGTATAAACAATATAAAAGCAGCACTAAAAATATATAATAAAAACAATTTAATATAGTTCACAATTGATATTTGAACAATAATAAAAAACTCAGTACTGAGAATAATAATTCATAAAAAGATCTTCCAAGGAACATGTATAAACGTGCAAATTGCATTCATAAAGGCATAGAGCTTGAAACCCTGTAGGCACTAGGTATTACAGCATGACCAATTGGACATGCACCGTAGGTAAGTCATAAATGGATTGCCAAGTCCAATGTTAATAGAGGTATATTACCAGCCTGTAATCATGATGATGAGGGATAATTGAATTAGCGATGGTCGTCATAGATGTAATAGTCCAACGCAAAGAGATGTAGCCTCGTGTTGACTAGATGCTGGATAATAGTCACAAAAGTCCCAATTCCAAATGGTGCCCCAGAAGGTAACAGGGTGCTGAGATCCTAGGTGAAAGAGTGCCAAATGCCAGGGTATAATCAAATGATTACGTGAACAAGCCTCAACTAAGTCAAAGTGCGCGCCGTTCCTTCAATTTCTGCGTTACAGTGTGGGAGAATCAGTCAGTGCACGGACTGGACTCCACACTACCACTTCCACTGCTACATTGGGTATCATATTACAGCTGACAGGTTTATATGTCTGGTCAGCGTCCTCAGTACCTAATTTAATTTTCACTTTGTGCATACATGCCTTTTTAGCCTTCATTTAATTATATAAATCCAGGAATGAGTCTGCTAATGGGTATGCATAATTACTGCTACTAATTGATATGCATAATTACTGATGGTACTCTCTAAATGGAATTTCTCAGCCAGCACATATATATTTTCTGTGTGTGTTTGTGACAGGTGCTGTATATATACTCAAAGCAACTGGACAATGATCTATGTATGATCACATGTAGTTGGTATTGCTGTTTTTGTCTTGGTAGCAATACAGTAGTAGGCCTGGTCAGTACTTGGATGGGAGATCACCTAGGAATACCAGGTGCTGTAGGTATAAATATTGATTGAGGAATGGGACAGAATGGTACATGGAGCAGCAAAAACATTTGACTGAAATAGCTGCGTGTACTACTAGTATATTCCAAAATACGGATACCTAAAATGATATCTATGTCATGAATGTTCAGTGGAATGCAGAAATCAACTAATATTTTTGCCAATCCATTAAATTAGGGTGTTAATGGTAACAACACCTGTTTATCATATATATTAATATTTACAATTTTTTCTACACACAACATAGTCATACCTCTTTAAATTTTAAAAAATATAAATAAAGTTATATTTTAATAAACTTCACTTCTAAATATCTACTGAAGTGTGCCACAACAAAGAGCCTTTTCTTTTTTCTCCTATTGGTTTCATTTCAATTCTTAGGCTCTGGGAGCACCACCAACATTACTAATAAAATGTATTCTTTTAGAAATGTAGGATGGTTGGTTTAATAATTAACAAATAATTAACAATTATTACTCATATAGAATTGTTTCTGTTCGGAATCCTTCCTTTCTCCCCACCCCCATCCCTTTCTTTTTCTAATTAAGAACTAATTAAGCTAATTGAAAACATTCCAATTGCATAATTAGTCCTCAGGAGGGTGCCGCCAGGGTCCCAGAGCAAATCCCAGTGATTTTCCCCAAAAATAACGATTTTGGGAAAAATCACACTTTCTCTGGAGGTGCGTGAAAAAAAACTTCCCAGGGCACAAAAATGAAAAAAAAAACATGCACCTAATTGAATAGCAAAAATCCCGCACCTGCAGGTAAAATCTCGCAGGTGCGGGATTTTTGCTATTCACGCACCCAATTGAATATGCCCCCAAGTATCTCATCCAGTTCTGTCGCCTCCACCTTATCTACTTTGCTATCATTTCTCATCTTGACTAGTTCGCCTCACCCATCTATCCTTGCTTCAGTCTGTTCTGCTCGTGTTTCTTGTTAAAACAACACTGAAGCATGAGTAGTAATAAGAGTGCTTATTTATTCATCTATTACTAAACTTTAACACTGTATAAGTTTGATACCAGCAATGATAATTAACTATCGCAGCTGTGAGTAGGGGTGTCAGGCCTAATTAGATCTCAAAGAGAAACTAGCACAAAAAGGATTGAACACAGGGGGTCATTCAGACCCGCTCGCGAGCGAAGGTCGCTCGCAAGCGGGTCGACGTTGGGCGAATGCGCATGCGCACGACGGAGGGAGCTCCGTCGTGCGCATGCGCGAGACCTGGCGAGTGACGAGAAATATGTCGCTCGGGGTCTCGCACCAAAGGGGGCATGCTGTCGATGGTGACTGACAGCACGCCCCCTTTGGTGGGCATGGCTGCCAGACGGAGGCGTTCCCATGGGAGCGCCTACCGTCTGGATCCGGCCCCACTGACATCACTAGTGATGTCAGTGGGAGTGATTTTGGCTCTGATAAGAGCCAAAATCACTCCAGGGCTTGCGGTCACCGAGACCCTACTGCAGGGTCTCGTCGCAAGCCCGATGGTCACGATGGTCTTGACCATCGCGACCATCATCATGGACGCTCGCATAAGCTGTGGGTGGTAACCCACAGCTATGCGAGCGTCCCAGAGGCCGCTTCACTTTTAGGGAGGAGGGCACTGATTCAGAGCGAGCGCTCTGGTCAGAATCAGGCCCACAGCGCTGTGTTAAATCCTTTTATATCCCACATATAATACAATATTCAAATACTTTCTAATTCATATTCTTATATCTACCTTTGAACTGTCTAGTTTTGACACCCATATACAAGACTTCTCCCATGCTACTACCCACTTATGGAATTACATATTATACCTTATCAGACTTTCCCAACGCCTTCAACCTTTAAATGCTTACCCTACTCCCAATATGCATTCTGAGATTGACTCTTCTTGTATCCGTTGTGCCCTTTTACAATAAGAACAGATGCTCTATTTAGAGCAGGTCTCTCCATACTCTGTGTTTTCATGGCAGCATTTATTATGTTTACCTTGTGTGTCACTGTTTTATATATGTTCTATTTCCACCATTGGCCAATAATAATCATAATCATCATATTAAAAGTAAAACAATTATTTGTATAAAAATACTTTAAATTACTGTAGATTTCAATAAAGTATAAACATGCCGATTAGGGCATATTATTTATGGTGGATGGCTCAGAAGAGGAGCAGTAATCAATATTATCAAAGCAATATGAAGGGAACCAAGGAATACAAAGAAAAGTCACAAAAAAATTGTCGCGCCACCAGAATGACCGCGGCTGCAGAGATATTGCCCACAAATTCTATGTTTCTGGATGTATTACAGTGGTGTATTGAATTGTACCTGGTGTGGTGGACACAAAGTCCATAGTCCTCAATCAGCACCAGTGCCAGACAGCCTGGGCCATTTCCCACTATAACCAGGAATTCACAATCATGGGGCCCCCTGTCATAGTAAAAAATAGCACAACCCAACTGCAGCCTTCTTAGCACAGGATGTTACCTAAGGAAAGAGGGGCATAGAAAATAACAGCATGTCCCCTCTCTTACTGTTTCTCCCAGGTTTCCTAGAGCAAATATTGGGACCCTAGAGTGACAAATGACAAATAAGGCCCCTAAGACCATACCTCCCAACTCTCCTGATTTTGCTTTTTGGGGACTGTCCCACCATGGGCCACAGAGGGTGTATAGATGCCATGAATGGTATTTATGCAGAGCGGGAAGAGCCTGGGGACAGTAAAGCATCTCCCGGAGTGCTGCGCATGCTCCCAGAGTAATGAAAATGGTGGCATGCCACAAGGCCGCACACCCCTCTTCCGTGCCTGCAGGGCCCCGATTCTACAATTAGAAATGTTGGGAAGGAAGCGAAGACTCATACTAAAAGGCTATAAGTAAACAGACAACCTATATACTGTTATTAGTTAAACTGAAACACTTCCCAAATTCTCATTCAACACTTTATTATAAAAAACAAAATGTATTTGTTTGTTCTTGATAGTCATAATCTGATGCAAAATTTGTTTGTAGACACAAATGTCTGTTGCAAGCATCTTCCAAGTAGAGGACACTGCAGTAGCCATAAGCATGTTAATACAAATGCATATATAACTTTAGACAGATCTTTAGGGGTATATTTACTAAAGTACAGGTTTTTAGAAGTGGAGTTGTTGCCCATAGCAGCCAATCAGATCCTAGCTATTATCTTCTAGAAGGTGCTAGATAAATAATAATAATAATAATAGTTTTATTTATATAGCGCTTTTCTCTAGTAGGACTCAAAGTCACTTTACAGACAAAACATGGTACATTGTACAAGGATTTGGTATTGCAGAAAATAGAAAACCATGCAGAGATAATTAAAAACAACCAAAACCTAGAGAGCACAATAAGCATATTGCAGGGTTGATGCAGACATTTTGGGAAATAACTTCCATGCATTATATATTCCACCCACAAAAGGTACCAAATAAGGCAGCCATCTTGGGCGCACTACATAGGAAATGCGTGGTTGCAGCGCCCTAATGCTAGGAGTAGGATCCCACCATAATCGTCACGTCCATGTATTTTTCATCCCATCCACGAGTGTACCAGGTGAGGCAGCCATGTTGGGTGCACTACAAGGGTTACACTGTTGGAGATAAGCCGTACAAGGACCCAAGGCATATATGAGAAAACCGAAACATGTGTGGCAGTATGATATACCTTGTATGAATAGATCCACATGAAGTACATTCTGCCTATGGAGGATGCACTTCAGTGGATATACAAATGATAAGTAGAATCTGATTGGTTGCTATGGGCAACAATTTCACTTTTAAAAACTCGCACTTTAGCAAATATATTCCTTAGAGTGAATTAAGTGCTTGATTCTGGCTATGTTAGGATTTGATTGCGGCTGATTCCTGATGTTTCAGTGTCTAGCCATAATCTAGGACAATACCAAGATTCTGCACATGTTCAGGTTTTGAAATTCTGAACCCCCAAGCATAAGTTCAGGTGGTTGGCTAAACTGTATTCTTGTCTTTTGATGATGAGCTCCTATCATAAAAACCGGATTAATTCACAGCCAACTGGCACTCATCCACTCCTTGAGCTCAGCTAGACAGTCATTGAGGATTAGCATTGGTTTATCAGTACCCAGAGCAAAGGACAGGTGCAACTGTATATCATCTGCAAAGCAGTGGTAGATGAGGCCATGATGTATGATTATTTCACCCAATGGTAGCATGTATACTGCAAAAAGAATTGGAGATAGGATAGAACCTTGTGCAACACCATATGCCAGTGATAATGGTGATAATGAGTATACTCCAGAAGAAACTCTCTGTAAGAAATTATTTGAACCAGCTAAGGACTGTGCCATCCAGTCCACATACATTTTTCAGGTGCAAAATTAGAATCCCATGGTCCAAAGTATTAAATTCTGCAGAGAGATACAGAAGGATTAGGATTGAACATTCACCTATGTTTATTGCCCTCAGAATATCATTAAACACACATACCAGGGATTTGTCAGTGCTATGTCTTCTCCAGAATCCTAACTACTGTAGATCATAAATATCATGCGTCGACAGATGGGTTTCCAGTTGAGTTGCAACCACTCAATAACCTTTTCTAGGAAAGGAAAGTGTGTTAACGGTCTGTAGTTGGTCATGTCATGTTCTAAATTAGGTTTTTTTAATAAGAGGTCTAACATTTGCTTCCTTTAGTGGTTCAGGAAAAATGCCTATCTGCAAAGAACATTGTATTATTTTTGCAAATACAGGGCCAATTATATCCATACATCATATTAGAAGCTTGTTTGAACCAGGGTCCAGGTTACAGGTGGGGGATATAAACTTTGGGTGATTTGAGCAACGTCTTCTACATCCATAGGGTCAAAGTTGGTCCATGAAGACACATGGCTTACACTCACAGGTTTGAAACATTGGTATTAATACTACAGCCATTATAAATAATGTGCTTTATAGGGTTCAAAATGTATACAAGATGCAAAATGAACAATTCATTCATGGATGCATGTCTACATTGTCTTACTTGCATTTACCTGGATGCTAGACTGCTTATGTGCCTTAAGCAGAGAGGGCCCGGACAAGAGACAGTATAATTTCCTTGTCATGTAAAAAAGCTGTACTTCCTGTTTATTGATGGATGCTATTTTTATGTCTATTGCAAAGGAATAATAAGTAGAACATTTTCACCATGACAAAACCATGGTACTGTTTACAGAGGCAAAAATATGTACAGTATGTATATATGTGTAATTCCGATGGAAAGCAATGGATATCCCCCAAAAAAGTGATGACCATTTCCTAGTGCTTTTACATAGCACATGCTATTTTGATATCATAAACTCATTATAAAAACTTGCAAAGGGAATACCAAAAAATTGGATACAGGCGCTGTAATGAGTGGTTATTCCTAGCTGCCACTGAAAAGAGGGCTAGTCAGGCCCAATATAAAACAAACAGTGAACCAGGAAGAAGTGGCGCTTTTTTGATGAATATGACACAAACACTGTCACAATTAATATAAAATTACAAAGACCCTATAGGTCACTTTAATAAAATATTGCATAAAATCAATATGGTGAAGAAAAAGCCAGTGTATACATATAATACAGACCACATCAACACACTTCCTGTTTATAATGCCAAATATTAGGGGAAGAAAATAGCACAGAAATGTCACTTGGATGGTTAAGACATATATATAGTCCAGAACAAGGACACTAGATGGAATCGGTCCACACCAAACTAGTGTATATTCTAAAGTCCAGGGTATAGTTACCAGATCCTATTGCCGATAGGAGGATGTTCCTATTTACATACAATAGTACGCTGCACTTGGAGTCCTCCAAAGTATACGGCAGGGTCTGTTTGGGAAGTCCCGGTCTTTGAAGTAGGGCAATAGGTGAAAAATATCCCCAGGCATAAAAAAATATTCCAGGAAGATGGATCCAAATCGTTCAATCCGGTCGTTGTGTGTGTATAAACACTTGGCAGAATGGAGATAGTTCAATAGTCTCCTTGGTGGTCCCCTAACGCGTTTCGCTGTATCAGCTAACAGCTTTTTCAAAGGTGTAGATTCATATGGTCAGAGGGGCCTTTTTATACCCCTTCCCTGATCTTAGTGCTAATTAGCACCTGCATACAATTAACATGTCATTTACTAATATAACAATAAAAGTTATAAAATATATCATAGAGGCAGACCTATTTGATTCACATTATCTAATTATATATACCAGAAAGATTAATAATATATAGATCGTTTTATATTTCAATTATATTACCTGGTTAGATTACTTCCTGTATTCTGATCCCGGTCACGTGATCGGAACACCATCATGTGACATTAAGAAGGGTTCTATACTCATAGAGTATCCCGGTCACGTGATCGGCAAAGGTCACATGGTTAGAGGAACTCTTTATATTCAGGAAGTAGCCACTCACGTCATAATGACGTATCGTCTCTAACTAGCGTGCTCCATGTTGTCAAATGTCTATCACGTGGCTCTCTTCCGGCCACGTGATCAGTATCACGACCACGTGACCAGGCGATCTCAGTGATCGTAATATTCACAAGACATTTCTTATAGTCTAGGATCCTGGGAAATGTAGTTCTTCTGAATACAAAGAATAGAGAAATAAACCCCACATTGTATAACATAATCAGTTGTAAATAAGAAGATATATCACTATTTGTCATATAAAGCCGAAGATTACATAGATTTTGATTATATGGCATATATTTACAGTTAGCAGAAAACTTTCATCCTGAGAGATGTAGTTCCCCATCCGCATATTGCGAAAATCAATACATAAATATAAATAAAGCTGTTTCATTGAATCCATATATATATATACACGATACTCATTTCGGTGAGTCCATACACATATATAATTATATAATAGCATATACACCTTTATATTGTAGCTGGCTCCCAACACATACCATCTGGTGATCTCGATGGCATATGATACTATGTACTTAATCTGCACATATATAAATGGACATGAATACATATGCATGGGTATATACATACACTCATACCCATACATAGCATGCATGTATATATGGACCCCACTCTCACTGATCTGGAGGCAGTTTATTCTGCAATGGTGAATTATATAACCATATTCAACTCCACCGCCTCATTTAGACCCTCTGGATGAATCGAATTCATCTGGAACATCCAAAATACCTCCTGTCTACAAAGGTTCCTAAACCTGTCTCCTCCTCTATTAGTTAGTGGAATAAATTCAATCCCAATCACTTGTAGACTAATAGGATCTCCATTGTGAACATCACAGAAATGTCGGGAGACACTATGGGACCGTACCTTCTTAATAATATTTCTGCGATGTTCTAAAAAACGTTGTTTTAATTGTCTGGTGGTTCTACCAATATATTTATAATTACATGCACAAGAAAGCATATATATAACAAACTTTGTATTACAATTAATAAAACTATCAATTGTATAATCTTTGTCTTCTATGCATGTTTTAATAGTTGTTGTTTTATTAGCTACGTGATTGCAAGTCAAACACCTGAAATGAATATTCATCGAAAGTTTTTTTAGAACAATGAAAAAAGATATACAGGGAACAAGAAGCACCAAAACAGTGGTTGTCAGGAACCCCAAAAAGAAGAAGAAATTTAAGTCTAGAGGATGTAGAGGTGGTAGAAGACAGAGATTAATTAAACTAAAACAAAAGAAGGAGAAAAAGTTGACTCATACTATCTTTAACTTATCCTCAAAACAATTATCTGCAAGTGAAATCTCATTATTGAATAAAGGTTTAAAATATTCACCGTCCACTACTCCTAATATATTCGATTTATTTGTTGAATTAAATCGATTTGTTAGGACTTTGTGCAGAAAAAAGTTTTTTGCGAAACAAAAATTAGCCAAAACAGCTGATGAGGCATCCCCTATTCTGTTAGATTTAGGAGATGTCCCAGCAATCGATATATTAAATGAATTGTTGGAAGAAAATGGCGATATAAAGGATAATGAAACTCAGAAATTGTTTGATATTGACACAAATAAAGGTAAATTCAGACTAAAGTCTGAATTTTACCCTATAAAATCTAAGGGCTCCAGTATAGAGAGTTTCTATAAAACCACTCTGAATGATTTTAAAGACATGTGCAAAAAAACTAGTCAAGTTGGATTTAAGAAAAAGGATAATTTAAATAAGTGGGAAAGAAAGGCAATTAAAAATCTGATGAAGGATACCTCAATAATTATTAAAGAGGCAGATAAAGGGGGGGACTTGTCATTCAAGACAAGAATGATTATATCAAGGAAGCTAAAAGACAGTTGGATGACGTCATGTTTTACAATGTATTAACTAGTAATCCCACAGAAAAGTTTCAGTCTGAATTCTATACCTTGCTTGAGACAGCTAAAATAGAAGGAATTATTTCCAGAGAAGAATTTAATTTTCTTTATTCCACTCACCCTTCGGTTCCTATTTATTATCATTTGCCAAAAATACACAAATCCCTCACTGCACCCCCGGGACGCCCTATAATTTCAGGGATTAATTCTTTGTCTTCAAACTTGTCTTTTTATGTTGATTCTTTTCTCCAATCTCGGGTGTCTACCTTAAAGTCTCACATCAAAGATACTACGCATTTTCTACAATTGATCCAGGATATTCAATGGAAAGAAACTTATGATTTCTTAACTCTTGATGTCCAGAGTCTCTATTCTAACATACCCCATAATTTGGGTGTACAAGCTATCTCTAATAGACTAGTTGTAGATGATGATCTTACAGAAGGACATAGAAAATTTATCCTGGATTCAATTACCTACATTTTACATCACAATTATTTTTTATTTTTGGACACTTATTATTTACAGGTTATGGGCACAGCCATGGGGACCAGGTTTGCGCCAAGTTATGCCAACCTCTACATGGGTGAGGTTGAGGAGCACCTAGTGTGGAGTGGCGTTTTTGGCGCGAACCTGGTCCTCTATGGTAGATATATTGACGACATAATTATTATTTGGGATGGGGATCACCAGTCGGCACTTGAATCTGTCACGCACCTTAATTGTAATAGATATAATTTAAAATTTACACATGATTATCACAAAGATCGAATTAACTTTCTGGACCTAACTCTGGAAATCAAAAATAATAAGATATGTACTTCCAACTATATAAAAGAGGTAGGAAGAGATGCATACTTGCATATCAATAGCGCCCATTACCCTCCGTGGAAGAAGAATATCCCTAAGGGACAACTTCTCTGACTCAGGCGGAATTGCTCTGAGTTAACAATTTTTGAGAGACAAGCAAATGGGATGCTAGATGCCTTCCGACAACGAGGTTATCCAGATTCCCTCTTAGAGACAGCTTATGAGGAAGTGAAATCTATTAATAGAAAAACACTTTTAGAACAAAGAATTAAAAAGAGACCTTCTAAAGAGATTCCCAGAAATAGAGAAATAGCTTTTATTTCAACATACAATAATCAATGTATAGAAATTAAAAATATTATAAGGAAGAACTATAATATTTTAAAGCAAGATCGTATGTTGAATGACCTTATTCCCAATACACCTGCTTTTATATTTAAGAAAAATAGATCCCTTAAAACCTTACTAGCCCCTAGTTTTTTAAAATCTTCAATAAGCAAAGAAGATGCTCAGATTATCCCCTGGTTACCAAAAAAACCAAAAGGTTTCTATAAATGTGGTGGAAACAGGTGTTTGACTTGTAATCACGTAGCTAATAAAACAACAACTGTTAAAACATGCATAGAAGACAAAGATTATACAATTGATAGTTTTATTAATTGTAATACAAAGTTTGTTATATATATGCTTTCTTGTGCATGTAATTATAAATATATTGGTAGAACCACCAGACAATTAAAACAACGTTTTTTAGAACATCGCAGAAATATTATTAAGAAGGTACGGTCCCATAGTGTCTCCCGACATTTCTGTGATGTTCACAATGGAGATCCTATTAGTCTACAAGTGATTGGGATTGAATTTATTCCACTAACTAATAGAGGAGGAGACAGGTTTAGGAACCTTTGTAGACAGGAGGTATTTTGGATGTTCCAGATGAATTTGATTCATCCAGAGGGTCTAAATGAGGCGGTGGAGTTGAATATGGTTATATAATTCACCATTGCAGAATAAACTGCCTCCAGATCAGTGAGAGTGGGGTCCATATATACATGCATGCTATGTATGGGTATGAGTGTATGTATATACCCATGCATATGTATTCATGTCCATTTATATATGTGCAGATTAAGTACATAGTATCATATGCCATCGAGATCACCAGATGGTATGTGTTGGGAGCCAGCTACAATATAAAGGTGTATATGCTATTATATAATTATATATGTGTATGGACTCACCGAAATGAGTATCGTGTATATATATATATGGATTCAATGAAACAGCTTTATTTATATTTATGTATTGATTTTCGCAATATGCGGATGGGGAACTACATCTCTCAGGATGAAAGTTTTGTGCTAACTGTAAATATATGCCATATAATCAAAATCTATGTAATCTTCGGCTTTATATGACAAATAGTGATATATCTTCTTATTTACAACTGATTATGTTATACAATGTGGGGTTTATTCCTCTGGGGTTTATTCCTCTATTCTTTGTATTCAGAAGAACTACATTTCCCAGGATCCTAGACTATAAGAAATGTCTTGTGAATATTACGATCACTGAGATCGCCTGGTCACGTGGTCGTGATACTGATCACGTGGCCGGAAGAGAGCCATGTGATAGACATTTGACAACACGGAGCATGCTAGTTAGAGACGATACGTCATTATGACGTGAGTGGCTACTTCCTGAATATAAAGAGTTCCTCTAACCATGTGACCTTTGCCGATCACGTGACCGGGGTACTCTGAGTATAGAACCCTTCTTAATGTCACATGATGGTGTTCCGATCACGTGACCGGGATCAGAATACAGGAAGTAATCTAGCCAGGTAATATAACTGAAATATAAAATGATCTATATATTATTAATCTTTCTGGTATATATAATTAGATAATGTGAATCAAATAGGTCTGCCTCTATGATATATTTTATAACTTTTATTGTTATATTAGTAAATGACATGTTAATTGTATGCAGGTGCTAATTAGCACTAAGATCAGGGAAGGGGTATAAAAAGGCCCCTCTGACCATATGAATCTACACCTTTGAAAAAGCTGTTAGCTGATACAGCGAAACGCGTTAGGGGACCACCAAGGAGACTATTGAACTATCTCCATTCTGCCAAGTGTTTATACACACACAATGACCGGATTGAACGATTTGGATCCATCTTCCTGGAATATTTTTTTATGCCTGGGGATATTTTTCACCTATTGCCCTACTTCAAAGACCGGGACTTCCCAAACAGACCCTGCCGTATACTTTGGAGGACTCCAAGTGCAGCGTACTATTGTATGTAAATAGGAACATCCTCCTATCGGCAATAGGATCTGGTAACTATACCCTGGACTTTTGAATATACACTAGTTTGGTGTGGCACGATTCCATCTAGTGTCCTTGTTCTGGACTATATATATGTCTTAACCATCCAAGTGACATTTCTGTGCTATTTTCTTCCCCTAATATTTGGCATTATAAACAGGAAGTGTGTTGATGTGGTCTGTATTATATGTATACACTGGCTTTTTCTTCACCTTATTGATTTTATGCAATATTTTATTAAAGTGACCTATAGGGTCTTTGTAAAAAAATTGCAGACAGAGAACCATTACTACACTATAAAACTAAACCAGTTACTATTAAAGAATCCACAGACATTTACTTTATTACTCAATACACGAGTCAGGCGAACAAAGTTAAAAATATCATTAGGAAACACCGGCCAATCCTTTTACAAGATGAAACACTCTCTACTATTTTACCATCCCAACCAAAAGTAGTTTTTCGTAAAGCAGCTGATTGTAAAACCAAATTGATCAAGAATCATTTCAAACCACAAGAGTTGACACAAAGTACTTTAACTGGTGCTCAACAGGGAGGAGGTTTCTACTATTGTGCAACCTGCCCAGCCTGCAAAGTAACCAACAAGACTAGCACCAAGTCCACCAAAACAATAGCATCTACTCATAACCATTCAACACTCACCACATCAGAGACCACCTATCATGCCATAGTAAAGGAGTAATCTATCTACTAACATGCCCCTGCAAGAACCAGTATGTGGGGAGAACGATTAGACAATTAAAAGTTAGAGTGAATGAACACATTCGCAATATCAAAAAAGGAACTAAGGACCACCCCCTGTCTGCACATTTCAAAGAATTCCATCAATGCGACGCCACTCATCTAGATTATGTAGGAATCGAAAATGTAAAACCCAATTGGAGGGGCGGGGACTTTACTAGACAGATTAATAAAGAAGAACTCAGATATATGGTTATTTTGGACACTTTAGTACTGAAAGGATTAAATATAGACAACAAGGTTAAGTCCATCATCTGCCCTTGAGTATACATCATGTGAACGAATTAATTAATATATTCCCCATTTGAATATTAATTACTGGATTAATCTGCTAGATTATACAGGGTTAATTCCCCATATGAGTCTGTCTAAACTAAATTAATTTATGACAGAATCACAGCCGACTCAATAGGCACTCACAAGTATATGTTAGTATACATATGTGTGTATATATGCATACGTTTATGATTATACAGCCTCTCATACATATACACATTTAGATGGATACACACAACCCAATCAGTTGGTACTACTATTTTTATCCTTCACTTATCATTTTTGTTATTTTCCAAGAGATATATCTAGACCTCCCCTTAGATTTGATGTGTTATCTAACTTTAATTATATATTCATTAACCTTGTAGCTGTGCATCAACACGAGGATGCAAAGGTCAACCTTACTTCATTACTACTGTTAGCCTATAAGATCAGTAGCAGGTTGTAGCTACCACAGGTAGCATTAATAAATAAATTAATAAATTATTAACCGCTGTGTACTCACAGTAATATTGCTTGCTAACACCATAACTTAAAGCTGCTTAATACCCGAGAACCGTGATCCACCCGAACTTCGTGTTCCAAGGCGATATCCGAGTCCAGCTTCAGTTTTTCCGCCAGACTCGTATCGGAAAATGAGGCAAAATGCGCCATCTTCCCGTTGTCGGATTCTCACGGGTTCTGGATTATATAAAGGTCCCTGCGATCGGCGCCATTTTCACTCTGGCTGTGGAGAGAGAAGCTAGGAGACGTGTAGTCAATCATTTAGTGTGTGTGTCCAGTCAGGGTCTTGGGCTGAAGGCTGCTGCCGTGTTGTCCATAATGGGGCTTAGGCTGCAGTATATAAAGGCGGGCTTCCTTCAGTGGGTGCTACAGCTGCTGTGTCACTTGTCCTGTCAATTAACTGTGGCTGCTGCTGTGTTGTCCTGTCCATCAGGCTAGGGCTGCAGTCCATATGGGGTGCTGTGTTGTCCAGGGGGGGTGCTCTGCCAATTAGGGGTGCTATTCACAGTGTAAAAATAATAAAAGTACTTTTTTCTTTCTTTTTATTATTTTTGTGTGTGTGTGCATTAGCAATTTAGCTGTGTTATTATTGTTCAGTGACACTGCCACAGTTTATTGTCTACATTTTTGTGACTCTGCAGGTGGTCTGTCCGCATTCAACAGGGGTGCTTTGTTGTCCATAAAGAAGGGTTGCTGCCTCAGTCAAGGGTGCTCTTCCCAGTGTAAAAAAAAATGAAAGTGCTTTTTTTTGTGTGTGTGCGTTACAACTTATCTGCGCTATTATTGTTTGGTGACACTGCCGGCCAGACAGCAGTTTATCGTCCATGTATTGTGACACTATAAGTCATAGCGCAGTGTGTTATTCTTATTCATAAAATATATTGTGATACTGTACGTGGTAGCGCAGTATTTTACTCAAAAAAAATCTTGTTACACTGTAAGTGGTAGCGCAGTCTAATATTCAACTTTTCACTTCTTTCCTCAATCGTGAATAAATGATTAGTCTACATGCCGACTACAAGACCACAACAAAATGCTAAATAACATTTGTCTTATATAAAACAATGACATCACTGTAAGTAGCAGCACAGTGTGTTATTCTTTTCTTATTCAGAAATAATCTTGTGACACTGTAACTGGTATCACAGTGTGTTATTCTTATTCAGAAATAATCTTGTGACACTGTAAGTGGTAGCACAGTGTGTTATTCTTTCTTATTCATAAATAATCTTGTAACACTGTAAGTGGTATCGCAGTGTGTTATTCTTATTCATAAATAATCTTGTGACACTGTAAGTGGTAGCGCAGTGTGTTATTCTTTTTTTGTTCATAAATAATTTTGTGACACTAAGTGGTATTGCAGTGTGTTATTCTTATTTATAAATAATCTTGGGACACTGAAAGTGGTAGCGCAGTGTGTTATTCTTTTCTTATTCATAAAAAATCTTGTGACACTGTAGGTGTCATGGCTACAGACACTTGAGACTCCTGGAAAGAGTCAGGCTTACTAGGTAGTATGAACTGAGGTGGTTTTAGGAATGACGTTTTCATGAAATATCACTAGCACGAAATAAAAGTAAATAGAATTTATTCAAGAACAAAAACTGTATGGCAAAGTTCCATATTGAATCTCAATAACACAAAGTTAATGACATGCATTAACAGGTGCAGGGATATACCCCTGTTAGAAACAAAGTTCTAATTACACACTGAACTGGTGTGGGGTGAAACCCCGAGTCCGACACGAGGCTAGGGCCTCAGGATAGAATGGAGGTCAATAACAGGGTTGAGCCCTGTATCGTGACGGAGGTCCGGAACAGGGTTGAGCCCTGAGACGTGATGAGGGTCCAGAACTGGATTGAGCCCTGAGATGTGAAGAGGGTCCAGGAACAGGGTTGAGCCCTGTGATGTGATGAAGGTCCGTAGCAGGGTTGAGTCCTGCAGCGTAATGAAGGTCTGGAGCAGGGTTGAGCCCTGCAGCATAATGAAGATCCGGAGCAGGGTTGAGCCCTGCGGCGTAATGAAGGTCCGGAGTAGGGTTGAGCCCTGCGGCAGGATGAAGGTCCGGAGCAGGGTTGAGCCCTGCGATGTGATGGGGTTCCGATGAGGATAGACTGTAATGGTGCAGTTTACAACTGCAGAAGAAGTAACCCCAGTATCTGTATGAGTCAATTATAACAAGTAAACCAAATAGTGTAGCGTAGAATGGAAAAGCAATAATAGAGCAGGATAACAACGGAAAGACAATGGCAATGCTGAGCTCTGTTGTGCAGCTGATAACCTGTATCAGAACTTGAACAGGAACACGAGCAGGAATGTAGCGTGGTCCACAGCATGGAAGACTTGAAAGTAACGTTGCACAGACAATGAGGCATAGTTAGTAACAGGCTAGAGGTCTGTGATCCATAGGAAGTTCAGAACATGTGACCCAAATAGAAACAGGTTTGGCATAATAAGCAATTAAGGAATCCAACAACCTTACGACATCTAAGAAACAGATGATCACTTTAACTCTTTGCACACTGCATGTGATGAACGCCAGTAGCCAGGATAGATCCTCCAATGACCACAATGGAACTTCGGCAAGTGTAGTTTATCTTTATGTACTGAAATAGTCAAAGTCCTGACAGTAGATCATTGATACCGCAGTGTAATATAAAAAATTTGTACAAATAGACCTGTGTGCTGTACTCCACTTGATTCGTGTTTGTTGATATGGAGAATGATCAGTTGAGAGGAGAGCAGGAACCATATACTAGTGCTGGAGCTGCTGCCAGTGCCACCAGTCATGACAATACTTTTCCATCTACATCATCTACTAAAGTCAATGTGGTCATGACATCTAAAACCAAGAACCAATCTTTCACAGTGGTAAAGAAAAAACATCCAAAGGAACATCAGCTGCACAAAGACAAAATTGGCAACACGCCTTCACCACATGAAGGGGCAAGGCAAGGCTAAGGCCATGGCCTTTATTTATGACTGGTGGTTCTGCCTCTTATGATGATGTAAGCACAAGTGAGCATGCTGACATAGAAATCGAGGATGCTTCTGTGGAAATGCACCAGGATGAGCAGGACATTTGTGTAGCTAATGCTAAGAAGGGTGTTGTTGATGAGGATGCTGTTTGTGTAAATCAGGCACCAGTGGAATAAACAGTTATTGCCCATGATAAGGAAAAGCTCATTGTCATGCCTGGACACAAGACAAAAAAAATCCACTTCTTATGTGTGGAATTGTTTCTACCCAAATCCTGACAATTGTCAAGTCATCTGTACCCTTTGTAAAGCCAGGGTAAGTAGAGGTACAGTAGGAACCTTAACCATCTAGGAATCTCCTCCCTGTTACGTCATCTGCAGCGCATCCATCCAAAAAGTTTTTGTGTTTTGTGTTGACTCATCTGCATCACCAGAGGGTCTTTTGGGAAAGTTTAGTTTTTTTCTCGGCAGTTGCACTTACTGGAGAAACTGAATGAGAAGCCATTGCTGCATCACGTGCCACTTGAGCTGACAATTTGCTTACCAACAGCTCTTTGCATATCTTCAGATCTGTGTCCATTGGGTAGAAAGACACAACGTATAACTTAAACCTTATATCTTAAATCTTGCATTTGCTCTTTTCAGCTTGTCCACATATCTGTGGTTAAATGGACAGTGGGTACAATGGCATTTTGGAGGCCACTAATTAAGTTCTTTTTAATGTCCCTGTACAGATTGGGAATTGCTTTTCTATTGAAGTGGAATCTTGATGGGATTTGATAGAGACCTCAATTAATTGTATAAAACCCACTGCATTATTGGTGGATATTGGACACACATCTAATACCAGCATAGATGTTATAGTGTCAGTGATTCCCTATGCAACTGGGTGACTGCTGTCATGCTTGCTCCCCCTTACAAAGGATTGTTTAACAGTCAATTGTTTTTTAAAGTTCTACTAGTAGTCTTCCTGGACCCCTTCTGGGATGAAAATCCACTTCCAGTAGCAGCAGGCATAGCGCTCAAGGATTCTTCTGGGGCAAGGACTGATGTGAATGTTTTAAATATTTTTTGTAAATGCTCCTTCCTCATAAATTTGCTTTGGAATCAAAAAAATAAATGAAATTTACTACCAATCAACCCTTCCAGTACCTGCCTTCAACTACATACATACTCCAACTCCCTCAGGCCTCTTGATTAATGAAAACATATGTTTCCTTATGTGCCTTGTTGGAAGTTGAACTGCCACATGTTTGTGCCACCCACTGCTGCTGCATAGCTTAGTCAGCCAGCTAGCTTGGTGCAAATTTTGGGCCTAAACCAGATGAAAACAATATTGTGAGCTGGTCAAAATTGACTGGAAACGAGTGGAAATTAATGTTATTGAGGTTAATAATACTGTCGGAAGAAAAACAAATATAAATGATGTGATTTTAGCAGTTTTATAAATTTTTGAAAAAAATACAGATCCAAAACCAAAACACGCAAGGGTCGGTTTTGGCAAAACCAAATCCAGATCCAAAATACAAGGAGATACAGATCCAAAACCAAAACACGGGGGTCGGCGCACATCCCTAAAAATGTTTTGCTACCCTTGTGCCCTACCAGGGCCACTCACGTGTACAAGTATTTTCAGGTGGCATTCTCAGGATTTTCCAAAAGATGAGTCACAAAACAACTATGGTCAAATTCAACATTTCAATCCTTCCAGACTTTAATGTTCTTGATAAAAGTCTGGAAAGACTGAAACAAATGAACTTGACCAAAGTTGTGCTGTGACTCCTCTTTTGGAAATAGCATTCTCCTTCTGGAATTTGTATGTATTACTTGGATTCAAGCACCAGAGCCAGATGTGATTTGGATTTGAGTGGCAGCAGTTTTGAGAACTTCTGGATTCTCACCAGTCCCCCCTTCCTCCATATCACAGCTCTAGCTGGTAAGGGGGCAGGGCACACACTGGTGGCTCCTGCACGTCACTCACTGCTCCCGCACTGTCAGCTCCCTCCGAGAGGCATGGTCCCAATGATTATATTCCCCACCACATCTCCCATAACTCCATTATTATTCACTTGTCTTCCACTCCTGCTGATGGCTCCCTGGGTCCGGGCTTCCTGACACCTGCCTCACCAGTGCCCCAGCTCTCCCTGCCTGTATGCTACTCACCTGTGAAATCCCTAGTGATTGCGGGAACCTTGTCTGTGTGCCTTGTCTGTGTGTAGATATATTTGGAAATGGCTGTGCAGCATAGCTGACGCGATATGTCTGTGAACGACATCGTTCACAGACATATCATCTGTACACTACACACTGGTTAACGATATATTGGCCGATCAATCCAGAGTGACACAAGGTCTGACTATATAAATATCTCCTAGATAAATGAGATGCTGTTTAGACTCTGTTTGTTTGTATTAGAATACTATGACTTGCATTTAGTGTAGAGTGAGGTTATTGGGGGTCTGGTTCAATCAGTTACGACACATTTATGCTTGGAAACAATTTAAAAGGATCTTCTGAGCTTCTGGATACCCTGCCAGTCTGCCACCTGCTTTCTTTATAACCTGGACACACCTTTTGCCAACACCCTGCTTCAGAATTACAAGCAACTACCAGTTTGCTGCACATTTATTTTTTGTATGTATGTTTTTCTATTCTACACTGTTTATCTCTATACTACTGTAGTATCTACCATTATTTCACACCTATACATTTTTTTAAATACTTTATCGTAATTTTAATGGGGATAATTGAAATAGGCGAAAATGATGTCATTGGCGATAAATTATAACCAATTCCAACTTTTCGCAGCCTAATTGAATACCCCCCATGTCTCTCTTGTCTTCTACTCCCCCCTCACTCAGTAGCTAAATTATTCTCTTCTCTACCACCAGTTCCCACCTCTTTCCTCCCTCCATAGTCTCCTCCACCTTCTCCTCCCCATCTTTCGTCTCCTCTGTCTCCCTTCATCCCATCTACTACTCTCCACCGCATCTCCCATAACTCCATAATTATTCACTTGTCTTCCACCATGGTCCTGCTACACCACCACTAAGCCCTGCACCCTCCCTTTTCTCCAAGTCCTCTTCTCCACCCACACCACACTAAACCTCCACCTGCTATCACCCTTCCTCATTCGGAAGCCAGCCACATACCCACACTCTCCTCATCCCCCTGCTCTAAATCAATCACAACTCCACACTACAGCAACCCTAATAATCTCATTCTTCTCTCCTCTTAACTTTGTCCCTCTCTCCTGTGGCCTCTGGAATGCCAGTTCTGTCATCTCCAACTCCTTGAATCTCCTAGCCATCACCAAATCCTGGATTTACCCATCTGACACCACTTCTCCTGAAGATATCTCCTTTAGGGGCCTCACATTCTCTCACACACCCTGGCTTGGAGGTTGCCATGGTGGTGTTGTTGGGGTCCCTCTATCCTCTGGTCACTCCTAGCAACTCTTAGCTTCTGAACCCTCCATTTCATTCTTTACAATTGACGCTCATGATATTCACCTCTTCAAACTTCTACGAGTACAGTAGCTGCCTTTTTTCATCCCCCTGGCCTTAACTCAAACTTCCTCGATAACTTTGTTTTCTGGCTCTAAATCTTCAAATGGGCTCTCAAGACCCATTTCTTCCTTAAAGCTTTCCAAAGCTTATCCTAACCCACTACTCCATTCTCCTTAGTCACAATCTAGCCCATCTGTGTCACCTCTGTTTGTCTGTCCCTCCCCTCTAACACTTGGTTGCTGACACCCTGCTGCTTATTTAGGTGTTATGCATCAATGTTTATAAATCATGTATTTGTCCTGCATTGTTTTTACTGTTAATAACTGTTTTTCTTGTGTGCCAATTTGTTTATATACTTTGTAAGGTGCTGCGGAATCCTTGTGGCTCCATATAAATAAAGGATAATAATAATAATAATAATAATAATAATAATAATAATAACAACACACTGGGAGAGTACCTGAGGGTGCGGGGTGGCCGGGAGGTTCCTCTGAGATTGGCAACTGCTGGAAGATTGTCTTCTGGCAGCCACCCATGGACATTTCTGACTGGTCCCATCTGATGTGACCACGCCAGGAAAGTGGTTAAGGAGCGACTAGCAATTCTATTTTATTGACAAATTTTATATCTTACAGAAAACAGGGTAGTTAGCAGGTGCACTGATCAAAATGGAATATATTAAAAAATTACTTTTATGCATAAATATTAAAATGATCCATTATTTCCCCTTAAAAAAGAACCATAAAATAAAGAAACAGTGTTTAAAATTAACAGGGACTAACACGTCACATGGTTTTATTCACTAAATATTATGTGTATATTAGGGGTGAGCGGGTTCGGATTTCTGAAATCCGAACCCCCCCGATCCGAGTCCGATCCGAGTCAGGCTCGACTTTTCCCGCCTGACTCGGATCTGAAATCGAGGCAAAACGTCATCATCCCGCCTTCCGAGTCTCGCGGGTTTTGGATCCTATATAAGGTACCCGCGTCGGCGCCATTTTCTCACTCGGCTGTGGACAGTGAAGAGGGAGGGTGGGAGTTAGGGCTGTGTAGTGTAGTGTAGTGTAGTGCTGCTGTTGTCCACTACTTCAAAGTCCATAGGGGCTGGCTGTGTTGTGCTGTGCTGCTGTTGTTAATAGGGGCTGTGTCCACTACTTCAAAGTCCATAGGGGCTGGCTGGACTGTGTTGTGCAGTCAGTTCTCCATAGGGGCTGTGTCCACTCCAAAGTCCTGTGCAGTGTCCCAGTCCTAAAGGAGAGCTGTAGTGTTGTCCAGGGGGTGCTCTGTCCATCAGGGGCGCTCCCCCCAAGTGCTAAAAAAATAATATATTTTCTGTGTTTGTGAATTGTGTGCGCAGTAGCCGCACGTGCATCAACAAAGTAGTGCCAAGAGTGCGCCTGTGTCATAAGTAAAGGGCCGGCTGGCTTGACCGTTAAGGGTGCTGTAACCCCCGAAAGTACACTCCAGTCCAAACCAAAAAAAAAATTATTTTCTGTGTTTGTGAATTGTGTGCGCAGTAGCCGCACGTGCATCAACAAAGTAGTGCCAAGCGTGCACCTGTGTCATAAGTAAAGGGCCGGCTGGCTTGACCGTTAAGGGTGCTGTAACCCCCGAAAGTACACTCCAGTCCAAACCAAAAAAAAAATTATTTTCTGTGTTTGTGAATTGTGTGCGCAGTAGCCGCACGTGCATCAACAAAGTAGAGCCAAGCGTGCGCCTGTGTCATAAGTAAAGGGCCGGATGGCTTGACCGTTAAAGGGTGCTGTAACCCCCGAAAGTACACTCCAGTCCAAACCAAAAAAAAATTATTTTCTGTGTTTGTGAATTGTGTGCGCAGTAGCCGCACGTGCATCAACAAAGTAGTGCCAAGCGTGCGCCTGTGTCATAAGTAAAGGGCCGGCTGGCTTGACCGTTAAGGGTGCTGTAACCCCCGAAAGTACACTCCAGTCCAAACCAAAAAAAAATTATTTTCTGTGTTTGTGAATTGTGTGCGCAGTAGCCGCACGTGCATCAACAAAGTAGTGCCAAGAGTGCGCCTGTGTCATAAGTAAAGGGCCGGCTGGCTTGACCGTTAAAGGGTGCTGTAACCCCCGAAAGTACACTCCAGTCCAAACCAAAAAAAAATTATTTTCTGTGTTTGTGAATTGTGTGCGCAGTAGCCGCACGTGCATCAACAAAGTAGTGCCAAGCGTGCGCCTGTGTCATAAGTAAAGGGCCGGATGGCTTGACCGTTAAAGGGTGCTGTAACCCCCGAAAGTACACTCCAGTCCAAACCAAAAAAAAAATATTTTCTGTGTTTGTGAATTGTGTGCGCAGTAGCCGCACGTGCATCAACAAAGTAGTGCCAAGCGTGCGCCTGTGTCATAAGTAAAGGGCCGGCTGGCTTGACCGTTAAGGGTGCTGTAACCCCCGAAAGTACACTCCAGTCCAAACCAAAAAAAAATTATTTTCTGTGTTTGTGAATTGTGTGCGCAGTAGCCGCACGTGCATCAACAAAGTAGTGCCAAGAGTGCGCCTGTGTCATAAGTAAAGGGCCGGCTGGCTTGACCGTTAAAGGGTGCTGTAACCCACAAAGTACACTCCAGTCCAAACCAAAAAAAAAATTATTTTCTGTGTTTAGCCGCACGTATATATCAAATCGATATAACATAAATGGAGGACCAAACTTTCTCCGATAAAAATAAAATAGAGAAAGATCAAGAACCACTTCCTCCTAGTGCTGAAGCTGCTGCCACTAGTCATGACATAGACGATAACATGCCATCAACGTCGTCTGCCAAGGCCGATGCCCAATGTCATAGTAGAGGGCACATACAATCCCAAATGGCAAAGTTCAGGAAAATGACCTTGAAAAAGACATTTAAATCAGCTGAAGAGAAACGTAAACTTGCCAATATGCCATTTACGACACGGAGTGGCAAGGAACGGCTAAGGTCGATCCCTAGTATGTTCATGACTAGTGGTTCAGCTTCACATGACGATGGAAGCCCTCCTCCCACTAAAAAAATCAAAAGAGTTAAGCTGGCAAAAGCACAGCGAAGAACTGTGCTTTCTAAGAAGATATCACAAATCCCCAAGGAGAGTCCAAGTGTGGTGGTGGTTGCGATGCCTGACCTTCCCAGCACTGGACGTGAAGAGGTGGCTCTTTCCACCATTTGCACGCCCCCTGCAAGTGCTGAAAGGAGCACCCACAGTCCACTTGCTGATATGCAAATTGAAGATGTCACTGTTGAAGTACAACAGGATGAGGATACTGGTGTAGCTGGCGCTGAGGAGGAAGTTGGCGAGGAGGATTCTGATGGTGATGTGGTTTGTTTAAATCAGGCTCCGGGGGAGACAGTTGTTGTCCGTGGGATGAAAAAGCCCATCACGGTCATGCCTGGGCAGAAGACCAAACATTCCACCTCTTTGGTCTGGCAATATTTCTATCCAAATCCGGACAACAACTGTCTTGCCATATGTACCATATGTAAAGGTGAAATAAGTAGGGGTAGGGACGTCAACCACCTAGGAACATCCTCCCTTATACGGCACCTGCAGCGCGTTCATAAAAAGTTACTGTCAAGTTCAGAAACTTTGGCTAAGACCGTAAGCAGTCCAGGGACACCTAAATCCCGTTGTCCTGTTGTATCCAAGCGCCTGCAAACCACACCGTCAACTCCCTCCTCGTCAATTTCCTCCTTAGTCAGGATCGGAAGTAGTCCTGCAGGCCATGTCACTGGCATGACTGACTCTCCTATCCGGGATTCCTCTGGAGGATCCTGCATTGCTACGCCTACTGCTGCCGCTGCTGCTGTTGCTGCTGCTGGGAGTCGTTCATCATCCCAGAGAGGAAGTAGGAACACCACTACTTTTACTAAACAATTGACCCTCCAACAGTCCTTAGCGAGGAGGATGAAGTACGACAGCAGTCATCCTGAAGCAAAATGTATAACTGAGGCCTTGACTGCTATGTTGGTGTTAGACGTGCGTCCGGTATCCGCCATTAGTGCAGTGGGATTTAGACAATTGATGGAGGTAGTGTGTCCCCGGTTCCAAATCCCGTCTAGATTCCACTTCACTAGGCAGGCGATACCGAGACTGTACAGAAACGTCAGAAAAAGTGTCCTCAGTGTCCTGAAAAATGCCGTTGTACACAATGTCCACTTAACCACGGACATGTGGACAAGTGGAACAGGGCAGACTAAGGACTATATGACTGTGACAGCCCACTGGGTAGATGTATCACCTTACGCAGCAACAGCAGCAGCGTCACCAGTAGCAGCATCTCAGAAACGCCAGCTCGTTACAAGGCAGGCTACGCTGTGTATCACCGGTTTCAGTAAGAGGCACACCGCCGACAACCTCTTAGAGAAACTGAGGGAAATCATCGCCCAGTGGCTTACCCCACTTAGACTCTCCTGGGGATTTGTGATATCTGACAACGCCACCAATATTGTGCGGGCATTACATCTGGGCAAATTCCAGCACGTCCCATGTTTTGCTCACACAATAAACTTGGTGGTGCAGAATTTTCTGAAAAGCGACAGGGGCGTGCAGGAGACGCTTTGGGTGGCCCGAAAAATTTCTGGCCACTTTCGCCATTCAGCGACTGCGTGCCGAAGACTGGAGCGCCAGCAAACACTCTTGAACCTGCCCCGCCATCACCTGAAGCAAGAGGTTGTGACGCGGTGGAACTCAACCCTCTATATGCTTCAGAGGATGGAGGAGCAGCAAAAGGCCATACAAGCCTATACATCCACCTATGACATAGGCAAAGGAGGGGGTATGCACCTGACTCAAGCGCAGTGGAGAATGATTTCCGTGTTGTGCAAGGTTCTCCAGCCCTTCGAACTTGCCACACGTGAAGTCAGTTCAGACACAGCCAGCTTGAGTCAGGTCATTCCCCTCATCAGGCTTTTGCAGAAGCAGCTGGAGAAAGTGAAGGAGGAGCTAAGACGGAGCGATTCCGCTCGGCATGTGGGACTTGTGGATGAAGCCCATCATTCGCTTTGCCAGGATTCCAGGGTGGTCAATCTGTTGAAATCAGACCACTACATTTTGGCCACCGTGCTTGATCCTAGGTTTAAAGCCTATGTGGTGTCTCTCTTTCCGGCCGACACAAGCCTGCAGAGGTGCAAAGACCTGCTGGTGAACACACTGTCAGCTGAAGCGGAACGTGACACGTCAACGGCTCCTTCTTCATTTTCTCCCGCAACTGGGGCTGCCAGGAAAAAACTTAGGTATCCTAAGCAACCCGCTGGCGGTGATGCAGGGCAGGCAGGACCAAGTTTGGACATCTGGTCCGGACTGAAGGACCTGGCAACAATTTCTGACATGTCTACTGTCACTGCATATGATACTGTCACCATTGACAGAATGGTGGAGGATTACATCGGTGACAGCATCCAAGTAGGCATGTCAGACAGTCCATACCTGTACTGGCAGGAAAAAGAGGCAATTTGGAGGCCCCTGTACAAGCTGGCTCTATTTTACCTGAGTTGCCCCCCCTCCAGTGTGTACTCCGAAAGAGTGTTTAGTGCAGCCGGGAACCTTGTCAGCGAAGGCGTAGGAGGTTGCTTCCACAGAATGTGGAGAAGATGATGTTCATCAAAATGAATTATCAGCTCTTCCAGGCAGACCAGCCTCCAGAAGGTACAGAGGGACCTGTGGTGGTGGATTCAAGTGGGGACGAGTTAATACTTTGTGAGGATGAGGATGTACACACTGAAGAGGGTGATGAATCGGTGGATGAGGAGGATGAGGATGACATCTTGCCTCCGTAGAGCCAGTTTGTGCAGGGACACATTAATTGCCAGCTTGTTTTGTGGGGGCCCAAACGAACCAATCATTTCAGCCACAGTTGTGTGGCAGACCCTGGCGCTGACATGATTGATTTGTTAAAGTGTGCATGTCCTGTTTATACAACATAAGGGTGGGTGGGAGGGCCCAAGGACAATTCCATCTTGCACTTCTTTTTTTTCTTTGCATTATGTACAGTTTGGGGCCTAGTTTTTCTAACTGCCATCCTGTCTGCCACTGCAGTGTCACTCCTAGATGGGTCACGTGTTTGTGCCGCCCACTCGTGTCGCTTAGCATAGTCATCCAGCTACCTCGGTGCAACCTTTTGGACATGAAAACACTATTGTGAGGTGTGAGGTGTTCAGAATAGACTGGAAATGAGTGGAAATTAAGGTTATTGAGGTTAATAATAGCATAGGAGCAGAGAAACCAACAAATTCTGTGATTTTAGCTGTTTTTATGCTTTTTAAAAAAAAAATACAGATCCAAAACACAAAACCCAGAACCCAAAACACGGAAGGGTGGTTTTGGCAAAACCAATCCAGATCCAAAACACGAAGAAAGATCCAGATCCAAAACCAAAACACGAAAAGTGGCCGGTGCACACCCCTAGTGTATATATATATTGTATATTCTGTACATCCACCAATGAAAATGAAACACTGCAATAATTGTTGCTGTATCTGTATTAGATCACACTTTAGGTGCAAAACATGCCAGTAACTTATTGGAAATATTTGTAAATCCACTTGATGGATGATCAGGATTTATTTAAATCCCTATTGAGAATTAACTTCTCCCAGTATCATACATAATAGTGGTATAATATTAGCTATGGATATGGGTCCTGATTGCAAAGGCAATTACGCAGGCAGATCGATTGTTGCCATAGCCCATTTGTATAAGTTGCACTGCCTGTGTGCTGCGATCCCATTGCAACTACTTTCGCATAGAGGAGTCCATTGGAGAGTAAGTGTCAGGTTGCTAGCATTTGGGGGTGGTAACGGAGGTGGTCTGAAAAACGCAGACGTGTCTGTCCGTTTGAATGCCATTTCATGGGTGTGCATAATTTAGCCACTGGAAATGCATGCGCAGCTCTGCATGTGAAAACAGCTCCCAAAGCTTCGGCAGGACAGACCAGCCAGAAGGGCAAGAAGGCTGTTCGTTATGTGTCGATGTTACTGATATTTACGCAGGTAAGCGACGTCGTACACATATGAGAAGGAAACAGTGGGTGCCTTTATGCTCCGGCAAGCTTTGAAACCATCAGCATATTTTAGCAGCTGCGATGCATATGAAAACGTAGCCATAGGCGAAACTGAGGGGGTGGTTCCGGGGTGCACAGGACCACCAATTAGCCCAGTTCGCCATCCAGGGCCAGTCCCTACATTGGCCGGCAGCCACCCTACACCCTCCCATACCTGCTGCTGAAGCCGGGGGAGCTGCTGTGCATGCCCAGCAGCAGCTCTTCCCACAAGCAGCCAAACAGGAGCAGCAGGTAAGTGCTGATGGTGGCGGCGACTGCAGGGAGGGAGGATTGGAGCTGACTGCACAGGCTGGGGGGGGAGCATTGGAGCTGACTGCACAGGGGGCTGGGGCATGGGGATTGATGCTGACTGCACAGGGCTGGGGGAGGATTGAAGCTGACTGCACAGGACTGGGGGGGGATTGTAGCTAACTGCACAGGGCTGTGGGGGATTGGAGATGACTGCACAGGGGGCTGGGGGAAGGTTGGAGCTGACTGCATAGGGCTGGGGGGGTTGGAGTTAACACTGGGGCCGGGGGAATTGGGCTGAAAGACGCAGACAGGGGCCGTGGGAATGGGGTTGAGAGACTCACACTGGGGCCACGGGAATGGGGCTGAGAAACGCACTGGGGCCGGGGGAATGGGGCTGAGAGACGCACACTGGGGCCGGGGGAATGGGGCTGAGAGACGCACACTGGGGCCGGGGGAATGGGGCTGAGAGATGCACACTGGGGCCGGGGGAATGGGGCTGAGAGATGCACACTGGGGCCAGGGAATGGGGCTGAGAGACGTACACTGGGGTCGGAGGAACGGGGCTGAGAGACACACACTAGGACAGAGACACACACTGGGGTCAGGGGCATGGGGCAAAGAGACACACACTGGGGCTGGGGTAATGACACTGAGAGCCACAGGTGGGCCTGTGGATGGAGAGATGCAGAGGGTCCTGGGGATGGAGAGGCCCAGGGGGTTCTGGTGAGAGAGAAGGGGGCCTGGAGAAGGAGAGACATGGAGGCCTGGAGATAAAGAGACACAAAGAGACTGGAGAACCACAGGGGAGCCTGGGGATGGAGACATTGGGGGGTCTTGAGTAACATAGGGGAGCCTGGAGAGACACAGAAGTTTGACCAGGGAAATCCACATTTTACATGCACAAAAACTTGTTACTACAGTATATAATATGATATCTAGTTATGATGATGACATGGGTTATATTTCTTTGTAAACAGGCATCTTCCAGACAATGTGATCTCCTACATGAATAGTGAATACTGGCTGAAGATTCCTCAGAGGTTCGCCATTGCAGAGAAACCACCATATAGGTAAGAACAGACTTTCAAACTGCCTGGGGCCCAAAAAACCTACCGAGGTATGACACCAAGGTGACAGGAGCCGGGTGCTGCACTGTAGTATTAAGTGCAGCACTCGGCTCCTGACAGTGTGAGGGAGCCGAACACTGCACAGTGCTCAGCCGTACCTCTGGCACCCCCCACACACCGGACTACTGGAGTTCAGGCCGAAAGGCCATACCCCCTTTCCAAGTGACTACGCCCTCATAGCAACGTCCCTCCCCACACCGTGGGGAAGGACGCCACCGGTGTGTGTGTGATAGAAGTTTTTTTCCCCAAGAAACAGTAACACAGTATCTGACATGGTGCTAATACTGGGACCATTACCAGATCTCTAGTTTCACCTATGATCGCATTAGCGTCCGTTTCTGAATCATGGCCCATTATCCAGATATAGCAAATACTGTAAGTCCTCAATGAAGTTCACTAAGATACTGGAGTAATTAGTTATAAAACCCCTATTAAGTATATCTTCCTCCTAGTATCATTAGTTGTTTTATATTTCAATCAGCGAGGTCAATGGCTGGGGAGGCACTGGCTAATATCGGAACAAGATTTATACACACATATATTTAATATATATAAGATAATGTGTTACCTACCGCATCCAAGGGGCTTGGTGCCTATGAGAAATGTGGTCACACGTTACACTGGAGGTGCACTTCCTCACAGCTTGAGGAGTTGCAAGGATTCAGGGGTCTATTTACTAAGCAGTGTTAGGAGACAGAGAGGGGTATTCAATATGAAACGTTAACTTCACTGTCGAAGTTAACATTTCATATTGGAGTTTTTACCTGCGTTAAAGTATGGTGCGCGCTCCCGCTTATCCCCGTATTCAATATAAAATTAACGAAAATGGGAAACTCCGAAGTTGGATTTGCGTAAAGTTACGAGTTTTTCCTTAAAATAATTGTAAGACCCCCCTAAAGTTGTAAAAACATGGGGGAACACTATGGGTACCCCTATTTTAGCCTTTAATTGAAAGTCGGGGATTTAAATAGCCGCAGCAGGTATTTTTTTCCCGACATTGAAGAAGTGTTGCAGAAGAGCACTTAGGTTATTTTTTTCGTTTTTTTAAGTGGTCCCATCAAATTTGTGGTACATGAAAATGGGTACTAGCATATTTTGATGTCCCTAAAGTCAGTTTTTAAAAATTCTGCATTTGTGCACCTGCCGCTATAATTCTATTCTTCAAAACACCTGCTGCATACTTGCAGAATAGCCCTGAACCTATTTCCCTATTGTTAATCAATTTTTTCCCATTTTTTTTTTTCACCCTAATTTTTAAATAAATTTTTTGGGGTGTCCATATTTTGTTTAAAAACTTTTTTTGATACAGTTCTTTTTTAAATGTCATTCCCAGGGGTGCAGGCTATTTTTTTAAGCCTGCACCCCTAAACCCCAATTCTGCACTTTTTTTCGACACCTATTCAATGGTGAAAAGTTATCCCCGTTTTTTATCAAAGACTTTTCAAAACTGCGATAAGTCTTTGATATTGAATACAGTGTAAAACTAAAACCTGCGATAATGACGTCATAGCTCCGATATTAACGCAAAAACGATGTTATCGCTCCCATATTGAATACCCCTAATAGAGTGTAAAAAGTGATAAGGTTCCAGCCAATCAGCTCCCAACTGTCATTTTTCAAACAGTCTGTGAGAAGGCAGTTAGGAGTTGATTGGCTGGCACCTTATCACTTTCTTATCACTTTTCACTCTGTCTCCTATCACTGCTTAGTAAATAGACCCCTCAATGAGTTAGCGGGTGTTAACCCTGTGTTTACTGCGCAGGTAAAGACAGTTTTATTGAATAGCTCAGGACGTGAAACATGGAGCTTTTTCTGAGAGGCAAACTCCGAGGATAATTGGACTCACACCTTAATCTTGCAATTATTCAGTTTAGTATTTTTACTCCCCAGCATACATATGTTGCCTAAGACGGGTATTAAAGAACCGAAACGTTGCAGCAATAAGTATGTAGTTACTGGTGTTATTTATCAAGTCAAGTCCACTGAGGTCCACTTATTGGGATGACTGCATTATTGCTCAGTGTGCATCGCAACATTTATTACACTTCGAGGAGAGTGCCGGCTGTATGGATTTTATATATATATATATATATATATATATATATATATATACACACACAGATATATATATACAGTCAGGTCCATAAATTTTGGGACATTGACAGAATTTTCAGATTTTGGCCTCTATTCACCACCACAATGGTTTTGAAATGAAACAAACAAGATGTGCTTTAACTGCAGACTTTCAGATTTAATTTGAGGGTAATTACATCCAAATCAGGTGAACGGTGTAGGAATTACAACAGTTTCAATATGTGCCTCCCACTTTTTAAGGGGCCAAAAGTAATGGGACTATCAACCCAAAAGCTATTTCATGGACAGCTGTGGGCTATTCCCTCATTATTTCATTATCAATTAAGCAGGTAAAAGGTCTGGAGTTGATTCTAGGTGTGACATTTGCATTTGGAATCAGTTGCTGTCAACTCTCAATATGAGATCCAAAGAGCTGAAGAAAGCCATCATTAGGCTGAAAAATCAAAACAAACCCATCAGAGAGATAGCAAAAACATTAGGTGTGGCCAAATCAACTGTTTGGAACATTCTTAAAAAGAAAGAATGCACCGGAGAGCTCAGCAACACCAAAAGACCCGGAAGACCACAGAAAACAACTGTGGTGGATGACAAAAGAATTATTTCCCTGATGAAGAAAAATCCCTTCACAACAGTTTGCCAAATCAAGAACACTCTCCAGGAGGAAGATGTATATGTGTCAAAGTCAACAATCAAGAGAAGATTTCACAAGAGTGAATATAGAGGGTTCACCACAAGATGCAAAACCCATTGGTGAGCCACAAAAACAGGAAGACCAGATTAGAATTTGCCAAACATCTAAAAAAGCCATTACAGTTCTGGAACAACATCCTATGGACAGATGAGACAAAGATCAACTTGTACCAGAGTGATGGGAAGAGAAGAGAAGGAAAGGAACTGCTCATGATCCAAAACATACCACCTCATCAGTGAAGCATGGTGGTGGTAGTGTCATGGCGTGGGCATGTATGGCTGCCAATGGAACTGGTTCCCTTGTATTTATTGATGATGTGACTGCTGACAAAAGCAGCAAAATGAATACTGAAGTGTTTTGGGCAATATTATATGCTCATATTCAGTCAAATGCTTCAGAACTCATTGGACAGCGCTTCACAGTGCAGATGGACAATGACCCGAAGCATACTGCAAAAGCAACCAAAGAGTTATTTAAGGCTAAAAAGTGGAATGTTATGCAATGGCCAAGTCAATCCCCTGACCTGAATCCGATTGAGCATGCATTTCACTTGATGAAGACAAAACTGGAGGGAAAATTCCCCAAGAACAATCAGGAACTGAAGACATTTGCAGTAGAGGCCTGGCAGAGTATCACCAGGGATGAAACCGAGCGTCTGGTGATGTCTATGCGTTCCAGACTTCAGGCTGTAATTGCCTGCAAAGAATTTGCAACAAAGTATTAAAAAGTGAAAGTTAGATTTAGGATTGTTTAGTTTGTCCCATTACTTTTGGCCACTTAAAAAGTGGGAGGCACATATAGAAACCGTTGTAATTCCTACACCGTTCACCTGATTTGGATGTAATTACCCTCAAATTAAATCTGAAAGTCTGCAGTTAAATCACATCTTGTTTGTTTCATTTCAAAGCCATTGTGGTGGTGAATAGAGGACAAAATATGAAAATTCTGTCAATGTCCCAAAATTTATGGACCTGACTGTATAATGTATATATATATATATATATATATATACACACATATATATATATATATATATATATATATATATACACATATACTGGAACCATGCAACTCTGCAGTACTCACAGTTGCTCATGGACAACGCGCCCGGTGCCCTCACAAACAGCCTTGAAAGCATATCCTTCCAAGTGCTGCACTGGGTGCATTGAAACACTCTTACACCATCATATATTTATCAACAACGCTTATCACATTTTATAGCAGTTGCACCCATTGTGAATGCTGGCGCTTGGACACAGGAACACTATCCCGGTCAGACGCACAAGCACATGATGTCATTATTGCAGGACCTACCTGCTGAGTCGACACAGTGTAACCCTTATGTAATATATATAATGGAATGAGATTGAAATGCCGCCGGTTGAAATCCTGACAGCGGATACCCAACAGGAGGAGTTCTTGACTGGGGGGGTGCCTGAACCTAACCTTCCCCTGGTGGTGCCTAACCTTAACCACCCCTCCCTAGGGATGACTAACCCTAATCTGCCCCCCAAAAAAACCTAACCCTAACCCCGCTAGAGTCCCTAATCCTAACGCTCCCCCGCGGTTAACGCTAAGGGCATCCCGGACTTACCTTCGTTCGGACTGGCGTCCTCAGCATCAGGATTAACATAGGCATCAGTATTTCGTTCGACGCCTATGTTAAATCCCTTGCTGGGATTCCACTGTCGGGATTGAGACCGGCGGTTCTCATAACTACATCCCATATATAATATATATTATATACACACACAACTGCATTTCATTACAATTTACAACAGTGGTCCGTATCAAATTAGATGCGAAAAGCTGCGGTTTTTTTGACAAGCTGTCCCGATGCAAAGTTTTTGCACAAAATGCATATCGTGCAATCCTGTTGCCGAACTTTTCGCACATGCAAATTCTCCATAGACTAATAACCGGCAAAACTTTTCACAATCTCAGAGCAAGTGAAAAGTTGTGCAAAACCCTTATTTTTGACTAAAAATGTGGGGACTTGGTTCAGAACCCTTTGGACCTCCCGCCCCTCCCCCCCCACCCCACCCCCAATGACAAATTGAGCAAAAATAATTCTTTAATTAGCTTCATTTGGCCAATAAGGACATCAATTTTGGGGTGAAAAAATTTAAAGTAGTGGAAGATGGGTTTAGTAGTGGGGTCAGGTATTTTGGGGGGCTCAATTAATGGGACGTTTTCCTTTGTCAGTTAGCCTTTTTATGGGGTACAGACAGATTTCCCCAAAATCTGCTGTACTTTCTGCAGGTTACACCACGGGTGAATGCTGCAATGCATTTTTTGTAATAGTATAGTGCGAAAAACGGGAGCTGACAAAAGCTGCAAAATTTCACACCAAAAGCCCCGAAGTGTGCAAAAAGTTCATAGATGTTAACTGTTTGCTTTATCGCGTCTAATTGGATATGACCCAGTGTCTGTATATGTAATTACAGTGTGACACAATGTTGCATATTTTAGAGGATGCGTTCAGAATCCCAGCGGTCGGGATGCCGACGCTTACATTACTGACGCCAGAACACCGATGCCGATTATAATCCCAGCGCCAGCATCCCGACCACCGGGATGCTGAAGGTAAGTAGCAGGGTTGGGGGGAAGGTTAGATTTAGGGGTTAGGCACTAGGGGGAGGGTTAGGCACTAAGGGGGGAGTTTTAGGTTCAGGCACTAGGGGGGTTTAGGGTTAGGCACCAAAGAGGGAGGGTTAGGGTTAGGGTAGGGAGAGCGGGTGATTGAGCATACTGTCCAACAAGTGTCGGTATCTTAACCCTGTCGAGATCCCGGCATCGGCATTCTGACCGACAGGATCCCGACTGTCCGTATTTCATACCGTTCCCTATTTTAGATCTCACAAGCATGTGTTATTTGATTACTGACTCATGAATCTTTTGAGTAGATGCAATGTGACTTTTAGTTAAATAAAAACAAATAGTTGGTGCTCTTTGTCCACAATTATTTGTCTTCATTCACTTGGCTAGCTTATCGTTATTGAATAAAAAATGGTGTTTTTGGAGAATTTATGTTAAGATTAGTTAAGAAATTAGCACCCTGTATAATCTATTTATTACATGTAGTCAGGGTCTCAATTTAGTTGTGATGTTTGCATTAGTTTATCATATTGCACTGAATTAGTTGGCGATTCTGAGTCGGACACATTGCTGATGTCCGTAATCATTGGCAATGTTTTCGACTGTGTATGCGCCTAAATCCCTAAAAATGTGTCTCACGATGTGTGCGCCAGATTTGTAGGACCAATTAAGCTGCACAAACTCTAGAATGTATTAGGCATTCCTGGGCAGTGACTATTCAGAAGCAAAGAGTATTGCAGGCATGTCGCAGGACTAGTTGTGGACTCAGACACCACTAAGGGCTGCACCATTGTGACTTGAACAGCTACATGCTAGGTGCAGAATCTCCCTTGTATGGCCTCCAGGGCCGCATTAAGGCTTGTGGGGGCCCTGGGGCAACTAGGTTGTGGGGGCCCCATCAATAAAATTGCCATGGCCTCGTGCAGTGACTTCTATGCCCCATACCTTTTATCTGGTCTCTCCACTGACCTGCAAGGTCACAGCATAGTACATCATGTCTGCGACACTGCTGGGAACCGACTTCCGGCAGGATAGCTGACATAATCTAGTATACTGCCAGGGGCAAATGCAGGATTATGAGTGGGGCGTTTGAGAGAGAGAAGGTGGGAGAGAGGGAGGGGGAGAGAGAGAGAGAGAGATAAGGGGGTAAATGCATCAAAAGGTAGAAATGCAGTCAAACACCAAAAATGCGGGTATGACCGCATTTCCCATATGCACCAAGCCCTGGAATGTGATGCGAAAACGGCGTTACCGTATAGAAGTCTATGGGCTTCTATCGGGAGAGTGCTGTGAGAGGGATCCAGTCGGATCCCTCCCAGCACCCCCCGTGGTGTGTGAGGGGCTTCTGGAGTCCCTCCAGCGGAAAGAGCCGCTCTCACTGAGAGAGCAGTCCTATGCGGTGTTCGTCATGCATAGTGGTGTAGCTAACGCCGGCAAAAAGTGTCAGGATGCATCACATCCAGAATGTGTTTAGTCATGCATCCCACCCAAGGAGGAAGACAGATAGAGAGAGGGGGTGGGGGGAAAGGAGTGAGACATGGAGAGGGAGGGGTACAGCAAAATAGAGGGAGAGAGAGAAAATAAGAGAGAGGTAAGGGAGAGGGAGTGACAGAGAGCAAAGGAGGGAGAGGGAGGGGAGAGAGAAAGAGAGAGAGAGGTCATGAGGGAGAGAAAGACAGAGAGGGAGGGAGAAAGGACAGGAGGAATGAGGGGGGAGAGAGAGAGAGAGAGAGAGAGAGAGAGAGATGTCAGTAGGGCCGCCTACAAATGGCAGGTGTTCCTTCAGGAATGCCTCCGTTTGTCCGGCCACCCCCCCCCCACCCCGCCTACAAAACGGGGCGAGCTGTCGATCAACATCGACAGCCGCCCCGTTTGTAGCGAGCCCCGGAGCGAGCCAATTTGTCGCTCGCTCTGGGGCTTACGTATGCTCAGTGCGAGAGCTGCACGTGTGCAGGCCCCCACCATCGACCCGCTTGCGAGCGCATAGCGCTTGCGAACGGGTCTGAATAAGGCCCTAAGCGTACATTGGAGGCCATGCACTGAAGGAGATTCTGCACCTAGCATAGGGCTGTGCAAGTCACGATGGTACTTTCCAATGGTTGCGACTGCAACCACACAAAGTGGATGTCTCAGCCCTTGCACGCATGGTTGTACACCCAAGGAAGAGCTTATACTAGTATTAGCATAAAGTCACAGACACCACTAAGGCAAAAGGTGCAAACGTGGTCACCGCAGCATGTGACTCAGATTCAGCCACTTAATGTACAAATGTTACTATTACTGAATGTTTGATAAAGCTTGTTGCAATTTTATTTTAACATACTGTAGCACAATATTAGCAGCATTTTTTCCATGGGTTAAAATGGAATACACACAGACCAGCTACTTGTAATTCTGACATATTTTTGATGAGGAACAAAGCATAACAAAGAAAATGAGCATTAATGTAGCAGCATTTATCTTGATTAAGTAGTAACTTTTACATCAGCAAAGCTAAACTGTTCTAATATGGCTCACTGCATTCTCTTCACTGAGATGATATTAGGAAATAAAGGTTCATTCATTTGTATACATATTAAGCATTAGAGAAAGAGGACTGATCAAAGTTGTCATTTACTTTGGCTTGAAAACAGTCCCTCGTTTGTGGAGCACAAAGCAAGATATGTCATTTTAATACCAAATTAGCCTCATAAATACTGAATAATAAAATATTATTGTAGAATTCTGGTTTAAGTGTATGTATTCTTCTTGAACTTATACAGAGAAATCTATAGACATGTAAATAACACTCCTTGTTTCATAGTAAAAATTACAATCTTCCTACACATATATCAGCACTTGTTCATGGCTGCAGCATTCTGAAGTTCCTAGAGCCACTGCTGAATATTAGCTATAAGATGATTGGCAGTTAACCCCTTCGTGAAAATGAATAGTTTGTAAAGAACAATTTATTAATCAGTCAACAAGAGTCACCTACTGTATAAACGTGCTGGGCAAATGCTGTTGTGGCTTCATGCACCTATTTTTGAGCAAAATGTACCCGTTTTTATGGTGAATCACATTGATGTGCAAAACAAGATGGCAGTTATCACAGGGCTACAAACTGTTGCATGTTCTGATTGGAGGAGCTTGGTGGACTAGAGGTATTCCTTGCAGAGTGCGAGTTAGATGCACGTACCCTTCATTATACAAAGGTTTTGTTGTGCAGAACAAGATTACTAAAAGTAATTCAAAGTTCTGGATCAAATGGATAACAACTCCCGATTAGCTGCATTTTCTGAGAAACTGCAACATGTTTGTTTTCCACATTACTATAAATAGGCCTACGCTACACATACAAATGTGCTTTCCCATAAAAGTGAAATTTAATAGTATACTATTGAATTGCACTTTTATGGGAAAGCACATTTGTATGTGTAGCGTAGGCCTATTTAAAACAATGTGGAAAACAAACATTTAAACACAAAAGTGACATATGTAATAAAAACAGTATAAATGTCCTCTTGCTCTGCAGATTAATAGAAGACATAGATGAGGCTGCGCCTAGCAGAACTTTGGGGGAAAATTCAATTAGGCGCGAGTTTGCAAAAGGCATTCATTTGAACACTTTGCTTTAATTTCTCACACTTTGTCTTCATGCACGCACCCGAGATACGCACAATTATTATTTAATTATCAATAAATTAGAAATACCAATTTGCACTGCTTGCAGCGAGCAGGGCCGGATTAAGGCTTGTGGGGGCCCCGGGGCAACTAAGTTGTGGAGGCCCCATCGATAAAATTGCTACAGCCCCACACAACGACTACTATGCCCCTTGTCTCCAGACTCTCCACTGACCGGCAAGGATAGCAGTATACTACTTCATGTCTGCAGCACTGCTGGGAACCGACTCCCAGCAGTATAGTTTACATGATCTAGTACACTGCTAGGAGTAAACACAGGATTTTGAGTGGGGGGGTTAGAGAGAGGAGAGGGGAGGCAGACAGAGAGAGGGAAGGGAGTGAGATATAGGTACATTAAGCTGTCTTCGGGTACATACCGCAGTTGATAACCGCCATATGTACCTAGAATATTGCAAATGACAGTTCTTCCGATAAGAGCTGTCTTTTGTGATGGCTCCGGACAGGGGAACTTCTGGGTTTAACACCCAAAAGTCCCTCTGGCATCCTTCTGCGCGTGCACAGAAGACAGCAGGTGGTGATGGGAGGGATCCGATCGGATAGCTCCCAAGGGGGAGCGTCCCAATAAGAAGTCCATAAGCTTCTATGGAGTAACCCATTAGGACTAAGCATTCCAGTGCTTTGCACATATGGGGAATGCGGTAAACCCCCCGAAAACTGCATTTTTGGGGGGTTTACCTAATTTTTCTCTTTAGTACATGCCACTCATGGAGAGGGAGAAGGGAGAGAGAGTGATACAGAGGAAAAGAGAAATCGAGATAGATAAGATAGATAGCGAGTTAGGGAGAGAGGATGGGAGGGAGGAATGGACAGTCAGGAGCACATACATATTTCCCTACCTCTATTTACAGCCAGGGCCGTTGAGTGCTGCCGGGCCCTCTCGTGGGGGCGTGGCCTAATTGGGGGAGGTGTGGCCACGCCCCCTCGAAGAAAAAATAACCCAGCCCAGCGCAAAGCCAGGGGGGGCGCGATCAGTGTGATCGCTCCCCCAATCAGGCATAGGAGATTGCTCGCGGCTGCTAGGCAGCAGCCACAACAATCTCCAACTGCATCCCAGCACATGCTGTGTGCTGGGCTGCTGCGAGATAGTGAGGGGGGGGGGGGGTGCCAGACCCGGGCCCCCGCCGGGCCCCTCTGGAAGCCCGGGCAAATTGTACCCGCTCCCCCCCCCTCTCGGCGCCCCTGTTTACAGCAACAGGCAGCAGGGTAGGCTTCTCATAAGGGCAGGCACTTCACGGCAATAGGCCCCGCCCCTTGCCAATACACCCGCGAATCGCAGCATTATGTGAGTGTGGGGGCGGGGTTTCCATCCTCTGCTGCTGTCACGCTGTGTGCGGTCAGTGCAGTGCAGTATGCTGCCGGGCCTGCCCGTTGTGATCAGGAGTCGGCCAAGGAGGGTCAAGAGTGGCCCGGAATGTTTATGGCAGTGTGGGGGCCCCCAATATGTGGGGGCCCCTGGACAACCGCCCTGTCCGTCCCGCCTATTATCCGGCCCTGGCAGCGAGTCTGCAAATTTTGTCCAAAAAGCGAACAGGCAAAATAGCATAAAAAAGTGGGGAGACCTTCCTGGACCCCCAAAAAGTGGCAACTTCATTATCAGAATCATATAGAAGACTTTTCGTGGCCATAAGGAAAGTACTGTATGCGTTTAAAAGGTGTCAAATGGCTTATTTGTGCATTTTTTTAAAAAGTTAAATAAAAAGCTGTTGAATTTCGTTTAATTAAGAAATTAATCAGAAAATGCAAAACAGTAGAAAAAGTGATGCTTTTGGGTTAATTTGAGGCGACTTAAAAATAAAAAAAAATTATAAAAGCAATTATTTTTTGTTGAAATACTTTAATTAAATTTGGGGTGCATTATTTCGCTAAAAAGCTTATTTTGGGGTAATTTGAGGTCATTTTTTTCACCACAAATATGACATGTAATTATTGGATCAAATTAAGCTTATTGAAACATTTCAAATGCCTACTTAGTCATTGGGGGGAGGGCGGTTGCCAAGGGGTTCTAAGCAAGTCCTGACATTTTTACCTTAAAATACAGAATCACCCTACCTTTGCACCTGCTTAGGGAGTGCAAACAAAAACAGGTGATTTACTCTGAAAAAGAAATGAGAGTTCAGAATTGAATTGCAAATATAATTCGTAATGCGAATTTGCTGTGAAATCGCCTTGTGGGACCAAACTCGCACCTAATTGAATTCCCCCCATTATGAGATAAAGATAAAACTACTGAAGTAGTGATCACAAGTCATAACAGATATGACTTTATAGGAATCAGTGTGCAGTCTCCGTCCTGGGCCCCCTCCTCTCAGTTTGGCGGCCGGCAGCGCCGCACTGATAGACCCTGGGCACTAGATTGTGTCCAGAGTCTACGGCGCATGCACATGTCACCGGGAAAATGGCCGTTGCGGCCATTTTCCCTGTTTTCCATACTGCCATTTTCTGGCATTTTTTACAGCTCTGACACTGGCGGCGACGTGGGACTCCGGAGTGGTAAGTATAATATGGGTGCAGGGTGTGCGTGCAGGCCCCCCTGGAGCCAGGGGCCCGTGTGCACTGCACACCCTACACTAATTATAAATACACCCCTGGGAGGAATATTTTTACTCTTTAAACCACTTACATTTCTAATTTGATCCACAGTCCTGCAAAGATAAACACACACTGATCCTCTGAGGGCAGTTAAAAATGTACGTGTGAACTTATGAATGTGCTGAATGGAAAACTAGGTACATTTGCACATATAAAAAGCTCTATACTTTTGTACTATTCATTAATGACCTATATATTTTCTATGATATTCTGAAATAATCAAATCTAAAATATGTTATGCTCATAATTAACATACTCAGTGAGTATGTGATTCCAAAGACTGAGGTCTATAGTTTCTGGAAAATAAAAAAGTGCAAGTTAGTAATAAAAAAGTCCTTAATTCTATCACCTATGCCTGCAGTATGTGATCTTACTGTAACAACTCTTCTTAGAGATGTAACCTACGCTACCAACTACCGTCCATGAAGTAACCTATATGTACCAATAGTAACTAGTATCTAATATGCTGTCACTTTTGTACTTATTGTGTGAAAGTACATTTTTATATTTATTGTTTCAGTTTTTCTACTTAGAGCTCCCTAACCAAAATGTTCTTCTTCAGCAGCATGATGACCTTGAGCTGTGACTGCTATGAAGGTCTACAGTGTGACCAAACAAAGAATGTTCTACTTGATCTTCCACAGCCAAAACCTGCCTAACTGCTTCTTCAAATGCACCATCAACATTTGTGTCATCCTTTGCACTTGTCTCTAGGTAGGGATAACCCCCATTTTCACTGCACCAAGTTTGTGCTTCTGTTGTGCTAACCACCCTTTCATTCTTGTCAAGTTTGTTGCCTAAAACAACAAAGGGAAAACGATCAGGTTCTTTAACATCGGCATAAAAAATAAATTCCTTTCTCCAGCTTCCCAGATTATAAAAACTTTGCCTGTTGTCCACACTGAATGTAAGTAGACAGCAGTCAGCCCCCCTGTAGAAGGGAGTGCGAAGGCTCTTGAAGCGCTCTTGTCCAGCCGTGTCCCATATCTGCAGGGTCACCAACTTCCCATCTACTTCAAGGTCCCGGTTCAGAAATTCAACCCCAATGGTGTGAAATGCCTGAGAGTCAAACTTGTTGGTTACATATCGATTCATAAGGGAGCTTTTGCCAACACCTCCATCCCCCAGAAGGATGACTTTGAGGAGTAATGATTTTCCACTCATTTCTGCTGAATTCAAAGATGTCCCATAAAACACTAACTGGATGATGTTGACAAGCTGTTACCGAAAAGTGTGAGTCGACCTAAAATAGCAAAGAAAAAGTATTTTAAATTGGAGATTTTTTATTTGCTTTTCTATCAACACAATTCAAATTTAAGAAAAGTCAAATTCAAAGAACCTGTGCTGCTCCCTACCGCTGAAACCCTCTTCCTCTCCCCCATCAGACTCTCCACCTCTCTACAAAACGCGGATGCTGACTGTGGACAGGAGTACATTGTCACAGCGACTATAACCCTCCTCGACACCTCCCCAGATAGCTGCGGTCAGGACTGGGGAG
This sequence comes from Taudactylus pleione, assembly GCA_031769625.1. Taxonomy (NCBI): domain Eukaryota; kingdom Metazoa; phylum Chordata; class Amphibia; order Anura; family Myobatrachidae; genus Taudactylus; species Taudactylus pleione. The sequence goes on along the minus strand of JAUIMM010000009.1, from coordinate 15,019,996 downwards.
CACATTCTGCGGCTGCTGCCTCTCTGGACCTCCTCCAGGCTCCTCCTGCACAGACCCCTTCCGTACCCTCCGGCAGTGATGGCGCTGTACAGTGCCTAGTGGTCAGCAAGCATCCTCACTGGACGAGGAGACAATTCCGTCCGCACTGATTGTTTGAGGAGATGCTGGGGGAGGTACCGGGCCAGCTGCTGCAGCGAACACACAGCACGTCCTGCAGGATCCACTCATTTTTAAAAAGCGAGTCACTCATTGCCTGTGACATGATTTTGCAATCACTGATATCTACACACATACAGGCAGGGTCACTCATACATACATATACATATATATATACACACACACACACACACATACACACAGTCAGGTGCATAAATATTGGGACATTGACAGAATTTTCAGATTTTGGCCTCTATTCACCACCACAATGGCTTTGAAATGAAACAAACAAGATGTGCTTTAACTGCAGACTTTCAGATTTAATTTAAGGGTAATTACATCCAAATCAGGTGAACGATGAAGGAATTACAACGATTTCTATATGTGCCTCCCACTTTTTAAGGGGCCTGACTGTATATATGTATGTGTATGTGTATATATACACACACACACATACAAGCAGGGTCACACATACATACCAGTGGCAGAACTATAGAGTGGTGGGCCCAGGTGCAGGAATATGCTTTGGGACTCCCTATGCAGTGCCCCCAGTAGTGGTCCCCCTATGCAGAGGTCCCAGTAGTGCCTCCTATACAGTGCCCTCAGTAGTGCCCCTTATACAGTGCCCCCAGTAGTGTTCCCCCTATGCAGTGCCCTTTATACAATGTCCCCAGTAGTGCCCCTTATACAGTGCCCCCATTAGTAGTCCCCCCTATGCAGTGTGCCCCCAGTAGTTCCCCTTATACAGTGCCCCCCAGTAGTGGTCCCCCCTATGCAGTGCCCCTTATACAGTGCCCCCAGTAGTGGTCTTGCCCAATGCAGTGATCCCAGTAGTGCCCCTTATACAGTGCTCCCCAGCAGCGGTCCCCCTTATACAGTGCCCCCCAGTAGTGGTCCCCCTATGCAATGCTCCCAGAAAGGGCCCCTTATACAGTGCCCCCCAGTAGTGGTCCCCCTATGCAGCACCTCCAGAAGTGCCCCAGTAGTAGTCCCCCCTACATATATAGGACAAACACATACACATATAAAAAAACCACAACACTTACCTGAATCCCTGCTCCAGCACCCGCCGCCGTCAGCTTCTCTGTCCTCCCACTCTGCACTATGGGAGAGGGAGAGACGTGATGATGTATCTCCCATCAACCACTGTGGGAGCCGGAAGGAGGAGCTCATGAGAGAGCTCCAGCCTGGCTCCCTTCATGGACGCAGCAGCCAATGAGAGTCTGACTCTCATTGGCTGCTATAGCAAACACACAGCTGCCGCTGGCGGCAGTGTGTTTCTGTGTAGTGCGGACCGCTCTCACTGCGGTCTGCACTAGACTTAATACTGTGGAGCTCGGGGGACACTGGCGGTGGGTGCAGTGTTGGTGTTGGATGCAGGCGCCTATGGGCTCCAGCACCACAGTGGGTCCCGGTGCAAGACACCGGCTGCAACACCACTCGGTCCGCCACTGATACATACACATATATACAGACATACAGGCAGGGTCACACATACAGACAGGGAGGTTCACAAATACACACATACAGGTATGGAGACACATACAGGCAGGGTCACACATAGACACATAGTGGGAGGCAGGGAGGGTCATAGACATAACCAGACAGACTAAGGCCCGTATTCAATTTGGAGCGAAAAGCCGGAATCGGCGAAAAAGTTTCGCTGATGACGTCAATTCGCCAGGCGGAAAAGTACACCATATTCAATTTGAAAGACTTTCCACCTAGGAAAAAAAAAAGTGCACAATTGGGGTTTTGGGGTACAACATTGCGGGAACCCCGTGCAGCCTTAAGACAGTCTCCTAAAGGTAAACTGCGTAAAAAAAAAAACACTTAAGAACACCCCAAAAAAAATCACTTCCATTTTGGGGGCGAAAAAAAAAAAGTTGGGGGACAAAGTTAAAAACTAGCGAACTAGACTCCAGGGGGCTCCCCAAGTATGCCCCAGGTGTTTTTTCATTGCAGGTGCTTGCGGCAGGTGGATTTTTCATGTTTTTTTTAAACTTAACTTTAGCAACTTTAAAATATGCTGGCCCCCATTTTCAAGTACCCCAAATTTGCTGGGATAACTAATTTTCTGAAAAAAAACAAACTCCTGAATACTATTCTGCACCACTTATACAAAAACGCTATTTAGCAGCTATTGAGCCCGTTTAAAAGCACCAAATACTTTCAGCAAGCCAAATCGGGGGTAACCATAGCTAACCCCCATGTAAGTGCATCTTTTGGAGGGTTTCAGGCTGATTTCCCCAAATCTGACACGATTTTCCGCTTGTTTCAATTTCGCCGGGTCCCGTTTTCGCGTACTTTCAAATTGAATATGGGGACACGCGGGCACACACGCGATACTTTTTCACATGCAAAACAGGCGGAATGTCTGGGAGTCGAAAAAGCATCGCGGGTGCGAATCAAATTGAATATGGCTCTAATGGAGCGTACACACGGTCAGATTTGTCAGACTTGTCAGATTTGTCAGATGAACGATTGAACGATTAAACGATCTGAACGATTTGAACGATTTTAACAAAGTTTTGAACGATTTGAACGATTTGAACGATTGAACGATTTTTGACTGCATTAAAATGAATGGAATCGTCCAAGTCTGACTGCAAACCCATCAGATGTCAGAAATCGTTATCTGACCATCGGGAACGCGCATCGTTGATCGTCCATCGTTCAGGCATGTCAGATATGAACGATTTTCCTTCAGATATGAACGACTGAACGATTTTTAAATCGTTATCGTTCATATCTGAAGGAAAAATCTGATCGTGTGTATGCACCATAACTGGGGTACCTCTCTCACCTTTATGTGGACCTGGCAGCTTCTTGCTCCATGTTACAGGATAGATTCCCTTCAGTAAACATACCCCTGATGTCGACATGCTGCTGGGGTCAAATGAGCATGTGCTGGGCTCCACCAATCAAGGCTCAGCACAAGCTCCTCTGATGGAGTATCACAGCAGGAAGGCAGGACTGGAGCCCCTTTTGCTCTGTATCCACACTTCCACAGCACCTGGCAGGCTGGACACGGACTCGGCAGGCTGTTAGCTATTTGACAGCTACATTCAGTGTCCGACTTCAGGGCGCCCTCTGGCAACATCAGCGCCCAGAGCTCACTCTCCGGTGGAACCGCCCTCCCTAAGCCCGTGCCTCCCATCAACAGCACTTTCGTCACAATGGGCCTGAATCAGAATTGTACGTTAAACCCTGTTATTGTAGGAGTGTCGAAGCCAGGGTCTGCGTCTTCCCACGCAGATTTCTTGGCCCCAGCAGAGGAGTTTTGCTTGCCATTCTGTGTAAGCTACATCTTAGGACACAGCACTCGGATCTACAATGCCGGCAGTGGACGTCTTTAGTCTTCAGAGCCTCCTGCTGCATTAGCATTTTTCGCATCACTGCTAGGAGAACCAGGGCCAGATTAACAATGGGGTAAATGGAGCTAGAGCTTCAGGCCTCCACATAAATATAGACCCATTATCATGGCAGCATATGCCTATCTCTCCAAAAAGCTTGCCATAAATCAAATGTATTAAACCGTATTTCTAGTATTTTCACAAAAAGATTTATTTTTATGTATGTAGAGAAACATTAAGGCTGATAGCGCAGGGGGTGTACATGCTAAGTGACTATGGGGTCTATTTACTAAGCTGTGTTAGGAGATAAAGTGAACGGTGATAAGGTACCAGCCAACCAGCTCCTCACTGGCATTTTTTAAACACAGCCTTTGAAATGGCAGTTAGGAGCTGATTGGCTGGTACCTTATCACCGTTCACTTTATCTCCTAACACAGCTTAGTAAATAAACCCCTATGGCTCTACATTTTCCACTAAGTATTCTAAATGTTGTTACAGCCAACGTTTTCTCAATATCGGTCAACAAGATATACATTCTGTAATAATAATATGTAAGAAATAAAGATTGAACACTAAAAAATAGATAGTAAATTACCATTCTAACAATGTGTATTCTCGTATACACCCACAACATAAGAACGTTACCCCCTATCTGTCTCATCCAGAGATAATTTAATTAAGATGTGGCTCAATCAAAATTACTCTATGCTCTCGAACATTCCCCAACTTATATACACGGGAACATACAGTATTCAAGAAAATAGATTAATCTATATCATGTCTTGGCGAATGAGTGGGACAGAATCCAACTGGTTCTAATCACACTGGCTCTCTCTCTCTATATATATATATATATATATATATATATATATATATATCTATATCTATCTTATCTTATGTACAGTATTTATTATATATATTTTCCCCCAGTCAAAATCCTGCGTTTGCCCCTAGCAGTGTGCTAGATCATGACCGCTATGCTGGCGGGAGTCAGTTCCCAGCAGTGTTGCAGACAGGATGTAGTATGCTGTGACCTTGGCGGTCAATAGAGAGTGCAGAGACAAGGTAAGTGGCATAGTAGTCACTGTGTGAGGCTGTGGCAATTTTATTGATGAGGCCCCCACAAGCCTTAATCCGGCCCTGCGCAAGAGGGAGAGTGCTATGCACCAGACAGGTCAATTAAAACTCTCCTTCTGTAAATCAAGTTATAACACATCCAGGTATTGTCTGGACCTGCTTCACCTAGATAATGGGCAAAGCAGGGACAAACATTTACCACTCGTTCATCTCCCTCGCAGAGCCTGATTCTGAGTCGAGTAGAAACCCAAATGTGGACAGACTGCACATGTGTTGTACCATGCATACGCACATGGCCAAAGTTTGTGGTGACAGCTCTCTCTTTGGGAGAAAGTAGTGTTTCAACTGGGCAGTTATCTATGGATGCACGGAACAGATCTGTTACATGGGAATGTCAATTGCATGGAGCCCAACTTCTATGATGGAGATGCCTGTTTCTGATGAATGTTTTGCACCAGGGGAATCTTAAGAGAGGAGGGGGCCCGTGTGCACTCCCCGTGCAGGGCCCCCTCCTCTCTTCCCGGTGGTCGGCAGATGACTGACACGGCTGGCCAGCCACCGGGACATTAGTAGACTCTGGGCACTAGAATGTGCCCGCAGTCTACTGTGCATGCGCAGAACACCGGGAAAGTGGTGGCGGCGCCCATTTTCCGGTGTTCTGAGCAGCGCTTGCATCCGACGCGGGACCACGGACAGGTGAGTTTAATATAATATGGGTGCAGGGTGTGTGGTGCGGGGCCCCCCTGGACCTGGGGGTCCGTGTGACCCGCACACACTGCACCCATTATAGTGACACCACTGTTCTGCACTCATAATTGATAACGAAGATGATTGCAGATGGAAAAACAGTGAGCGACACGGGCTTCAGAACATTTTTGGGTTGGGGGAAGGGGGCAAGATTTGATTTCATTTTGGCTCCCCTAAATTGATAAATGTCTGAATAAAGTAGGGCTTTGTGGCGGGCACACTGTAACTACAGCTGCTTAACGTGAGAATGCATCCACCGCACCAGTGCAGGGCTAGTGGCTCAAACAATTGAATTGGCTCCCGGCCAGTTTACACGGGAGCTAATTATTTCAAACAAATTTATCTCCCTCATAGAGTGCAGTTGTGAGACCACCATATAATAAAATGCAATTTTGTTAATGACACACAATATCATCCCCTCATTAAATAATCCTTCCTCAAAAATTAAATTCAACAAAATTATCCAATTTATAATAAATAGCTCTCTCATCACCAGAAATAATGCTGGATACACACTGTACCATATATTATTCATACACCCTATGAACGATATATATATATCGTTCAATGCATCTGGCTGCGTGGAGACACGATATATCTATGAATGATGTAGTTCACAGACATATCGCGTCGACTGTGCCGTATGGTAGATGTGCTATTTGTGCAGATATAATGTGCGCATCTGCCGGTGTGTACAGGCTACCGACCGTCCAGATATGTTGGCTGCAGGAACTGCCTACAAATGACATCACAACTGGGCGGGCAAATTTAAATGCCTGCCTAGTTGTGATGTTTTCCCAGGCATATTGAGCAGCTGATTGGTAAGTGTATATGAACCGCCCCCTTCTGAGGTTATCCAAGATCTCTGATGAAAGAAATCATGCATGTCCATGCTTCAGCGAAGCCTTCCAGGCATTCCCGGGTCCCCCTGTCATGCATATGCGCAGATGGACCATCGCGCATGCGCATACCACTGGAGCCCTGTTGCTGGCAGCGTTAGGCTGCCAGCAGCCCAGCGGAGAACTTTGCCGAGGACGAGGACATCGCGGGACCTCGCCAGAGGGGTAATTATTAATAAATACTTACCCCTCTGGCATTTTCGTTTGTATCACAGTGATACTACACAAAAATTGCCTTAGGAATTTACGCTCATTTATAAATGGGGCCCAAAATGTGTATTTATGAACGTAATTGAAAACAATACTATCAATAAAAAAAACTGCTATAAGGCTTCCAGTTCAATCAGGGCCTCACGCTAGCCAGCATGTTAACCTAACCTAGTATGTTATCAACCCAATCTTGAAAACTAAAGATCCATCTATACCTTACAAACACTGATGTTGAAATATTGAAATATAAACAGGTCTGGTCCAGACTGATGGAGTCCCAATGGGCTGTGAATGATTATGGACCAAGTCATGGTGATAATGTAGAATCCCATGCATTACTTGAAATGGGATGCAGTCACAATACCGGGACATGGGATGCTGGCGCTTATAATACTAGCATCGTAATACCGACACCTGTCAGAATCCAGGCACTGGCATCCCGACTGCTGGAATCCCGAAGGTATGTAGTGGGTGGACAGGGAGAATTTTGGTTAGGCATTAGGGGGAGGGTAAGGGTTAGGAACTAGGCAGGGAGGGTTGGGCACTAGGGGGGAGGTTAGGTTAAGGTTGCTGAGAGGGAGGGTTAGGAGTAGGGGTAGGATAAGGATATCTACCCACAGATGTTGGTATCCTAACCCTGTCGGGATGCCGGCATTAGGATTTTGACTGACATTACGTACCCAACCCCTTGAAATGTGGTGTATCTGACTTACTGACTCTTCGTGGCTGCAGCACAGTTGAATATTCAAAACACCAAATGTCACCCCAAGTGCTGCCAAACATCACTGGCAGTTGGTGTGGCTCTCCTATTTGAATAGTAAGGGAAGGGAATGTGTTACTACACAGGTGTTGGAGGGGAATGTGTTACTACACAGGTGAGGGAGGGAAATGTCAAATGTGTTACTACGGTGTGAGGGAAGGGAATGTGTTACTACAGGGGTGAGCACGGGTAATGTAGAACTACAGAGGTGAAGGGGGGGACTGTGTTACTACAGAGGTGGGCGAGGGTAATGTGTTACTACAGGGTGGAGTGGGAGTAATGTGTTAAGGTGGTGAAGGAGGAGAATAAGTTACTCCAGGTGTGAGTGAGGGTACACAGGTGAGGAAGGGGAATGTTGAATGTGTTACAACACAAGCGAATGTGGGAAATGTGTTACTACAGATGTGACTGAGGATAATGTGTTACTTCATGAGGGAGTGGAATGTGTTAGTACACAGGAGAGGGAGGGTAATGTCTTACTATAGCAGTGAGGGAGGGGATGCATTACTATAGAGATGAAGGATTAATGTGTTACTGGGGTGGTATGATGGAAACAGTAAATATCTATGGTCTACCCAGGTGAAACCTGATACATCAGCTAGTGTATAATAAACATAAAGATAAGTGACTAGCTTTAGTGTAGGAAATTTAAAAATGTAAATTATTAGGGTATATAGTAATCACAAAATATATGTGATATAAATACATTATGTGAGTGGAAACAAGAATAAGTAGATTATGTTAGAATATCAAATATCTCTGCAATACAATTTTTCCTAAAGAAAAGAACTGACAGGTGGTGTGACTGGGGCGGTACATCTGTCAAACCGTAACGCAGGTGTCCTAAGGCGAGCTCAGGGAGGACAGAAACCTCCCGTGGAGCAGAAGAATATTTGCTACTACCACCAAGATCTGCACCCACGGCGGCACCTAGATGACAGCTCCCAGCGCTCTGATTTGTGACATTGACCAAATCAGTGCTGGGGCCATTAGGCTGCAACTAATGGCTCCTCTTTATTACCTAGCAAAGAGCAAGTGGCAGATAGGAGTGGCACAAGAGAGTTGCTATTACACTGGCCACCAAAGATTATAGGCCAACTAAATTATAGCCACTAGTGGCTAAATATCTAAAATACACTGACCATAAAAGTCCTAAGTCCTAAGTCCCCCGGGGGTGCCTAACCCTAACCCTCCCTCCCCCTAGCCTAACCCTAAGTCCCCCCCGGGAGCCCTAAACCTAACAGCAGAATGGCCTTTGTTTTGTACACTAGCCACCAGAGATTACTGTACTTTAGTCACTGTGAAAGAGGGATGGGGCTGGTAGAAGCATTGTTCATCATGTAATTAAGTGACACGATTTCTGAATGTGGACCTAATGCACTCCACATGCCTGTTTGTCTTTGAACCCAAAATCTTGGGTCATCAGATTGGAATTACATGAATCTGTATGCCTGAGACATCGCTGTATGTCTGTAGACCTAAGTCATACTTGCCAAATCTCCCTGATTTTCAGGGAGACTCCATGAATTAGTAGCAATCTCCCTGACTCCCCGAAGAGTCTAGCAATCTCCCTGATTGCACCTATGAAGCTGTTATATAATAAACCCCCTAGAGATATAGACATTCAAATCATACTTGCCTACTTTTGCAAAAGGAATTTCAAGGAGATTGTGAAAGCAGCACCTACGAGCGCAGCGGTACAGTGGGCGTGTACTGATAAATCTGAGAGGCGTGTCCTAAAATTGACTTACATCCAAATGTAAACGAGCCCAAAAGCAGTTAGTAAGATCTAATTTTTTATGAAAACACACTGATACGTTACAGAATATGCATGTAGCCATAGGGATCATTGTGTCTTATAACCAATGCAGGGAAATTATACTAATGGTCCCATTTGGATGTAAATATCTCTGTTTATTTTTATATATAAAATATTCATAATGGGGGTAAGGTAGAATCAGGGAGATTGCTACTGTTTCAGGGGGTCTCCCTGACTATCAGGGAGAGTTGGCAAGTATGATTCAGATGGGGTCATTAGTGTAATTTCCCTGCATTGGTAACAATGCCTGTGCTGTGCCTACACTGAACAATCAGTCGTTCAGTGTAGGCACCCTCTCTCATCCCCGACCTTGGCCAATCTGTCGTTATCGGCAGATTGACCAGCATGTTCGGGCGATGATAGATGCCAAAAACGACCAGTGAACGCTTGCATCGCTGGTCGTTTTTGACATTAAACAGCCTGATTTGCACCCGATTAACAAGTGATTAAACGATAACTATGTTGTTATCGTTCAATCGGGTAGTGGATACCTGCCTTAAAGCTGGCCACACATCAGACCAACCAACCATCCAACTTGTCTGTCCAACTAAAACACTTCCCCACACATCTAACTAAGGGAACACATCCACTAGGCATTTCTATGAGCGATTGAACGATCCCGCTGGTCATTTCCAACATCAGTCATCGGCCGAGCATTCTGAACAACCTGACGATAACGTCAGGATGAGCATGTTAGGGGATGATTGATGTGCCTACACTGAACGACTGCTCGTTCAATTTAGGCACAGCACAGACTGCCAAACAACTGCACGATTACAATGTCATAATCATGCAGTCGTTTTTAGGTCTGTAAGTGGATGTGTGCCTTAACTTTTCATCCAACCAGCCAAACTGCCAACTTTTTCATCAGACCAGCCAACTTCTGTCCAACTTCTGATGTCACAGTAGTAGGTGGACAGAGTGTGCACGAAGTACCATTTAGGGTTGGTGCCGGGGTGGGGGTGGGGGTTTGGCGAAACGCATGCGTGCCAGTGCGTTTGAACGTTGTTGCAGGGATGTGCATAAATAAGCCACTGTGACACCATACGCATCTTGGGCTTTCACTGCATGCAATGAGGTTAGCAATTCCTGAGTATGGTCTGACCTTGTGCAAGTGTGTGTGAGGCTCCGATTGTACTTGATGTTAACAATGTTTTCGCAGTCTTACTAAACATTACGGATGTGTGTAAGGTAAAGTGGGCGTCCTTATGTTAGGCTGCGTGTGGTATTGCGATCGCAGACATTAGTAGATCTTTGCAGTGAGACTGCGTGCATACACGCTATTGCAATCGCAGTTGCGAACCGTATTGAATCAGGCCCTTTGTACACTATTAGTGTATTAAGAAACAAAAGCAAGCATGTAGACACGTCAAAAGTAGAGTAAGGGGTTATCACAAATAATCCACCGCATGCTGATGCATCTGTCTGGAGGCAGATCACTTGCATGTACATGTCCTCTTGTGGAAAATATGCACCGACAAGGATAATGATTGGCAGCTGCATCTAATTGGCTACCTACACACTATACAATTATTGGCCCGATTTGCTAATAATGGGGTGATCGGCCCGATTTATTGTATAGTATGAACGATCTTTTCAGCATTTCACCAATAAAACATCCACAAACGCATTCCTTCGATTATCTGCTCTGTCAAGAACTAAAATCTCAGCCTCAAACTCCCGATATCAAGCAGTGTGTGTGCATTTTCCATAATCTGCCCATGTTTCTTATGTTCTCCTGTCACTATGTCATCATCCTTGTGGGTGGACATATGCAAAATCAGTGTGGTGTGGTAAAAAATCACTAGCTTCTATGGAAAAATTGCATAATGTGTAACACAAATATTGGGGCTGGCAATTTGCTGAGTAGTGGGCTGTGTGGGCCGCAAGAAAAAAAAAAAAAGTCTTATATGCAATTCTGAAAGGTTTTTTTTATTTTTTTTTTAAAAAACAACAATAAAGTTAAAGCAAAGAGATGTCAGGTATTCAGGAAAAAACATTAACTTTTATATTTTCTTCCCGATATTTGACATCTATTTGCTGTCACCAATTTTTGAAATTCAGGAGAAATCTTATTGGATATAATAACTTTTAAAACTGAACCAAGATGAGAGTGTGTCAATCTAGATCTAGCAGGAGACTTGTTTCCTTTCATTAGTGAGAATAATTGCTCACACTGGTAGGTACTTCCCAACATGGAAATAATTTCACATGTGAACTTGCGAGTTTCTACAAATCGCACAGGCAAATACTTATAAAAGTCACGTACACCAACTTCGTTGAATTTGAGATTCAAATTTGAAATCGCATTGAATCTCACTTACATCAATTTGCAAATTAGTTAGCACTTTTTCTATTTCAATTTAATTCACTTACTGCCCCCATAGCCTCACACACAGATGTTGCCCCAATTCTATAACTGTGGAAGGTAGGCAGCAACTGTGGGACTGCAGAGACAGTGGAACTTATCACAGCATGGCAGCACCAGGCAGTATTTACAGGCTGTACAGTGTGTTACTGCTGGAAGGTGGGATTCTAAGAGTGCAGGTCTTGTGGGGTGTGGAGTCTCTCCCCGGCAGCGCGTCATCACGTCAACGACACTTGTAACTGTTGGGCCACATAAAATTTGCCGCATGTTTGACATGTCTGATCTAAGTGCAATGCTAAATGCAGATTTTTGCGAGTGTGCACAATGGGTCCTGCGTAGTTGCACGCAGCCCCTTCGATGAGTCTGCCTGCCTGAAGGGGCGGTGTGGGAGCGGCGGCAGCCAGCGTTCCCGGAAACGGGGGCGTCAGCCCTGTATTACGGGAGTGGCAAGGCCAGGGACTGACGGACGCAATCTCTTTGCCTCGCAAGCCGTCCACCATCGCGACCATCCACCACCGATGGTGGTGGTGGTGATCGCAATCTGCGATCCCAGTAGCAGTGCTTGGATCGCAAATGCAGCAGGGGGTGTCATACACCTCCTGCTGCATTTGCATATTTACAATGATGGAGTTGCAATTCCTATCGATGCTGAATCACCCTCTACGTCCTTCCCATATATGCTAATATTATTAGTAATATTTCTGCTAGGATCTATTCACGCTATAACCGGGGTATTAAGCGGTCAGTCCTCAGCAGGGGAGTTTCTAGAGAGTAGGGGGCCCGTGTGCAGTCTCCGACATGGGCCCCCTCCTCTCTGTCTGGCGGCCGGCAGCGCACTGAGTTGTGCGCAGCCAGCGCCGGAGTTATAGACTCTGGGCACTAGAGTGCGCCCAGAGTCTTTAGAGTATGCGCATTTTCCCTGTACTGCTCATATGCAAACGACAGGAAAATGGCCGTGGCGACCATTTTCCAGTCGCTTTTACAGCGCCAGCCCCCCACGGCGAAGTGGGACTACGGAGAGGTAAGTAATACTATGGGTGCAGAGTGTGCGGTGCGGGCCCCCCAGGGGCCCGTGAGCCCCGCACACCCTGCACCCATTATATATACGCCCCTGGTCCTCAGTAATAAAGTATATTTCTAAATTTTAAAGAAGGCAACTTAGGTATGGATTAATGTGTACTTTTGTTGATTTCTCCTTTTTAGAAACGTGTTTGACCACTAGATATTTTCTCTGAATCTATGGGTATTTTGATGTTTACATGTGATGCGAAATCCCATTGGTTACATTGGTACTGCATAACCAAGAGTCTTATGTCAATAGATCTACTGTAGATACTTTGGGTCTGATTTGGAGTTGCATGCAAGTACATTTTTATGGACAGATCTTGCAATTTGTCACACTGTACATGCTCTGTAGCCAAGCATAGGCAACTTTAAGCAGCTACAATCAATTCAGAGTCGTAGGTATCTCAGCCACATCTTCACTTGCAGCTGAGTGGATGTAACTGGGCTTCCACTTGGCATTTGAACACAGGCCAAGTGTTCTGAGCGCACATTGTGGGCATGTAGTCAGAACTGCAGGCTAATCAGAGGTGGGTGTGCACAGAGATCTGTGATCTCTTGCACCAAGGATAGTATTGGTGCAAATGCGATCTCTGAATACAGGCAGATAGATACATTTATTCCCAGGTACCTACGACCAACAAGTGTGTGACTCTGAATCAGCCCCTTTATTATATAGATTGGCACATATAAGGGCCGCAACTAGGGGGAGAGGGGGTTGGCTAGGAGGCATGTGGGGTTTGCCGAGGAGAGACTGCTGAGGAGGGGCCCAGGTAGCTGGCTGTAAGGGGTTGCGAGTCGCACGCCGGGACCAGCAGGCAGCTACCCGTTGCCCTTCAGAGACACAGTGCTGCCATCATTCTCATGTGGTGCCGGTTACAAGCCAATCAGAGCTTGTGGACAGGCAGCCAATCAGCAGTGGCTGCCTGGTCCATGAGCTCTGATTGGCCTGCAACCAGTGCCACATTAGAATGATGGTTGAGCTGTGTTTCTCAAGGACTGCAAATGGCTGCCTGCCAAGTGCCAATGCAGGGTGCGTCTCCAAATCCTGGGGACAAGGTGAGAGGCATCTGTCAAGGGGGGGGAGGGAGGACATCATTGTATAAGGGGCATTAAGGTGGCATAATGTGTTGTAAGGGGCATTACTGTGTAGCATAATGTGTTGTAAGGGGCATTACTGCATGGCATAATGTGTGGTAAGGGGCATTACTGTGTGCCATAATGTGTTGTAAGGGGCATTACAGTGTGGCAAAATGTGTGGTAAGGGGCATTACTGTGTGCCATAATGTGTGGTAAGGGGCATTACTGTGTTACATAATGTGTGGTAAGGGGCATTACTGTGTGCCATAATGTGTGGTAAGGGGCATTACTGTGTGCCATAATGTGTGGTAAGGGGCATTACTGTGTACCATAATGTGTTGCAAGGGGCATTACCGTGTGGGATAATGTGTTGTAAGGGGCATTACTGCATGGCATAATGTGTGGTAAGGGGCATTACTGTGTTCCATAATGTGTGGTAAGAGGCATTACTATGTGCCATAATGTGTTAAAAAAAAAAAAAGAATCACTATGTTGCATAATGTGTTATAGGGGGGGGCATTACTGGGTCACAATACCATGCAGAAAAATCCCCTTTGGTATTTTTTGGGGGGGGGTGAAGCGTCTAATTATGCCTTGCTCCGATTGACACAAATCCTAGTTTCGGCTCTGCACATATGATCCTAACTTGGCCGAGGTTCGATTCACAGATAGGCGAAGATGTTCAGGTAAGCTGAGTGATAATAATAACGCAGACAGGAAGCCTGGCACCGGGATGAAAAATGTACAAAGCCGGGTACACGCCTGAACAGTAGGCGATCTTGCGGTGGGCCAATACAATGTAACAATATATATCTTACCCGCGTACACACTGTACGATTTGCCATATGACTGCACGGGATGTAGTTAGCAGACCGGCGGCAACTAAATCCCAACGGGGATTTAAAATAGGCGTCGAAATATAGACGCCTATCTTAATCCCGACGTCGGAGTCCAGAAGGACGCCATCCCAAACAAGGTAAGTCCAATTGCAGGATATAGCGTTACAATATTAATGTTAGTGAACCACATCGCACGTCATATCGTACCATCTGATGTGCCTGACATCAGATTCGAAGATGTGACCACGAAATTCATAAAACAATGAATTGAGTAGAATTGGGTTTGGATCTCAAAATTGGCCAATATATCGTTTCACAATGTTGAGATGAATGGCATGCATTGCAAATACTGTAGCATACATTGCTATTTTCTATACCTGTATAGCAGCTTAATGGTTCAGTACTGGTTCAGAAAACATACACAGCATGAGCAATTATCAACAAATATACCCAAAAAGTCTGGCTCTAAAAGTTAAAGTCTGTCATATGCTGAGCGATAGCTCATGGCAGATACAGTATAATATGCTGAACTTTATCTGGTGCTAGGTATAGAAAGATAAACGGGTTGGGTATTCGATCCTCGCACTGGTCATAATCCTGGCAGCATAATCCCGACGGTGGAAGTCCTTATGCATGCAGGTAAGTATTCTAACTCTTCCCCTAACCCACCTTTCCCGCAGCCTAACCCTAACCACCTTCGCCCCCCCCCTGTAACCTAACCTTTCCCTCCCCCAGCCTAATCCTAATCCCTCCTCCTCCCCTAGTGACTAACACTAATACTAACCGTCGGGATCACAGTCGTCAGGATTCTGGAGTCTGTCAGGATTCCGGTGCTGGGTTTCTGTCCACCATCATTGTCTGCGCCGTGATGGTGACTATATCCCTGATAAACCATATCTACTAAACATATTAATGTGTACCAGCAATGCATAATGAAAAATTCAAAGCTTAGTTAGCTAGATTGGTCAGTAGTTATGTCGACATACATCGTGTCAACATATGAAAATAAGAACATGGTTAATCTGTCAAAATGTTCAGCATGTCGACAGTGACCATGTCTACTTGGATGATAGGTTGGCATGATGAACTTTCGACAAACGGTCCCTTGTGGTCTAGCTGTGTCTTACATTGTCCCTGTGCCTGCAGCGGCTTCATCCGGGTCCTGACAGTCGTGTGAAGATCAGTTCCAGCTGTGATGTCTCAGCAGTGGCATTCCGGTTAGTATTTTCCCCACTATTCCTAATCCTTACACCTAACCCCTCGCCCCCTGTGCCTAACCCTAACACCCCCCTACCCCTGCAGCCTAACTCTAACACTTTCAGTGATGCCTAACCATTGGCATCATCAGACTGTCTTCATTTCACATGGTGACAATTCAGATGTCAATATGGTGCCTGTAGACAGTTTGAACCATGTCGACATTGTGATGTGCAAAGCCTATCTTATATCAAGCCTAATATACAGACTCACAATTGGTGCCAAGGTTAACATTCAAAGTGATAGCTGGTGCTATGTCAAATATGCATACATATATCTTGTGATAAGCCTTAATTGCTGATCAGTTGAATATGCAGAGCTGTATCTGATGCTAAAAGTGAGTCACGAAGAGGGATCTAGGCAGCCGCTGAGCTCCTGATGCGTCCCAAGGATGCATAGGGTGACTCTCCAGCGTATCTGCAGGCTGCAGTTCCAGGCACCTTGTAAGCCAAATACAGATGCCATAGGACAGCGACATGGTCACCCCCCTGGTGGCGGCACTACTCACACACCCCTAGTTACAGCCCTGCCACAGATAATACACAAAACATGACTTAATGCCAGGTATAACATACAGACCCATATCTACTACCAAGGCGAATATATTTACTGTATCTGGTGCAAAAATTAGCGTACAGTATTTGGCCTGCATAACGTGGTGGGTTCTCTTCCCCCCTCTGCTTAGCTGGCAATTCTTCAGTTCAGTCTATCTTAGCCAAATGGGGTTCTCAAACCAGAAACTGAGAGCCATTTATTAATGATGCCATTTGCAATGTGATCTGGAAGCGGTTAGCGCCCATGATCGCATTGCAGAATGTGATCGTACCAGCTAAATATATGAAAGAGCACATGCAAGGACAAAAGAGCCCGTCCCTGCGATGTGCTGGAGTGAAGTGACCGGTGTGACGGGGGTCCTGCGCATGCACGGTCTACAGGCCACATGGAACCCTCTCCCGGCTAGTTTTGCGATGTGTAGCCCATAGACTACAGCGGCTTACGCTTTCTACAGATAGCGTAAGCTGCTGGAACCAAGTTCCAAATACTTTGCATTCTAGAACTTGGTAAATATGACAGAATCCCCCATAGAAACCTACAGTGCGGGGGTTGTAGCTGCTGGTGGAAATGGAGGGACTGCACCAGATACCTTACTCCATAATTCATTCAGGGGATACTAAATCTGTGCAGGTATTCCCCGAAAACAGGTGTTTTTGGGGAAGAAGCCGCAAATATTTAATGATAAATGTCCCCCACTGTATTAGTCTGTTCAAATGCACAGCAGGGAGCTGACCATCAGGATTGATTACAAAGAAATAATAATAATAAGCTTAAAGGGGCCAGGGCAATCCCCTTGTTTCTTCCTCCCTATAACGCCGTCCCTGTACTGGATGAATTACACATTGAACTCGCCACTAAGCTACTGTGCCGGCCTGTTCTTTCCCCGACTGATGCAGAGCAGCTCCTGACTGTCACTGACAGCTGCACCAGTGATTCATCACTCGCTTAGTGATTTAGCATAAAGTTTTAATTTATCGACATCTATAATGTTATTTTGCAAATAAATTCATAGCTATAATAACTACCTATTTATCTACACATTTACGGCCTCCAACAATCCGTTTTTCTTTAGATTTTCCTAAAGAACAGAAACATGCACTGGTCAGCATTAACAGGCTCTGGCTACAATTACCACAATTCTCCGGGCCAGCATTAATGATCATCTGTCACAAAAGTCACTTAATGTTTTACAAAATAGATACACAAATCTTAAAATGTAACTTGTTTGTATACAATTGGCTAGCATATAAGTAAACAAATAGCTCACCTTCCCATTCCTCACTAGGAGAGTCGCGATTACAAATACTTGGAAGATATATGAAGGTTGGGGAATGATGAAAAGACAGAAATCTATTGTCTGCCTGAAAGAAGATAGCTAGGCTGCTAACTTTCGTTTCCGGTTGAAACGGAACTGACAGATCACATAGATTGTTTAGAAACATCAACAACAACAATTACTGTAGTATCATATCACAGCTATACACTGCACAGGAACACCCAGCAAAAGAACACATTACGCCGAGAAAATGCACAGGGTGTATTCATAAACATTGATTTTCTTCATTCGGCAGCTGAGATTGTGGCAGCGCCACCTACAGGACGCAATGGTTCAGTAGAGGAGTTGGAAACTACAGTGAATTTGCTGAAATGTATAAAATACTGCAAGTATTAGTGACTATTACCTCAAGCAAAACAATGAGAGACATTTTCACCCCTCTCTCTGCTACTAATTTATATCTCTAATGGTCTTCCTTCATAAATGTTATGCATACACAGTAAAGCATTTTGCATATAGCACACTCTGTTGCTTATTTATGGCTGCTTGACCATTATATTTAATTGTTTAACTATTAACAAGTGATAGCTACAGTAGTTAAGGCTGTTTATCCCACCGAGGCCAGATCTTGTCTGTCTTTCAGTTGCCAGGCACATGTATGTACTATGTAGTGTATGTACTGTAGAGTGTGGCCATAGACTGCTAAGGGAATGATCATTCCCCTTTCATTCTGCCCTTGGTGTAGAAGTAAAATAATTCGTAGCAGCTATGCATTGTGCAAAAGTGCTAAGTCCAACTTGCTACTACTTTAGAAAACACTGTGGGGTCTATGTATCAAGCGTTTTTTACATAAAATTCTGCAAAAACTGTAGTTTCTGCATAATTTTATGTATTATTGTTATGTACTAATGGCACAATGCAGGATATTTCACAGACATCTCTGGCAAGTGCTAATTAGCTTTGCAGATCGCAGTCCCCAGCAGGGCTGCCATCAGAAATTGTGGGGCCCGGGACTGACAAAACAGGCAGGGCAGCTCTGAGAGGGGCAGAGGCAGCTTGAGGTGGGCGGAGCTGTGGATAATATGGGTGGAGCTACAGCGGAGCTGGCGCATTAATTGGTGACTAGTTTAAAAAAATTTGTCAAAGTTTGGGCTGCGGGGGGTGCGTGTTATTATATCTTGTCAATCTATCATATGAAGCTATACCAATACAGAAATATAGCAAAAAACACTGCTGTAAATTCATATATAGCCGGATCCACATAAAATACATTGGAAAAGCTGGATGCAAGTTAAATACCCCTAAAAATCCTAATTTACATAAAATACATTGAAATAGTCAGTTTCACATAAAAAATATTAAAATAGCCATTTCCACATAAAGTACCACCATTACCAGGGGCGTATCTACCCATTGGCCAGGATGGCAGTCGCCAGGGGCACCGGCCGATGGGGGGCGCCACCCATGGCCAGGTGGTAGATACGCTCTTGCCGGCAGTGGCAGATTCAGGGTGGCAGGGCACGCATTTAAGAGGTTTTTTCTTTTTTTTCTTTGAGGCGCGCTGTCTTCCCCGCAATAAAAAAAAACTTCATCTGACAGCGCCGGCAGGCGCACACTTCAGGAAGCTGCACGGCCCATGGGGGGGACGCTGACAGCAGCAGCCTCATCCCCGTTGCGACCATGCAGCCGGGCCGTGCAGCTTCCCGAAGTGCGTGCCTGCCGACGCCGTGAGAAGCTTTTTTTTTTGTAGATAGAAGAGTCGACCCGGCGCACGTGACCTCACGCCGCACTGCTGAAGAGAGGACAGAGGAGCTGCGGCCCGTGAGAGCACTGCAGCAACAAGGTAAGAAGTGGGGATTGGGGGCACAGAAGGGGACCTGCCGGGACTGGCTGGGGAGTGGGTACTTAGAAGGGGGAACTGGCTTGGGAGTGGAGAACATAACAGGCTGGGGCTGGCTGTTGAGTGGGGGCACAGAAGGGAGCTGGCTGGGGTGTGCGGACTTAGAAGGGGGGCTGCTGGGGAGTGGGGGGACATAAAAGGCTGGGGCTGGCTATTGAGTGGGGGCACAGAATGGGGCTGGCTGGGGAGTGCGGACTTAGAAGGGGCTGCTGGGTAATGGGGGACATAAATGGCTGGGGCTGGCTGTTGAGTGGGGGCACAGAAGGGGACCTGCTAGGGCTGGCTGGGGAGTTGGGTCTTAGATGGGGGACTGGGTGTTTTTTTTCCCTGTGGAAGCCAATGTGTGTTTTTTAATATTAAAAATAGTAATAGTTGTGTGAGGCGACAGGGCTGTGAGGGGAGAGCTGGGGTGGAAGGGGGGCCGCCAGTCCCTTATTTTGCCAGGGGCGCTCAGACCCTTAGATACACCCCTGACCATTACACTTGTGCAGTTCACATGGGGAAGTCTTCACTGGCGAAAACTGGCAAATTTTACTGTCATCAGGGTTTTCACCAGTGATAGCAGCGTTAGAGGGGAAAGATTATTTAAATCAGAAGTTTGTGCTTACCTGCTATGTTCAGGTTTCTCCACGTAGCTTCTGATCGGCAGCCAGCAGGATGGTAACGGAAGCAGAAGGGAAAAGTGGAGGGATGGGAGGCGGGGCAAGAGAAAAAGTGTTTTGTGAAGGGCACAGGGGAAAATGTGGGTGGTGGGGGCAATATATGGGAGCGTTTATATTTGGATATGGTAGGGCAGGGAGAGCTGTAACTGGAGGGTCACAATACAGGGAACACTGGACCTGGGGGATGCAGGGCAGGACTGCTGGATCTGGGGGCACAAGGCTGGGCAAGCTAGTCCAAGGGGAAGTGCAGGACAGGGAGGGCTGGACCTATTGGGCACACAGGGATGGCTAGACATGGTGGGGGTGGCACAGGACAGGGGAGGCTGGACCTTAATGTTTTCTCCTATATTTCTGTATTTGTATAGCTTCATATGATAGATTGACATAACACGCACCCCCCACAGCCCAAACTTGGTTGGACCTTGGGGGAGTGGGGCACAAGACTGGGAAGCCTGGACCAGGGAAAGGGGGCACAGGACATTACAATGTCACTTATACTGTGCCCCTGTCAGATTTAAGACAATAGCTTTAAATAATTCCCATGTTTTTCATAATACTGGTTCCCAGTGGGTTTAAATATATGAGATAGAGCCGGAACCTGCTGCAGCTGCTTCTAGGGAAGGAGTTCAGTGATGGACATGAAGTGCAGTGTGCATTCTGTTCCCCATATGGTGAGGTGAGAGTTTTGGTGTTTGGGGGTGAGGTGGGTGTAGGGTCTGATGCCGGTTTTTAAGCCCCCCTAGATGCTGCCTCTCAGTGGGATCCCCCTGTACAGACACACCGCTGCTCTCTGCAGTAAGGACCCCTCTCTATGTCCTCTTTTGTGCGAGAACCATAAGTCCGGAGAGAAAGGGAGGCCCAGTAGCAGATTGCGGACCGGCACTTAGGACCCAGGCCTGGAGAGACAGCAGCAGCATTTAGAATCCAGCGGCGCCAGGCGCGGACCAGTCATAGCTCGCGTACTGGCAGCCAATCAGGATTGGACACCGGTTTGCGAGCTGTGATTGGCCTGCGGCTGACACCAACTTCGAGAATTGAAATGCCATCATGCTCGTGTTGTTCCGTGATCTGCTGCCGGACCCCCCTCCGTCTGGGCCCGGGACTCTAGTCCCGGCAGTCCCCCCCCTGATGGCGGCCCTGGTCCCCATTATTATCAAAAAGGACTATGATTTGACAGCTGCACCAGTGATTACTAAACTCCAAATAGCAGAGTTTAGCCCCGGTAGTGTACATGGGGGCCCATTTATCAAAATGTATTTGAGGTAAAATCCCCGAAAACATCAGTTTTCAGGAGTTTACCTCAAATACTAAGTATCCCCCGGATGTATTAAGGAGGGACCACAGCAGGTATCTTTCTTTCTTCTGTTTTTCCATATACCCATTAGAGGGGCAGACTACCTATCACAAGGCAGTAGCATCAAGTAATGAATATATAAATAGAGTGTTTGGAGCCCATTTGTATATATTTTTTATCTCCGATACCTGCTGTGATCCCTCTATTACCACTGGCAGCCACCTCCCCCATAGGCTTCTCTGGGGGTAGCGATGCTGCCAAATGTACCAATATCTGGAATGCGATGCATTCCAGATATTGGCCTTAGCAGCTAACGCCATCTGAACATGGCGTTAGCCGCTGTAGCCTATGGACTACAGCGCACACTATTAGCCGGCGGAGGGATCCGCCGGAACCCTCTCCCGCTATGGCGGATGTGCATGTGCAGTCCATGGAACTGCGCATGCGCACCACCTCCTGTAGTGGCCGGCCGCTCTCTGGAGACATCGCAGGGACAGGCTCCTTTCGGAGCCCGTGTCCCTGCATGTCCCGGATGATACATCCGGTCGAAGAGATCGCTTTTTGCAATGCGATCAGGAGCATTACTGTCATGCCCTGATCGCGTTGCAAAAGTGATCAATGATAAATTGGGCTGGACCTATTTGCAATAGCACCTCTCCTTGTGTATCAACACCTATTTCCCTATAGATTGTAATCTTGTGAGCAGGGCCCTCTTACCCTTATGTATGTCATGTATGTATGTCTTTTACAACCAAGTATAATGTTAATCTTGATTCAAATTGTAAAGCGCAACGGAATATGCTGCGCTATATAAGAAACTGTTAATAAATAAATAATAAATAAATAAATGGGCCCCATGATCTTTAGGTGGTGTAAACTAGTATACTATAAACCTATGGAGGCTCCAGAAGCAAGAGAGAGATCTTTCGATCTCTCTCTCTTGCAGACCCAGGCCAGCTCCAGAAGTTGACACTGGGCCTAATTCATAGATAAACACAACTGCAATTTGCACGCAGATCGAGCGATTATTTGCAATTGCGCATGTGTATGCATCACAGTGCACATGCGCGAAGGCAGCAGTGCATCCGCTGTGCGTTCACGCAGACCATGGAGGCCCATTGCAGAATGATTGACAGGAAGTGAACGTTTGGGGTGGAGACAGGGGGTGGAAAGCAAAACGCAGTCGTTCCTGGCCATTTGAACGCCGTCACATGGGCGTGCATAAATTACCCACTACAATTGCATACACAGCTCTGCGTGGCAGAAGAGGTCCCTGGCCTGCGTCAGGTCAGATCTTCCGCAAGGGTAAATTGGCCGCCGATGTCCTTCAATGGTACCGATGTTTAAGTAGGTATGCGTAGTTGTACGCAGGTGAGAAGGCAGTAGTGGGCGTCTTTATGCTCGGGTGACCTTTGCTAACATTAGCATATTTTTGCAACTGCGTTGTGTATGGAGACGCAGTTGCGGTTGCATTAGCGTACATCTCTGAATCAGGCCCACTGTGCGCATGTGCAGTGTCAGCTTCCCCTGAGAAGTCTTTCACTTCTATGAAAGACTTCTACAATGTAACTCACAGGGATAGCGGTTACTGCAACCGCTGTCCCTGCAAGCTCTCCTTTGTACATAGCGGGGATATTTTCAATAAAAATTAAAATATCCCCGGCGACATAGATAGTGACTGTGGATGGTTTACAATTATTAGTACATAGACGCCTGTGTCATAAAATAAAACATTTGTTTCTCCTAAAATACTGCTCAATTTTCCCTCATTTGCTGCATAGTTAAAATTAATAATTAAATTGAAGGAACATAGGGACTATTTAATTATATGTGTAACCCCTCTTAAGCGTACAGTGTGGTGTAACTAGCATATGTGATGATACACCTCTTGTTGCTCCAGGCCAGCTCTCCAGGGTATGGGTAATACCTGAGAAGGGGGTCCCTGCAGGGGTGTAGCTACAGTGGGAGAAGGGAGTGCAGTTACTATGGGGCCCGCTGTGTCTCTGGGCCCCACCTCCCCCTGCACCCACTTTTGTGGCACATGTGGAGTGAGTACTGGATGCCTGATTGCGGGCAGAGCTCTAACTAGAAGGGTTGTGCACCCCTGCCCTAAAGCATACTTTTAATGGGGCATGTTGGCTAATTATCGGGTCCCCTGAAGATAAATTTGGGGATACTTATTTTTAGCAGATACCCCCGATAATGATTTTTTTCCGGGGCTATCCCCCAACTAATAATTTATGAATAAGCCCCTTAATCTCACCTCTGTGAATACCCAGAGGGGAGATGCAGGAGCCCAGTATTAAGAGGCGGGATGACGCAAATGATGTCATCATGGCCCCGCCCCAACAGCATAATTCAATGAATCGCACAGAAAGGGTAAGGCCATGATGCTGTCTGTGGTTCGCAGAGAATCACATCACCATGTCCCACCCATTTTACTAGGATGTGGCCAGGATGTGGGAGGATGACCCACTCTAAGAGGGGTCTATGGGAACTCCCCAAAATTCAGGCATCTTCTGGACATTGCAGTCTTGTTTGCTCGGCCAATATTAATTGCAAATTATCCAATTTTATAGTTACTAACTTCAATGGTGACTAATATACGTTAACAGGGGCAGGTCAAGGGATGGGCTGATAGGGCCGTCACCTGATGCGCTGTAGCATGGAAGGGCGCAGCCACAGAGAGCCCGTCCTCTCAGTCTACTCTCTACACCATTATGCTTCTACATCCCCTCATGTTCCTGAGCTGCTCAGCTGATGTCTCTCCCCTACTGCTCCATCTCTCCTCGTGGTCCTTGCCCAACCTACACTCCAAATCCAGTGTGCATTGTGTTGTGCAGGGGAATGATAGAAACTATGACTCCCTAACTCCTTACCTACGATGTGACCAATGCTGGCAACCGGCCAGAAGCCCCTCTCTGTGGAACAAAAGGCGGTGTGGTCTGGTGTGTGAGTCAACCTGGCCGGGATTCTGTTACAGAAATACTTCAGGGAGGCTGCTGCAGTATGAAGATGTTTTGCAATTTATACATTAGAGCCATGAAGAGGGAGAACATAATTCATATGGTAAGTTCCAGCAATGGGCTGGAACAATAGTGTATGCCATGTTATTTTAAAGAACAGTAGATATTTATTCAGTTCAGGTAATCCATGTGTGCCTATCAGAATCCATTACAGGCAGAATTCCTCTTAATGACAAAAGTCAGTTTAAATGCAGGTGCCATCAAGCCAATTATCTCACAGGGGGAGGCAGGTTCCAAAACAAATCCACGAACGCCGGCACAATATATATATATACCTACATTCACACTGACTTTTATATATATCTACAGTATCTTAATGAATATATATATATATATATATTTATAAATAGACTTATGTTCTGGATGATGAGATGTACTAGATTCTAGAACCTGACACAACTAATTGATGAAGTAGTAATAGGTGGGGATGCTTAAATACTTGAAATGTCAGTAATGTAGTGGCGGGTATAAAGGGATCAGTAATGTAGTGGCGGGTATAGTGGGGTCAGTAATGTAGTGGCAAGTATAGTGGGGTCAGTAATATAGTGGCAGGTATAAAGGGATCAGTAATGTAGTGTAGGGTATAGTGCGGTCAGTAATGTAGTGGTGAGTATAGAGGGGTCAGTAATGTAGTGGCAGGTATAAAGGGATCAGTAATGTAGTGGCGGGTATAGAGGGGTCAGTAATGCAGTGGCAAGTATAAAGAGGTCAGTAATGTAGTGGCAGGTATAAAGGGATCAATAATGTAGTGGCGGGTATAGAGGGGTCAGTAATGCAGTGGCAAGTATAAAGGGGTCAGTAATGTAGTGGCAGGTATAAAGAGATCAGTAATGTAGTGGCAGGTATAAAGAGATCAGTAATGTAGTGGCGGGTATAGAGGGGTCAGTGATGTAGTGGCAGGTATAAAGGGATCAGTGATGTAGTGGCAGGTATAAAAGGATCAGTAATGTAGTGGCAGGTATAAAGGGATCAGTAATGTAGTGGCGGGTATAGAGGGGTCAGTGATGTAGTGGCAGGTATAAAGGGATCAGTAATGTAGTGGCAGGTATAAAGGGGTCAGTGATGTAGTGGCAGGTACTGTATAAAGGGATCAGTAATGTAGTGTAGGGTAGGGTATAGTGGGGTCAGTAATGTAGTGTCAAGTATAGAGGGGTCAGTAATATAGTGGCAGGTATAAAGGGATCAGTAATGTAGTGTAGGGTATAGTGGGGTCAGTAATGTAGTGGTGAGTATAAAGGGGTCAGTGATGTAGTGGCAGGTATAATGGGATCAGTAATGTAGTGTAGGGTATAGTGGGGTCAGTAATGTAGTGGTGAGTATAAAGGGGTCAGTGATGTAGTGGCAGGTATAAAGGGATCAGTAATGTAGTGGTGGGTATAGAGGGGTCAATAATGTAGTGGCAGGTATAAAGAGATCAGTAATGTAGTAGCGGGTATAAAGGGATCAGTAATGTAGTGTAGGGTATAGTGGGGTCAGTAATGTAGTGGCAGATATAAAGGGATCAGTAATGTAGTGTAGGGTATAAAGGGGTCAGTAATGTAGTGGTGAGTATAGAGGGGTCAGTAATATAGTGGCAGGTATAAAGGGATCAGTAATGTAGTGTAGGGTATAGTGCGGTCAGTAATGTAGTGGTGAGTATAGAGGGGTCAGTGATGTAGTGGCAGGTATAAAGGGATCAGTAATGTAGTGGCGGGTATAGAGGGGTCAGTGATGTAGTGGCAGGTATAAAGGGATCAGTAATGTAGTGGCGGGTATAGAGGGGTCAGTGATGTAGTGTAGGGTACAGAGTGGTCAGTGATGTAGTGTAGGGTACAGAGGGGTCAGTGATGTAGTGTAGGGTTCAGAGGGGTCAGTGATGTAGTGTAGGGTATAGAGAGGTCAGTGATGGAGTGTGGGTATATAGAGTTCACTAGTGTACATTATAGAGGGGTCAGTAATGTAGTGAAGGGTATAGAGTAGGGGTGTGCACCGGCCACTTTTCGTGTTTTGTGTTTTGGTTTTGGATCTGGATCTTTCTTCGTGTTTTGGATCTGGATTGGTTTTGCCAAAACCACCCTTCCGTGTTTTGGGTTCTGGGTTTTGTGTTTTGGATCTGTATTTTTTTGAAAAAAAGCATAAAAACAGCTAAAATCACAGAATTTGTAGGTTTTTCTGCTCCTATGCTATTATTAACCTCAATAACCTTAATTTCCACTCATTTCCAGTCTATTCTGAATACCTCACACCTCACAATAGTGTTTTTATGTCCAAAAGGTTGCACCGAGGTAGCTGGATGACTATGCTAAGCGACACGAGTGGGCGGCACAAACACGTGACCCATCTAGGCGTGAAACTGCAGTGGCAGACAGGATGGCATTGAAAAACTAGGCCCCAAACTGTACATAATGCAAAGAAAAAAAAGAGGTGCAAGATGGAATTGTCCTTGGGCCCTCCCACCCACCCTTATGTTGTATAAACAGGACATGCACACTTTAACAAACCAATCATTTCAGCGCCAGGGTCTGCCACACAACTGTGGCTGAAATGATTGGTTCGTTTGGGCCCCCACAAAAGAAACTGGCAATTTATCTGTCCCTGCACAAACTGGCTCTACGGAGGCAAGATGTTATCCTCATCCTCCTCATCCACCGATTCCTCACCCTCTTCAGTGTGTACATCCTCATCCTCACAGAGTATTAATTCGTCCCTGCTGGAACCACAGGTCCCTCTGTACGTTCTGGAGGCTGGTCTCCCTGGAAGAGTTGATAATTCATTTTATGAACATCATCTTCTCCACATTTTGTGGAAGCAACCTCCTACGCCTTTCGCTGACAAGGTTCCCGGCTGCACTAAACACTCTTTCGGAGTACACACTGGAGGGGGGGCAACTCAGGTAAAATAGAGCCAGTTTGTACAGGGACCTCCAAATTGCTTCTTTTTCCTGCCAGTACAGGTACGGACTGTCTGACATGCCTACTTGGATGCTGTCACCGATGTAATCCTTTAACAGACAGACGCACGCTTGTCGCTGCTGCTTTGAGGATTCAAGTGCGGCTACAGCCCACACAATTCACAAAGACAGAATAAAAAAAAGAATATTTTTATTGTTTGTGGAGCACACTTTGAGGGTTACACCACCCTTTAACAGACAGACGCACGCTTGTCGCTGCTGCTTTGAGGATGCAAGTGCGGCTACAGCCCACACAATTCACAAAGACAGAAAAAAGAAGAAGAATATTTTTATTGTTTGTGTAGCACACTTTGAGGGTGTCACCACCCTTTAACAGACAGACGCACGCTTGTCGCTGCTGCTTTAAGGATGCAGGTGCGGCTACAGCCCACACATTTCACAAAGACCGAAAAAAAAAGAACAATATTTTAATTGTTTGTGTAGCACACTTTGAGGGTGTCACCACACTTTAACAGACAGACGCACGCTTATCGCTGCTGCTTTAAGGATGCAGGTGCGGCTACAGCCCACACAATTCACAAAGACAGAAAAAAGAAGAATATTTTTATTGTTTGTGTAGCACACTTTGAGGGTGTCACCACCCTTTAACAGACAGACGCACGCTTGTCGCTGCTGCTTTGAGGATGCAGGTGGAATCTAGATGGGATTTGGAACCGAGGACACACTACCTCCATCAATTGTCTAAATCCCACTGCACTAATGTCGGATACCGGACGCAAGTCTAACACCAACATAGCAGTCAAGGCCTCAGTTATACGTTTTGCTTCAGGATGACTGCTGTCGTACTTCATCCTCATCGCTAGGGACTGTTGGAGGGTCAATTGTTTAGTAAAAGTAGTGATGTTCCTACTTCCTCTCTGGGATGATGAACAACTCCCAGCAGCAGCAACAGCACTAGGAGGAAGTGGTTCTTGATCTTTCCCTATTTTATTTTTATCGGAGAAAGTTTGGTCCTCCATTTATGTTATATTGATATATATACGTGCGGCTAAAGCGCACACAAACACAGAAAATATTTTTTTATTTTTGCTGGAGAGTAGTGCACTTTGTGGGTTACACCACCCTTTAAGAAATGAGCCAGCCGGCTCTTTACTTATGGGACACAGGCGCATGCTTGGCGCTGCTCCTTTGTTGATGCACGTGCAGCCACAGTGCACACAAGTCACAAACACAGAAAATATATATTTTTTTGGTTTGGAGTGTACTTTGGGGGTTACAGAACCCTTTAACGGTCAAGCCAGCCGGCCCTTTACTTATGACACAGGTGCACGCTTGGCACTACTTTGTTGATGCACGTGCGGCTACTGCGCACACAATTCACAAACACAGAAAATAATTTTTTTTTTGGTTTGGACTGGAGTGTACTTTGGGGGTTACAGCACCCTTTAACGGTCAAGCCAGCCGGCCCTTTACTTATGACACAGGCGCACGCTTGGCACTACTTTGTTGATGCACGTGCGGCTACTGCGCACACAATTCACAAACACAGAAAATAATTTTTTTTGTGGTTTGGACTGGAGTGTACTTTCGGGGGTTACAGCACCCTTTAACGGTCAAGCCAGCCGGCCTTTTACTTATGACACAGGCGCACGCTTGGCACTACTTTGTTGATGCACGTGCGGCTACTGCGCACACAATTCACAAACACAGAAAATAATTTTTTTTTTGGTTTGGACTGGAGTGTACTTTGGGGGTTACAGCACCCTTTAACGGTCAAGCCAGCCGGCCCTTTACTTATGACACAGGCGCACGCTTGGCACTACTTTGTTGATGCACATGCGGCTACTGCGCACACAATTCACAAACACAGAAAATAATTTTTTTTTTGGTTTGGACTGGAGTGTACTTTCGGGGGTTACAGCACCCTTAACGGTCAAGCCAGCCGGCCCTTTACTTATGACACAGGCGCACGCTTGGCACTACTTTGTTGATGCACGTGCGGCTACTGCGCACACAATTCACAAACACAGAAAATATATTATTTTTTTAGCACTTGGGGGGAGCACCCCTGATGGACAGAGCACCCCCTGGACAACACTACAGCACCCCTTTAGGACTGGGACACTGCACAGGACTTTGGAGTGGACACAGCCCCTATGGAGAACTGACTGCACAACACAGTCCAGCCAGCCCCTATGGACTTTGAAGTAGTGGACACAGCCCCTATTAACAACAGCAGCACAGCACAACACAGCCAGCCCCTATGGACTTTGAAGTAGTGGACAACAGCAGCACTACACTACACTACACAGCCCAGCCAGCCCTAACTCCCACCCTCCCTCTTCACTGTCCACAGCCGAGTGAGAAAATGGCGCCGACGCGGGTACCTTATATAGGATCCAAAACCCGCGAGACTCGGAAGGTGGGAAGATGACGTTTTGCCTCGATTTCAGAATCCGAGTCAGGCGGGAAAAGTCGAGCCTGACTCGGATCGGACTCGGATCGGGGGGGCTCGGGGGGGTTCGGATTTCAGAAATCCGAACCCGCTCACCCCTAGTATAGAGGTATCAGTGAACTAGTGTAGGATATAGAGAGTTAGTGATAGGGTATAGAGGGATTAGTGAAGAAATGTAGGGTACAGAGAGTTGAGTAGTGTAGGGTATAGTGGGGTCTGTAATGTAGTGATGAGTATAGAGGGATCAGTTATGTACTGTAGGATACAGAGGGGTCAGTAAAAAGACGAATCCCAAGTACTTAGAACCTGATTGAGACCAACTCGCTAGGCTGTGTTCGTATGTAGCCTGCCGATGTTTGCATTGTGCACATGCGCATGCATCGCAGTGCGCGTGCGCAAACTTGTCCATGCGATCGGGAAGCATTCGCTCACTGCGCATAGCCATCTTGCTACAATGAGTGACAGGATGAGCTGTTTATGGGTGGTGACAGGGATGGTTGATGAAAACTGGGGAGTGGTGGTGTGAACATAGGCGTGTCTGAGCATCTTAACGCCGTTTTAGAGGCATGCATAATTAAGATGGAGCATCATAATACACGTCACATGGCTGAATTAATGTTATAAATCCCCCTGCCTGCTCCATGTGAGACCCCTAGAACCCGGCTAGCGAGATCTTCACCAATAACAACCCCATGTTGTTCCCTTAGAACTATGATACATTCACTGGTACTTAGGCGGCTGCCTGGACTTACGCTTGGGGTAGTAGAGGCTCACACGGAGGCACAAGGGAATTCAAGAGATGAAGTGTACAGTTAGAGCTGATACATGTAATGGTTCTGATGAGTTGGCAATTGCATTGATGATATGGCAATGATACCGATGGTGTGGCAAGTGTGCCAAAGGTGTGGCAATTGTGCCGATGTTGAGGCGATGGTGCCGATGTTGCGGCATTAGCCATAGATAAACAGTCTAGAATTTGGAAATAGCTTTGAGAGCCGATGGTGCAGCAAGTGTTCCAATTTTGTGGTGATGGTGCCGATGTTGCAGCTATAGCCATAGATAAACAGTCTAGGGTTAGCAAATGGCTTTGAGAGCCTATGGTGCGGCATGGGAGCTGCTTGGAGTGGCTAAGAAGCCGAATGAAGAATGGTGGTAGCACGGGAGCTACTTGGCGCGACTAGGAAGCCGTATGGTGAATGTTGTAGAAAAGGGAGGGGGGTTTAACCTCCTATTGTACCTCAACACACCGAATTATACTTGCAACAATATATGAACACTATATGGTAATAGGACTTCAGAGATATTGGTTGCATGCATTTGCAAATACATGGGAAGCTGCTAGGCCTCGTCACAGCTTCTCTGTCACTAGCAGTCCCTAACACTAAGGGATTCATGTGTGAGGCACAGAGAACCCCCAAAAATATCCAGCCCAGGACCACCCCCAGGGCATCACACGAAAATGGAAAAAGAGTGACAGTGCAGTGTAAAATATAGATGTGTGCATTTGGGCGTAGGGCCCCCGAGGCTACTCTGGCTGGGCCTCCTCAGGGAATCACCACTTAATACACAGTTACTTTTCACATTACCTTTTATGTTTGTTTTTTATTCATATATTTTTTCACATATATTTTAACTTCTTTTTCAACACTTAACTACTCGCACACATCTATACTTTACACTGTACTGTCACTCTTTTTCTATTTTCGTGTGATGCCCTGGGGGCGTCCTGGGCTGGACGTTTTTTGGGGTGCTCTGTGCCCCGGATGTGTACCCCTTAGTGTTAGGGACTGCTAGTGACAGAGAAGCCGTGACGACGCCTAGCAGCTTCCCATGTATTTGCAAATGCATGCAACCAATAGCTCTGAAGTTCTATTACCATAAAGTGTTCATATATTGTTGCAAGTATAATTCGGTGTGCTGAGGAACAATAGGGGGTTAAACCTCCTCCCTTTTCTACTTGGTATGGTGAACGTTGGCAGCACGGGAGCTGCTAGATGTGGCTAGGAAGCCGTTTGGAGATTGGTGGTAGCACGGGAGCTACTTGGTGCGGCTAGGAAGCCGTATGGTGAACGTTAGCAGCATGGGAGCTGCTAGATGCAGCTAGGAAACAGTTTGGAGATTGGTGGCAGCACAGGAGCTGCTAGATGTGGCTAGGAAGCTGTTTGGAGGATGATGGCAGCCCAGGAGCTGCTTGGTGTCAGCTGGGAAGCCAAATGGAAGCAATATCATGGAGAAAACAAAAGCTGCCCATGCAGCTAAGCTGATGTAATCCACAGACATGCTATAGTCAGCACAGGTGCAATAGTTCAGTGAGTATAAATAGGCTGCAGCACTAAATCAAGCTGCACCTGTGGATGAGACATCACTTCCTGAGGCATGCTGATCGCCTAGCAACAAGAGCAACAGGAGTAACCCCGTCCTGCCTGGGAAAGCTGTCAGAAAGGGTCAAGTCGTGACAGCGACATGTAACAATTAAACACTGCAGCACTCGCAGTGCTTGCGGTAGGGTATGGTCAGCCACAAGTGCTGCGTATGGGTCTGATGTTTCTCAATGTTACAGATTGTTGCATACACTTCCTGGAGATGATGTGGGAAAGTGGGCGTCTTAAGACAGGCAGGTGGGCATCTAAATACACACTGATTGCTCGCCGAGACATAGTGGTCGTGCTAATGCCTTGCCGTACAATCGCAGGATTTGCATACTTTGGCTGCGTGTGAACACATCTAGCGAGCGGATCTGAATCAGGCACTTAGTACACTATTACTGAATTAAGAAGCAAAATTCAGGAAAAATTGCGCAACCTCAGTTAAAAAAAAGGCAAGGGTCAGAGGTCCGATAAAAGTGACTCATGCCATGACTTGCACCACGTATCATTAGGCTTAAACTAAGATACATTAATTTTTTTGTATGGGGAGCTGGGGAGGCGCCAAAGGAAATTTTTGGCCTGTATATTGTATATTGATAGTTCATATATGTTTTTATACATTTATTTTTATTTGTTAGTCATTGTTTGTAATAGGTGTTTAGTTATATTGTGTACTGAATATTAGTTAATAAATACTTTATTAACTTTGGGCGGAAATACCAGATGGACAGAAAGGGTGGAAATAGCCCTTGCATATTAATTTGGCATAAACTAGACCTAAGGTAACTTTACACTAGGCTATTCATAGCCTCATCTTGGCTTTGCCTGGACTCAATATATGAGTTTTAATGCTCTGAGTAACCCAGAAGCACTTACAACTTCTGACCCCTAATAAACACATGGAAGGGTATAAATAGAGAGTCACCCCTCCTGATCAGTATCCCATTGAAAAAGTCTCTGGACGAAACGCGTTGGGGGTAGCAGTCTCTTACCCCATGAAACTTTGACTCCTTTACTCAGATAAGCTGATATCCTCCTTTTATCCATTAATTGTCTTTATGTTTTTAATTATTTTTATATAATCAATTCCTCTATGTCCACATTATTATGTATTACTGTTTTTATCATGTGATCATTTTCTATGCATTCTCTTTATCTTCATAGAATAAATTATATATTTATATATTCTCACTGTTGCACTTTATATACTTTCAAAAACCACTGTATTCTTTCTGTATTTATTATTGTATGCACTAGCACTTTTTAGCAAACTGGTTGCACATTTGTCAGTCACAGTTTTCTTCTAAATTATTTGGTAATTAAACACCATTAGCTCATGTGCTATTGACCTAAGGCTGACGCCCATTATCTTAGGGCAAGGGTTGCATTATTGAGTATAGACTGTTGATTTAATCTGATATACTGATAGATTTACTACTGTGTATCTTGACACCGTATCCACATATTATTTTTTAAAGTTGTTTTGGTGTTTGTTTGGTGTTTTGCTGCCGGTACACATAAAACGAAAATGTTTAGAAACAGAGATTGCCTTAATAAAAGGAGTGATCTATGTCAAAATGTTTTTGATGAAAATAATACAGCCCCCAACCTGGCATCCCCACTGAGAACATAGACAACATGTTCTGGGAGACAGAAAAACTAATGATGAAAGAAATAAAAACCTGGTGGGATATCAGGGGGCTGGAACATTACATATCAGCGGACAGAGGGCTCACAAGCGGGTTGATGGTGGCCCAATGCACATGCGCAAGCCCCATAGCGAGTGAGAACTTCACTTGCTCTGGGGATCGCACCAAAATGGGGCGATTGTAGGGGGATGGCTGCACAAACAGAGGCATTCCCAAAGGAACACCTGACGTTTGTGGGCAGCCCTACTGACATCACTCATGATGTCGTGATCACTATTAGAGCAGGAAGTCCACTCGGCATTGCGAGTGCTGAGACCCTACCTTAGGGTTTCCTCACAATGCCCATGGTCGCGATTATCGCGACCATATCCAACCCACTCATACAAGCTGTCGATGAGCACCCACAGCTTAGTGAGCAGGCAGTAGAAAAAAAAATAAAAAAATCCCCGCCCTGATTCAGAGCGAGCGCTCGTAAACACCGAGTGCCTCTGAATCAGGCCCAGAAGACCAAGAGGTTTAAGAATCATAAAAAATCCAACATTTGGTTTAGATAAACCTGAATTTCTGAGAAAATGGGATGGTATTCTACATAAGTGCTCCTTGGATCTAATGAGGTTGATCATAGAAGAGAAAAGGGAATACTCTGTAATGTAGAAAAGGACATCCTAAATATGGAGACACAAATGGAGACCTACAAGGACAAGGAGGAATATAAGGACAATGAAAAAGTATTTACAAGAAAGAATTGGAGTATAATCTGCAGACGAGAAAGATCTCACCATAGACTTGCATCCTGGGAAGAACCCAATGGGAGATTCATACCCACCCCCGGAGGAGATACAGTTACAGAAAAGGATAGGATGAGAAATTTCTTCTAAGAACAGCACCCTTACAAACCAGAAATCGTTTTTCCACACTACAACATCTAGATTCTAATAGTGATAGTGACCTTTTTTTTATCACCAGCACAAGAACACATGTACAGCACAAAAAAAAACACCTTCAGTGAGACGGCGCGATTAGCCTCCCCATTAAAAAGAAGGTTCAGAGAAGAAGAGGAAAACAGAGTGGGAGGAGGAAAGAACACCAAAAGAAGGAATCTCCAGTAGATCCCAGAACGAAAGACATTTTTAATATCTCTCAGCATACCCTCAAACAATCCGAAATATCATTACTAAGCAAAGGACTCAGGGGGTCATTCAGACCCGGTCGTTAGCGCCGATGCGTTCGGACCGGGTCGATGGCCCCCCACAGAGCATGCGCACGACGGCGCCGGTGCCATCGTGCGCATGCGTGAGACCCGCCAGTCGTAGCGGGTCTCGATCCAAAGGGGGCGAGCTGTCTATGTTGATTGAAGGCGGGCCGGGGGGGTGGCAGCCCAAACGGAGGTGTTCCCATGGGAACGCCTACCATTTGGGGGAGGCCCCACTGACATCACTATTGATGTCAGTGGAGAGCTTCCGGCTCAGACAGAGCCAGAAGCTCTCTGGGGCTTACGACAAGTGAGACCCTACCCTAGGGTCTCGTCGTAAGCCCCGATGGTCGCGATGGTCTTGACCATCGCGACCATCACCTTAGGCGGTCGTAAGGCTGTGGGTGTTAACCCACAGCCTTACCACCGCAAAGGAGGACGTCTTGAAAATTCAAGAGGTCCTCCCCTCATTCAGTCTGACCGCACGCTCTGTGCAACCGGCTCTGAATGAGGTCCTCAATTTTGCTCCAACTAACAAAATTAATAAATTTGACATCTTCATTGATCGAAATAAGTACGTTAGGACTTTAACCCTCAAAAGACATTTCCTTAGGAAAGAGGCACAAATAAGGAATTATAATGAGACCTCTAAATCAGGATTAAAAGGGAAATCCACGTATAACCCCTTAAAATCCAAGGGGAGTCATATCAATGTATTTTATGAAATGATTAAGAAGAAGTGTGTGAAAAATATATAAATCAACCTAAAAGATATAATCTGAACCTTTGAGAGAAAGAAGCTCTTAAGGCCCTAAAGAACAATCAAGATATAGTTTTGAAACCTGCAGATAAAGGGGGGGCTTGGTCATCATGGATTATTCATATTATTTGAAGGAAGCACAGAGACTCCTCAATGATGGAAACTCATATGAAAAACTGGAAAAGGACTCTATGGAAGATTATATAGAGGAACTAAGAACACTCTTAGTTTTCGGTCTCCACAATAAGATCCTGATGAAAGAAGAACTCCAATATCTAATGAAGACCAACCCCACCACCCCCATCTTCTACTTTTTACCAAAAATCCCCAAGTCCCTAACAGAACCTCCTGGCAGACCAATTACCGCAGGTATAGAATCACTAACCTCCCATCTGTCAGAATATGTGGACATTTTCCTACAGAAATACATGAAGGGACTTGAGTCTTACCTGAAGGACACAACAAGTATTTTGCAATGTATAGAAGGGATTCAATGGAAGGAATCCTACAGTTGGGCAACAATTGACTTTCAATCCCTTTACACATGCTTTGAACACACAAAAGGAATCAATGCAACAAGGGAGTTTCTGGAATTGAATGAAACAATGGACATTTTACATAAAGAGTTTTTATGTGATCTTATATCTTTTATTTTAAACCATAATTATTTAAAATTTCTGGACCACTTTTATCATCAGATCTGTGGCACAGCCATGAGTACTACTTTCGCTCCCAGCTTTGCAAACCTATTTATGGGGTGCTGGGAGGAAAAGTATGTTTACAATAATAACCCATTCAAAAATAACCTTATACTGTACAAAAGATATATAGATGATATTTTAATTATATGAGAAGGTCCTGAAGAAAGTTTTTATCATTTTTTATCCCAAGTCTCGAACAATAATATGAACTTGAAGTTTACGTCCAAATTCAGTAATCATACAATGGACTTTTTAGACTTGGTTTTAACAGGTGAAGGGGACAAGAATTCCACAAGGAATTTTATCAAAGAAGTTGATGCAAACAGTTACCTACATTTTAAAAGCTGCCATTTGAAGAGATGGAAACAAAACATACCACGCTCCCAGTTTTGTATAATCAAGCGTAATTGTAGTAACTTGAAAACTTGTGATGAACAGATCGAGGAATACGCTAACAGGTTTAAAGAAAAAGACTGCCCTGGAGAAGTTCTGCAGACAGCCATTAATAAAACGAAGGCCCTGGATAGAAATGATCTTTTAAAATATAAAACCAGGCAGGGCCGTAAACAACAAATGGTCCTGTTCATCACTACTTACAATGGCCAGGAGGGTAAAATCATTAAATCTTTTAACCAACATTGGAACATTCTTCTCATGGACCCATCACTGAAAGATATATTACCTGCGAAACCACAACTTGTTTTTAGAAAATCCAGAAATCTAAAAGATATACTAGCACCAAGTATGCTGAGAAAGAGGAATAAACCACTGAAAAT
Organism: Taudactylus pleione; assembly: GCA_031769625.1. Taxonomy (NCBI): domain Eukaryota; kingdom Metazoa; phylum Chordata; class Amphibia; order Anura; family Myobatrachidae; genus Taudactylus; species Taudactylus pleione. The sequence goes on along the minus strand of JAUIMM010000009.1, from coordinate 14,982,864 downwards.
TTTGAGTCAAACCTGCAAGGGTAGTTACAAATGTGGGCATTGTAATATTTGCAAGTTCCTACACCCAAAAAGGAAAACTTTTACCAACCATGATGGATCAAAAGTGTACACTATCAAAGACTTTATGAATTGTAACTCAACTTCTATCATATACCGGCTAGAATTTAAGTGTGGCAAGAAATACGTGGGGAAAACGAAGAGGACCGTGAAACTGAGATTTCAAGAACATGTCAGGAATATTAAAAACAGGATAGAAGGACATGCAGTATCCGAACACTTCACCATAGAACACAACTCCAAATCAGAAGAGCTGAGCTTCAAAGCCATTGAACACATTGACACTAGGCAGAAGAGGAGGAGACCTGAGCAATCTACTTTCAAAAAGAGAAATGTACCGGATATTCGAACTCAGTACCATGGCCCAAAAAGGATGAAGGCTATAAAATAGCCCCCTTTCTATGAAGTTTCATCGATAAAGGAAATATACATTGAGCCATTCTCTACTACCATACCACAAAATAGTGGCCAATCATAGGTGGGCCAGGTCAGTACTAGGAAGGGTGACCTCCCGGGAATACCTGGTGTAGTAGATCCCCTTTCAGGCTCAAAATCCAAGTAGGGACAATGGAGATGTAAAGTGTTTGGGGTAATGTAGGTTTCTACAGCCATACCACCGTGTCTGTGCCCAAACTCATCTGATCTTGGAAGCTATATATGGCTGGGCTTGGCTAGTACTGGGATGGGAGACCGCCCAAGAATACCAGGTGCTGTAGACATAATCCCCTACTAAAACACATACATCATTGATGCATAAGCCCCTTGAAGATTTGAAGAAAGAAATTCCTGCATACTGACAGGACTTTTAAACCAATTCTCATGTTAGCGAAGGAATAATGGCTTTTTGGAATCAACATAAAGACATGCCATGAACAATGACTACTTTTTCACCTATATACAACTATTGTTTCTAGAACTGGGATGGAGGCTGACTTTCTAGTCAAAAAAAATAATAAAAAACTATGTAAAGAGATGAGAGACACTTTGAATCCAATTACTTGTATACTATGAATGGGAATCACCCTATATACACTCCACTATGTATACATACCAGTTCACTATTCCTAATATTGAACTAGATTGAGTTAGTTTAAAATGACCTGTTTATAGTCATATTTTGAGCTATCGAATGGATTTTTTTAAGTATTTTAGATATTTGTGTATGTTCCTTCTTGCATCATCCCCCACAGTATTGTCCATATGAACTAGTATACAATACCTGAAAGAATACTCTGGGCCACAAAGCTATAAAGAATTATATGTGAGATGTTTATTTACACAGTAAATTTTCTTTAGTTACAGAAAGAACACCAAGTACACGGTGTCACAATCCTGGCTAGTTTTTACCTTTGCTTGGAGACTTACCTCTGCCAGCTGCTCCATGGATCTGTGTTTGTAATTCTCCTGGGAGATCTGCTCTGGCTGAATCATGCTGGCTGTGACAACTCTGTGTGTGCCGACTGCTCTCCTCCCCACACTGATTAATCACCTGGACTCTGCTCTGTCAGTGAGCATTGCTAGTCTTAATTTTAATCACAGGTGTGGTCCTGATTCTCAAGGGCTGCAGAGATGATTACTCCCTCTGCATGTTGTGCCTTGCTCCACTCAGATTGCCACTGCCAGACCACCTGTCTGTATCCACCAATTGCTGCCAGACTCTAGGTATATAGATCCTCCTCTGATAGCACTCTGTGCTTGAACATGTTGTTACGTCCCATGGTGTACAACTTGTGCTATAGCTGTACCTCTGAGTACTAATATGTCCCAGACTCCTGCTGGTTCCTAGACCAGTGCTATCCATAAGCCTGCTGCGTTCAGCTATCCACACTACCAGCCTCTCACCTATGGCTCCCAGGCCGCTCCAAATAGCTTCCATGCTACCAGCTTATCCACACAGCTCCCAGGCCGCACCAAGTAGCTTCCACGCTACCATCTCTTACCCATGGCTATCCGGCCGCTCCACATAGCCACCCAGCTACCAGCGTCTACCCACAGCTATCCAGCCGCTCCACGTAGCCACCCAGCTACCAGTGTCTACCCACAGCTATCCAGCCACTCCACGTAGCCACCCAGCTACCAGCTTCCAGCCACTCCACGTAGTCACCCAGCTACTCGCGTCTACCCACGGCTATCCAGCCACTCCACATAGCCACCCAGCTACCAGCGTCTACCCACGGCTATCCAGCCACTCCACGTAGCCACCCAGCTACCAGCATCTACCCACAGCTATCCAGCTGCTCCACATAGCCACCCAGCTACCAGCATCTACCCACGGCTATCCAGCCGCTCCACGTAGCCACCCAGCTACCAGCATCTACCCATGGCTATCCAGCCACTCCACGTAGCCACCCAGCTACCAGCGTCCACCCATGGCTATCCAGCCGCTCCACGTAGCCACCCAGCTACCAGCGTCTGCCCACGGCTATCCAGCCACTCCATGTAACCACCCAGCTACCAGCGTCTACCCACGGCTATCCAGCCACTCCACGTAGCCACCCAGCTGCCAATGTCTACCCACGGCTTCCCAAGCCACAACAAGTAGCTTCCACGCTACCATCCATCTGCAAGCCCATCTACTAGTAACCCGACCAGCTCAGTCAGCCTTCCTGTCGGTCCCAGTCCAGTTCCTCCAAATCCACTCACCTCATGGCTCATTAACTGCACCAAGTAGCTTCCGTGCTACCATCCATCTGCAAGCTCATCTACTGGTACCCCGACCAGCTCAGTCAACCTACCTGCCAGTCCCAGTCCAGTCCCTCCAAGTTCCTTCTGGTCTCATTACAACGTCTCAAGTTTCCAGTTCCAGTCACTCATCACCAAAGGCAGTTCTCACTGCTACCCACTTTTTATATTAAAAGAGCTATACATGTTACCCATGGTTCCAGTCCAGCCAGCCTCCAGTGATTCCAGTTCATCACCTGAGACAGGTAACTCACTAGCACCAACTGTGACACACGGTGTCCGAGCGGAAGTAAGCCATCTGAGGGTGGAAGCAACGAGATGCGTCACATGACCAGTGATGTGCATCCATCCCCGGAGACCGGAGTGCGGAAGCACTGTAACCAAAAGAGGGGTGGAATCAACCAGGATGTGTGACGGCACACACTAAGAGTTGGGCGTACACGTGCACACACAGACATAACGTTGCGGGATCCATCCTTTTGGTGGAAGTACCAGATGACAGAAACAAATACTGGTAAAGATGATGCACTGGCGCTAATAAAGATAAAAAATGTTACTTCCCTTGATGATTGATATTTTCTCTGTCTCTTCCAACAACATGCCAATGGTGATGTTTATATAGAAAGGAAGCACAAAACACGGGGAAAATATCCTTGTGTATTATTTGAGAGGTATATATAAGAGAATTTTTCTGTTTAATACAGAATCAATTTCCGGGGGTGTCCCCTTAACCAGACACTCACAATTTCTGTGAATAATATAGGCTCATCGACAAATATATTCATTCCACCAGATGAAAAATATTTTCGGGAGTAATTCCCCCTAGATGTGTACTCACACGCAATATACATAAAACATGCACATCAAATAGTCCCTCTGGCAATCCGTCTCCCTTTCTCAATAGATGTGTCAATTCCACCCGATGTAAAGAATAATCTCGGGGGATATCTCCCCCTAAACGTGTACTCACACACAATATAAGTATAACAGGCACATCGAATGGTACTTTTTGGCAATCCGTCTCTCTCCCTCCTCTTTCCAAGTGGGATCCCCTGCTCTTGGTTTCCCCACCGGAAATATATGTCAGTCGGAGGAGAGATTCAAAATGAATTTTTTATTGTTGTATTGCACAGGTTTTCACAAAGAAATTATAAAAGTAATTTGGAGGGACACCTACCCAGGTGTTTTTAAGGAGATTCCAAGATGTCAATTGGATGGTGAGAAAAAATGGGGCCCGGTTATTCAAACGTACTCCTAAATCCTCAGGTAAGGTTCCTCTCCAGTTATCATGCACTTGACCGCTCTTACCAACGCGTTTTGATCTTAACGATCTTTTTCAAGGTGTGGGGCTATGTCAAACGTCTCTCCCAGATGGACAGGAAGGGCAGAACTAGACCTTGCATATTAAATTGGTTACTTGCTTATGGTTATTAATAGACTGGTCAACACATGACCTAAATTTACACTAGGCTATCCATAGCCTCATCTTGGCTTTGTCTGGACTCAATATATGAGTTTTAATGCTCTGAGTAAACTGGAAGCACTTACAACTTTTGACCCCTAATGAACACATGGAGGGGTATAAATAGAGAGTCACCCCTCCTGATCAGTATCCCCTTGAAGAAGTCTCTAGACGAAACGCGTAGGGTGTAGCAGTCTCTTACCACATGAGACTTTGACTCCTTTACTCAGATAAGCTGATAGCCTCCTTTTATCCATTACTTGTCTTTATGTTTTTAATTATTTTTATATAATCAATTCCTCTATGTCCACATTATTATGTATTACTGTTTTTATCATGTGATCATTTTCTATGCATTATCTTTATCTTCATAGAATAAATTATATATTTATATATTCTCACTGTTGCACTTTATATATTTTCAAAAACCACTGTATTCTTTTTGTATTTATTATTGTATGCACTAGCACTTTTTAGCAAACTGGACGCCCATTTGTCAATCACAGTTTTCTTCTAAATTATTTGGTAATTAAACACCATTAGCTCATGTGCTATTGACCTAAGGCTGACGCCCATTATCTTAGGGCAAGGGTTGCATTATTGAGTATAGACTGTTGATTTAATCTGATATACTGATAGATCAACTACTGTGTATCTTGGCACCATATCCACATATTGTTTTTAAACTAAGATATGTTAATTTTTTTGTATGGGGAACTGGGGAGGCGCCAAATGAAATTTTTGGCCTGTATATTGATAGTTCATATATGTTTTTATACATTTATTTTTATTTGTTAGTGATTGTTTGTAATAGGTGTTTATATATATTGTGTACTGAATATTAGTTAATAAATACTTTATTATGAAATATTTTTTATGACCTCTAATTGATATTATCTGCACTCCTATTAGGGATTATTCTTAATCACCTTTCTTTTAAAATTATTTGTTCAGTAATACAGAATTACTAATTTAGGAGCTGCAAAAAAATATGTTCTAATCTGTATATTTATGAAGAGTTAATAATTTAATAATTTTGCTTTTGAATTGTTTTGTTTCATTTTTACTAAGCAGCTTACCAGTTAAAGTATTCAAATGCTTGTGTTTCTGACTGTGGCCCTGCCTTGTGTTTAGCTGAAAGCTTCCTGCTACTGGGTTACTGACCCAAGTTTGGGGTCATGGGCCCTATTTATCACAATCCGCATCTCAGATGCGGATGTGATGGGATACATTTGCAAGGATTCGCAATGCAATTTGCAAGGATGTATCAAATATCGCATGCAGGGTCAGAGCTTGCTAGAAAGCTCTGTCCCTGCGAATCCTCTCCAAACACTTCTCAGGGAATTTTTTGCCAAAAATAACCTGAAAGTGGTTCTGTGCATGTGCCGCAGCCGGCTTCCGCGACCCTCACCCCTACTAAGCTGACACTTACTGTACATGCAGTGATCCTGTAACTACCGGCAGGCTGATCGCCAGGATCCTGCTCTGTCACTCCGGCATCTGACTTGTGCTGTAAAGCAGCAGTTCAATTTACAGCACAAGTCAGATGCCAGGGTGACAGAGCAGGATTCCGGCGTCCAGCTGACCGGAGGCACAGAGGAGCTCACTGATCACAGGTGTTTTGGGGTTTTTGTTATATATTTTTTTTTTTTCATTTTTACAGTGATCTGCTAGTGTTTTTTTTAGACACGCAAAGCTAATCAGACGCCCCGGCTCCCAACTCTGTTCTGCCTGTCAGAGCAGGAGTCGGTGTAATGTAATCTGCATAACGCCATCTGCAGGTGGCATTATTATGACAGGGCTTCCCCTGGTATTTTTTAACAGTTGAACTTTGGTAATTTTGCAGCAGATTGCATTTCCCATTACAAGTATGGGAAATAGATCTGCTTACTAAAAATATGTGAATTTAAGGGCTTGGAGTAGTTTTTCACAAAAACTGCTACAAAAGCCCTTTAATACATTTAGGTGAAACTAAAATAATATGAAAGGGTGTGAAAACACCCATTTCACATTATTTTAGTAATAAACATTGATATATAGGGACCCATGACTTTGCAGATTATTGCCTGAACTGTCTCTTTGCCACACTTGCTTACTTTGCAGAACTCTGGGAAGTGGGTGGACTGCGGGAGATCTGCCTACACTTTCGGGTGTGCGGAGGCTACCTGAAAATCAGGAGCCTCCCGTGACTTCCAGGAGTGTAGGCAAGTATGCTTTTTGCTTCTGACCCTGACTTTGCCTTGTATTGTCTTGGGCAGACCTTTTGCCTGTTACATGGATTCTGCTTCCTGCTGCCTCAACCAATCAATGCCCTTCAGTTTGTAGCTATCTGAATTACTGAACACTTCTATTATACAGTAGACAGCTAATATCCATTTGTGCACTTCATCATGCTACACACACCTATTAGACTGCTCTTTTCCAACTATGGGCCTGATTGAGAGATGGACACAATGCATACCTGCCGAATTTCATCTCCCTCCTTCTGGGAGGGAGCTGTTCAGCTTCCATGTCGGGGGGCGTGTCGCGGCAGAAAGGTGGCATGTGTATTCCAATGAGCACACAATATTGTGAATTAGCAGCTCCACCATTTTGTGAGTGACAGCAATCTCACTCTGTCAGAGTACTGAATCTGAAGTTAACTACAGGGTGTGATGGCATACCATATCTGTATTGCACCAGGAACACGTCCATTAAGGCATCAGCCTTAATGGTCATAATTTAATTGCATTTTTTAGTTTGAGGGACACAAATTCAGTAGGTTTTGTGAAATTTCAGATAATGTCTAAGAAGCCTGTCGAAGCTGGATAATTGGCTTAGACAGAATCTGTTTAAAATGAAATCTGCACGACGCCATTTTGCAAATGGCGACAAGACGCCATGTTGCAACTGGCCGCCCAGGGCCATTTTAGTGAATCTCACACATTATAAGTACATACGGCGATGCTATTATTTAGCGTCGTATGATTCCCACGCAATAGAAATATGTTAAAAGTCCCCATTATATAAATACAGACAGTTACTAAAACATATAACATTATCAATCCTGCTAAACACATACCACGGTGTACTCCACAAAACACGTAGCCGCACAACGCTAACTAGCGTCTTTTCTCAATACCCCAATACTTACACACTGCACACTTACATAAAAAGGTTTAGTATATGATAAGTAGACCGTGTTTGGTGTGATTCTAAACCACTGTGTCTTTGCAGATTTCCGGTTCCATCGGGGAAGAAATCGCAAAATGTGTCTGCAAGTTATGGATCATAGAGAGTTAGGGATTGAAATGTTTCCTGTAATGCAGCCAGTCTAATGTGTTATGTAGCAGGAAAATGGACACAAAGAGCTGTTGGAGGCTGGAATGTGACCATGCGAATTGACCTATGAACTGTACTGTAACAGAAGACAGGGCCGGTGCTAGGCTGTGCTGCGCCCAGTGCCATCCTGTGTTGCCACCCCTTCCCTCCTCTGCTCCCTCCTCCTGAGCTTACATATGTGCTATAGCGCCTGGGGGAGGGGGACATTTCCTGTGCCCTCCGGAAACAGTAGCGATCCAAGCAACGGACCGGCTTGCCCGTGCCTGGAGCCGATACTGACAGAAGAACCAGAAAGAAGAACCAATGGAATCATGCCAACCTGTTCTATTGTATTGCCTATCTCTGTTAGAGTATATATGTGGGTTCTCTGAAACTAGATCCCAGTCTTCTTGCTTTGCTGTTGACAGAGGTTTCATCTTTGATGCCGGGATCTGGATCCAGAGCGCGTGCATATGTAAGGACTGTACCTTGTGACTGTATGATTTATTTTGCGCTAATTGTATTTAGATCACAGCGTGTAACCATCTGTTTTTTAAATTGAATAATAACTTTTGTGCTTTGGAACCACAATCAAAGTCTGAAAGCAATTATTTCTATTGTGCGACTCATAACGCTAAATAGCGACAATTTTAGAGTGTATAGATAGGTAGGAATCAATAGTTGGGGGCTCGCAGTGTGAAATCACGCTACCAGTCATACGGTAACACTCGGTCAGCGATCTCTCAGTAAAAGGGTGGAGGCGCCATAAGCAGGAAAGAACACATTGTGCCTTCGAATACCTGCTACCACTTTGTTGCTGAGAGTCCGCTACCCGTTATTGTGTGAGTTCAAGGAGCGCTGATTAGAATCCAGGGACAAGGGAGGAAAAAAGTTTTTTCCTTCGTTGATAGAATTTTCATGTTAAAAAGGGAAGTCGCACTACGATTTGTGTAGTAGTCGCATTATTGTGTATGCGACTAGTTGCACAATAGCGTATACGTATTTCCTGTATTGCTGCCATGTGTTTTAAACAAAGCTGTTGAGATTGCATTGTGATATTGATAGATAACATTGTTGTAAATATCTTGATCAGTGTGGCCATAATCTGGGAAAACGTTTATTTTTCTGTGCAGAAAAAGGGTACGTAACAGTGAACATTTGTTGGTAGGGGTAACATGTTCCCTAGTTAAGGGTATCGTAGGACCCTTAAGTGCTATGCACCTGGTGTCGGCCTAGTGGCTCGGTAGTAGATACCGCAGTCTAAACACATAAGCAGGTGTAGTTGTTGTCTTTGTTGTAGGTATCAGCTCTCAGTGTGATTGCAGCATTCAGTGATCAGTTAGGGTTATTTGAGCATTGTAATTGAACCGCACAGTTGTGGCAAATTGTGATTGTGAACTGAGCAGAGGGTGGACGAAATCACTGAAAAGGGTAGGTGTTTTTGGAATGCCTAAATGCTAGCAGTGAAAGGTAGTCAAAAAGGGATTAGGTGCGTGGAAGCAGCCTGGTTATTCTTCCATAGGTGTGTGGGCTCATCCTGTTAATATCGTCCACAGTTAAGTGAAAGTAGCCTTGACGTTCTTTCACCAGTCTAAATCTCTATTGAAAAGCTTAGGGTTATTTTCCCAGGATGGGAGCCAAGCAAACGGTAGAGATGTTAGATGATATGCTGCTGTTGGAAGCGCCGCTTGGGTCGGCACGGCATATTATGCATACTAGGTACGGTGCTTATGCAACTAGGTACTGTGATGTATGGTTTAAAATGACGAGGCAGAGTGTTAAACCATTTCCCAGAATTGGCAGCTTTGATAAGGAGGTATTGAACAATGTCCAAGATAGCATCTGTATGGTGCACTCTTGAATGAAAAAAATAAAGAATAACGAGTGTTTAAAGTTGTGGCAGCATGAGGGGGATGCATGGCTTGAAAGTGTGCACGCGACGCCATCTAGCGTCACGAGCATGATTCAGGAGAGTGCACATGCGGTGCTAAACTGCGGTGCGTGTGCGCATCGAAATAGCGCACACACACAGCAAGGTAGCATTGCAGAAGGTATTGCCAGTGGTTCACGCGCACCACCACTGCCCTATGCGGATGGGGGTGGAGGTACAGTCGATGTAAAAACTCATAAAAATATAACAGGTAACTTGTACCCTCTCTTGAGTAATCACAAAGAAAATGTTTATGATACGAATGATGAACCTGTTGTTATGTCTGCCATTTCACATGCTGTACACATGTTAGATGCTCCATCACAACAAGCACGAATGGTGGTCATCAGTAATAGTACAGGAAGTGTTAACATCCACTGCACCCGTAGAGGAATTTGGTAACCCAATACATAGCAGTAATAGGCTAAATCTCCAGCCAGCTAACAAGGTCAAAGGTAGCAGTGCGGCTGGTCTGCATCCCATCCGGACAATAACTGTTCCAAATGGGAATGCGGATGCGAATGGTGAGGTGCCCACAAGGGAGGTAGCAATACATTGTCCTTGGACAAGAGCTGAGCTAAATTCCATAATGAATTATTTCCCTGACCCTAAAAAGGAATTAGCAAAATGCCAAAGATTTTTGAAAAATTTGGGTAATGCTCACGAGCCAACCAATAAAGATAGGCGAGTGGTGTTAAGGGCTTGTCTTTCACACAATACCGACGTGAAAAAGTTTATCACGGATTGCGTATTGGGATGGAGATGGTCCCTTAACAGATGAAGGTAACCAAGGTAACATTACCCGCATAATAACTCAATTGGGTGTATACTTTCCAGTAGTAGTTAACTGGAGTAAAATTTTCACCATAAAACAAAAAGAGAGTGAATCTGCAAAGGATTACTGTACCCGAGCTCTGCAGGCTATCACCCAGTACACTGGGATAGAAGATATTAAAGATAGCACTCATTACAGGGAAATGATCATCACGGTACTTATGGATATTCTTAAAGACAATCTAAAGACCCGAGTCCAGACCTCACTACCTGGCTGGAGGGGAGTTACTGTAGACACACTCAGGGAATCCACTATTGAGCATGATAAAACCATCCTCAAGAAGAGAGAGACCCAGAGCGAGAAACTAATGGCTGTTAGTATCCAAGCTCTAGAAGGAATGAATGTAACATCACAGCCACCAGACACACATGCACCTGCACCGCTACACGCCCTCACCAATCCTGCACCACCACAGCCCTACCCCACTTATCAAACACAGCCACAAAACCCATACTATCCACAACCACCATATTACCCTCAAAACCCTTATCCACACCCACAATCTTTCAATACCTCTCAACCCACACAGCAACCCTTTCACCCACCCCACTCATGAAGGTGCTTTAACTGCAACCAAGTGGGACATGTAAGTAGGAAGTGTAAGGTGAAGAAGGTAGACAGTGAGACAGTACCAGCAATTGGTGTAACAGGTAAAGTACTACATTATCCTTTAACCAAATCCACAGAGGTTACTATCGGGCCATTGCATACTAGGCATTCTTTTCTCCTGGCAGCAGCGGCTCCTACTAACCTACTGGGAAGGGATTTGTTATGCAATATGGGATGTGTCATATATTGTATCCCTGATGGTATATTTCTAGATATCACAGAGAGAGTTGCGCATGAGGTGAGGGATATGTTGGACACTCCCCAAAGGTTAATGTTTCACTCTACTGGTTCAGGTAAAAATCCATCCCAGGTAGATCAAATGTTATCCCAAATACCAGATTCACTTTGGACCAAGGATGGACAGGACACTGGATTAATGGCAAATGTAGCTCCCATAATGGTAAATCTAAAAAGCAGTAGGCAAGCTCCAAAAATTCCCCAGTACCCATTAAAACGGGAGGTAGAGTTAGGGGTTTATTCCATAATTGAGCGGTTATTACAGCAGGGAATTTTAGTCCATACAGCAAGTGTAGCCAACAGTCCCATCTTTCCTGTGAAGAAAATTGTTGGGAGGGGTTATAGGCTGGTACAAGACCTTAGAGGGCTAATAAGGTAGTAGACAGCCAATTTCCCGTAGTGCCGAATCCAGCTGTCATTCTTATGCAAATCCCACCAAATGCAACCCATTTCACTGTCATAGACCTCTGTTCTGCTTTCTTCTCTGTACCTCTTCATCCTGACTGTCAGTACCTATTCACTTTTACATACAGGGGTGTACAATACACATGGACACGATTGCCCCAGGGCTTCATAGACAGCCCCAGTATCTTCTCCCAGGCCTTACACCACTGTTTACAATCTTTTCTACCTGTCAATGGATATGTTCTAATACAATATGTGGATGATTTATTGTTATGTTCTGATTCGTTTATGTCATGTTTAAATGATACTAAACTTTTATTGCTTCATCTCTTGCAAACAGGACCCAAGGTTGCTATGGACAAACTACTGCCATGCCAGTCCAGGGTTAAATACTTGGGACATTGCCTAACCCAGGGGTTACGACATCTGACAAATGACAGAATCCAGGCTATACAGACCATGACACTGCCACAGAACCAACAGCAAATTCGTACCTTCTTGGGAATGTGTGGATACTGCAGAATGTGGATCCCAGGCTATTCTATTTTGGCCTTGGCATTACAGGACTTAGGACCTCATTCAGAGTTGGTTGTAAGCGGCCACTCGGTCGTACGCCTAACGATCAAGAATCAGAAAAAAAACAATCGCACGGCCGGGTGATCGCAATCAAAGTGACGCCCATACATGAACAAAGCACCTCCTCTAGCTAACGAGTGATAGCAGCTAGTGAACGAGTCAATCATTGTCAGTCGTTGTCAGTCACTGTATGTTAATTTTCTTCTGATGGTTGCGGCCGCTTGTGTTGTGTGCAAATTACATAAAAAATTAACAAAAAAAAACCATAGAATAAGCCATCCCCATGAAATATATTTATTCTTATTATTCTCTAATGCAAATGCAACTGAATTAATTACAAGCCAATTAGCAGTGTTATTAGCAACAGCAAATGATTATTAGCTGCTTGCATTGTGTGGCACAAAATAGAAACATCAAATATAACATCAGTCACATTCGATAGTATCGATTGTACTCTGGTGTTGGAGAGAGCACATATTCAACCTCAAGCTGTACGATCAGCCAGGCCTCTAACCTGCTCGCAGAGTGACGTTTTATTACTTACGGCCTTCTATGTCGGTCGTACCAGGAAATTTATGTACGCCCTTAAAACGCCCTGAAAACGGTGAGGAACACCTGCGTTTTTAGACCACCACCACCGTCAACACCCACAAATGGCCTTTCATGTCAATCAACTCTCAGAAGCCGTACTATCGACAGAATTTTGGTTCGCAAGGTCTCGTATGCACATGCGCACAACTAACCATACGCATCCGTGGTTTGGAACATCGCATGCATACGACCGAGCGTCCGCTTACGGCCCACTCTGAATGAGGTCCTTAGTCTGTTCCTCAAAGCCCAATCGTGTCATACACACAGAGGAATCAGAGCAGGCTTTCCTTACTCATAAGCCTGACAAGAGCACCTGCATTGGGAATACCTGATTATGAAAAACCTTTTGATTTGTATTGCACGGAAGCTAATGGTTGTGCAGCAGGTGTCCTCACACAAAAACATGGTGATGCCAGTAGGCCTGTAGCATACTACAGTGCACAATTGGACACTGTGGCAAGATCACTCCCGATGTGTTTAAGAAGTGTAGCAGCAACTGCTCTATTGGTCAGTAAGAGTGAGGATGTGGTATTAGGCCATGATATGACTGTATATACACCCCATGCTGTATCTGCTTTGCTAAACTCTGCCCAAACCAGGCATGTCTCATCAGCTAGGTTCACAAAATGGGAACTAGCCCTTATAACACTTGCAAACATCACCATCAAACGGTGCAGTACGTTAAATCCAGCTACGTATTTACCATATGTGCAACATGTTGCACAAAGGGTGGAGAGAGGTGAGTTGCTGGCGGAAGGTGAGTTCTGCAGGTATATTGATGCACATGACTGTATGGAATATCTGAATCAAACCTTTACTGCAAGACATGACATACGGAATACACCTTTATAAAATGTAGATGTGAAATTTTACACGGATGGGAGTTGTCATAGACAAACTGACACTGGAGGGTTATGTACAGGTTATGCTGTGGTAAATGACGAAGATGTCATAGAGGCCGAACCTTTAGGTCCACCACACTCGGCCCAAGTGGCGGAACTGGTAGCATTAAAGAGAGCATGTGAATTAGCAGAAGGTAAATCTGCTAATATCTACACTGACTCTAGGTAGCCTTCGGGGTGGAACATGATTTCAGGGCTCTATGGCATCTGAGAAATTTTATGACAGCAGCAGGCACACCAATTGCACATTCCAGACATATAAAAGGACTACTCACAGCGATCCAATTGCCTAAGACAGTGGCTGTAATTAAGTGTGACATACATGTGAGGATGATCCGGTGTCACTGGGCAACAACAGGGCAGACGAAGCTGCCAAATGGGCAGCAGGGTTAAAAGTAAATGTGCCAATAAACTAAATGATGTTTCAAACGATTGACATGCTGAAATTAATTGAGATGCAAAATTTGTGTTCCATTCAGGAAAAGGCAATCTGGAAGTCCAAGGGATGTGGGCAAGAGTCTTCTGGACTCTGGAGAGATGGACAAGGTAAGCCAGTGGCTCCCAAGGCATACTTCCCAAGCCTGGCTGAGGCAGTGCATGGTCTGACTCACTTGGGAAAGCAAGGTATGTGCAAATTGGTGAGAGCATACTGGTGTGCACCGGGTTTTTCTTCTCAAGCGGAAAAGAGAGCAATGTTCTGTCTGACCTGCTTGAGGAAAAACATTGGGAAAACAATCCCTACCGAACCATCCCACATTCCTCTGACTGACGGACCTTTTCAGGTAATACAAATTGATTTCATCCAATTACCACCCTGCAGCAATCTCAAGTATGTATTAGTGTGCACTGATCGGGTTGAGGCATACCCAGCTGCCACTAATACTGCTGCGTTTACTGCCAAGAAAATTGTTCAGGAGTTTGTATGCAGATACGGTATCCCTAGAATTATTGAAAGTGATAGGGATACTCATTTCACAGGTGATGTCTTCCAAAACATGTGTAAGTTGATGGTTATTAATAGTAATGAACGGGACTATTAAAATAAATTAAGTAAAATCATGGCAGAAACTGGACTGGGCTGGCCAGAAGCACTACCACTTGTCCTCCACAGTATCAGGACAATGCCTAGACCCCCTCTCAATCTGTCCCCCTTTGAAATACTGTTTGGTAGACAACCTCATTTGATTAGAAGTCCGCAGGAAGATTTGAAAAGTAACAACGAGGTAACTGTAAGGTATCTTATAACAATGAGTAAACAGTTAAAACAGCAACAGCAGAAACTGAAATTGTTGTCACATGATATGCCTGGAACAAACTGTCATGATGTTGAACCTGGAGAATTTGTTATGATTAGAAATTTCTTGCATTCAGGTTGTTTGACTGATTGGTGGGAAGGTCCGTATCAGGTGTTGCTGACTAGTACAACTTCATTGAAGGTGGCGGAGAGAGACACCTGGGTCCATTCCACTCACTGTAAGAAGGTCAACCAACCGGTGGAGAAACAAGGCGGAATCGAGGCAAATAATGTAGACCTGTCAATTGCAAGCCTGTTCCGGAAGGGTTAAAGGTTACAGTGAGATACCTGAGCTAAAGAAATTTGTAGATCCTTGTTTTCAGCAATGGATTGGTCTGCTGTGGTTATCTTTGTATTTTCTCCCAGAGTCCTCATTATCTTGGGTTGTTTCGGGATCTCTGGTTTCTGCGATGGAGGACAGAGGACGGAGAGGGGAGCTGATGGTGATATCAATGAAATGGAGTTGGGAGGAGTGCTAGACCTACCGGGGGAGTATTTGACCAAACCCAGTACAGTAATTGTTAAGAGATCTGCTATTCTGGATACTCAGAGACAGTGTGAAGATCTATCGTCTGAGGATTACTGTATGTGTGAGTTCTGTGGGTCCGTAGTCAATGATAGATGCATCCAACAGTGCCAACCTAAGTATAACCAGTATTGGGGTGGGTATCCTTTAGAGGATTATCATACCATGGTGGGCAAAGTTTTAAACCAAACCGACTGTTGGGTGTGCTCTCACGTGCCCCAAGGACAGCATAATGTAGGATTAGTGCCATTTTCATTAATTGTCTCTGAGATTCTAGAATTACAAAAAGGGAAGACACTGGATGGAAAATTTCTTAACACCAAACAACCCCATTTTAAACTCCACTAGTACCAGGTAAATAAAACACTTTTATGTTTAAACATCACCAACTCCAGTGAACCAGGAAGTTGGGAGGTGAGTGGGAATAACCAGACAATAACCTTCTTACTAAGAGCTGATCATGAGCCTATGAATTATGAACTGTTATGCACAATTAGGTCAGGTAGAAGACACTTCCGGTATAAATATACACTAAGTAACACTAAAGAAATGGTTGGCAGAGTACCAGAAGGGTACTGTGCTAGGGTTATACAACCAGAAACGTGTATTAGCCAGATGGGAGAACCTGAGATAGGATCATTTGTTAGGGAAATGTGCTGGATGATCATGATGCATTCTATTCCTTATGTTCTCCCCGATGATGTATATTTTATATGTGGAAGGAAAGCGTATAAGTGGCTCTCTCCGAGTTCCGAAGGTTTGTGTTATCTGGGAAGAGTACTTCCAGAGGTTATGACCCTTACACATGGTGAAATGCTTGGTATTCATAACAACACACCATCCCCAAGCCTTCACACACAGTATGAAGATAGCGCAAAAGAAATATGATACCTGGTGATGTACATAAAGCCACACAGTTAATTAGTGAGACAACTGGCTTTCAAGTTTTGGTAGCGTTGGATCCCACCAGGATCGCTCGGGGTACACTAAATTTTAGATATATCCAAGATCTTGCCAAATTAATAGATAATATCACCAAGATGTATGATGACACATTCAGGTACACAGGTAAGGAGTTGCAGGCCTACAAGAAAGAACTGGTGCAACACAGATTAGTTTTAAATTATTTAACAGCTGTCATTGGAGGGTATTGCATAACTTTATCCACCCAATTTGGTGTAAAGTGTTGCACATACATTACAAATAATACTAGTGACCCCAAGGAGGTGATAGACTGGAAGATGGATAAAATTCTGCAGCTGAAATGGGAATTTCGGAAGGACCATATTGCTTCAGTGGCTGAAGTAGAGGAGAAGGTAGAGTAATGGGTTTCATGGTTGAAATGGTTCTCAGGTGTAGGAGAGTGGGTCCAGGAAATGATTGCAAGCATAGGTAAATTCCTGATCCTCATACTGGTTGTCATAATAGTAATTGGCTTATGTGTACTGTGTTGAAATGTGGAAAATGTAAAGATAAGGTACACCAAAAGAATGAAATTATGATGGTGGTCAGTAATAACAATATAAATACTGAGGTACATGTAGGGCTGCATTACAACCCTGAACTAGAAGGTACCATCATATGATGTATAAGATTTAGACATGCATGAAATGTGTTATTAAAATGTTATTTTAAAACATCTTAAATAATGTAAGTCCCTATTCCCCCCTCAAGACTTCCTTTATAGGATTGGTGCATCCCCACATCTTTCCCATGATCTCCCAAGATCTGTGGTGTGCGTATAAGGGTAGTTTTATGTCCCCCCCAGAGACACATTATTGATGGTTTAAGAACCACCTTGTGCCATCCCATAATATAACACTAAATAATATGTCATAATGTAAGCCTAAATTAAATTAATTGTAAAATCAGAGTATGATAGCATGTTGTTTGCTATCAAAGGGTGGATTATCGAACCTGGATAAATGGCTGAGACAGAATCTGTTTAAAATTAAATCTGCACAACGCCATTTTGCGAATGGCAACAAGACGTCCTTTTGCGACTGGCCACCGAGCGCCATTTTAGCGAATCTCACACATTATAAGTACATAAAAAGGTTCCCTAGCATTAAGGTTAAAATTTAAGGTTTTATTCATTATCAGTAATGTTGTGAAATACATGTTATTTGATATCTAAGGTTTAGTATATGATAAGCAGACCATGTTTGGTGTCATTCTAAACCACTGTGTCTTTGCAGATTTCCGGTTCCATCTGGGAAGAAATCGCAACATGTGTCTGCAAGTTATGGATCACAGAGAGTTAGGGATTGAAATATTTTCTGTAATGCAGCCAGTCTAATTTGTTATGCAGTGGGAAAATGGACACAAAGAGCTGTTGGAGGCTGGAATGTGACCATACGAATTGACCTATGAACTGTACTTTAACAGAATAACCAGAAAGAAGAACCAATGGAATCATGCCAACCTGTTCTATTGTATTGCCTATCTCTGTTAGAGTATATATGTGGGCTCTCTGAAACTAGATCCCAGTCTTCTTGCTTTGCTGTTGACGGAGGTTTCATCTTTGATGCCGGGATCTGGACCCAGAACGCGTGCATATGTAACGACTGTACCTTGTGACTGTATGATTTATTTTGCGCTAATTGTATTTAGATTACAGCATGTAACCATCTATTTTTTATATTGAATAATAACTTTTGTGGTTTGGAACCACAATCAAAGTCTGAAAGCAATTATTTCTATTGTGTGACTTATAACGCTAAATAGCGGCAATTTTAGAGTGTATAGATAGGTAGGAATCGACAAGCCTTAATGGGACATGTGAAATCGTAAGATTTGTGGTCTATGGAATTTCATTGCTTTTTAATAATTTATTAACCATCAGGGTTTTGAGGAGAAAACCAGGCCACCTGCAGGGCAGACGGACAACAAATAGGTACACTAGCATTAGTGGAGGAGCGGTCAGCACACAGGTGGTGTTTTGGGGGTGCAGAGGGTATGACAACAGCGGGGCAGGCTGCAGGTGCATGGATGTATCAGTGGGATCCATCCATGCATCTGTTAAAAAATGAATGTGTAATATAAAAAAAAATTATGTACCCCTATAGCACAACCAGCACTGGGCTTTGGTGCCCCAGTGCTGGTTGTGCTAAATACAGGGGACAAATGATGTAGGGGTCCCCTGTATTAAGCACAACCAGCACCATGCTAATCAGATCCAGTCATGTTTGCCAAAACTCAGGGGAGAAACGACGTAGGGGTCCACTCGAAAAAAAAAATAATTCTCCCATAGAGAACTCCCGAGGGTGGCATGGTGTTGAAGGGGCTACACCTCAAAAGCTTTTGGAGGTACCGAGCTAAAATTTGGCATGGGCGAGTAGAACTGTAGCTTGGTGCTGCATGCCCAATTTCAGGGCAAAAACATAAAAAAATTAGGATTTGAGAGTAATCTAAACTTCCAACTGTCAGTTTTTTCTGACACTCTCAATTAGGACCACTCTTCTGCTGTTGTCTATGGGGAATTTTTGGGAAGGCATACATCAGGGTACAGAGTGAACTTAGACTTCAGGTTTGTTTTATTAGGTAACTATTGTTCCAGGGTAGCTGCTTTTGGGGTGCAGGTAAATTAGAAAGTTACAGTTTTTAAACTATTACTTCACGAATGCGCCATTATACAAATAGGAAACTTCAACTTGTGCAGCCTCAGTTGGTGCCTTCAGCAGGTTTACTCACTGTGGCTTCACTTGAGTGCACAAAAATGATTGGCCAGTGCGGGCTGTAGTGGTGGTGGGACTCTGGGGGGAAGGATCGGGTGTGACCCAAGAAAGGGGGGGTAGCGGGCATTGGTGGTGCGACCCTGCGGAATACAGATGCAGGCTCAGATCAGGGATATCCATGATGCCTGTATCTGTGTGTGATAAAAATAAACACAGATGCAAGGACGGATCAGTGAGATCCATCTGTGCTGCTATGTTTAAAAAAAATGACAATGTTAAAATAAAATAAAAAATGGCGTGCCCCCCGCCTCAAAAGAACAACCAACACTGGGCTTTGGAGACCCAGTACTGGTTGTGCTAAATACAGGGAACAAACACCATAGGGCTTAAAAGAGCTTAATGGCTGCTGCCCCCCAGGTGAAGGTGCAGAACAATAAAATATTAAAATAAAACAGTATCTGTTTTTTCTTTTTATATTTATTTTACAGGGGTACTATAGGTACCAGTGGGTTCTTAATTCCCCACTTGCTGCTACTTGTGGTTCTCCAAGTACCAGCATGCGGGGGAGGCTTGCTGGGTCCTGTAGTTTTACTACAAAAGACAATATTTTAACTCTTTATTTTGCACTACATTTTACATAATCAACCTGGCACCCACTGGCCAGGGGTGCTGGGGATAGCCCTGAGCTATCAGCCTGGGCCTGGGGTGCCCTGGAAAGGCCGACCCCTTTATTGAAGGGGTCTCCAGCTCCCCATGGATCCCCAGCCTGGGCCAACTAGTGGTCAGGGGTGATGCCTCAGCTGGGGGGCCGGAGAAAGGGCTCCCCTGGCTGTGGCATTACCCCCCCTGTAGAAAGGGTCCGGTACTAGTTCTGGTAAATACAGAGGAACCCTACGCATTTTTTTCCCCTGTATTTCTATAACCAGGACCGGCTCAGAGCCCAGTGGTGGTTGCGCTGAATACAGGGGACCCCTACGTCATTTGTCCCCCGTATTTTGGCAACCAGGACTGGTTCTGAAAAGCCTGGTGCTGGTTGTGCTTCATACGGACGGCCCATACATTGTTTCTCCCCTGTATTTAGCACAACCAGTACTGGGTTTCCAAAGCCCAGTGCTGGTTGTTGTTTTGTTTTGGGGGGGGGGGGCACACCAATTATTATTATTTTTTTACATAGGTTTTCTTTTTTTTTTTTAAACACAGAAGCACAGACGGGTCTCATTGATCCCGTACCTGCTTCTGTGTTTGTTTATTTATGCACAGATGCAGGTATCATGGATCTTCCTGATCTGAGCCTGCATCTGTCTGCTGCTACCTCCCCTGGGTCCTGCAGCCCACACCACCACTGGCACTAATCCCCGCTAACTTCCCCGGGTCCCAGTTATAGCTAATGCCCATTTCCTTCCCCCGAGCCCACCGCTGCTACCGTCCACACTGGCAAGCCATTTTGGTGCACCCAAGTGAACCCACAGTGAGTACACCTGCTGAAGGCACCAACTGAGGATGCGCAACAAGTTGAAGCTTTCTATCTCTATAATGGCGGATTTGTGAGGTAATAGTTTAAAAACTGTAACTTTCTAATTTACCTGAACCCCAAAAGCACCTACCCTAGAACAATAGCTAGCTAACAAAACAAACCCCAAGTCTAAATTCGCCCCCTACCCTGACTTATGCCTTCCCAAAATTCCCCCATAGAAAACAGCAGAAAAGTGTTCCTAACAGAGTGTAAAACAAAACTGACAGTTAAAACTTTAGATTACTCCCAAATCCACATTTTTTATGTTTTGCCCTGAAATTTGGCATGCAGCACCCAGCTACAGTTCTACCTGCCCCCATGCCAAATTTAAGTTCGGTACCTCCAATAGCTTTTGAGGTGTAGCCCCTTAAACACCATTCCCTTTTTTTAGATTCAGCCTTAATATAAGGGCACGGCCGTGCCCATAATATATATACAATCCATTTTGTGGGGTATCACATTAGCGTACATCTCTGAATCAGGCCCTATGGTCTCTGCTGAAGTCTCATCTAACCAAATAACTTGCTTGCAATTAGGGGTGTGCACCGGCCACTTTTCGTGTTTTGGTTTTGGATCTGGATCTTTCTTCGTATTTTGGATCCGGATTGGTTTTGCCAAAACCACCCTTCCGTGTTTTGGGTTCTGGGTTTTGTGTTTTGGAACTGTATTTTTAAAAGAAAAAAGCATAAAAACAGCTAAAATCACAGAATTTGTGTTTTTTTCTGCTCCTATGCTATTATTAACCTCGATAACATTAATTTCCACTCATTTCCAGTCTATTCTGAACACCTCACACCTCACAATATTGTTTATAGTCCAAAAGGTTGCACCGAGGTAGCTGGATGACTATGCTAAGCGACACAAGTGGGCGGCACAAACACGTGGCCCATCTAGGAGTGACACTGCAGTGGCAGACAGGATGGCAGTTTGAATAACTAGGTCCTAAACAGTACATAATGCAAAGAAAAAAAAGAAGTGCAAGATGGAATTGTCCTTGGGCCCTCCCACCCACCCTTATGTTGTATAAACAGGACATGCACACTTTAACAAACCAATCATTTCAGCGCCAGGGTATGCCACACGACTATGGCTGAAATGATTGGTTCGTTTGGGCCCCCACAAAACAAGCTGGCAATTAATCTGTCCCTGCACAAACTGGCTCTATGGAGCCAAGATGTCCTCATCCTCCTCATCCACCGATTCCTCACCCTCTTCAGTATTGTGTAAATCCTCATCCTCAAAGAGTATTAATTCATCCCCGCTGGAATCCACCAACACAGGTCCCTCTATACGTTCTGGAGGTCGGTCTCCCTGGAAGAATTTAGAATTAATTTTGATGAACATCATCTTCTCCACATTTTGTGGAAGTAACCTCCTACACATTTTGCTGACAAGGTTCCCGGCTGCACTAAACACTCTTTCGGAGTACACACTGGAGGGGGGCAACTTAGGTAAAATAAAGCCAGTTTGTACTGGGGCCTCCAAATTGCCTCTTTTTCCTGCCAGTACAGGTATGGACTATCTGACATGCCTACTTGGATGCTGTCACCGATGTAATCCTCCACCATTCTGTCAATGGTGACAGTATCATATGCAGTGACAGTAGACATGTCACAAATTGTTGCCAGGTCCTTCAGTCCAGACCAGATGTCCAAACTTGGTCCTGCCTGCCCTGCATCACCGCCAGCGAGTTGCTTAGGATACCTAAGTTGTTTCCTGGCAGCCCCAGTTGCTGGAGAAAGCTGACAGTATTTTCACCAGCAGGTCTTTGCACCTCTGCAAGCTTGTGTCAGCTGGAAAGAGAGATACCACATAGGCTTTAAACCTAGGATCGAGCACGATGGGCAAAATGTAGTGGTCTAATTTCAACAGATTGACTACCCTCGAATCCTAGCAAAGTGAATGAAGGGAATCATCCACAAGTCCCACATGCTGAGCGGAATCGCTCCGTCTTAACTCCTCCTTCACTGTCTCCAGCTGCTTCTGCAAAAGCCTGATGAGGGGAATGACCTGACTCAAGCTGGCAGTGTCTGAACTGACTTCACGAGTGGCAAGTTCGAAAGGCTGGAGAACCTTGTACAACACCGAAATCATTCTCCACTGCGCTTGAGTCAGGTGCATACCCCCTCCTTTGCCTATGTCATAGGTTGATGTATAGGCTTGAATGGCCTTTTGCTGCTCCTCCATCCTCTGAAGCATATAGAGAGTTGAGTTCCACCACGTCACAACCTCTTGCTTCAGGTGATGGCAGGGCAAGTTCAAGAGTGTTTGCTGGCGCTCCAGTCTTCAGCACGCAGTCGCTGAATGGCGAAAGTGGCCTGAAATTTTTCGGGCCACCCAAAGCGTCTCCTGCACGTCCTTGTTGTGTTTCAGATAATTCTGCACCACCAAATTTATTGTGTGAGCAAAACATGGGACTTGCTGGAATTTGCCCAGATGTAATGCCCGTACAATATTGGTGGCATTGTCAGATATCACAAATCCCCAGGAGAGTCTAAGTGGGGTAAGCCATTGGGCAATGATTTCCCTCAGTTTCTCTAAGAGGTTGTCGGCAGTGTGCCTCTTACTGAAACCGGTGATACACAGCGTAGCCTGCCTTGGAACGAGCTGGCATTTCTGAGCTGCTGCTACTGGTGATGCTGCTGTTGTTGCTGCGTAAGGCGATACATCTACCCAGTGGGCTGTCACAGTCATATAGTCCTTAGTCTGCCCATTTCCACTTGTCCATGGTTAAGTGGACATTGGGTACAACCGCATTTTTTAGGACACTTTTTCTAACGTCTCTGTACATTCTCGGTATCACCTGCCTAGTGAAGTGGAATCTAGATGGGATTTGGCCCCAGGGACACACTACCTCCATCAATTGTGTAAATCCCACTGCACTAATGGCGGATACTGGACGCACGTCTAACACCAACATAGCAGTCGCATTGATACAACAGGACAACGGGATTTAGGTGTCCCTGGACTGCTTACGGTCTTAGCCAAAGTTTCTGAACTTGACAGTAACTTTTTATGAATGCGCTGTAGGTGACGTATAAGGGAGGATGTTCCTAGGTGGTTAACGTCCCTACCCCTACTTATTTCACCTTTACATATAGTACATATGGCAAGACAGTTGTTGTCCAGATTTGGATAGAAATATTGTCAGACCAAAGAGGTGGAATGTTTGGTTTTCTGCCCAGGCATGACCGTGAAGGGCTTTTTCATCCCACGGACAACAACTGTCTCCCCGGAGCCTGATTTAAACAAACCACATCACCATCAGAATCCTCCTCATCAACTTTCTCCTCAGTGCAAATGGTGGAAAGAGCCACCTCTTCCCGTCCAGTGTTGGGAAGGTCAGGCATCGCAACCGCCGCCACACTTGGAACCTCACTCAGAGTCGGTCGAAGTGGCCGCACGGTCATACGCCACCGATGTTCACTATACTGTGCATGCGTAAAGTTCGCAATGCACGTGCACAAACTAGCGGCAACGATCAGAAATTTCTCTCTCCTTTAACACAGCCAGGATGGTAGTTTGAGTGACAGATTGAGGCGTTTGTGGGTGGTAACAGGGGAAGGTGCTTGAAAACGGGGGAGTGGAAATCCGGACACAGGCGTGCCTAATTATGCGAACAGCGTTTTATGGGAGTGCATACGGTTTATGGGAGTGCATAATTAACAAAGTAGCGTCATGGCACATGTGATATGGGAGGTTTTTACACTGACATGATCGTAGAGCTTAAGAGAGGGTATGGTCAGCCTTAAGCTCTACGACCAGTTCCGATGGTGCCCGATGGTCTCGATTAATCCTTATATGGCCGGAGATGACGTGTAATGCGTACGAGAAGAGGCCGTATTTTTTTGTCTTCCGGCCGCTTCCTCCCCTTGGTCGGCCAGCTGCCGATCCGAACTTAGGGACGCAACTTGCGAGGGAATCATTTGCATATCCGGCCCCTTTTCCCGTACGACCGTGCGGCCGCTTCGACCGACTCTGAATGAGGTCCTTGGACTCTCTTTGGGAATTTGTGATATCTTCTTAGAAAGTACAGTTCTTTGCTGTGCTTTTGCCAGCTTAACTCATTTGATTTTTGTAGTGGGAGGAGGGCTTCCATCGTCATGTGAAGCTGAACCACTAGTCATGAACATAGGGAAAGACCTTAGCCGTTCCTTGCCACTCCATGTCGTAAATGGCATATTGGCAAGTTTGCGTTTCTCCTCAGATGATTTAAATGTTTTTTTAAGGTCATATTCCTGAACTTTGTCATTTGGGATTTTATATGCCCTCTACTATGACATTGGGCATCGGTCTTGGCAGACGACGTGATTGGCATTTTATCATCTATGTCTTGACTAGTGGCAGCAGCTTCAGCACTAGGAGGAAGTAGTTCTTGATCTTTCCCTATTTTATTTTTTATCGGACAAAGTTTTGTCCTCCATTTATGTTATATTGATATATACCTGCGGCTAAGGCACACACAAACACAGAAAAGAAGAATTTTTTATTTTTTTTGGAGTGCACTTTGGGGGTTACACCACCCTTTAACAGCCGAGCCAGCCGGCCCTTTACTTATGACACAGGCGCACGCTTGGCGCTGCTGCTTTGTTGATGCAGGTGTGGCTACTGTGCACACAATTCACAAACACAGAAGAGTTTTTTTTTTTTGGAGTGCACTTTGGGGGTTACACCACCCTTTAACAGATGAGCCAGCCGGCCCTTTACTTATGACACACGTGCACACTTGGCGCTGCTACTTTGTTGATGCACATGCGGCTACTGCGCACACAATTCACAAACACAGAAAAGAAGAATTTTTTTATTTTTTGGAGTGCACTTTGATGGTTACACCACCCTTTAACAGATGAGCCAGCTGGCCCTTTAGTTATGAAACAGGCGCACGCTTGGTGCTGCTACTTTGTTGATGCACGTGCGGCTACTGCGCACACAATTCACACACACAGAAAAGAAGTATTTTTTTATTTTTTGGGAGTGCACTTTGGGGGTTACACCACCCTTTAACAGATGAGCCAGCTGGCCCTTTAGTTATGACACAGGCGCATGCTTGGCGCTACTTTGTTGATGCATGTGCAGCTACAGCGCGCACAATTCACAAACACAGAAAAGAAGAATTTTAAATTTTTGGGGGGAGTGCACTTTGGGGGTTACACCACCCTTTAACAGATGAGCCAGCCGGCCCTTGGTATATGACACAGGCACACGCTTGGCGCTACTTTGTTGATGCACGTGCGGCTACAGCGCACACAATTCACAAACACAGAAAAAATTAATTGGTTTTTTTTTTTGCACTTTGGGACTACAGCCTTTATGGGACACTACACAACACAGCCCAGCCAGCCCCTATAGACTTTGGAGTGGACACAGGGCCTGATTCAGACCCGCTGGCAAGCGCTTGAACGCTCACGAGTGGGTCGATGGTGTGCTCTGTGCATGCGCAGCGGCCGCACTGCGCATGAGTAAGCCCCGGAGCAAGAGAGAAATTCTCTTGCTCTGTGGCTCACTACAAAAGGGGCGGCTGTCGATGTTGATCGACAGCTCACCCCGTTTTGTAGGCGTGGCGGGGGGTGGCTTCACAAATGGAGGCATTCCCAAGCGAATGCCTGCCGTTTGTGGGCGCCC
This sequence comes from Taudactylus pleione, assembly GCA_031769625.1. NCBI lineage: Eukaryota > Metazoa > Chordata > Amphibia > Anura > Myobatrachidae > Taudactylus > Taudactylus pleione. The sequence goes on along the minus strand of JAUIMM010000009.1, from coordinate 14,956,646 downwards.
CCACTGACATCACCAGTGATGTCAGTGGGAGAGCTTCTGGCTCTATTAGAGCCAGAAGCTCTCTGGGGCTTGTCGTAAGGGTCTCGTCGTAAGCCCCGATTATCCTGGCCGCTCGCAATAGCTGTGGGTGGTCACCCACAGCTATACAAACGGCCAGGAGGCTGCACAAAAAAAAAAAAACGCCCTGATTCAGAGCATCCGTCTCTGAATCAGGCCCACAGCCCCTGTGGACAACTGACTGCACAACACAGCCCAGCCAGCCCATATGGACAATAGCACCACAACACATCCCAGCCAGCTCCTATGGACTTTGAAGTGGATACAGCCCTATGGGCAACAGCAGCATAGCACAACACAGCGCAGCCAGCCCTAACTCCCACCCTCCCTATTCACTGTCCATAGCCTGAGTGAAAAATGGCACAGACGCGGGGACCTTTTATAGAATCCAAAACCCGTGAGATCTGACAGCGGGATGATGACATTTTGCCTCGATTTCAGATCCGAGTCACTGCACCCAGGTAACCTCTGAGGGTAGGTCCCTAACATACTGGGATTGAAATCCAGATTGCAGGACACCCCCAAACCAGCCCAGCTGAGCCACCCCAGGGCACCACTCCAATAAGGAAAGGTGAAGTGTAAAAAGGTATAGGATAGATAGGAGCAGCTGAAAATAATACATATATATTAAACAAACAATGGAAGTGATAAGAGTGCAAGAAAGGAAAAATTTGTATATAATGCAATGCCCTGAAGCAGCCCAACCAAAGCAATCCAGGGGACCCACGCCCCAAAAATCAACCCTTAGCTGCACTACAGTATAAACATATTTAGGACTTACCTAGATTGTGCTTCTTGTTAAAGTGCAGTCAAAATGCCAGATCCCTGCTTAAAACCAATAAGGGACAGGTGGGAAGGGGTGCTAGCCTAGATTGAAGGTGTCTCATACACTATCAATCCTGCCTCTGTTCCATGTTTCAAGCATCGCTGTCTACTAGGCCCTGCAGGCCATTCAACAATCCTGTTTCAATACTACGTTACCAGCATCGCTGTCTACTAGGTCCTCCAGGCCATACAGCAATCCTGCTTCTACACCACATTTCAAGAATCACTGTCTACTCGGCCCTCCAGGTCATCCAGCAATCCTGCTTCTACACCATGTTTCAAGCATCGCTGTCTACTAGGCTCTCCAGACCATTCAGCAATCCTGCTTCTATATCACGTTACAAGCATCGCTGTCTACTAGGCCCTCCAGGCCTACCAGCAATCCTGCTTCTAAACCAGGTTGCAAGCATCGCTGTCTATTCAGCTCTCCAGGCCATCCAGCAATCCTGCTTCTACACCATGTTTCAAGCAGCACTGTCAACTAGGCCCTCCTGGCTATACTGCAACTTTACTTTGGACTGAAAATCTATATTCTATTTGACTGTTCCATTGTATCAGCTCCTTACTGCACCTTTGACATGTTGTGTTTGTACTGGGCCTCCAGGTCTGACATTTCACTTACGAAATGTAGATAAAGAAAGCAACCGCACCAGTCTGTGATATACCCTCCAGAAATAATTACTTCTATTATTTAATATTACAAATAGGAGGGTTGCTACCCACTATGGTTTAGTATCTGATATAGAAAAAGAGAGATAGTTGTATGGAGCACCAATCACATTGATATGAACTCATAAAGTATAATTTTTATTAATTCTTAAATAAAAACTTAGGCCCTCATTCAGAGCCGTACGCTCTGAGCAGAGCGCACGCTCTGAATGAGGGCCGCCCTCCTTAAAAATGGAGCGTCCTCCTGGACGCTCGTATAGCTGTGGGTCACCAGCCACAGCCTATACGAGCGTGCAGTTTGATGGCCGCGATGGTCTTGAACATCGCGACCATCGAAACTGCGAGCCGGAGCCTGCGGTTGAGGTTTTGAACCGCAAGCTCCGGAGTGATTTTGGCTCTATCAGAGCCAAAATCACTCCCACTGACATCACTAGTGATGTCAGTGGGCCGGCTTCTGATGGGAGGCGTTCCCGTGGGAACGCGCCGTCAGGGAGGCACGCCCCTTGCACGCCCACCAAAGGGGGCGTGCTGTCAATCAACATCGACAGCACGCCCCCTTTGATCAGACACAACGAGCGAAGGACTTTCCTTCGCTCGTCGCGTCTGGCGCATGCGCACGACGGAGCTCCCTCCGTCGTGCGCATGCTCAGTGCAGAACATCGACCCACTTGCGAGCGGACAGCCGCTCGCGAGTGGGTCTGAATCAGGGCCTTATTCCATAAAATGTGGTGAAATATTTTAATTACTGTTTTAAATCTTATATATAAAAGACCTGTAATGAGGTTTGTGTATTCAATACCCCAGAGATTGAAAATTATATGTTGCAGTAATTTCATGTATCATACCATCTATCTACTACTGCACAGATACTCAAAAGATGTTTTCTGTGGCTAAAGCCATCCTTACTTTATTTAGTATCTGGTTACAGTGTGTAATCAGTTAATTACATAAAATATTGATAGGACAAATATCTGTATTGAACTGCTAGAATAACGTGCACTTCATTTCCTATATCATGGAATAGAATGTATATTGTGTATCATATACATCATGTCTATTATCTTACTTCCGGATACAAATGTGATCTCTTATCAATAAAGTAGATTGTATTTTTTACTCAATTTCTCACTCCTGGACAATTGCTCACTAATGGAGAATCTATTGCAAATGTGACTAATAGTCAATGATATAAATTATGTTGTTACAATTATTTATTGTGCTTATTTATTAACAGTGTAACGTTTAATATTAACCACTGATTTGCCACATTCAAAACTGTTAGTTGCTCCCATCAGGAGATTTGTATGGGCACAAATTAATTTATTGTCACTGTGGATATATTAGGTAATTATTCCTTGATTCAATTTGTATATTATTCTTTACAAGTCCTCAGAATAATCCTGGACAGTGATCATGCATTTGCTTTGATAATTATTTATAGTACCACCAGTCATTCCATTGTGACTGAATAACTCCACATAAATACTAGTTTATGTTTGCTGCAGCATGCATTCAGCCTAATTGTGTGGTAGTTTAACAGAGCAGGTGACTAATCAGTGGCACAAATGCATGTGTCAGCAGTTTGTAACATAACATGGAATCTATCACAGGAACACGCCTCTGCTTTTAAAATTACATCAGTCTTGTCTAAGTCGCGGCATACATTCAGCCAGATAAATGCGATGATAGACAAGATTGATTTAATTATAGACACAGTAAAGATAGGTATAGGGGCAACTGTTAATGCTAGATGAAACACATCCCCCAGCAGGCTCCTCCAACATACATTTCACCTAAGCTCCCTCATGGAGTGAACCAGATGCCTGGGTTCACTGAAGTTTTATTCAGTAAACTCCTCCCATTCACATATGGTAGCCAATCTTAATTAATTACTATATTAGAGATAGTACCATTCATAAAAAAAAAAAAAAAAAAAAAAAAAAAAGAAACAGGGAAACGTGTAAAAAGCATTGCGATCAGCAGAATAATTGTAATACATTGATCTTTACTGAAACCAAACACAAATAGATATTGCTTGATATTATTAACATTAATTGTATTTAATCCATATATGTACTGTCGAAGCCGGATGATTGACTGAGACCAGATCTTAAAATTAATATCGAGCGACGCCATCTTAGGTTGCCCCTGATGACGCCATCTTGCGTCGCCAGCATGAAACCATTGTGTGCGATGCTAATATGCTATTATTAGCATCGTATGACCGCATTGCTACCGCATACTGTTAAAAGTCCTACCATACGCCATACGCACATTAAATCATACATATAATATACAAGAAGCACAGGGCACAGTTGCATTGTATAGCAAAGCACTCTACACATAGACGCACAACACATACTAGCGTCTTTACTTAATATCCCCACACTGACACATTGCATACTTACACTGAAAGGTTCCCTAGCATTAAGGTTAATATTAGAGGTTTTATTCGTTATCAATTATGTTGTGAAATTAATGTATTTAATATCTAAGGTTTAGTACATGATAAGAAGACCATGGCCCTCATTCAGAGCCACTCGCTATCGGCAGTACGCTCGTTCTGAGCGATGTTCGCACATCTGCGCATGCGTACGGTTTTTAGTACGCATGCGCGAACCAGTCAGTGCGGCCGAAAATCATTTGTATGCAATATAGCGAGTGCCTGCTATTTTGAGTGACAGAATGAGGCGTATGTGGGTGGTAACAGGGGAAGGTGCTTGAAAACGGGGAGTGGAGATCCGATCGCAGGCGTGCTTAAAGGTCAAAACGGGCGTTTTATGGGTGTGCATAATTAATACAGCAGCGTCAATGACCACGTCACTTGGTTTTTTTTAACTCAGAACTGCTCGCAAAATAGCGGTTGAAAAAACCAACCACAAGAATAGCGAGCAGTTCATATCCTGTTCGATGTACTCGATTCATCTAATAAATAGCGGACATGACGTATGGTGCGAGCGGCCAGGGGGCGTTTTTAAGAAATAAAAGAGCATATGTTTTGCTCGCTCGTTCAGACTTAAAGGTGTGAACAGACTGTAATGTGCGAACGGATCATTTGCATAGCCACCCCTTGTTTTTGAACGAACGAACGCAAATAGCGAACGGCTCTGAATGAGGGCCCATGTTTGGTGCCATTCTAAACCAATGTTTATTTGCAGATCTCCGGTTCCATCGGCAAGGAGATCGCAACATGCGTCTGCAAGTTATGAATCATAGAGAGTTAGGCATTGAAATGTACTCTGTAATGTTTACTAGCCAGTTTAGACTTGTTCTTCGGTGGGAAAAGATACACAAAGAGCCGTTGGAGGCCTGAACTACCACTGTTTAAACTGACCTATGAACTGTATCGTAACAGAAGAACCAAGAAGAAGAACCAATGGGATTATGCCAACTCGTTTCTATTGTATTGCCTACTCTCTGTAAGGGTATATATTCAGACGCTCTATTTCCAGTAGTTAGTCATCATTTTCTTTCTATTGACGGAGGCTTCACCTTTGATGCCGGAAATCTGGATCCAGAGCGCCTGCTTATGTATTGACTGTACCTTGTGATTGTGTAATCTTTTGTGCTAATTGTATTTTAGATCAAGGTGTGTAACTAAATGCTTTTATGTGAATAATAACTTTTTGTGCTTTGGAACCACACTCAAAGTCTGGAAAGCAATTATTTATTTTGCGTATGCACCGCTAAATAGCGACTTTAGGGTATAAAGATTACTAGGTATTCATAGTTGGGGGCTCGCAGTGAGGTCACGCTACCAATTTACATGGTAACACATGGTTATCGATCTCTCACCAAAGGGTGGACGGCGCCATATGCAGTAAAGGACGCACTGTGTCCGAAAACCTCCTACCACTTGATGTTGAGAGACCGATATACGTTATTGTGTGAGTTCAAGAAGCACTGACAAGGAAGGAAAAGTTTGTTTTCTTTCATTGTTAGCGTTTTTGTGTTAAGGGGTAAAGTCGCACAATAGCGTACGCATATTTCCTGTATTGCTGCCATGTGTCATTGTATTCATAGTGTGATTGCTTGTTAAACCTCTGAATTACACTGCTATATTTAAGGAAAAGGTTTTATTTTTTTTCTGCGCAGAAAAGGTGTATGTAATTGAAACGTGTGATTATAAAGTGGAGGCTACTGTCTGGTTAAGCCTAAGTGTAAGTGGATGCTACTGTCTGTTAAGCCTAATTGAAACTCGGTAGGTGCCCGACGGGGCTGTACAAACTACTGGGCCAGTGTACAAAGTGGGTACATTGTGGTTATCAAGAAACTAAGGGGTTTCGTGGTCCAACACCTATTAATCGCAAAGTCCATTGATCAGTTAGGTTCTTTGGGCAATGCGATCAAACCACATGGTTATATAAACTGTGATTGTGACGTGGGTTGTTGTGGGAGTGAAACTGCTGGCAAGGTTAGGAGTTATTGGAACTCCTAGATGCTACCAGCTGGGAGTAAACTCAAAGTAGGAAGCCAAGTGGTGAAGCTTAAGGTGAATTCACCACAAGTAAGATAATCAGCTAAGCGGTTATTTTACTCCTCGTGTATGCACATGGACCATATCGCTTATCGGGAAAGTGGTGCATAACGGGATGAAGCGAGCGGTTGAAGCTTGTTTGAATTTACCGCAGGTAGAATAATTTACGATAGGTGATTATTCTGCTCCTCGTTGTGCAAGTTGACTGTAATGCCCTGCGGGCCAGCTGTGTATAAGAGGAGGGTGTGCGTGAACGTAGCTCTCTGAAAATCGTTCACCAATCAAAATTCTCTAGAAATTGCTAAGCGTTTTCTCAGATGGGTGTGAAGCAATCTCTGGTAATGGTCGATGATGTGCTGCTGATGGAAGGGCCGACTGGATAGGCCAGGTATATCATGTTTAAAAAGTATGGTGCATACGCTACGGCGAACTGTAGCATATTGGTCAACATGACCAAGGAATGTAGAAAGCCTTTTCCTGAGATTGGTAGCTTTTAATTGAAAGTACTGAATAATGTTAGAGATAGTATATGTTTAGTGAAATCTCTAAAGAAAAGGATAAAGTTTAATGACTGTTAAAAGTTGTGGCAGCACGAGGAGAACATGTGGCTTAGCAGTGTGCACGCAATGCAAACTAGCATCACGCTCATGATGCAAGGCAGCATGTACGCAATGCAAAATAGCATTGTGTGCATGCCGCAAGAGTGCGCGCACGCACAGCAAGGTAGCGTTACCGAATGTAATGTTAGTAACGCATGCGCACCACCTCCGCCCTATGCGGATGGGGGTCAAGGTACAGTCGATCTCAAAAAATCATAAAAATGTAACAAGTAACTTGTACCCTCTCCTGAGTAACTCTAAGGAACATGTTTATAATGCAGATGATGAACCTGTTGTAATGAAAATAGATCTCAGACTGCACATTCTGGACATATATATATAATTGGAGGTGCTACCTGTGGAGACCATTGATATATACACAAAGAAAAAATACAGGTGCACAACTCCAAATTAACTGATTATATATAAATAAATACATTTTGCAGTAAATACAATAGAGGTTTTTGGCATAATCTTGGCCAAGCTTATGGGCCTGCCCACCATATCCGGGTAACCTCTTGTCGGGCAGGTCCCTAACATACTAAGGCTCAAATCCAGAGCGCAGGACACCCCCAAATTAGCCCAGCCAATCCACCCCAAAGCACCGCTCTAATAAGAAAAGTGTTAAGAGCAGCCGCTGGCCGCATATAAAGCATAAAAATAAAAAAAGTGAAATACATATATATAAAGGAAACAGACAGTGAAGTATGTGCCTCTGACTGGTGTGCATATTACAGACTAATTTGGGGGTGTCCTGCGCTCTGGATTTGAGCCTTAGTATGTTAGGGACCTGCCCGACAAGAGGTTACCCGGATATGGTGGGCAGGCCCATAAGCTTGGCCAAGATTATGCCAAAAACCTCTATTGTATTTACTGCAAAATGTATTTATTTATATATAATCAGTTAATTTGGAGTTGTGCACCTGTATTTTTTCTTTGTGTATATATCAATGGTCTCCACAGGTAGCACCTCCAATTATATATATATGTCCAGAATGTGCAGTCTGAGATCTATTTTCTTTGTAAACTAATTAGTGCATTGATTTGCACACCTGGGAAGCCTGAGCCACTTCCCACTCAGACTAGCACTTGTACTACATTGGTTACAGCATGGAGTCTGGCAATGTAATATGCACACCAGTCAGAGGCACAATAATAGATAAGTCCTGCTAATATTTAGACTGTGTAGTGCAGCTTTGGTTCATTTTTGGGGTGTGGGTCCCCCTAGATTGCTTTGCTGATCTGCTTCAGGGCACCGCAGTATAACACATTTTCCTTTAACACATTTTAATACTTCACTGTCTGTTTCCTTTATATATATGTATTTCACTTTTTTATTTTTATGCTTTATATGCGGCCAGCGGCTGCTCTTAACACTTCACTTTTCTTATTAGAGCGGTGCTTTGGGGTGGATTGGCTGGGCTAATTTGGGGGTGTCCTGCGCTCTGGATTTGAGCCTTAGTATGTTAGGGACCTGCCCGACAAGAGGTTATCCGGATATGGTGGGCAGGCCCATAAGCTTGGCCAAGATTATGCCAAAAACATCTATTGTATTTACTGCAAAATGTATTTATTTATATATAATCAGTTAATTTGTAGTTGTGCACCTGTATTTTTTCTTTGTGTATGAACCTTTTGTAATGTCAGCTCTTTCCCATGTTGCACAAATGTTAAATGTACCATCACAGCAAGCACAGGTAACTGACCCATTAGTACCAGTAATGGAGGTAGCCCCACCAGTGCAGGAAGTATTAACACCCACTGTAACAGTAGCGGAGGTTGTTAATACCATACGTAGTAGTAATAGACTGAACCCTCAACCAGGTAACAAGGCCAAAGGTAGCGGTGTGGCAGGTTTACATCCTATCTGATCAATAACTGTTCCCAATGGGAATCCGGACGTAAATGGTATAGTGACCACAAGGGATGTAGCGATGTATTGTCCATGGACGAGAGCGGAGCTACATTCCATAATGACAGATTTCCCTGACCCTAGTAAAGAACTAGCAAAGTGCCAGAGATTTGTAAAGGATTTAGGTAATGCTCATGAGGCAACCAACAATGATTGGTGAGTGGTATTACGGGCATGTCTTCCACACAATTCTGACGTGAAAAAGTTTATCACGGCCTGTGTATTGGATGGAGATGGTACCATAATTGATAATGGTATTCAGGACAACATAAGCCGCATTGTCACCCAATGGGATGTTTATTTCCCAGTAGTAGTTAACTGGAGTAAAATCTTTACAATTAAGCAGAAACAGAGTGAGACTGCAGCAGATTATTTCCCCAGAGCGCTGTAGACTATTACCCAATACACAGGTATAGAAGATATAAAAGACAACACACACCATAGGAAAATGACAATCACGGTGCTTATGGATGGTCTTAAAGATACTCTAAAGACCCGGGTTCAGACCTCACTTCCTGGATGGAGGGGAGTTACGGTAGACATACTCAGGGAATCTGTAATTGAACATGATAAAAACATCTTCAGGAAGAGAGAAATGCAGAGCGAGAAACTAATGGCCGTTAGTATTCAACCCTCTGGAAGGAATGCAAATATCACCGCAGCACTCTTATCACACACAGCCACAATACACTCATCCCACACAACCTCCAAACTCATATACCCATACACAGCCACAATCTTTCCACACTCCCCAACCCACACAACAACAACCTTTCAATACACGTCAACCACGAAGGTGTTATATTTGTAACCAGGAGGGACACATAAGTAGGTTTTGTAAAGCTAGAAAGTGGGAACCGCCAAACCAAAAAACACCGAGATACCCACAGAAAGGGCACCCACAACAGTCAGGACAGTTCCAGCAAACACCTGCTCACATCATGGCAGTAAATGCTTTACTGGAGGAAGACAGTCAGCTCTAGGGGTCGGGTCACACCTGTAGTCTACTGCCAGTCAGGTTAACTGGGGATACTAGGGAAGAACCGGTAATGATAGTTGATGTAGCTGGTACTAAACAATCTTTTCTTGTAGACACAGGGGCAACCAGATCAGTGTTAAATTCTCCATCCAATTTACAGGTGACCAGCAAGACATTACCAGCAATGGGTGTAATGGGTAAAGTGCAACATTATCCCTTAATCTCAGGTAGAGCAGATGTTATCTCAAATATCAGGGTCCCTCTGGACCAAAGATGGACAGGACACTGGATTGACGGCAAATGTAGCTCCTGTAATGGTAAACCTAAAAAGTGGTTCCCCAGTACCCGTTAAAACCAGAAGTAGAGATAGGGGTTTATCCCATAATTGAGTGGTTATTGCAACATGGAATTTTAGTCCGTACAGCAAGTGTAGCCAATAGTCCCATTTTTCCAGTGAAGAAGGCTGGGGGGAGGGGCTATAGATTAGTACAGGACCTTAGAGGGGTTAATAAGGTAATTGAGAGCCAATTCCCTGTAGTGCCAAACCCAGCTGTCATCCTCATGCAAATCCCACCATCCGCAACCCATTTTACTGTCATTGACCTCTGTTCTGCCTTCTTCTCTGTCCCTCTTCATCCTGACTGTCAGTACCTATTTGCATTTACATACAGGGGAGTACAATACACAGGGACACGATTTCCCCAGGGCTTCATAGATAGTCCCAGTATCTTCTCCCAGGCCTTACACAACTGTTTACAATCTTTTCAACCTGCCAATGGATCTGTTCTAATACAATATGTAGACAATTTATTGTTGTGTTCTGATTCATTTATGTCATGTCTAAATGATACTAAACTACTGCTGCTTCATCTCTCACAGACAGGACAAAAGGTTGCTAAGGACAAATTACAGCCATGCCAGACCAGAGTTAAATACTTGGGACATTGCCTAACCCAGGGACTATGACATCTGACTAATGACAGGATACAGACTATAAAGACCATGACACTGCCGCAGAACCAACAGCAAATCCGTACCTCCTTGGGAATGTGTGGATACTGCAGATCGTAGATCTCAGGTTTTCTATTTTGGCTTTACCATTGCAGGACTTAGTCTCTTCCTCAAAGCCTGATCATGTCATACACACAGAGGAAACAGAGCAGGCTTCCCTTAACATTAAGGACAGTCTGACAAGAGCACCTGCATTGGGAATACCTGATTATGAAAAACCTTTTGTTTTGTATTGTACGGAAGCTGACGGTTGCGCAGCAGGTGTCCTCACACAAAAACATGGTGATGCCAGTAGGCCCGTAGCATACTACAGTGCACAATTGGACACTGTGGCAAGATCACTCCCAACATGTTTAAGAAGTGTAGCAGCGACTGCTCTATTGGTCAGTAAGAGTGAGGATGTAGTATTAGGCCATGATATGACTGTATATACACCCCATGCTGTATCTGCTTTGCTGAATTCTGCCCAAATCAGACATGTTTCCTCAGCTAGGTTCATGAAATGGGAACTAGCTCTAATAGCACCTGCAAACATCACCATTAAACGGTGCAGTACGTTAAACCCAGCAACGTATTTACCATATGTGCCTCAGGATGCACAAAGGGTGGAGAGAGGTGAGTCATTGGCAGAAGGTGAGTTATGCAGGTATACTGATGCACAGGATTGTATGGAATATTTGAATCAGACCTTTACTGCAAGACCTGACATACATGATACACCTTTAGAAAATGTAGATATGACATTTTACACGGATGGGAGTTGTCATAGACAAACTGACACTGGAGGGTTATGTATGGGTTATGCTGTGGTAAATGACGAGGACGTTATAGAAGCTGAATCCCTTGGTCCACCTCACTCAGCCCAAATGGCTGAGCTAGTGGCACTAAGAAGAGTGTGTGAATTAGCAAAAGGCAAATCTGCTAATATCTACATTGACTCTAGATACGCTTTTGGGGTAGTGCATGATTTTGGAGCTCTATGGCGTCTAAGAAATTTTATGACAGCAGCAGGCACACCAGTCGCACAGTCAAAACATATAAAAGGTCTTTTGACAGCAATCCAAATGCCAAAGGCAGTGGCCGTCATTAAGTGTAAAGCTCATACATGTGAGGATGATCCGGTGTCACTGGGCAATAACAGGGCAGATGAAGCTGCCAAATGGGCAGCAGGTTTAAGAGTGAACATGCCAATTAATCAAATGATGGTTTTTCAAACTGTTGATACGCAGACGTTAATTGTGATGCAAAATTTGTGTTCCATTCAGGAAAAGGCAGTCTGGAGATCAAAGGGATGTGGACAAGAGTTCTCTGGAATCTAGAGAGATGGACAAGGTAAGCCGGTAGCACCCAAGGCATACTACCCAAGATTGGCTGAGGCACCGCATGCTCTGACTCACCTGGGAAAACAAGGTATGTGCAAGTTGGTCAGGGCATATTGGCGTACACCAGGTTTCTCTTCCCAAGCTGTAAAGAGGGCAATGCCCTGCTTGACATGCTTGAGGAAGAACGTTGGAAAAGCAATACCAACCGAGCCACCTCACATCCCTCTGACAGACGGACCTTTTCAGGTAATACAAATTGATTTCATCCAGTTACCACCCTGCAGGAATCTCAAGTATGTATTAGTGTGCACAGATGTGTTTTCTAATTGGGTTGAGGCATATCCAGCTGCCACTAATACTGCTGTGCTTACTGCTAAAAAGATTGTTCAGGAGTTTATATGCAGATACGGTATCCCTAGAATAATTGAAAGTGATAGGGGTACTCATTTCACAGGTGATGTCTTCCAGAGCATGTGTAAGTTGATGGGTATTAATAGTAAACTTCACACCCCCTATCGACCACAGGCCAGTGCGAAGGTGGAGAGAGTGAACGGTACTATTAAAAATAAACTGAGTAAGATCATGATAGAAACTGGACTGGGGTGGCCAGAAGCCTTACTGCTAGTCCTTCTTAGCATCAGGACAACTCCTAGACCCCCTCTCAATCTGTCCCCCTTTGAAGTACTGTTTGGTAGACAACCTCATTTGATTGTAAGTCCACAAGAAGATGTAAAGAGTAACAACAAGGTAACTGTAAAGTATCTTATAACAATGAGTAAACAGTTGAAGCAGCAGCAGCAGAAACTGAAATTGAATCACCTGATATGTCAGAAACAAGCTGTCATGATGTCGAACCTGGAGAATTAGTTATGATCAGGAATTTCTTGTTTTCAGGTTGTCTGACAGATCGGTGGGAAGGTCCGTATCAAGTGTTGTTGATGAGTACAACTTCCTTGAAAGTGGCAGAGAGAGATACCTGGGTCCATTCCACTCACTGCAGAAAGGTCAACTAACTGGTGGAGATACAAGGCGGAGCCGAGGCAGATAGCGTAGACCTGTCAATTGCGAGCCTGTTCCGGGAGAGTTAAAAGTTGCAGCGAGACACCTGAGCTAAAGAAATTTGTAGATCACTATTCCAGCAATGGAGTGGTGTGCTGGGGTTATGTTTGTGTCTTCTTCCAGAGTTTTTATCATCCTAGTTTGTTTCGGGATTTCTGGTTTCGGTGATGGAGGACAGATGACGGAGTGGGGAGCTGATGGTGATATTTATGGAGGGGAGTTGAGAGAAGGAGTGCTAAACCAATCGGGGGAGTATCTGACCAAACCCAGTACAGTAATTGCTAAGAGATCTGTTAACCTGGAAACTCGGAGACAGTGTGAAGGTTTATCGTCTGAGGAATATTGTATTTGTGAGTTTTGTGGGTCCCTAATTGATGAGAGATGCACCCAACGGTGCCAACCTAAGTATAACCAGTATTGGGGTGAGTATCCTTTAGAGGATTATCATACCATGGTGGGCAAAGTTTTAAACCAGATTGACTGTTGGGTGTGCTCTCACGTGCCTCAGGGACAACATAATGTAGGGCTAGTGCCATTTCCATTATATGTCTCTGAGGTTTTAGAATTGCAATGAGGGGAGGCACTGGATGGAAAATTTCTTATGTCCAAACCACCTCATTTTAAACTCCACTAGTATCAAGTAGATAGATCACTTTTGTGTTTGAAGTTCACCAACTTCAACAAACCAGGAAGTTGGGATGTGACTGGGAATAACCAGATGATGATCTTCTCACTAAGAGCTGATAATGAACCTATTCATTTTGAACTTTTATGCTCCATTAGACTAGATGGGAGACAATTCTGGTATAACTATACACTTAGTCCCACCAAGGTAATGGTTGGTAGAGTACCGGAAGGGTACTGTGCAGTTATTGTACAACCTAAGACATGTATTAGTCAAATGGGAGAATCTGAAATAGGATTATTTGTTAGAGAATTATGTCTGACGATGATGATGCACTCTATCCTTTATGTACTCCCAGATGATGTGTATTTTATATGTGGAAGGAAAGCGTATAAGTGGCTCTCCAAGTTCAGAAGGTTTATGTTACCTGGGAAAGGTACTCCCAGATGTTATGACCCTTACACATGGTGAAATGCTTGGTATTCATAAAAACACACCATCATCATATCTTCACACACAGTATGAACATAGGGACAAAAGAAATATGATACCTGGTGATGTACATACAGCCACACAGTTGATTAGCCAAACAACCTGCTTTCAAGTTTTAGTAGCATTGGATCTCACCAGGATCGCTCGGGGTACTTTAAATTTTAGATACATCCAAGACCTTGCTAAATTAATAGATAATATCACCGAGATGTATGATGACACATTCAGATATACAGGTAAAGAGTTACAGGCTTATAAGAAAGAACTTGTGCAACATAGACTAGTGTTAAATTATTTAACAGCTGTCACAGGAGGGTACTGTGTGACCTTAGCCACCCAATTTGGTGTAAAGTGTTGCACATACATCACAAATAATACTATTGACCCCAAGGAGGTGATAGACCGGAAGATGGACGAAATTCTGCAGCTGAAATGGGAATTTCGGAAGAACCATAATGCTTCAGTTGCTGAAGTAGAGGAAAAGGTAGAAGACTGGTTCTCTTGGTTGAACCCTGTAAAATGGTTCTCCGGTCTCAGAGAGTGGGTCCAGGAAATGGTTGCTAGTGTAGGTAAACTCCTGATCCTCATATTGGTTGTCATCTTAGTAATTGGCCTATGTGTCAGATGTGTTCCTGCTGTGTTGAAATGTGGAAAATATAATGCTAAGGTAAACCGAGAGAATGAGATTATAATGGTGGTTAGTAGTAATAACATGAACACTAAGGTAAATGAAGAACTGCATTACAATCCTGAACTAGAATGTTCCATCAGATGATTTATAGATTTAGCCATGCATTAAATGTATTATTAAATGTTATTCTAAACATCCTAAATAATGTAAGTCCCAATCCCCTTCAAGACTTCCTTTATAGGTTAGGTGCATCCCCACATCTTCCTAATGATCTTCCAAGAGTGTGCATATAAGAGTAGTTTTATGTCCCTCCCAGGAACACATTATGGATGGTTTAATGACCACATTGTGCCATCCCATAATATAACATTAACTAATATTTCATAGTGTAAGCCTGAATAAACTTAAGACCAGAGTGTGATAGCGTGCTGTTTGCTATCAAAGGGTGGACTGTCGAAGCAGGATGATTGGCTGAGACCAGATCTTAAAATTAATATCGAGCGACGCCACCTTAGGTTGCGCCTGATGACGCCATCTTGCGTCATCAGCATGAAACATTGTGTGCAATGCTAATATGCTATTATTAGCATTGTGCGATCGCATTGCTAGCGCATACTGTTAAAAGTCCTAGCATACCCCATACGCACATTAAATCATTCATATAATATACAAGACACACAGCGCACAGTTACATTGTTTAGCAAAGCACACTACACATGGACGCACAACGAAAACTAGCATCTTTACTTAATATCCCCACACTGACACATTGCATACTTACACTGAAAGGTTCCCTAGCATTAAGGTTAATATTAGAGGGTTTATTTGTTATCAATTATGTTGTGAAATTAATGTATTTAATATCTAAGGTTTAGTACATGATAAGAAGACCATGTTTTGTGGCATTCTAAACCAATGTTTATTTGCAGATCTCCGGTTCCATCGGCAATGAGATCGCAACATGCGTCTGCAAGTTATGAATCATAGAGAGTTAGGCATTGAAATGTACTCTGTAATGTAATGTTTACTAGCCAGTTTAGACTTGTTCTTCGGCGGGAAAAGATACTCAAAGAGCCGTTGGAGGCCTGAACTACCACTGTTTAAACTGACCTATGAACTGTATCGTGACAGAAGAACCAAGAAGAAGAACCAATGGGATTATGCCAACTTGCTTCTATTGTATTGCCTACTCTCTGTAAGGGTATATAATCAGATGCTCTATTTCCAGTAGTTAGTCATCATTTTCTTTCTATTGACGGAGGCTTCACCTTTGATGCCAGAAATCTGGATCCAGAGCACCTGCGTATGTATCTACTGTACCTTATGATTGTATAATCTTTTGCGCTAATTGTATTTTATATCAAGGCGTGTAACTAAATGCTGTTATGTGAATAATAACTTTTTGTGCTTTGGAACCACACTCAAAGTCTGGAAAGCAATTATTTCTTATGTGTACGCACCGCTAAATAGCGACTTTAGGGTATAAAGACTACTAGGTATACATAGTACACACATTAAAATTATTATTCACACACATATCCAAAAAACACTTAAAATAAAAATAGTTAATTGTGTACTTATGTATAATGTCTCATAGTATCATATTGATCATAACAAATTTTATATCATATACATATATCACAATATAATTAAATGTAATTTCATAGATTATATTTTAGTGTCTTATAAAAATTATTATGTTACCTATTTGTGTTTACATTCAAAATATACTCATATGTGATTATATGTTGTGAAAAAATAAATTACTAGTAACTAAAATAAAAAAAATAATAAATAAATAAATGTTAAGTGTTGTAACAAATACTAGACTGTGCTAAAAAGATATAAATATATAAAATAATTAAAATATATCAACAAAAGTGTTCATATATTAATATTAACCTAATTCTACCGTGATGTATTATAAATAATATATATAGCTAATATAAATTAATATAAGAACCCATATTAACTACTAAATGTGTTTATAAATAAAGTGATCAGTAAAATATGTGAACACACCACATCACAATTGCAAATATTATAAAAATAAATAATTAGTTATCATGGGAAGTGTTCTAAATATTTGTAGTATGTGATAGTGAGAAAAATAATATATGTAATTACAAGACTATTATAAAGGTAATAAAAAGAAGAAAAAAAATCTATTTGTGTGTTGGATATTTAATTGTCCATAAAGGATTAAAAGACTCAGAATCTAAATTAATATCAGAACCCATATAAACTACTAAAATGTTTATAAATAAGGTGATCAGTAAATTATGTGAATACATCACATGATTACAAATATTATGAAAATAAATAATTTGTGATCGTGGGAGGTGTTCTAAATATTTTTAGTATGTGATAGTGATAAGAATAATGTATGTAATTACACAACTTTATTATAAAAATAATAAAGAGAATAATAAAAAATAAAAAAAATTAAGTCTATTTGTGTGTTGGATATTTAATTGTCCATAAAGGATTAAATGTCTCAGAAAGAGGGAGATATGATATTCACAATTCATAGAAATGCTGAGTAGTTATCTCTTTCATGTAAACCGAAAGGTTGGGTACTCCCCATAAGGAAAATTATACATGCTTCTCTCTTCAATAACTGATTAATAAAATCTCCAACCATGAATATCATTCTTCACCTGTTCCATTATAAAAGCTTTCAGGAATCATGGGTTGCTTTGGTGGCAAGATAAAAAATGTCTTGCCACTGTGGTGATGATTTTGATTTTTTCTGATCTGACTATGCATTGCGCATGTTCCCCACATGTTCCAGGAGATGCTGTTTGAATGGTCTACTGGTCATTCCAATGTATCTTAAATTACATGGACAAACTAAACAATATATTACCCCTTGAGATTTGCAATTTACAAAATCTCGAATTGGCCAATTTTACTTGTATTTGTCAGTGAAATTATTAGTTTTAACAGTAAAAGGACAAGCCTTACAATGGCCACAACTATGGAAAGCTGTAACAGATAATTTCTGCTTTGATTCTGACTTGTAATGACTATGTACTAAAATGTCCTTGATGTTCTTGGATCTCCTCCAGCACATCTGTACTTTTTCTCCCAGCAGATTAGATAAATCTGGGTCCGATCTCAGGATGTGCCATTGATTTTGTAGAATCTGTTTTATTCTATTTACTTCTTTGCAGTATGTGCCTATAAATCTGATGGTCTGATTTTCTGTTCTATTGTCTTTATTTTCCATTTTTTGATAAATCAATGATTCTCTTGTTCTTCCTTTTGCCAGATTATAAGCTTTGTGCAATGATCTTTTACTATAACTTCTCATTGTTAATCTACTATTAAGTTCAATTGCTCGATTTTCAAAAGTTTCATCCTCTGAACAATTATGTATAGTCCTCAGGTATTCTCCTTTTGGAATACCTGTAATGACTAGTTGAGGGTGCGAACTGGTGGCATGTAAAATGTTTTTCATGGCAGTTGGCTTCCTGAAGATATCAGAAATCAGGGGCCCATCATTAGTAATTGAGATTGATAAATCAAGGAAATTTATGGTTTTTTGGCTCATTTCCATAGTCAATTTTAAGTTGAGCTGATTAAGATTCAAGACGTAATGAATTCCTGGAATAGTTCCTTTTCTCCTTCCCATATAATAAATAGATCATCTATGAATCTTAGCCAAACTAAGATGTATTGTGTATATTGTACATTTGCTTCTATGAAGACATGTTCTTTTTCCCACCAACCCATGTACAAGTTTGCATAAGTTGGTGCACATGTACTTCCCATGTACTTCCCATACCTCCCCTCATGGTCACACCACTATCCCTCTGAAGTCACTCTGCAGTCCCTGGCCACGCATAGACCCTATTACCAGGGAGCTCTATGCAGCCAGAGATAGGCAACAGTAGACAGCTAGGACATACAGGAGGATCAACGTAGACTGAGACAGACAGCAGGGATCAGAGCAGGACAGGAGGAGTCAGCGCAGGTCAGGACAGACACAGGCACAGCAGTCACCGCAGATGACACTCAGCACATGCACTCCTGTGCATGAAATGAACGCCGCAATACTATATGCCTGAATCTCTGTGGGTGCTGATGAGGATCTGCTTCCTCCCTCACTGCAAAATCTGGTAGCTAGGCAGCAAAATCTGGTAGCCATGGCGACCTGGCCCCTGGAATTTGTCAAGCCCTGCCTTATGGGGAGTACCCAACCTTTCGGTTTAAATGAAATAAATAACTAATCAGCATTTCTATGAATTGTGGATATCATATCTCCCTCTTTCTAAGACCTTTAATCCTTTATGGACAATTAAATATCCAACACACAAATAGACTAAAAATGTTTTTTATTTTTTATTATTCTATTTATTTTTATAATAAAGTTTTGTAATTACATACATTATTGTTATCACTATCACATACTAAAAATATTTAGAACGATCACTAATTATTTATTTTCATAATATTTGTAATCATGATGTGGTGTATTCACATAATTTATTGATCACCTTATTTATAAACATTTTTAGTAGTTTATATGGGTTCTGATATAATTTAGATTCTGAGACTTTTAATCCTTTATGGACAATTAAATATCCAACACACAAATAGATTAATTTTATTATTATTTTTATTACCTTTATAATAATCTTGTAATTACATATAGTATTTTATCACTATCACATACTACAAATATTTAGAACACTTCCCATGATCACTAATTATTTATTTTTTTATATTTGCAATCGTGATATGGTATATTCACATATTTTACTGATCACTTTATTTATAAACACATTTAGTAGTTAATATGGGTTTTTATATTAATTTATATTAGCTATATATATTATTTATAATACATCATGGTAGAATTAAGTTAATATTAATATATCTACACTTTTTTGTTGATATATTTTAATTATTTTATATATTTATATATTTTTTTAGCACAGTCTAGTATTTGTTACAACACTTAAATTTTTTTTAATTTTAGTTACTAGTAATTCATTTTTTCATAATATATAATCACATATGAGTATATTTTGTATGTAAACACAAATAAGTAACATAATAATTTTTATAAGACACTAAAATATAATCTATGATATGACATTTAATTTGCTTTTTACACATTTCCATTTCTTTTTTTTTTCTCTTTCTTCTGAATGGTACTATCTCTAATATAGTAATTAATTAAGATTGGCTACCATATGTGAGTGGGAGGAGTTTACTGAATAAAACTTCACTGAACCCAGGCATCTGGTTCACTCCATGAGGAAGCTTAGATGAATTGTACATTGGAGGAGCCTGCTGGGGATGTGTTTCATCTAGCATTAACAGTTGCCACTATACCTATCTTTACTGTGTCTATAATTAAATCAATCTTGTCTATCATCGCATTTATCTGGCTGAATGTATGCTGCAACTTAGACAAGACTGATGCAATTTTAAAAGCAGAGGAGTGTTCCTGTGATAGATTCCATGTTATGTTACAAACTGCTGACACATGCATTTGTGCCACTGATTAGTCACCTGCTCTGTTAAACTACCACACAATTAGGCTGAATGCATGCTGCAGCAAACATAAACTAGTATTTATGTGGAGTTATTCAGTCACAATGGAATGACTGGTGGTACTATAAATAATTATCAAAGCAAATGCATGATCACTATCCAGGATTATTCTGAGGACTTGTAAAGAATAATATACAAATTGAATCAAGGAATAATTACCTAATATATCCACAGTGACAATAAATTAATTTGTGCCCATACAAATCTCCTGATGGGAGCAACTAACAGTTTTGAATGTGGCAAATCAGTGGTTAACATTAAAAGTTACACTGTTAATAATAAACACAATAAATAATTGTAACAACATCATTTATATCATTGACTATTAGTCACATTTGCAATAGACTCTCCATTAGTGAGCAATTGAATCAGTCCAGGAGTGAGAAATTGAGTAAAAAATACAATCTACTTTATTGATAAGAGATCACATTTGTATCCGGAAGTAAGATAATAGACACAGATGTATATGATACACAATATACATTCTATTCCATGATATAGGAAATGAAGTGCACGTTATTCGAGCAGTTCAATACAGAGATTTGTAATATCAATATTTTATGTAATTAACTGATTACACACTGTAACCAGATACTAAATAAAGTAAGGATGGCTTTAGCCACAGAAAATATCTTTTGAGTATCTGTGCAGTAGTAGATAGTAATGTTATGATACATGAAATTACTGCAACATATAATTTTCAATCTCTGGGGTACTGAATACACAAACCTCATTACAGGTCTTTTATATATATATATATAAGATTTAAAACAGTAATAAAAATATTTCACCACATTTTTTGGAATAAGTTTTTATTTATTAATAAAAGTTATATTTTTTGAGTCCATATAAATGTGATTGGTACTCCATACAACTCTCTCTCTTTTTCTATATCATTTCACTTACAAAGTAACTTCATGTTCCTGAATTGCTGTTTGTGTGCCTGTGTAAAAAATCATTGCACTGGATGTGCAATTTTGCTGGAATAAAAGCTTACTAATTTTGAAGCACTTCAGTCACCAGTGGTCGCCTGAAATCGCCCCACACTAGGTCATATATATATATATATATATTACCTTGTCAGAGTTACATGTTTAGCTAGATAGCCATTATCTTCAGGTGCAACTTGCACCAGCTCTATAATAGGTGCATATGATATGCCTGGAAATATATATTTACACTTTCATCCAACACTGCATTTCTGTCAACATGCCTTTTCTGATGTGTCATTGTCTACTGTGCAAACACGGTTAAAGCCCAGTTATACCTAGAGATGTGTGGTTCAGTGTTCATAAAACGTGTGTGTTAAAACATATAGTGTCATTAGGGTGCCGCCATTTTACTAGGGATTCTGTGAGGCACTGTTTTGTGTATTCAGGCATGGTTATCAAAAATGGAAACTATAAAACTTGTGTTAAAAAATATAACCTAATTATAGTGACACCCTTATACTAGGAGCACTGTGAGACACTGTGTTGTGTGTTCATGCACTGTTATCAAAAATGTTAATTATAAAAGTTTTGTGTTAAAAAATATAATGTCATTAGGGTGCCACAGTTATACTAGATGCACTGTGAGTTGATATGGACCAGTCAATAGGAGAGTAGGAGCAGCAACCCAGTGCTAGTGCTGTGGCTTTTGCCAGCAGTCATGATAGTACTTCAACTTCTACTAAAGGTGGTCCATGGGAAATAAAGTGCACCTGAAATCTAAACAATATTTTACAATGTTAAAGGAAACATCACCTCTAATAATAAAGGGAAAATTTACTGGCAAAAATCATAAAATTGCCAACATTCCATGCACCATATACAATGGCAGGAAAAGGTTCAGGCCATTGATTTCCTTTTTGAGTGTTGGTCCTGCTACTGCTGTATCATACACTAGAATGCCTATTTGGGAAGCCAGGGCCAAATACAGTCACGCATCTTCTGAAACCTTCTCATTTTAAGTCTACATGTATCACCTTAAAACAGGCAAATCAGTTCACCAAAACAAAACTAAGGCTGAAGAACAAACTTTGTGTTCACAAACTTCACAAATCCAGAGGAGAATCTAAATGAGTCCATGTGTGCTATGTATGAGTGTGAAATTGACAGTGTACTCTTAGAGAAGCTTCCTTCCACCATGTCCACAAGCTCTGCACATGTGGGGATGAGCAGCAGTAAAGTAAAGATAGTGACTTAGAAATTAGGATGTTACTCTGGAAGTGCAACAGGATGAGGAGGATATTTGTGCATCTGACACTAATGAGGATGTTGATGGTGTAAAAGTCAGCCACTAGTGGCAGCAGCTCTAGCCCATGATAAGAAGAAGGCCATTGTTATGCCTTGGCATAAAACCAAAAAATCCACCTCTTTTGTGTGGAATTATTTTTACCTAAATCATGACAACATTTGTCAAGCCATCTGTATCATTTGTGAAAGTAAAGTAAGTAGAGGTAGGGACATCAACCATTTGCAGCTAGTTCATGCAAATTATTTTAAAAAATGTCAAAACTCCTGTAATAAAATAGTAACAAGGAATCCAGAATCTGCTGCCAACAACATGGATAGTTTCCAGCACATGCAATCTCCACCACCACCTACCACCAAAACCTTCATCATCAATCTCCTCATTAATGACCAATTTGTATCCAATTTGTGAGAGCTAACTATCTTCTTACCTATCCAGGATTCCACAGAAGAATCCTTGTGCTCCAAAGCTGCTGTTGTTGCTGGGGGTGACTCTTCAACCCAGAAGGGGACCAAGTAGACTAGTTCAAACAACAATTGAGTGTGAAACAATCTTTTGCATGAAAAAGCAAGTATGAAAGCTGCCATCCAGTTGCAAAGTGGATCACTGAAGCTATGATGGCTGTGCTAGCACTAGATCTGCATCCAATATCCACTATCAATGCATGTTGTTTTAGATAGTTAATTGAGGTCCTGTGTCCCCACTTCTAAATTCCATCTCAATTCTATTTTACCAGAACAGCAATTCCTCGCCTGTACCAGGATGTTAAAAAAAATAGTTATTGGCCTAGAAAATGCCATTGTACCCACTATCCACTAACCAAATATATGTATACAATCATTAATGGTCAAACTAAAGATTACATGACTGTGAAGCCCACTGGGTGGGTGTATCACCTTCAACAGCATCAGTATCTTACACACAATGCCAGCTCATTTACAGGCAGGCTACTGTCTGTGTCACTAGCTTCACTAATAGGCATACCAGTGTCAACTGTCGAAGCTGGATTATTGGCTGAGACAAGATCAGTTTAAAATTGAATCGCAGCGACACCATCTTGCGACTGGCCGCAAGACGCCATTTTGCGTAATGGCCGCCTAAGCGCCATTTTAGATAAACTCACATTTTAGTACATGTGGCTATAATACATTAGCATCATGCAAATTCATCTGTGACCATCACCATAGGTTACGGCAATTCACCAAAAGCCTATTTCATTACTTTACATATTATAAAGGATATATTCCAGAAATGGCTTTACAGTATTGCATTAGAGCAAGTGGCCAGGTGACAACTGGCTTGTGTAGATAAGCTTCCTGGATAGTGTTTGCCCTCACTACGGGTGGTCCGGCTAGAATACATTAGCAAGCTTCCTGCAATGACATGATTTCAAAGGCTAGAGTGTCACCTTAGGTCTGTCTCTAGTAGCTGGGATATTTTGCATTTTAACACAAGAGACCGGGAGCATAAAGAGTTTTCTTTCCTTTGAACACAGGAAAGCAGAGGACATGTAGAACTATCTGGCCCAGCATGTCACGCTGCTAAGATGTTAGAGTCAAGTGCATCCATCTTCATACACACATTAATACGTCTTTATATCAAAGCCCAAATACTCACACATTACATATTCACACATAAGGTTTAATAAGCTTTAAAGTATATGATTTAAGTTGGTTCAGTTAGTTTAAATGCTGTGAAATAAAGATATTTGATAACTTAGGTTCTGTACATGATAAGAAAGCAGTGTTTGGGTCCGTACTGATGTGTACTCTTTCAACAGAATTCTGGTACTATCGGTGTGGAGATCGCATCGTGCATTCTCAAGTTATGGATCACAGAACCTACAAGCAACAAAATGTTTTATTTCATGAACAACTGTTAGGATGTTACAGAGGGCATGATTAGAAAGATCCCCAGCTGTTAGAGGCAGGGAGAGTCTATTTGAACCAGCCTGTTAAATGTGCTGTAACATATGCTTCTCCTCTGGGAACCAATGATATCAGCAACAGACTTCCCTATTGTTCTGTTTATTCTGGGGGGGTATAAATATGAGTGCACGAATGCTGGTCTTCAGTCTTCATGCTGAATGCTGTATGACTGGGGGTCTCTTACTGATGCCTATCTCTGTGTCCGGAAGTGCCTGCGTATGTATACTGTACTTGGGGTCTGTATAATTTCCTTTTGCACCTAAATTGTGTCTCTCTGTGTGTCTCTCTCTCTCTGTGCCTCTCTCTCTCTTTGTGCCTCTCTCTCTCTTTGTGCCTCTCTCTCTCTTTGTGCCTCTCTCTCTCTGTGTGCCTCTCTCTCTCTCTGTGTGTCTCTCTCTCTCTCTCTGTGTCTCACTCTCTCTCTCTGTGCCTCTCTCTCTCTGTGTGTCTCTCTCTCTCTGTGTGTCTCTCTCTCTCTGTGTGTGCCTCTCTCTCTCTGTGTGTCTCTCTCTCTCTCTCTGTGTGCCTCTCTCTCTCTTTGTGTCTCTCTCTCTGTGTGCCTCTCTCTCTCTCTGGGTGTCTCTCTCTCTGTACCTCTCTCTCTCTGTGTCTCTCTCTCTCTGTGTGTCTCTCTCTCTCTCTGTGTGTGTCTCTCTCTCTCTCTCTGTGTGTGTCTCTCTCTCTCTCTGTGAGTCTCTCTCTCTGTGTGTCTCTGTGTCTCTCTCATTGTATTTATTTGCGCTTATTGTACACAGATCATAGCGTGTAACTGACTGTACTTTTACTTGAATAATACATTGTGCTTCGGAACCACATGTTCTGAGTCTGGAGTCTTTATTTATTGTATGACTGCGTAAGCAAATTAGTGTCATCCTTAGAGGTTTATAGGAAGGATTTTAGAAGGTACAGGCTGGGGTATATAGAGGTTCTGATCCAGTTTTGTTAGTTTGTTTTCCTCTGTTGATAGAACCTTGCATTTAGAGGGGTGCTGCAGTATTGCGTAAGCGGCTGAAATGCATTTTTGCTTACGCAGTTAAAAAGTCATTATACGGTTGTGTGGTAGTTGCATTATTGTGTATGCGGCTGGTCGCACAATAGTGTATACGCACTTCCGGTTCTGCTGCCACGTGTTTGAACAAAGCCATTGAGGTTTACTTTTTTTTTTCTATTACCAATATCTGGGTTAACGTGTATTTTTCTGCGCAGGAAAAAGAGTGTAATAGTGAATATATGTTGAACAAAGTTAAGGGTATCGTATGATCCTTAAGGGCTAGGTGCAAGGGTTAGCCTAGTCGCTCGGTAAGCAGCTTTACCGTTCTATACACAATAGCAGGTGTACATGTTGTCTTTGTTGCAGAGAGGTGCGTGAGAGTAGCCGACATATAAATGCTCATAGGTGTGGAAGTTGCCTTACTAAATCTTATCCGGGTGTGGAAGTTGCCTTTTTCAAATCTTATCCAGGTGTGGAAGTTGCCTTACTAAATCTTATCCAGGTGTGTGGGCACCGCCGACTTAAATCATCCACAGGTAAGTGAAAGTATCTTGATTGTCTTTCACCAGTTTAAATTTTTATTGAAAAGCGTAGGAGTTGTCTCAGAATGGGAGCCACACAAACAGTAGAAATGTTAGGCAATGATGTGCTGCTAATGGAGGCGCCGACTGGATCGGCCCGTCGTATCATGTATACCAAGTACGGTACTTATGCAATAAGGTATTGTGATTTATGGTTTAATATGACGAGGAAGTCTGTTAGACCGTTTCCCAGAATTGGTAGTTTGACAAAAATGTGTTAGACAATGTCCAGGATCACATCAGTATGGTGCGATCCCGAGAGAAAAAGATTAAGTATTTTGAATGTTTAAAACTATGTCAGCATGAAGGGGATGCGTGGCTTAAAAATGTGCAAACGACGCAAACTAGCGTTGCGAGCGCATTGCCAGAAAATACATCCACGACGCTAAGTTGCAATACGGGCGAGCCGCAAATTGGCGCGCACGTGCGGCAAGGTAGCATCATGGAGAGTATTGCCAGCAGTTCACGCTCACCTCCCCCACCTTATGTGGATGGAGGTGCAAGTACAGTTACCAAAAATACCCATAAAAATGTAACAAGCAATTTGTACCCCCTCTTAAGCAACCATAAAGAAAATGTTTATAATGTGGATGATGGGCCTATTGTGATGTCCGCCATTTCCCATGCTGTACAGATGATAGATGCAGCATCACCACAATCACGGGTGGTGCCGCCATCTCCATCGGTAACAGCAAGGGAAGTGTTAACACACTCTGCACCCATAGCGGAAGATGTTAATACCATACGTAGCAGCAGCAGATTAAACCCCCAGCCAGGTAACCAGGTCAGAGGTAGCAACGCTGCCGGTCTGCATCCCATTCGGACAATAACTGTTCCGAATGGAAATGCGGATGTAAACGGTGTAGTGCCCACAAGGGAAGTAGTAGTGCATTGTCCATGGACAAGAGCAGAACTAAATTCCATCATAAATGATTTCCCCGATCCCAAAAAGGAACTAGCCAAATGTCAAAGATTTTTGAGAAATTTGGGTAGTTCTCATGAGCCCACTAATAAAGATTGGCGTGTGGTGTTAAGGGCCTGTCTACCACTCAATACCGACATGACAAAATTTATCACGGACTGTGTATTGGATGGCGACGTTCCCTTAACAAACCAAGTAAACCATGGTAACATTTCCCTCATTGTGACTCAATTGGGTATATATTTTCCAGTAGTAGTTAACTGGAACAAAATCTTCACAATCAAACAAAAGGAGAGTGAAACTGCAGAAGACTATTGCGACCGGGCTCTGCAGGCAATCACCCAGTACACTGGGATAGAAGATATTAAAGATAGCACTCACCACAGGGGAATGATAGTCACGATACTAATGGATGGTCTAAAAGAGAATTTAAAAACTCGGGTTCAGACCTCACAGCCTGGCTGGAGGGGACTTACAATAGATAACCTCAGAGAGTCTGCCATAGAACATGACAAAAACATCTAAAAAAAGAGGGAGATCCAGAGCGAAAAATTAATGGCTGTCAGTATACAAGCTCTGGAGGGAATGACGGTAACATCACAGCCAACAGACACACTTGCACTTGCACACACACTCATGTCAGAACAAGTATGTGCTCTCACTAACCCCACTCAACAAAAAACACAACTCTACCCCACTAACCCAATGCAACCACAGGTCCCAGGCTATCCACCAACTTCTTATCCCCCACAATACCCTTACCCTCCCTATCCTTACCCATATCCACCACCTTTACCCTCTGCTCAAACTTCACAACAACACATGCTTTCACCTGAATCACGGACATGTTTTAATTGTAAACAAACAGGACACTTAAGTAGAAACAGTACAGTAAAAAGAGTATGGACCCCACATCAGGGGAGACCTGGATACCCCCATAAGGGACATGCACAGATGTTCAGCAGGCACCAGCTCCAATTGTAGCCGTAAATACTTTATTGGAGAATGGTAGCCAACGCTAGGGGTCAGGTCATACCTGTAATCTACAGATAGTCAGGTTAACGGGAAGTACTAGGGAAGAACCAGTCTTGATGGTTGATGTAGCTGGTACTGAATATACTTTTCTTGTAGACACAGGGGCGACCAAGTCAGTGATGAAATCTCCCGTTAATTTACAGGTGACCGACGAGACAATACCAACAATGGGTGTGACAGGTAAAGTGGAATGTTATCCTTTAACAAATTCCACAGAGGTCAGTATTGGGCCGTTGCATACCAGACATTCTTATCTCCTGGCTGCGACGGCTCCTACTAACCTGCTGGGCAGAGACTTGTTATGTAAAATGGGATGTGTTATATATTGCACCCCTGATGGTGTATATATAGATATCCCAGAGAGAATGGTATACGAGGTGCGGGATATGTTAGACACTCCTCAAAGGATAATGTATCACTCTACAATTTTAAAAGAAAATCCATCACAAGTAGATGAAATGTTGTCCCAAATTCCAGATTCCCTTTGGACTAAAGATGGACAAGACACTGGATTAATGGCAAACGTAATCCCAGTAATGGTAAACTTAAAAAGCGGTAGGCAAGGTCCAAAAATTCCCCAGTACCCACTAAAACAGGAAGTAGAATTAGGGGTGTTTCCAATAATTGAGCGATTATTGCAACAGGGAATTTTAGTCCGTACAGCTAGTGTAGCCAACAGTCCCATCTTTCCAGTAAAGAAGAGTGGTGGGAGGGGTTATAGACTGGTGCAAGACCTTAGAGGTGTTAATAAGGTAGTTGAGAGCCAATTCCCTGTAGTGCCAAATCCAGCTGTCATCCTGATGCAGATCCCACCAAATGCAACCCACTTCACTGTCATTGACCTCTGTTCTGCTTTCTTCTCTGTGCCTCTCCACCCTGACTGTCAGTACCTATTCGCATTCACATACAGAGGTGTGCAATATACATGGACACGATTACCTCAAGGTTTCATAGACAGCCCCAGTATCTTCTCCCAGGCATTGCATGACTGTTTACAATCTTTTCAACCTGCCAATGGATCGGTTCTAATTCAATATGTGGACAATTTATTGCTATGTTCTGACTCGTTTATGTCATGTGTGAATGATACTAAACTTTTGTTACTTCATCTCTCGCATACAGGACACAAGGTGGCTAAGGACAAGTTACAGCTGTGCCAATCCAGAGTAAAATATTTGGGACACTGCCTGACCCAGGGGTTATGACATCTTACAAATGATAGAATCCAGGCCATACAAAACGTGACACTGCCACAGAATCAACAGCAAATTCGTACATTCTTGGGAATGTGTGGATATTGCCGAATGTGGATCCCAGGTTTTTCTATTTTGGCCTTGCCTTTACAGGAACTAGTCTCTTCCTCAAAGCCCGATCATGTCATACACACAGAGGAATCAGAACAGGCTTTTCTTAATCTTAAGGATAGTCTGACAAAAGCTCCTGCATTGGGAATACCCGATTTTGAGAAACCTTTTGATTTATATTGTACGGAAGCCGATGGTTGTGCTGCAGGTGTCCTTACACAAAAACATGGTGATGCCAGTAGGCCCATAGCATACTACAGTGCCCAATTGGACACAGTAGCAAGATCACTTCCCACCTGTTTGAGAAGTGTAGCAGCTACCACTTTATTGGTGAGTAAAAGTGAGGACGTAGTATTGGGCCATGATATGATTGTCTACACTCCCCATGCTGTATCTGCCCTGTTGAACTCAGCTCAAACCAGACACGTCACCTCGGTTAGGTTCACCAAATGGGAACTAGCTCTAATCGCTCCTGCAAATATTACTGTCAAACATTGCAGTACGCTGAATCCAGCAACGTACCTACCATATGTACAATGTGAAGTACAAAGGGTGGAAGGAGAGGAGTTGCTGGTGGGAGGTTTGTTCGGCAGACATGATGATACTCACGATTGTATGACATATCTGAATCAGACCTTTACTGCTAGACCTGACATACATGACACACCTTTAGAGAATGTGGATATAACTTTTTACATGGATGGGAGTTGTCATAGACAAACAGACACAGGTGAATTATGTACAGGTTATGCTGTTGTAGATGACACAGACATCATGGAAGCTAAACCTCTCAGTCCTCCTCACTCAGCCCAGGTGGCAGACTTAGTAGTACTGACTAGAGCATGTGAACTGGCAGCAGGCAAATCTGCTAACATTTACACTGATTCGAGGTACGCGTTCGGGGTGGTGCACGATTTTGGGGCTCTATTGCGTCTGAGAAATTTTATGACAGCAGCAGGCACACCAGTTGCACATTCCCGACACATAAAACGTCTTTTAGAAGCAATCCAACTGCCCAAAGCAGTGGCAGTAATTAAATGCAAAGCCCACACATGTGAGGATGAACCAGTGTCACTGGGCAACAACAGAGCTGATGAAGCTGCAAAATGGGCAGCAGGGTTAAAAATGTTTTCTCCAAATGAAACAATTATGTCATTCCAAACTATTGATATGCTGAAATTAATTGAGATGCAAAATTTGTGTTCAATTCAGGAAAAATCCATTTGGAAGTCCAAGGGATGTGGGCAAGAGTCCTCTGGGCTCTGGAGGGACAGACATGGTAAGCCAGTAGCCCCAAGGCATATTACCCCAGCCTGGCTGAGGCAGCACACGGTCTAACTCATCTAGGTAAACAGGGTATGTGCAAGTTGGTGAGGGCATACTGGTGCGCACCAGGTTTTTCTTCACAAGCAGAGAAGATGGCAATGTCCTGTCTGACCTGCTTGAGAAAGAACATAGGGAAAGCGATCCCTACCGAACTGCCCCACATTCCACCGACTGATGGACCTTTCCAGGTGATACAAATTGATTTCATCCAATTACCACCCTGCAGGAACCTTAAGTATGTATTAGTGTGCACAGACGTATTTTCTAACTGGGTTGAGGCCTACCCAGTGGCCACTAATACTGCTGCATTTACTGCCAAGAAAATAGTCCAGGAATTTGTATGCAGGTACGGTATCCCTAAGATCATCGAGAGTGACAGGGGTACTCATTTCACAGGTGATGTGTTCCAAAATATGTGTAAGCTGATGGGTATTAATAGACGACTTCATACCTCCTACCGACCGCAAGCCAGTGCCAAGGTAGAGAGGATGAACGGGACTATTAAAAATAAATTAAGTAAAATTATGGCAGAGACTGGACTAGGATGGCCAGAAGCATTACCTTTGGTCTTACATAGCATAAGGACCACTCCCAGACCTCCTCTGAATCTGTCCCCATTTGAAATATTGTTTGGTAGACAACCTCATTTGATTATAAGTCCTCAGGAAGACTTGAAGGGTAACAACGAGGTAACTGTAAAGTATCTTATATCAATGAGTAAGCAATTAAAGCAACAGCAGCAGAAACTGAAATTGTTGTCTAATGATATGCCTGAAACTAACTGTCATGATGTTGAACCAGGAGAATATGTAATGATCAGAAATTTCTTGCATTCAGGTTGTTTGACTGATCGGTGGGAAGGTCCATACCAGGTGCTGCTGACGGGTACTACATCTTTTAAGGTGGCTGAGAGAGATACCTGGGTCCATTCCACTCACTGCAAAAAGGTCAATCAACTGGTGGAGAAACAAGGCGGGGGGACAAGGCTGATAGTGTGGACCTGACGCTCACGAGCTTGTTCCGGGAAGATTGAAAAGGTTGTAGTGAGATACCTGAACTGAGAGAAATTTTGCAGGACTTGTTGTTAAAATGGACGGGCCTGCTGTGTTCATTTTCATATTCTCTTTTAGAGTATTCACCATCCTGGTCAGTTCGGGGATATTCAGTGTCTGTGATGGGGGACCGATTGAGGAAATGGGAGCTGATGGCAGTGCTGATGGAGTGGAATCAGGAGGAGTGCAATGCCAATCAGGGGAGTGTCTTTCCAATCTTAGTACTGTTATTGTTAAAAGAGCTGTCATTCCGGATACTCGGGGAAGGTGTGGAGGTTTATCATCTGAAGATTCCTGTATTTGTGAGCTTTGTGGGTCCCTAGTTAATGAGAACTGTATCCAACGGTGCCAACCTAAATATAATCCGTACTGGGGTGGGTATCCTCTAGAGGATTATCATAGCATGGTAGGCAAAGTGTTAAATCAAACTGATTGCTGGGTGTGTTCACATGTGCCACAGGGACAGCATAATGTAGGGTTGGTGCCATTTCCGCTGAATATCACAGAAATTTTAGAATTGCAAAAAGGGAAAACATTGGATGGAAAATCCCTCTCATCCAAACCACTTCATTTCAAACTCTATCAATTCCAAGTAGATAGATCACTTTTGTGTTTAAACATAACCAACCCCAATAAACCCAGAGGTTGGGAAGTGACGGGGAATAATCAGACGAACTTCTCACAAAGAGCTGATAATGAGTCCATAAACTATGATCTGTTACGCTCAATTAAATCAAGTGGGAAACATTTTAGGTACAGGTATACATTGAGTTCCACCAAAGAAATTATTGGTAAGGTACCAGATGGTTATTGTGCTAAAATAATACAACCAGAAACTTGCATATACCAGATGGAAGAGCCTGAGATAGGATTGTTTGCAAGGGAAATGTGTTTAATGATAATGATCCATACCATTCCTTATGTTCTCCCCGATAATGTATATTTTATATGTGGAAGAAAGGCGTATAAATGGCTCTCCCCGAGTTCTGAAGGTTTGTGTTACCTGGGAAGAGTAGTCCCAGAAGTTATGACCCTCACACATGTTGAAATGCTGGGAATACATAAAAACACACTGTCACCATATCTTCACACACATTATGAACACAGAGGCAAGAGAAATATGATACCTGGTGATATGCATAAAGCCGCTCAGTTAATTAGTGAGACAACCGGCTTTCAAGTTTTAGTCGCACTGGATCCCACCAGGATCGCTCGGGGTACACTAAATTTTAGATATATCCAGGAACTTGCTAAAGTAATAGATAATATCACCGAGATGTACGATGACACATTCAGGTACACAGGGAGAGAATTGCAAGCGTACAAGAAAGAACTGGTGCAACACAGGCTAGTGTTGAATTATTTAACTGCTCTTACTGGAGGGTATTGCGTAATGTTAGCCACCCAATTTGGAGCAAAATGTTGCACTTATGTCACCAATTATACCAGCGACCCCAAGGAGGTGATAGACCGGAAGATGGATGAGATTCTGCAGCTAAAGTGGGAATTCCGTAAGAACCATAACGCATCAGTGGCTGAAGCAGGGGAAAAGATAGAAGGATGGGTGTCATGGCTGAACCCAGTGAAATGGTTCTCAGGTCTAGGGGAATGGGTCCAGGAAGTGATCGCCAACATAGGCAAATTCTTGATCCTTATACTGATTGTCATCATAGTAATTGGCATATGCGTCCGATGTGTTCCTATTGTGTTGAAGTGTGGAAAATGTAAAAACAGAGTGAAACGAAGGAATGAAACTATGATGGTGGTCAGAAATGATAATATGTATACCGAGGTAGATACAGAACTGCATTACAACCCTGAGCTAGGAAGTACCATCATTTAATGTATTATATTTAGACATGCATAGAATGTATTATTGAAATGTTATTTATAAGAACACCTCAGACAATGTAAAGTCTCAATTCCCCTTCAAGACTGCTGTTATAAGACTGGTGCATCCCCACACCTTTCACATGATCTTCCAAGATCTGCGGTGTGCATTTAATAGTAGTTTTATGTCCCCACTCAGAGACACATTATTGATGGAGTAAGAACCACCTTGTGCCATCCCATAATAACACTAAATAATATGTAAATGTAAGCCTAAATTAAATTTTAATAGCAGATTGTGATAGCATGTTGTTCGCTATCAAAGGGTGGACTGTCGAAGCTGGATTATTGGCTGAGACAAGATCAGTTTAAAATTGAATCGCAGCGACACCATCTTGCGACTGGCCGCAAGACGCCATTTTGCGAAATGGCCGCCTAAGCGCCATTTTAGATAAACTCACATTTTAGTACATGTGGCGATAATACCATTAGCATCATGCGAATGCATCTGTGACCATCACCATAGGTTACGGTGATTCACGAAAGCCTATTTCATTACTTTACGTATTATAAAGGATATATTCCAAAAATGGCTTTACAGTATTGCATTAGAGCAAGTGGCCAGGTGACAACTGGCTTGTGTAGATAAGCTTCCTGGATAGTGTTTGCCCTCACTACGGGTGGTCCGGCTAGAATACATTAGCAAGCTTCCTGCAATGACATGATTTCAAAGGCTAGAGTGTCACCTTAGGTCTGTCTCTTGTAGCTGGGATATTTTGCATTTTCACACAAGAGACCGGGAGCATAAAGAGTTTTCTTTCCTTTGAACACAGGAAAGCAGAGGACATGTAGAA
Organism: Taudactylus pleione; assembly: GCA_031769625.1. Lineage (NCBI taxonomy): Eukaryota > Metazoa > Chordata > Amphibia > Anura > Myobatrachidae > Taudactylus > Taudactylus pleione. Next base: position 14,922,362 of record JAUIMM010000009.1, on the reverse strand, counting down.
CTATCTGGCCCAGCATGTCACGCTGCTAAGATGTTAGAGTCAAGTGCACCCATCTTCATACACACATTAATACGTCTTTATATCAAACCCCGAATACTCACACATTACATATTCACACATAAGGTTTAATAAGCTTTAAAGTATATGATTTAAGTTGGTTCAGTTAGTTTAAATGCTGTTAAATAAAGATATTTGATAACTTAGGTTCTGTACATGATAAGAAAGCAGTGTTTGGGTCCGTACTGATGTGTACTCTTTCAACAGAATTCCGGTACTATCGGTGTGGAGATCGCATCGTGCATTCTCAAGTTATGGATCACAGAACCTACAAGCAACAAAATGTTTTATTTCATGAACAACTGTTAGGATGTTACAGAGGGCGTGATTAGAAAGATCCCCAGCTATTAGAGGCAGGGAGAGTCTATTTGAACCAGCTTGTTAAATGTGCTGTAACATATGCTTCTCCTCTGGGAACCAATGATATCAGCAACAGACTTCCCTATTGTCCTGTTTATTCTGGGGGGGTATAAGTATGAGTGCATGAATGCTGGTCTTCAGTCTTCATGCTGAATGCTGTATGACTGGGGGTCTCTTACTGATGCCTATCTCTGTGTCCAGAAGCGCCTGCGTATGTATACTGTACTTGGGGTCTGTATAATTTCCTTTTGCACCTAAATTGTGTCTCTCTGTGTGTGTCTCTCTCTCTGTGTGCCTCTCTCTCTCTTTGTGCCTCTCTCTCTCTGTGTGTCTCTCTCTCTCTGTGCCTCTCTCTCTCTGTGCCTCTCTCTCTCTGTGTGCCTCTCTATCTCTCTGTGTGCCTCTCTCTCTTTGTGTCTCTCTCTGTGTGAGCCTCTCTCTCTCTTTGTGCCTCTCTATCTCTGTGTGCCTCTCTCTCTCTCTCTCTGGGTGTCTCTCTCTTTCTGTGCCTCTCTCTCTTTCTGTGCCTCTCTCTCTCTGTGTGTCTCCTTCTCTCTGTGTGTCTCTCTCTCTGTGTGTCTCTGTGTCTCTCTGTCTGTGTCTCTTTCTCTGTGTCTCTCTGTCTCTCTCATTGTATTTATTTGTGCTTATTGTATACAGATCATAGCGTGTAACTGACTGTACTTTTACTTGAATAATACTTTGTGCTTCGGAACCACATGTTCTGAGTCTGGAGTCTCTATTTATTGTATGACTGCGTATGCAAATTAGCGTCATCCTTAGCGGTTTATAGGAAGGATTTTAGAAGGTACAGGCAGGGGTATATAGAGGTTCTGATCCAGTTTCGTTACATCCTGTTAGGAAAACTCAGAGATGTCATATCAAAATGTATTACCTCGCTAGGATCCCAAGGACAATTCCATATTGCACCACTTTTCTTTTCATTATGCATTTTTATTACTTATGCTCTAATACATTACTAATTTGCAACACATTTTTAAATATTGTGGTGCCTCACAAAAAAAATGTAGAAGAATTATGGATCATATTTAGTAATATCCAGTAATATCAACATGAACAAGATAAATTGTATTGTTTTATGGTCTTTTCTCAGTTGCAGCAAAACAAGGCCACGTCTCAGATTAAATTTTCTTAATCATTCAATCAATGAATTAATCGATCAATCAATAGTTTACCTCGCTGTCATACATACATACATACATACATACATACATACATACATACATACATGCTCCACCTCCATTTCCCTGTACTGCTCTCGGGCCTCTGATCTAGGGGCCTGATTCAGCAAGGATCGCATTTGCAAAGCTGCACGCAGGCAGCTTTGCAATGCAGTGGCATAGCTATAAATTTTGCTCCCCACTGCCAAAAATGTTTCTGTCGCACCCAAACACAGCCTTTTGGTAAAATAATGACAGGGCCATTTATATGCAATTTGGCTCCCAGTGCAAAAGTAAAAAATGTGTTCCCACCCCCCCTAGACAGTTTACAGTATTTTTCCTCCTTGTAGTAATGCCCCTTACACATTATGCCACACACCATAATGCCCATTACACATTATGCCACACACTGTGTAATGGTTATTTCCAAAGTGCCACTTACATACTTGCCCCCTGACACCAATTTATGCTCCACAGTAAGGCTCACTGTATATATTTAAATTATCTGCTCGTCAAGGGTCTCATGCTCATTGTCAGGGGTTTATGCTCATTACCAGGGGTTTCATGCTAGATGCACGGGGTCTCTGGGTTTCATGCTTGTTGTCAGGTGTTCCATACCCATTGCCAGGGACTACATGTTCATTGATAGGGGTTTTACACTCATTGTCAGGGGTATAAAATATATATATATATTTTTTTTTATATATATATATATATATATATATATATATTTATATTTGGTAGTGTATGTAAATTGCGGCACCGGTGCTACTTTGAATTCACAGAGCATCCCTGCCAGTCACAGGGCATCCCTTCTAATTCATAGCACATCCCTGCTAGTCACAGGGCATCCCTCCCAGTCGTATAAAGCATCCTATACCACCAGCATCCCTCACACTGCATTTATATGTACAGTACACCATGTATCACAGAGCACCAATCATCATCACCATAACAAGCATCCTGCACAGATCATCACTCCTGTACACAGAGACAGAGTATTGCAGCCTGCACACAGCAGCATCTGGTACACATCCAGCATCCTGAGTGGCCTGGGTGTGGGGGGGCGTCAGGTTGTGGCCACTGCAGACCCATCGGCTCCTCCCACCGGTGTCTGACAGCCCCGAGGAAGAGGAGAGAGAGCCAGTATGAGTACCTGTCAGACAGCAGGAAGTGGCTGTACTCCTCCGTCTCCTCGGCACAGTACAGCACGCGCGGGAGCCCCTGGGTGCAGGGCCGGTGCAAGGTTTCTTGGCACCCTAGGCATTTCTTCAACCTTGCACCTTCCCCCCCCCTCTCGGATAGCTACACAAGCCCTTATACAGTGCCACTTATGCATTGCCCCCAGTAGTGGTCCCCCTATGCAGTGCCATAGGTAGTGGTCCCCTATGTAGTGCCCCTTATATAATGTCCCCAGTAGTAGTCCCCCTTATATAGTGACCCCAGTACTGACCCCCCAGCAGTGCCTCCAGTAGTAGTCCCCCACCTATGCAGTGCCCCCAGCAGTAATCCCCACCTATGCAGTGGCCCCAGTAGTGGTCTTACCAGTGCAGTGCCCCCAGTAGTGGTCCCACCAGTGCCTCCAGTAGTAGTCCTCCCAGCAGTACCCCAAGTAGTAGTCCTCCCCCAGCAGTGCCCCCAGTAGTAGTCCCCCACCTATGCAGTTCCCCCAGCAGTAATCCCCACCTATGCAGTGCCCCCAGCAGTAATCCCCACCTATGCAGTGCTCTCTGTAGTGGTACCACCAGTGCAGTGCCCCCAGTAGTGGACCCACCAGTGCAGTGCCTCCAGTAGTAGTCCCCCCAGCAGTGCCCCCAGTAATAGTCCCCCCAGCAGTGCCCCCAATAGTAGTCGTCCCAGCAGTAGTCGTCCCCAGCAATGCCCCCAGTAGTAGTCCCCCCCAGCAGTGCCCCCAGTAGTAGCCCCCCCAGCAATATCCTCAGTAGTAGTCCTCCCCCCCGCACCAGACACACATGCGCTGGCATCTGCTCCTCCTTCTGGCATCCTCCTGGGCCGGCCCACTCTGCATGATGGGAGAGACATCATGACGTCACTCCCATCACCCACTGTGGAAGCTGGAAGAGCCCGGGGTCGGCAGTAGGCGCAAGGCAAGCAGCCGATGAGAGTCTATCTAACTCTCATCAGCTGCTAAAACAAACACACAGCTGCCGGCGCTGGCGGCTGTGTGTTTGTTATACTAGTAGAGTAATGCGGTCTGCACTTATGTGTGGTCCACATTACCGCCCTGCCTGGGTGACTAACAGATGCTAGAGGTCCAGTAGGACCTCTAGCATATGTCTCCTCCTAGGCGGTGGCCATTTTTGGAAGGCCGTTTTCAGCAGATGTCATGCGGACGGCTAGTCTGCATGATATCTGCAGCCCCCCTTGCCACCACGCCCCACAAGCCTCCGCGCACCCAAGATACCACTGGGTCTGTGGGTGCGGTAGTTTCACCACTGTTGCAATGCGATCCTTGCTATTATGCAAATGTAGCAGGAGGTGTATGACACCCCTTGCTGCATTTGCGACCCCTGCACAGTGACGTAGGTCGCAGTGCTGGGATCACCATCGTGACCATCGGTGGTCGATGGTCGTGATGGTGGACAGTGCCTGGTGGCCAGCCAGCTGAGTAAGCTCCCTGCCCCCACACCACCCCTTAAATGCCTCTGCCTGTCAATCAGGCAGAAGCATTCATGGGCTTGGGTGCATATTAGCAGGACCCATTCTGCACACTCACAGAATGGGTCCTGAGCATGCACAGATTCCCGATAATCGGGAATATGTGTTGTATTCTTTCTACTGTAAATTTACTCTGTGCCTAGCACAGTGATTTCCTGAGCAGAGTACCTGCTGCCGGGGCAGAACGAGTATCTGTGCATACACTTCAGGAGATCCGGCAAGGGCACAGTGTCACCCTGCTGCAAATCCCACCGGAACAAGCAGCACTTAGTGACTCCCAGGCTGACAGGAAGGTGTCCATAGCTTGCTTAAATGTCTCTAGCAGGCCAAGTGTTCAAACAGTAAGTATATCTGCTGGTTTTGGGTGGTGGAAGCAGCAGACCCTCCAATATGACCCGTTCCACCAGGTACAAAACGCTCTGTTCCTGGACTTCCCACCTAATTTATGGTTGCAGCCATCTGTGTTGTAACACCTTTCTCATCAATTAACTATTTCAACACAGGTAACTGCAACTATAAATTAGGTGGGAAGTTCAGGAGCATAGGATTTTGTACCTGGTAGAATGGGTCATGTTGGAGGGTAGGAAACATAGAAACATAGAATTTGACGGCAGATAAGAACTACTTGGCCCAGGGCCGGATTTACCACTAGGCAAACTAGGCAGACGCCTAGGGCCCGGTGGGTCCAAGTGGCCTGTAGCCGAGCCCTCGGAATCCGGCCCTAGTGAGAACCTGCATTTGAAGCTGCTGCTGCTGCTGCCACCGGCCGGCGAGAAGACACACAGCAGCAGCAGCGCTTCCAGAGCCCTGCCGCTACTAGGTGGGGGAGGAGGCAGAGTTTCAGGGCAATGACGGCCTAACATTAAGCAGGGTATGCGGCTGGCTGACAACACGCCCATACCTATTCAGGAGCACTGCTCCGTGAGTGTGACGTGACGTCAACAAGTCACGTCGCAATTATACTCACTGGGAGGCTGAGCTCGAGGATCCATGTAGGAGCAGGCTGCTGGGGGACAGGTGCGCAGCGCAAATGTTCCCAGACCCGGCCAGCGGGTAAGTTTGATGGAGCTAGCGGGGAGGGCAGAAATGTGCTGTGCTGTGAGAGGTGAGGGAAGTGGAGGAGAGAACGGTTTGAGCTGTGAGGGGGCTGTGCTGAGAGAGGATAGAGGTCAGTGATGTGAGGGGAGGGGGGGTTTGTGCTGAGAGGAGAGAGGGGACAGTAATGTGAGGAAAGAGGGGGGTCTATGCTGAGAGCAATGTGAAGAAAGGGGGCCTGTGCTGTGAGGGGTGGGAGGGGTCTGTGCTGGGGGGAGAGAGGTCAGTTATATGAGGAAGGAGGGGGTCTGTGCTGAGAGGGGTCAGTGATATGAGAGTAGGGGGGTCTGTACTGAGGGGAGGGGGTGGTCTGATGTGAGGAAAGAGACAGTTATACGACAGGGGAGGGGTCTGTGCTGAGAGGGGAGAGGATTCAGTAATGGTAGGAAAGAGGGGGCCTGTGTTCTGAGGGGAGGGGGTACTGTGCTGAGAGTGATCAGTGATGTGCAGAAATAGGGGGTCTGTGGGGAGAGGGGTCAGTGATGGGCAGAAATAGGGGGTCTGTGCTGAGAGTGGTCAGTGATGTGCAGAAATAGGGGGTCTGGGCTGAGAGGTGAGAGGGGTCAGTGATGGGCAGATATAGGGGGTCTGTGCTGAGAGTGGTCTGTAATGGGCAGAAATAGGGGGTCTGTGCTGAGAGGGGTCAGTGATGGGCAGAAATAGGGTGTCTGTGCTGAAGGGAGACAATTCCAATTATATACTACCCTTCCTGTGAAGTAATTCTTCCTCAAATTTCCTTTGAATCTACCTCCCTTCAGTTTCAGTGCATGTCCTTGTGTCTTAGTACTTCTCTTCTTTTGAAGACTGTTGCACCTTGCACCTTGTTAAAACCCATGATATATTTAAAAGTTTCTATCATGTTCCCCCTTTCCCTTCTCTGCTCCAGACTATACATATTAAGATATTTTAGTCTTTCCTGGTGAGCTTTGTGATGTAAGACATGCACCATTTTAGTTGCCTTTCTTTGTACAGTCTCTAATGTATTTCTATCCTTCTGAAGATGTGGCCTCCAGAACTGAATACAGTATTTTAGATGAGGCCAAACCAGTGACCTATACACATTGGGCCTGATACAGCAAGGAACACAGATGAGAACGCACACACTCAGCTGATGTTTCCGAACTGCTCATGCATCACACTGCGCGTGCGCGAACCAGCCAGTGCAAAAGGGTAAGCGTATGCAGACTATATGCAGCATGTACGCAGACCCCTTCTGACATTGATTGACAGGAAGTGTTGTTTGTGGGTGGTGACGGGGGCGGTCGGGCGACCGCAGGTGTGCCTGTGTGTTGGGACGCTGTTTTAGGGGCATCCGTAATTAAGCCAGTGCGGCGACGGACGCAGTGATGAGACTCCGTGCACACAGGAAGTTTCCAAGATCCTGCGCGAGGTCTGGTCAACCACTGTTATGCAAATGTGGGAGATGGTTCTCGATTATACTGATGTTTATGCTATCTTGTGTACTGATCAGGCTTTGAGTAAAGGGAGATGGGTGGTTTAATATGGGGCTGGACATCTGCATCTTGTGCTGCGGTCTCTGTGCATATGCATTGATTTGCATATTCTTGCAGCAGCTGAGTGCGTGCGTGTGCTAGCATGCGTTCCTTGCTGATTCAGGCCCATTATTACTTCTTACTTCCTGTTACAGATTCTTCTCCCTATGCAACCAAGCATCTGACTTGCCTTTTTCATTGCTTTGTTACAATGCTTTAGAGCAAAAAAGAACGGGGGAGAAGCAGGTGCACACTATAAGCACTAAGAATTCTAATGATCAAAGTCTGTAATAAACTGCAACAATTAACATGGTTTTAAAAGTAAGTTTTCTTAGTACATGTTTGCCCAAAGAGGTTTGACACCTACCACACAGGGCCAGCAACATAAATCATGGGGCCCGGTACACTGATGTCTCTGGGGGCCCCCCTGCATGAAACCCCGCTACCCTGACACCACCCCCTCAGCCTAAAAATCCTGAAACCCCACACCATAAGGTGTATTTATTAGATAGACTCACATAGATTGCAGGTTGATGGTTCTTGCTCTGTTTTATTTACTGCTGTGCCCTATTGCTTTGATTTGAAACATCTTGACAGAGACATAAGTATGGGCCAAAACATCTAATTTAATTATGAAGACCTATTGGAGTCATGAGTCTTATTTTACAGCAGGTCCTGTGAGTGCCGCTGCTTGCTTTTGTATATATATATATATATATATATATATATATATATATGTATGTATATGTGTATGTATATATATATATATATATATAAAGATCTCCATTGTAGGTACTCCCATACTCTGCTGTAATGGCCATGGTGCTTACCCAGTAAATAAGTAGTAGGTCAGTGTAGTGTCACTCTCAGGACTTCTTTTCAGTACACTAATGTAGTCACAGCTGATATAGTTAACGTTTCGAGTTTATTCACAAACTCGTCATCAGGACATGTCCTGACACCACACTGGCCTACTATATATAAAGATTAACTATGGTAGAGAATGGACTAAACCACCAAAAAAGTATAGAGCACATAATTACAAACTTAGTCCAGCCCTCAGAGAAGGGCCTATACTTAGGAACAGGTTCACTGCATTGGAAAAACTTGAATCCAATAGCAACAGTGATTTTTTATCACCTACCCCCACTCCTTATCAAAGAAGAATGCAAAAGAGAACCATGTTAAAAGAATTCTCACGCCCAGCATCCCCCCTAAAAAGAAGACTCATAGAGGGAGGAGAGCAGGAGATAGAATGAGAACCAAAAAGAAGAAACCCGTACAGACTATAAAGAATTTAAACATGCAGGGTATCTTCAATATATCAAATCATCAAATATCAACTGACAGATGCAGAAAAATCTCTCCTTAGTAAAGGTTTGAACTTTGCACCTATTCAGAAAAGCAATAGATTCCAAACCTTTATAGATTTGAACAAGTTCATTAGAAAACTCACCCTAAAAAGGCATTTTATCCGTAAAGATACAGCAATAATTTCTAATTATGTAAGTTCCACTTCCAAATCAGGTCTTAAACCTATTTCTAAATACTATCCACTACAATAAAAGAGCAGAAATATTAAATTTTTTTATGAGATGGCTAAAAAGGACTTAATTGATACCAAAACCAATGTACCTATGAAAAATAATCTTACAAATCAAGAAAAACATGCCCTGAAAACCCCCCAGAATAAGGAGGATCTGGTTTTAAAACAGGCAGATAAAGGTGGTGGTTTAGTAGTAATGAATAAATCTGGTGTGGCTCTTAGGAGATCAGAAGTCTTACAAACCCCTTACTAGCCCCTTACTAGAGATCCCACTGAAGAATTTGGTAATTGTCTGAGATACATTAGAAAAAGGCCTACATAAGGGGATTCTAACAAAAGATGAGTAGCAATACCTTATACAATCAAATCCAGTAATCCCAATTTTTTACCATTTACCAAATATTCATAAAGATCTAAATAATCCGCCAGGCCGACCTATTATAGCAAGTATTGACTCCCTAACCTCACATATCTCAGAATATATAGATATTTTTTAAATAAATATGTTAAGGAGCTTCCATCATATTTAAAAGACACTACTAGTCTTTTGAACTTAATACAATAAATTCCCTTGAAAAATAATTTTTTGGGGGGCCACTATTGATGTACAATCTCTTTATACCTATATTCAGCATCTTAAAGGTATTGAGGCATGTAAAAAATTCTTAGATGAAGACCCTCTGCTAGATACCCAACACAAAGATTTTATTTGTGAATTGATCTTATTTATTTTAACTCATAAATATTTTTAATTTTTAGATCAATTTTATTTGCAAATATGTGGTACTGCCATGGGCACAATATTCGCACCCAGTTATGCAAACCTTTTTATGGGTAACTGGGAAGCAGGGTTTATTTACAAAAAAAAACCTTCAAAGACAGAATATATTTATATAAATGTTACATTGATTATATCATCATTATATGGAAAGGGGAAGAGGGGGATTTTAAGGATTTTATTAATATTAATGATTTTAACCTTAAATTCACCTCAAATCTACAAAAAACTTAAATTTCATTTTTGGACATTTTTTTGAAAGGTACTGAACATCAGATTTCAACTAGAACATTTTATTAAGCCTGTAGATACAAACAGTTATCTTCATTATAATAGTAGACATGTCAAAAGCTGGAAGAATAATATTCCCTATTCTCAATTTCACCACATTAAAAGAAATTGTAGTAGCAAGGAAGTATGTTCACAACAATTAGGCACCTTTGCTGAGAGATTTAAAGATCATAATTACCTAGAACCACTCATTTCTAAAGCACTTATCAAAACGGAAGCCTTAGAGAGAAAGAACCTTTTGAAGTATACAATTAAAAAGAAAAAAGAGGACTTGGTTCCCTTTGTCACCCAGTACAGTAATGATGAGAGAAGAATAAGAGAAGTTCTGAATAAACACTGGGGGATACTCAAGATGGACTCAGTCTAAGGCAATATTTTACCT